>JAGTXR010000009.1:3061854-3723709 GCA_022606575.1 Glossosoma conforme
TCTGCGTGACGTATTAAGCAATTTAAGAAAATACATCATCCATCTTAAATTGTTTTATGATAGTTTCTAAGTTGTAGTTTTTAGAATACGTTAAATTTTATCAGCGTAGTATATATAATGCAGCATTATATTGCTTCAGATTCGGTGCTGGTGTGGACGGATACGAAATGTTGGACAATTGATTTTGTGACAATAATGCCGTGTTATTTGTGTGTGATTCGTCATGATATACTTATGACATGGTTTTCGTTGTCACAAATCCTAATTATTTGCGTTGCGTATCCGACACTTTTTCTGAGTTTGAGGTCATTGACACTAAATGTGTCAATACATTTACATCATCACACTTGCATTAGTACTTCAATAACGAAATAAAATTGTAAATTTTGTAATGTGATTGAAGGAAAAGAAATTAAAATTGTAAATTGAAAAAAAATACAACAGATTAAAACGGGGAATCGAAGGAGACATGAGAATCTTAATAGTAAAAATAAATATCATAGTTAAAATTCTTCTAAATAAATGACAAATCCGCCCTATCATCGAATACGTCATCTTTGGGTTAGATCCACAAAATACCTTCTGCACATATTAAATTCACATTAAAAAAGTGCGACAGTTTAATTAATAAATAAAATCACTCATTACCTTTAATCCTCGGAACACACACGTAAGATTAGTCCATTTCTAAACGGAATGAATTGATTCCTCCTTCACTCACACACAACATAAAGATTTGTCTGACGCTTGCTGAACATTCATTCACATTGTCAAAGTACTAAGCTCTGGAAGATCTTCCAGTATCTGTGTTTCTTCTTCGAAATATCTGGATCTCTTCTAGTAACATATATAAATACTTTTGCAATCTACACAAACCCCAGTCAAACACAAACAACACAAGTTTCCTGCATACAGCATGCAGTCGTCTTGACTAAGCCCTCTGGTCTTGACCGATTGTGCTCTCCTACATGTGATGTCATAACATTTTAGTAAAAAAAAAAAAAAATTCAATTGCTTTACGTCTGAAACCTTATGTAAAGGACGTTTTAAAAAAATGTCAACAATTTATGCAACCGTGTTGTATAAAAGCGTGTTGCACCAGGCCCAAATGTACTTAGTACTAGTTAGATTGAATGGGTATGCTTCTCAAAGATTACAAAATGAACATATTACGAGTATATTAACATTCATTGTGCATGTTTTTGGACCGGCGTAAAATGAAAGAGTTGTCCGTGATGAGTGCCAGACCGACAAACGTAGGTCATAGCCCTTTTTGGTCATAATGCCCGTCATTATTATGTTTATTATTGATACCTGCTTGTCAATGCAAACTGACGACACCACGTAGATTTACATCACAGTTACTCACAATGTTAAACAATGTACCAGCTCTACAACTCGGCACTTTTGAAGTCTCATTTGTATGGTGGTTAAAGTATCTCATATCAATAAAGGGGACTCTTGTTTGTATTCATTTCGGTGATCAGGGCTGGTTAAAGACTCGTATTACAATACTTTTGCGTATTTAATGTACATTTTAAATTCAAATAATGTTTTTAAAGCATCCCAGTTAGCCGATAACCTTCTTAGTATCAGAAGAAGTAATATGGCAGCATCAATGGTATGCTTGTTGCTAATTATTTGGTTTTAAGAAGCAGCCAGTATTTAAAATGTAGTATATTATGTATAGCAGCTTTAGAGTGGTGATAATTCATAAAAGGATTAATTTATCATATTTCGTGTTTATATAAAAAAAGATTCAGTAGAGCACTAGTATATGGTAGTAGTTATCCATGAATCTATGTCACTCGACATCAGCAGCATGTTGGTAGAATATATAGTGATTACCTGCGTATATGTTAGGTGTAATTCTATGTGTATATTAATCTGATTCTTTTAAGAAATTCAGTATTTGGGAAGAATCACAAAACTGGGAGAAAATTTCAAAGTCTGGCATACATTTTTATTATCTAGTTATGTCGTTCATGATTAAGCATCATCGTGATTACTAATAATATAGTTATGAGCTTAAAAGTTTCATTTAAACCCTTTTTCCTATAATGTTATTAATTGTCTTACGTATAATAATGAATGTATAATAAAAAATATATTTTTATCTTTCCAGGTATGTAATACACACATCATAATGAAGCTAATCTAACTTGAACTAGTAAGTGTATTTTCAGTTACTCATTTTCGATTCGGTGTCTATTAATTTACTAATATTTTTTGTAAGTGACAGACTCTTCAATGAAATATGGTGTACACTCTTCTGGTCTTAGATTTTCCATATTACGAGAATCTCCATCATTTCAGGTTTTCTAGCATATTCCTATACCAGATCCCATATTCGGTTTTTCCTATTATTATATTAAAACATTTTCCTATTGATTTCTTTAAAATACTCACTTCGAAATAATTTAGTAGTGGTAGTTTAAGACATATTCAGTGATTTAAAAAAAATACTATAAAAGACAATAAATAACTTACTGAAATATTGGCAATTACCCTTTAAAATGAGTAGCATTATCATGGGGTCCATATCATCCGATTTTAATTGAAAATAAATGAACAATGTTAATTATCTAACCAATATCTTTGAGTTTATTAAGAACACCAATTTGGTTAAACCTGCCTTTCGACTAAAGATCTCAAGAGTGTCAGACTAGTTATTCAATATTGGATAAACACCTAAATATGTGTTGGAGAACTATAGCCGTCATATTTTCAAGTCCTTGGGTTGTTCTAGATGCCATAGGTTGATGACGAACTGTGTATGGATGGACCTCCAGATGCATAGACATGGCATTCACAATTACATCTGGCTGAACTCTATGGTGACAATTTGTGTTGAAAATATAATAATATAACACAAATATCGTGAGTCACCTGGGCTTATCTGAGTCATTTGACATTAGCTGAAATAAATTAACGTCTAGCGATTGTCACGTACAACTTTGACCGCTATGAGTGGGCGCTAGTGGAAATGACCAACAATTACAAGAAAGTAAAAGTTAATATTATTAAATGTTAAGTAGATACATTCTACGATCGCAAACTGTGTATTTATCACTCGCAATATTATTATTCAACGTATTCTATAATGTGTTGGTGCTTCCTTTTATGACTTGCCATCGGGTAAGAGTTAAATCGTCTTCTTACCATGTCAGAGATCGGGATTTTGATTCCTGACTAAGCTTAAGCTTTCTGTCAATCTTTCTACACGTGCAGTCTGTGGGCTGGCTATACTCAGAAGGTCTACAGTGCACTCCGGTTCTAGTATAACAACGCCTTCCGAATGTTGTTGCCGCGATTCTACAGTGCCTCAGGCATGCTGATGGAGGAGCGATTGGATGGCTTCCATGCCATAACAAGAAAATGTTGCGCTTCTCTGTAGGATCTCAAAATATTACAACCAATCGTTGATGACGTGCAGGTATTGTCGACGAACTCTTCATTTTAAGCATCTCTTTAACATTGAACCATATTTTTTTCCGTTATACTCCTTATCAATCCATTTAGTTAGTTATTGAAATAATCATGTTTTTTATTGGGGTTTTAACAATTCAAATTTTAATTAGTTAGACGTATTATAGGGCCGCCCCTGCCTTGGTACATGGCAGATGATTATTTTGACTGTGCCGGAATGCAGACAAAGGCACATGATAGAGTTTTCGCCGCTCACCGGTCGGGCGTGTGGTACCCTGGCCTATCTGTAATTGAACAATGCAACAAGGCGAATCGAGTTAACTAGATTCTTCACAACAATCAGTAGTCCTTGAATTGATTGAGAATATCACTTAATTGATTGAAGCCAATTAATATCTAAACGATTGATGTTGACCTCTTAAGTTTTCTTATAATAATTGGTATACATAGATTTTAAAAGCAATAATCATTATCATTTTTTTGTTTCATAACACACTTCTGCCGTGGTTCTCGCCTCATCATATGTCAATGCTGCTTCTCGAAGCTCCTCCGAGTACATTACATGTATAATTCCCGTTGAATTTGTAGGACAGTGAGGGTCTGCAGCCTCGAAAAAAAGTAGTTGTAACTTATGCTTTAGTACGGTATTTTATGAACATTTTCCAGCAGGATCCCCATTTTTGCCTCTTAACCGACTAATAGACAAACTCTTTATACTGTAACGTTTTAATACTACTGAACTCGTCACTTTATACAAATACAACTTGTCCCCGTTAATAAATAAATGAAGAAATAAAATGTCCCGGCCATATCCATCTTTGTCTATTGGGTGAAAATAAATCTGCTATGTCAGCTACTTGACTTTGTTATTTTATACAAAGTCAAACCATTCTACCCCTAGTATTTTTCCGGCGGGTATAGCTCAATTGTCAAAGCGTTTGCTTTGCAAGCCAAAGGTCGTGGGTTCGATCCCCGACGGAGATTAAAAAAAAAATTAATCGATTTTTGAACTCTGATATACCCCGGTTGGCGTGAATTTGATCCCTCACCCGTAAAATGCCAGTCATAGCCTAATAATCAAAATTGGTGGTAGACGAAAGTCGTCCCGTGAAGTCCCACCCATTCATAGTAAATTCCTGTAATAATAAAGGATGATGCGTGAATCTTGGGCTGTGGTCTATGACGTTGGCGGATCAACACTCCACATGCAGAGCTTAGTCATACGCACCATGGTAAGCGTCATAGAATTCCACAGATGAGACTTCAGCATTACTATTACCAACTGTCGGTATTCTCCTGTATGTGTTTACATAAATAAATAAATTACGGTGCGATACTAAGATCGGCAGTCGTATAGAAAGATGACGTAATAGTCGTCACTTTGTTTTGATTATTAGAGAATAATTAAGAGTCTCAGATATTGTGTATGGATTGAATAGACGTTTCAGCATTCACAAGGAGAGAAGCGCATTCCTTCTACAGAGCATCGTTCTCTGGGTGTAATGACATGAATGCTAAGATAACTGCAACTCTTGATTTTTATTATGTTTATGTTGTTATTAAATTGGAATAATAATTAATTGTCAATTAAAGATATTTATTTTTAATGACTGCAGGACATCGTTGGTGGTAAGGATAAATTAATGCAAATTCACTGCGGGACCGTGACCAAAGTAAATATTTACTGAAGTCCGTATCGATAATAATTCAGTACTCTGCAGGTGCAGACTCCGAGAAATAAATGCTTTATGATACGGCAGTGTTTCTAAAACGGTGCTCAGCGGAGCTTTCGTGCTCCGCGATAATATAACCGGTGCCCCTTAAGGCATTCATACAGTGTAAATACAAAGTGCCGCTCAGTTCTGTCAGTTGCCACTATTCACGTCCCAACACATCTCTGTACCCAAGGGTTCATTTGGGAGAATTTGTAGTTTACGAAGACTTTCAGGACAGAAAAGAGCGAGGACTGAAAGCGTTATTATATGAAATTAAGCATAATCCTTGACTGTTTGACTAAATAAATTAGAAAACTTATTATACTGTCAGAATTAAATTCAATTCATGGGTAGTAAATATTAAACAAATGATCAGTAATAAAAATAAAAATAAATTGGCAGTCAAAATATATGAATTGGCAGTAAATAATTAATTCATAGTAATTAAATATTGGTTAGGTTAGATTTCTATTTTAGGTGCTTAGTATTCATAGTCCTGTTCATAAATTTCCATGTAATTTGTCCATGTAAACCTATCAAAACCAAAGCTATTTATTTTTAAAAACTGTTTTTTTTTTAATATTGACCATTAAACATGAATTATTGGCAGCATTTAATATATTAATGACATTGTAATTTTATAACTGACCACATTCGTACAGATACAGAAGATACTAATAGTTATAGGATACTACTTAGCTTACTGCCAAAACCTTGAAATAGTTACTGAACAAATAAATACAGGCAAATAAACTATCTTTACTAAATTCGGACTTGTATAAAAGTTAACTTACGGTACTTTAAATTACTAACAGTACAAGCTGTTGTTTACTTGGAGCAAACATGTGAAACATGCAAATAATAATAAATATCGATTAGATTTTGTGGCTCTTGGGCTTAGCCGTGTGTGGCGAACTTCTTTCAACTTCCACACACGGCTAAACCCAAAGGCCACAATATCAAATATGGCCGTGAAAATCTAAGGTAGTTATTTAAATATCGATTATTTACGTAAATACTCAGAGATCTTGCTATATTTTGTTGAGTATATGCAGCCCCAAACAGTTTAATAATCGCTGTAATGCTGAGTAAGAGCAAGTACATGCGTCTTGTTTGTTTATTACTGCCTCTCGATAAGGCTGCTGAATTCATGTTATTTAACACCGGGCTTGTCAAAGTTTACTGTTATTGTCTGTGGTGTCCATTTCTTTTCTCAGAATAAGTAATGAGATCATGATTTGTTTGTCGTTTCGTTCTGAAATCACAGACGCCATTGTGTTTGAATTACATACCTCTTGCAAAATTAAATCGACAAACAGAGCAAATTTATGTTTATTTGAAATCAGCCACCTAGCTAAATGCAAGGAAAATAAAACTAATCATTTCAACAAACTGCCGCCGTAAAACTCTATAAGTCGCCAAGGTCTTTGCTTTAACTTTTTTTTATGTAAACACATACACGAGAATACCGACAGATGGTAATAGTAATTCTGAAGTCCCATCTATGGAATTATATGACGCTTACCATGCTGCATATGGCTAAGCGCTGCATATGGAGTGTTGATCCACCAACGTCATAGACTACAGCCCGAGATTCACGCATCATCCTTAATTATTACAGGAATTTACTATGAATGAATGGTCTTCACGGGACGACTTTCCTCTACGACCAAATTTGATTAATAGCCTATGACTGGCTTTTTACGGGAAAGGGATCAAATTCACACCAACTGGAGGTATTTTAGAGCTCAGAAATCGATTAAAAATCTTTTTTTTGATCTCCGTCGGGGATCAAACCCACGACCTTTGGCTTGAAAATCAAACGGCTTGACCATTGAGTTATACCCGCCGGTAACTTTGTACATTATATATATATATATTTTCCGTCTCGAGAAAATTCTATGTTAAATTCCCGACGGCCTACCAATACGGCATGAACTTGGAGGCTTTATGAAAAGGCAACTATAGTTTATGCTTTCCTGCAGTATAGGAAGTACATCCCAGGCAGGTCCACCTTCGTATCATAACCAACTGAAGTATCGAAGGATGCTTTGTCCGCTCCACCATCTCGACATTTCTCACGAAGTTAAATCAATCAGTATTTGATATCGATACATAATAGCTGATATGGTTATGTGACTGATTTTTATGGCGATCGTTCGCTCCAACAATGAACCGTTTATGAAAGAAAAAGTGTTTAATTACTAAGCAAACGTGATAAATGTATTTTCAGTTGAATTTTATTGTTCACAATATTGGTTCGGACAATGGTTAGTTTATGAGTTCCATTATTTGATAAGGTGCTTTACGGTAGTAATCGTAATGGCATTGTTTACAGATGTTATTTCCTTTTAGGCACTTAACGGAAGTGTTGAACAATAACCGTTTCCTACCTTCTATAACAAACATCCGTAGAAAAGGTAACCATTCCAGTTATCACCAGATTTTCACAATTAAATTTTCAGTACTTAAACCAAAATATATTTCATTATTAATTACTTAACTTACTTACTTAATTTACATTTCACAGTTACAATTAATGACTACATCATATTAGGTGTTTCAGAAAGTAATTTTCAAAGGACCTTTTTAACCTTAGTGTTTCAAATTATTATGAAAAATCTAATTAAAGCACTTTGTTTTTCACCTTGTATCAAATAATGCCTTCATTGTGTTGTGCATAAGCTTCAACTAGCCTTTCAAAACCTGATGTAACTTTAACAATTGAACTGCCGGTACGAAATTCTATAAATCACTAGCACTGGCGTTCTGTCAATGCAACTTATTCTCAAAAATATGTTTAGTTCTTTGCTGGGACAACATTTTAGGTAGAGTATAATATTTGTATCAAAAATTCCAAATATATATCAAGACAAGATTTTTAATCTTTAATATGAATAACGTTAAGCACTGTTTAATAACCATAGATTTTCTCTGAATAAGGGCTTTCTTCTGTTTTTCACTTAACCTCAAAAAATGATGCATATTAAAACGAGGTAACAATGTATACATTATTAAATATTTGAAATATACCTCTTAGTTAATGCTCAGAGTATAAATAACACGTCTAATGTTTCTTACATTATCCCGCATACTATATTTACATACGAGTATGTATAGTGATTTTATAAACAGATTGTTTATATTGTTAATTTCGTTTAAATTTCGGTTGTATGAAAAGATTTTTGAAATTGAAAGTATAATACCGACCAAACAATGGCATCGGAATTCGATGTCCAGTTTGAAACGAACAATGCACCTGGCCGATACAAGATGAAAAAAAAACAGATTCAGTTATTCAATAATTGGAATAAAAAAACACGTCGATTCCTTTTGGAATCCCGATCTCTTTACGTATTCTCAGCGTGTCTGTACCATTCTCTCGTGACTACTTAACATAGGCCGTCATTCAAGACTGCTGAAAAATGATTTTTTGCAAACTTGGAGTTCGAAAGACCGTCCACTTAATGTTACTTGAAAACGAGAGTAAAAATTGCGTTCTTGGTATTTCATTGAAGACATGCTGGATATATCGTTGTTGTAATTTATTTTAATCTTAATTTAACGTTCCTGTTGTTAAATGCATTAAAAACTGCGTGCATTTTTCCCCCTGATTCTACCAAGGCCAGCACTATTTAATCCTAAGGGATGGCTCGTACTAACCAATAAGACGCCGTAAGTAACAGCCTGTAACCCATCTATATTTTGATCCGCGTAAATGTTGCTTACTTCGGAGATCAAACGAGAAACTTACGATGGACTATTATTGTCAATTAGTCAATAATAAAGTATCTGCATTTATGCGACAACATTTTTTATAATGTAAGTGCAAATACAATAATAAAATAATAATAGATCTATAAATAATCCATAATAATTTAAGTATGCATTTTTCTTTTTCCATATTAGTTTTTTCCGTCATCGCAAATTATCGACACTCAGTTCTGTCAGTTGCCACTGTACATAGTCATAAGATATAATGTACATAGTCCAACTAATGCCTGGGCACGGCACTTTTAATGACGGATTATACTCAGTTAATTGAGTTTCAAACCCTAGTTGTGGCGCCCCCTTCTAGACCTCAGAGCACATTCTCTGGGACTGTCAGTTCCTCTTGTTCGAAATTCTATGCAGTTCGAAGGAATCGCCTCGGCCCTATCGGGCATGCAGACTCTGTAACATCTCCATCTCTTTACAACCAGTGAATTCGAGCGCATCATCAAGGAGACTTAACTGTCCTCCGGTGTGATGCGGGTGTGCGGCGGGTTAAGTCCAGTTCAGTCATAAGATATATCTGCATCTAAAAGAGTAACTGGGTATATACAAGGTTCTCGACAACCTTCAGGGAAAAATCCCGAGAAATTTAAGAGACGGCCGCTGTATTATCAGAGGCATATTTTTTGTGATTTGTCAATCTGATTTTTTAAGGGAGATCTGATAATAAGGTTGACACTCTTGAGGCCTGAACCATTTGATTCTAAAAAGCAGTTTAATCAGACCTACAAGACGTGGTTTAGCAGTTCCCGATTGCCCATCCAAATGTTGATCCCCGCCTCATGTTGCTTAACGATGATCTAACGAGAAATTTACGCTAACAATGAACGGTTGTCGATGAGTCAGCAAGAAAATATTCATTTAAACAACCTGCCTATTGTATCATTTTAATGATGTCTTTGAACTTGAAACGACGAACGTGCATTAAAAGATTTAACTATCAATATTTTAAATTAATTACATTCATTTAGTTGCATTGTTAATGACGACACTCAGTAAAATCGTCTAATTAAAAAGCTTTATGTAAAATTATTATCAAATTGATTACAATCTATAAAACTGCAAGTACGCGTATAATTTTATAATTTTCTTTGTATAAACTAAAATTCAATGACTTGAGGCATCGATCATCGGTTAATTAACCGGCTTACAAATAAATCTACCGCAAAGATCGTTACATCACAATCGGCCGGATGCACTTTATTGCACCTAGACAGCGATTACTTTCATCACAATGGTTGGCTGGCTGGTGGATGCGGTCGTAAAATCAATTATCGCACCAGGAAGCTACCAGGATGAGGATCTCGACTGGATCTCGGTGAGATGCTCTCGAGTCGTCCTCGGTGGAGCAGCAATAGCCTGTTGGAACGTCTGGGCAGCAGATGCTGTGCAGTCGGCGGTTAACAACCCCGACTCGTGCGGTCAGAGGTTTTTGTGCGTAGTATACGCACTATGAAACAGACAGACAAATGCCGTTTTTAACGATATCAATGTTCTCAGATGGTTGAAAAGAGCATCTGCAAATTTTCTGTTTTTTCGTGTTTTCTTATATGACAGCTTTTAAATGTAAACATCTTCAATTTACAATAACACGAGTATCATAAATATATATGTATCTTTAAGGTGTCATACATTAAATTTTGTATAAATAAATGTTTAATAAAATTAAACATATTTAAATTTTTACTTAAAATAAACTTACCTTAACTTTATCATAAATGAATAACATGCGAAATTTTTAAATTCACGTCAAATATTTTTTGTATTTCGAAATAAAATAAACGTAATGTGAAACGCTTAGTCTATTATTTCTATTTTCGTGTTACGCTAAAGCTTTTATGAAAAGTGCGACTCTTAAGAGGAAAGCTGTCTAAACACTTTTAATTTTTTGTCTTACATATAAGGTTTCTAACGCATTTCATATTATTTCAGTATTTCTTAGTATTAAATTGGAATCTCCCCATGAAGCTGATTAAAAAGCACTCAATTACAGACACACAATCAGTACACGTCATTCCTACATAAAGTGTCCAGTTGACAATGTTGCTGACTCGTCTTGTGCTTTTTATTTTTATTTTTTAGCGTTGCATTATTTCAATCTTTTACTTGAAATATCTGTTGAAAGGTCCTTGAATATAAGTTGTATATATATATGTATATATATAGCATACAGCCGTCACTAGCTGCCGCCTTGAAGCTTTGTGGCCATGGTTTTCGCTTCATCTTATGTCAGATCTGCCTCAGATGTCTGATCAAAAGACAGCTGTAGCTTATGTTTTCCTGACGCATACTAAGCACAAGTACACCTTCGTCTTTTAACCAACTGTTTGTAGAAGGCTCCTTTTTTTGCTCCCGTACCTCGTTATTCCTCACAAATTCAAACCACCTTACTACTCCCAGTATTCACATACTATTTAGGCATCATAAAAACAGATGATGTTTTTCCAGTACTGCAAAAAATTTTTTTTCAGATGTGCAGTAATATATTGTCATGAGTGTAGCAATACTCGTACTAGTAATCTACTATACAATTTAAACATATAATCGTACTTATCTCACAACCTATGGGTATAGGTTTCACACTTCCTTGCGTAACTGACTAGTCGCTATGATAGAAAAATGTGGAATAATTAAAAAATATATATATATATTTTAAATTTAATCGTAATACTATGATGAAATGTAAAGGTCTTATAAATATTTATTTATTTATTTACCTTGTTTTCACATGGATCACGTAACAATAGTTCTCTATTAGGAGACTGCAGTTTCGACTAACTCGTAGTCTTTCTCAATCCTTCTCTAGTTAAGAGATAACTGAGCTGCGTTGTACTTGTAAGTGGTGTAACACATTTTTGTAGGGGAGGGGTGGGGTGTGTCTAACATGAAAGGAGAGGGAGGTAGGTAGTGTTGCAAGGATGAAGGAAAATAAATCCTTCATCGCGCAGACACACCCCCACCCCCTCCCTACAAAAAAAATGTTACACCACTTACAAGTACAACGCAGCTCAGTTATCTCTAACTAGAGAAGGATTGAGAAAGACTACGAGTTAGTCGAAACTGCAGTCTCCTAATAGAGAACTTTTGTTACGTGATCCATGTGAAAACAAGGTAAATAAATAAATAAATATTTATAATTTATTATGGATCTCAAAGTGAATGCTCAAAACATTGAAAAAAAGTAAAAGTCTTCTTTAAATAAGAAAGCGAAATAAATACATACATGTAAAAATATTTATTCCACGTTTAAAATATATATTTAATTCAATGTTTGTATTTGTATGATATACTCATTTATCACGTATTCGCATATTTATCAACTCGTGTAAAAGGAGCATGAATAATTCAAGGATGGAGCTTTCGTAATGATACTGAAACGAAAGTTGATGTTGACTTTTTTGACTCCGTGGGTGGCTCTGGGGCACGAATAGCCCGAGTCGACTGTCAACCATAAACTTTCATTGGACGCCTCAAATAAGCTGTCAAGCTTTAGCCTACAATCCGAATATATGCGCGGACGATTCACTTTGCTGCTCTTTGTGATCCAATAACTTACAGGATAGCTTTCGGCCCACGCTGTGGAGCTTTCGTGACTCGTAGTAGGGTTGAGCTTTTTTACTTAACCCAACTAAACTCTTCCCAATTTGGCGAAACCGGTTCAACAATGCTTCTATGTTGCGATGTAAAATGTTTATTTATTTTAATAATCAGAAAGCTTTGGGTCACGATTGTCACTTATAATGTAATAGTTTATTGAGCTTTTTTCCTTTACATACCATAGTTAAAGCCTTCATATTGCACCATGAATCGTCATTATAAACTTTTGTCAACAATCGAAATCATTTAATTGAAAAAAAATCATACCTTGTTTAAATATACATCACATTGAGTACTATTTCTTTTGATGCAGTATGTCGATCTATGAAAACTTCTCTAGTTCCAATGTGCACAATCGTACTGACGTGTAAATGAATATTTACTGATAAAGAAGACATTTCACTTCTTCAAAACTGCTGCTCGCTCTATCATATAAAAAACGTCCAAAAACTTGGAAGAAAATATTGCGTTTTTAAATACTTTTCCGATAAAGAAAAGGGAAAAGAGAAAACAAAAAACTTTTTTCCTTGCTTTTCCGATTCATAGCATAATAACGCCACAAACAGTTCTGTCTACATATAAACATACTATGCATCATTCCCGAATACTTCCAAAACGAAAAAATATCTACGATAATTAGGCTTATATTAAAATATACAATTAAAATTTACTCGGAACTTACACCATAATGATATACTTACAATGATTTATTTAATATTATTTCTTCTAAGAATTGTAAACTAAGCATGCAATTTATAAATATTTCGATTGGATGTATAAAATATGTATCTTTTTTTTACTTCCTACAGACTGGTTATAAACTTTTGTGTGTTTTTTATATGGAATCTCATGGAGGATATCACCAGTAAAGGATGTGATTATCTGTATACATAATGTCGCTTCAACTGGGTGGCAGGAAACGATGTGTAGTAATAAACTGTAAGTGTGGATGAAAAAAGAGCTTATAAAAGAGATTGATATTGTTGTGTGTATTATGGAGGAAATAATGATCTTTTACAGCCTTCATCCTGGTAGCATTAAATAATAATAAGTAACCTAAGTTGAAAAAAAAAGTTATAAATTAACATGTAGGATTTAATTTTTATTTTATACCGTTGCTCTAGTTTAACGTTTTAGGTACCTCTTAACACCGAATATTTGAGTTCCTGGCATTTTATAAACAAACATCTAATTAATTCATAGATACTTCAGTAGCTTTCATTTCAAGCCACCGATTTTTCGTCCCGGATGCGTCGAGAACCGTAAAAAATATTTATTCCTTGGATATTCATGTGCAGGAGTAATGCGAGAGAACAATGCAAAGGAATCACACTGAAGTAGACGTGCCCCGCCTTACACCCGCATCACACCGGAGGCCAATGAAGAGTTCTTGATGATGAGCTTATTCAGGGAATCATACTAACTGAAACTATTGAATGGCAGTTATTCTTCTTCGTGTCAGCCACGTCAAATTATTTTTGCCGAGTATCTGGCAACATCGATAGCCTGTGTGTTGCCCAGCATTAGGTCTTGAGATGTGCAGCTTGTTGAGCACATGAAGCAGGATCTTAGGTGTGAGGCGGTCTGCAGGTCTCCACAGTCACACAATAGTGACTGTGGAGACGTTAAGAATAATAAGCATATAAACAAGCATATAAACAAACCGCCATTCTCTTCTAGAATGGCAGTTTGTTTATATGCTTTAGTTAGATCAAAAAGATAGCGTATATTTAAAAATAATTTTATTAATGATAAATTACAGATAAAAAGAAGAAAAACATGAAAAACATAAATAAAGCTTAAATATGTACATCAAAAAGTGGGCTTAGTTTAGTTACTTTATTTTTGGTTATCTTCTGCTTATTTTTTTTTTCTCTATCCACGCCTCAGCGTAATAAATAGTGACAAAGCAAATATATCATTTGGCATAACTGTATGAAATTAATAGTGATAATGATTGTTCACAATGTGAAATTAGTTGTGATATGAAAATTATTGTTCATATAACATCTCAACCTACTCAGTCTGCAATGCTATCTCATTGCATCTCTTAGCAGGAGTCGCAGCATCAGCTGTTCCGCCCGCGCTCTGAATGGTCCACAGGTTGGTGAATGGTCCATTGACGGCAGCGGTTCCTTGCCGCCCGCCACAGACCGGATTTTTAATACTTTTTTCCATTGGTCGACTTTTTGCGTCGACGAACTGCGCTGCCAACCACCACAAAGAAACATGTCCATATTGTCCATACCTCAATAATTTGATCCATTTTATTTTGTAGCATCCAAATATACTCGTACTCTAGTGCATTTAGTATATATGAATAAACAACCAAAACACTGGCTAAAATAAGTGTAAAATAGTTTAAGCTGTCAAACGTGCGGTCTTTATATAGAATTCGTTAGAAAATTGCGATGAAGGTTCTGGGAGCGGCAAAAGATGCTGACGGTTTTAAATCAAAACAACGACGAAGATTGCATATATAAACAATGTTAAATTATGCATAAATTTTCCGTTTACACTAAGAATATTTATAAAAATTGAAATAAAATTTCCGAATGATAATTTTGTCTAAATGTATCCTCGAAGGTTTGTTGACCCACTAAGCCTTCATATCACTTAAAGCCCTCGTGCTCTTGTACGAGAATTATCGATATCTGTACATGGTTTATACTTGATGAACCTTCTGACGGTAGCGTATAATGACGATTGAACGGTGTGATCATTCGATTTTCTTAAAAAATTGGATTATCAAATCACCTACAATATTCAAGTCTTTGAGCTCCTGTCCTAGAGATTGTCAGGAATTTCATGAGCAGAAATGTCATGGGACAGGGCATGAATAAAGGCATTTGACAGTACAGTGTGGCGCTAATTAGTTCGGACTATATGCTCAAGAGAAGGAGCGAAATTGAAAAGAAAATATTCATCATCATCATAATCAGCCTGTGTCCGTCCACTGTTGAACGTAGGCCTCCCGCATGAGTCTCCATCCTCTTCGATCCTCCGCCTTCCGCATCCAGGTCACTCCCGCTAATTCTTCTTATATCGTCAGTCCATCTTGTAGGGGGTCGGCCAATGCTTCGTTTGCCAGTTCTTGGGCGCCATTCCAATACTTTTCTTCCCCATCGACCGTCGTCTCTTCGACAGATATGTCCTGCCCATTGCCACTTGAGTGTGCCTATTCGTTGGGTAGCATCCACTACTTGAGTTCTTCTGCGTATTTCCTCGTTTCGGATTCTATCTTTTAGCGACTCTCCGAGCATGGATCTCTCCATAGCACGCTGGGTGACTTTTATTTTATGGGTAAGACTTGCTGTCAGATTCCACGTCTCTGCGCCATAAGTTAATACAGGTAGGATGCATTGGTTAAACGCCTTAGTTTTAAGGTATTGCGGAATTTTCGCTTTAAAAATGTACTTTAGTTTTCCAAATGCTGCCCATCCCAGTTGTATGCGCCTGTCGATTTCTTTTAAGAAGTTATTTCGACCTAGTTGTATTACTTGTCCCAGATAGGTATAAGAAAATATTATCACTGTCAAATTCAATGTTATATAGTATCACTTAATTCGTTTAAATTATATATTCTTATTTTAAAATAAAATGAAGAGCATTTCTTTACAATGCTGGCAGCACCGTCTGCGATGCACAATTGAGCGAATATGCAGTTCCAAATGCGCCCAAGCGACGACAAATGCGCCATTCAGTATCATTCCCTAGTGCATCATAGCATTCATATTTTTATTTGCTCCACTGAGACACACGTGTGACGAGACTTTCGGTTATTTTTAATGGGACTCGTCCACCGCGTTGAGGTGTCATCGAGCCGATGACTTTGAAAATGATATATGGCAGACAGATGTCCCGGGCGGACGGTGTTTCAGCAACTTTTATATTATTTTATTAATTAGAGCGGGACGTTTGGTCACAGCAATAATATTATTTTAATGATGCTGGGCTATGTCCGTTTTTATTTCGATACATGAAGGAAAATACATCAAAACGGTGATGACGAAATCTATTATCCGAGTATATATGGACTAAGTTTTTTTCACCTTGCAATTACATCACACCAGAGCATATTAAATTACGCTTTTCGATGCTCTTTTAAGCAATAAATCTGATCAAAGTGATAAATCCAATCAGGGTATCTTTCTGAACAATTTTGGCTAATGCATATAAGTGCTAAAGAGAAATAACCTATGAATAGGATGACGTTATTAGTCACAAGCTTAAAGCCGGGTAAGGATTAGTGGTAAAAGCGTTTGCTTATCATACCTTAGGTCGTGCGTTCGTTTTTTGATGAAGATTAAAATAAAAACGATTTATAAGAGATTTCTATACTCTATAAATTACCCGTTGTGAATTTGATTTTGGTTCCTGAACCCTAAAATGACAGTCAAAGTCTATTAATCAAAATTGGCGGTAGACGAATGTCGTCCGGTGAACACCACCCTTTCTTAGTGAATTTCTGTAAACGGATGATACGTAAATGCCTGTAGTTTAAGATATTTGCGGATCTACACTTCCAATGCAGCGCACTTAGCCATATATAGAGTGGTAATCCACGGACGATATTTCTCCGAGAGCACTGTCGGTAATCTCTTTATACTTTGACCAAAAAGAAGTAATGTAGAAGAAATATCACTGAAAATACAAACAAAATAAGTAAAGCCGTATGTGTGATTTTATTTATAATATGTTAATTTCAAGTTGACACTCAGGATAATAATAAGCTATGATGTTGCCAGATTATACTAAAACATTAATTTAAACGTCGTGACACGAAGAAAAATGATTAAAACCCCTTTCAATGTTAATTTCATGACACTTAAATAATTTAATTATAATTTCAACAACTTTGAGTAAATACTTTTTAACGTGCTTAAAAATATTTTTGCTGTTATTTAGAACGTTTTTATTTATTCAAAACGTTAATTTTCGTCGGTAATCGAACCCGGGACTGCTTGCATGTCAGTCAATCACTTAAACTCTCGGCTTTTATTATTTTATGACTGTAAACTGCAGCATCCACAAAACAAACAAATAATCTATTAGTTTAATTTATTATCTTAATGACTCGTCCCACTGCACGAGATTGTTCCTATAAGTCATAACGTATTTTCGTTTTCCTTTATTAAGTCCCCGCTATTTGAGTTAATATTATCTTAATTCTGTGCGGTCCGTTATTGAGTGGCTTTATTATTTATTTTGAGGATATTGAAATGACTGAATCCATTAATATAATGTCTTTAAATAATATTTACTTGCTTTGTATAATTAAATAAACGAAAGGTACCTATCAATAGTATTATATAAATATAATTGTCTTCCTGTTTTATAGACTCTATATGTTTGTGAGTTAATTGACATAATTTTCTTAGCTTTCTTATCTCATCATTCTTTGTCTTTGCTGTCGGAAGTCCAAGATTCCGTTTCCATGGGGCACCGCGTGGAGGTTCTTTTCACGCTCCCCATGCAGACTGTTGTTAAATCCTCAAACATACTCGTGCATTGTAATTAGTCTAAAGGGTTATTAAATCAAAATGTATCCGTTAATGATGATCTATTACCACAAGATGACTCCAAATGTATATCCATCCAAAAACTCTTCAAACGTCGCAAGAAAAATCTCTTCCGGTACGTTTTAGATTGCAGCAATTATTTTAAAAGGGCCCCGACAACAAACACGTAACAACCTCAGGCCATTAACGTTTCGGTGTGCGTACATAATTCAATGTTTTGTTTAGCGGATATTAAACCTCTTGTCAAAACGTTATTCAACATTAAACATTTTAAAAATATAATGCGGTTAAAAGGGCACGACGTCGTAAATAAGATTTTGTCTGGACTCGTGACCGTCAAACTTAGGGACCAACTTAAAACAAGCAACTAAACATTCGATTTTTTCGATCGATAATTCTTGGTGGAATTCCATAATATCAGATATAAATAAAATAATGTTTAGACTTTCTAACGCCATTAGCAGTATCATCAATTAGTACAATATTTACTTAGAATCTTATAGCTTCCCCATCTACTTTTGGATTATCCACCAAAAATTCTTTGTTAAAATTATCTAGATATCTTCTTCTTCGTAGTATCAATCCGGTGGATTGGTTTGCAGCAACAGAATCTTGCATCTCGATCTCCATTCCTCTCGGTCCTCCGCAACCCTTTTCAGCTCAGCATAAGCGCTACAATTCATGTCCTCGAATACTTGCTGTAAATACTCCCGTCTAGGGCGCCCTCTACAGTTTCTACCCTCAACCATCCCCTCCACAATATCGTGAAGAAGACCATCGTGGCGCATGATGTGACCAATCCATCGGGCTCGCCTCTCTGAGATGGTTCTTATTAGGTGCCTATCTTCCTTGATTATCCTGAGAACCTCATTGTTCGTGACGTGGTCTCTCCAGGAAATTCCGAGAATTCTTCTGTACGACCACATCTCAAAGGCCTCTAGTCTTTTTTTATCACTTTCAGATAAGCACCATGTCTCACAGCCGTACATTAAGATGCTCCAAACAAGTGTTTTGGCAAGTTGCTTGCGGAGCCCTAAAGTAATATTCTTTGACTCAAGAATTTTGGCTTTTTTATTGAAAGCTAGCCTTGCTTGATGTATTCGACTGTTGACTTCTCTTTTTGTTCTGGCATCCCAGGTAATCGTACTTCCAAGGTATACAAATTCTTTTGCATCTTTTACTTAAGTGTAATTAACCTTTTTATATAAATGTTTATTGTTTTTTAATTGCCTTTGTAATTATACATTTTATTTTATGGTTTTCATTAATGAATTCCCTTGTAAATGATTGATTTCCGATCACCCATCACAAAGTTCATAGCCACCTTTTCACTCACTCTTCGCTTTCAATAGATCTAACATTTACTATACTAATTGACTTGAAAATGGCCATTCGACGTGGCCGAAACATGTCGTCTACAAATATATTTTGGGATAAATTCTAAAAATTCTTTTATTTATATCTGAAACCAAACATTCCCTCTGTAAAGTTTTTACCTTTATTTATATGGACACGTGTTATTATTTTTTATTCGAATCATCCGGCTTGTTTTGTGACATTTTTATTGTTTCACCTACAGCGAATTTCGAACTTGAAACCGAATCCTTTTTGCTAAGCGATGCGAAATTGACCGAGTCGCATTCAAAACGCAAAAATATGGCACATTATTTCGCGTCGTGTTTTTCGTTTAAAGTGAAATATAAACTCAGTGTTTGTATCGAATGACGCAAACGTCGGCCATTCAGAAGACATAATTTAAAATAATATGCAAACATGCCAAACGTTATTTTTTTATAGTTGCATATATTATAAGTTTTATTTTATTTTTTGCAAATTTTGGAATTTTCGTTTAACATTCGTTTCTGTCGCGTACAATGTGAACCTATTTAATAAACTTATTAATAAACTTTTTTAATAAATCAAGGAAGATAGGCACCTAGTAAGAACCATCTCAGAGAGGCGAGCCCGATGGATCGGTCACATCATGCGCCACGATGGTCTTCTTCACGACATTGTGAAAGGGATAGTTGAGGGTAGAAACTGCAGAGGGCGCCCTAGACGGCAGTATTTGCAGCAAGTGTTCGAGGATTGCAGAGGACCGAGAAGAGTGGACATCGAGATGGAAGATTTTGTTGCTGCAAACCAATCCACCGGATTGATACTACGAAGAAGATTAATAAACGTGTTTAGATCCCTCAAACTCTAGCACAATGCTACTGTTTGACATTATTTCTAAAGTAACATACATCAAATATTTTTTAAACAAAGAGCAAGTTTTTCAATTATTACGTTGTATGATTAATACTCTCTCATTATAAATATTTAAATCAATTTTTGATATCCTAGAAACCGACATTATATGACGATGTTAATATTCAATTTTATTAGATTTTATTGTCTTCCAAACCATTTTGAATGACAAGAGGCTAAGGTGGATCTGGTTTAGGCTTATACTTCGGATGCCTCAGAAGAGCGTTAACTAGAGTTTCCTTTTCTTCATCTCCTGATTGAATATTAGGGTAAAAGCAGAGATATTTAATACTAATAGAAAAGCCTCTACCACGCTGCGTGTTGGTAATCTGAAGTTGTCTATCAACATAATTCGTGTTTTTACTCAGTCGGTCCTATTATCTACGTGGTTTTTAAAATAGCACATCTGGTAGTTTTATTTCTGTAAGATTCATTGGTAAGGTCATTCAAGGCCCTTCTTTGTTCTTTTAAAAGGTCAGGCCTTAGCATTTAGATACTTTAGACATATATTTCTGATTTTGAACTGACATCATTGTGTTCGAAAAGAATAAATCTGTAAAGAATTATGTCGGATGATATCTGTCTGTTGCTTATCGTGACATATTTGATAATGCTTCTTGCTGATGAAGAAGAGCATCTCCCGTGGATCGTGATATTGCTATTCGAGACAGAACACTGTCGACCTCCTGCTGTGCGCCCTGACGGAGGGTCTCTGCAGAATAAGCATTTTTTTATTAATTAACACATACAAAATAATACTGGTTAACAATTATGAATACAAGTCTCATATTATATCGACTGTTATTTTGAGAGTTTATTATATTAAACACAGTATTTTAAGTAACGATTGGTGTATTTGCGTCAATAGGCTTTAGCCTTGCATTCACGTATTTCCATTTTTTAGAAGACTTAATGTTAAAGGGTAGTGTTCTCTGAGCGACTTTCGTAGATTGTAATTCAACTATGAATATTTATAACGATGTAAATTTTACGCGTAAGAGATCATTCTCACAACCACTGAGAGTATTTATAGATATTTGTGATTTTTTATATCAATACTTTTAATCAACATTCCGAACTTACGACGAGGTTATCAGTGCCAAGCCATAGTACTCGTTATATCTTAATGCTTATAAAAATGTAGGTTCACAGTAATCTATAACTTGAGTTTTTGTTGTTATAATTCCTATGCTTTGAATTTCATTGTCTTTAAAAATCCAGCTCCCATAAGGTATAAAGAAAATGGGAAGCAGCTGTCGAAAAATCGGCGGCCATGCAATATATATACATATTTTGTATGTAAACACATACAGAAAAATACCGACAAATGATAATAGTCATTCTGAAGTCTTATCTATGGAATTCTATGACGCTTAACATGGAGCATATGGCTAAGCGCTGCGTGTGGAGTGTTGATCCGCCAACGTCATAGACTACAGCCCAAAATTCACGCATCATCCTTATTATTACAGGAATTTACTATGAATAAGTGGTCTTCACGGGACAACTTTCGTCTACCACCAATTTTAATTAATAGGCTATGACTGGCATCTTACGGGTGAGGGATCATATTCACACCAACCGGGGGTATTTTAGTGCTCAGAAATCGATTAAAAATATATTTATTTTAAATTTCCATCGGGATTGAACCCACGACTTATGGTTTGCAAAGCAAACGCTTTGATCATTGAGATTTTGACCTGCCAGTAAATAGGTTTGAAATATGTTTTAATGTCTTAAAAATGCATTTTCGTGAATCGTAATTAATCTAGTATAATAAGTGATGATTAGCCATTTTAAGCTTCGTAAAACATTAATGATTTACTCGCAAATTATAGCTAATATTACGACCGGACATGACACTATAATAAAAGTGACATATATAAAATTTCACAATTTTAATAATTTTTATTTCAACCTCCGCGGGGATCGATCTAGTGACCTCTTGCTCCACAATCAAGCGTCTTAACCTTTTGGCCCTTCGAGATCTGCTAATAATTGGTTCGGCTGTTTCTCTTTTACGACATTCGCGAGAGGAAGAAGACCCTTTATTTTTATGACCGTCGCGTGGAGGAGAGCGCACGACGCCTATAGGCGCCCGGGCCAGACCCACATGCCTAAACTACTTTACGACCATCCAGATAATAACTCGACAATAAAAGGATGAAAGACAATAATAACGTCCTTAAAAGAAGACGTCACTATGACACTTCATGATTTATCTTAACACGAGTATAACCCATTATATTGTGTATTAGCTAAACTTACTTCGTACCTTTATATATTTAAGTACACATGTTTCACCTTATTTAAGAGACCATTTATTTTGTATTTTTTTTTGTAAAACCAAACTTCATTTAAAAAAATATGTTTATACATATAATTACACGATTAACTAATCGAAAATGTATATTTCGGGTGGTGTAATGCTTTTTTACCATGTTTAAAGCATTTACCATTATGGACAATGCAAATGGTCGTTTCACAGCTCTGTAAGCTCATATTTTCTAAAAATTATCCTAGAACACCTGTATCCCAAAGGTTCACATAGAATAGATTAAATTAATACAACGAAATACCTGTAAATACGTATCACTAGAACTATTTAACATGTGATAGCTGCATTTAAAATATTGAAATGGAAAAAATCTGTATGGAGAGAAATAAAACGTGAGAAAATGATGTAAAACTATTATATTGTAATTTATATTTTTAGCATTCGCTTGGATCCATTTCAATTTATAGATACGTATTTCATATATTCTTTATTAGTTTACTTAAATACGTTGAGAACTGATAAAGCTTTCATTATTGGTAAAACTGCTGTCTTCTAGCAAGTGATTAACAGTGCTTTGTATCTACTACTACTATTTACTAAATAATGTGTTCAGTGTACGACATATTATCTAACCATAAATATACACGGTTCTAACTATCTGAAATTCTAATCCGGCGGGTGTAGCTCAATGGTCAAAGCGTTTTCTTTGCAATCCAAAGATCGTGGGTTCGATCCCCGACGGAGATTAAAAAAAAAGGTAACATTTTTAATTTATTACTGAGTTCTAAAATAATCTAACCCCCGGTTTGTGTGAATTTGATCCCTCACCTGTAAAATGCCAGTGCCAGCCTATTAATCAAAATTGGTGGCTTACGAAAGTCGTCCCGTGAAGACCACCCATTCAAAGTAAATTCCTGTTATAATAAAGGATGATGCGTGAATCTCGGGCTGTAGTCTATGACGTTGGCGGATCAACACCACATGCAGCGCTTCGCCATATGCAGCATAAAATCCACAGATAAGACTTCAGAATTACTATCACCATCTGTCGGTATTCTCCTGTATGTGTTTGCATAAAAAAATATATATATCGTGACTGGATGTGATTGCAGGACATCCGTTTGAAATAAAAAATGCATAAACCACATAAAAGCAATACAATTCTCATGCTTTATTTTAAAGTTTTTTTGTTAACATTATATTACGAAATAATTACTACTAAAACCGCTTCCATTACATACTTTTCAGACAGTCAAACGAATAACCATTAATTAAATAATACGTTTCGTATAATTATTGATTGTTTGCTCATGATTTAGTTTGTGGTTTAAATCGTGTTCGGAAGATATTAAACCGATTGATACTACAATATATTATTATGTCGTAATAGAAGAGCGTTACAAAACGACTCACTTTCGTTACCGAAATAATGATAGACTCTCGAACAGAACGCCAGCAGTGATTACAGAGTCAGCTATTTAAGTGAGATTGAAATGAAAGTAGAATATATACCAACGACTATGGCTTACTTTTTGTGATTGACTTAATATACATATTAAAAAATTAAGAAAAAAGAGTTATATGGGGGGTTCTCCTGCAAATTTATCATAAAAATAGACCAGAAGAAAGGAATAAAAACAGATAACTTTCGGGCATCGCCCCACAAAACATACTTCGAGAAGTCACCACCAAGAAGGAGCTCTCTCAAGCAACCCACAACACACTCCACCTTATGTTTGGGTATTAAAAGATAACCACACGGCTCAAATCAAGAAGAAGTTTCCTACAGTCGACAACGGAACTGATGATAACTGAGGCCACCCTGCGGCTGAATATGTGGAGAAGCGCAACTGAGGGAAATACTTGGATTGCCCCGAAGAGGGACCTAGCCCCTGGTCACGACCAGGGGTGGAATATATGGAGGTCCCTTAACAGACTTAGGAGCGGATTATGCAAGACGAGGACACGAATGAAAGGCTGGCAGTTTTACAGCGGACCGACTGAATGTAACTGCGGCGTGGAGTAGACCCTGTCACGCCTTTTGGTGTGTGCGCTGTGTCCGCTGTGTCCGAGTGGCTGCACCCAGAAAGACTTGATGATGGCCGGGAGTAACGCCATCGACGTCGCCCACTTCTGGGCAGACAGGATTTGACCCTGTTGCTTCCGACACTATTATATATATATATATAATAACTGATACACATCCAAATTCATAGTTAATACTATTTTATACGTATACTTAATTACCCAACGCTATTACCGTTCGGTCACTCACGCCGCCTCATCAAGTATATAAAAAACAAATTCTTACCGCAAAAATATTAAGGTGACTTCCATTTTTAAAAAGTAAGTAAGATACGTCAGCAGACAAGTTCTCATGAATGATTGGTAATAATATCCGTATAGGACTAACAAAATATTGTTTATATACAGCTTATATAAGTCGAAACTAATATGACTGTATTACACTACAAATTTTAGTTTAATGCGTTCATAAATAATGTTTTAATCAATATAAATCATTAAAAACAACAACAGCAACGAAAACAGTTTCTTAAGTACAAGACAGTAGAATAAACAATGCATAAAATATAGAAACTTATGATTAAGTACTTATGTAATAGAAAAGAAGAGAGACCAGCAACAGAAGGTCCCAATTCTCATCAAACAGACAAATTCGTGAAGTTCATACCTGAACTGATATATTCGTATACTCGTTCGATGTTCGGTGTAATCTGAGGCTGTTCCACATAGGAAGAGAATGCTCTTTTCGTGTTTTGTGTCGTTAATTGACTCTTAATATTTCAGTATCGTAAATAAACACAAGATCGTTTGATTTTACTGCCGGCAATCGGCATCGTGGGCCCATTATATAAAAAATATTGTCAAATGTAGAGTGAATATCCAGCAACGATGAACGATATCAAGGAACGTTCCAGTCGGTTATAAATGATTGGAAAATGTTCATTTCACGCCGCACACGGTCACGCTGAAACGTCGATCGTGAGTGATTTACGCGATTCACTATAACAAACTGTCAACCTGTAACCGAGCGACGGACGCCTGGTTAAACTTGAAATCAACTCGCGTAAAAAATAATTTGATGAAACATTTACACGTCGCGCACGTTTCTTTTTACGCGGTGCGGAAAAGGCGCCTTTTACGGGGGTGTTTTGGGTGTAGTTTATGAGAATTGAAATTTTATGGCGTGGAAAACGTAGCGCTGGTTGCGGTTCTGTTGCAGATAGCTATGTTGGTGGGTCCTTAGGTGGATGTTCCCTTTGGCCTGGCTTCATGGTTTCGTGTTAGTTTATTACGCCTCCCTTTGCGGTGGTGCGATTTCTTTTTTTTATGTGGATGCTCAATTTCGTTTTTCATTAAATCATTTCTCCTTTATTAAAATAACAATAATCCTGTTTGGCTGAATAATAAATGTGGTGGGCCAGTAAAAAATCTTATTAAAACATACGAATATTACTATTCTCTTTATGTTATTCATTACTGAGGAACGTGTCTACCAAAGTTTCACTTCCTTTGTTGATGAAATTCCTTTACGTAGAATATTTAGAATGTTTGTGAGATTGATAGTCCAAAATATAGTTAAACTACCTACTGCACTTGGATGCATTTTCTTTCTTTGACTTTTCAAGCGAATATGATCTTTCCAAGACAGTACATAACACTTATGAGATCTGAAAAATTACGTAATAATTGAAGTTAGCGTTTTTTCTTAAACTGCAGTTTTTTAGTTTTGCTAATTGCTCTCTTTGCTGTCATCATGTTGAAAGGTTTTTAATATCGGCTTTATTATTTTCTGAAATTTTCAGTAATCTATTTCACTGCATCGTTATCCCATTATTTTTGCTACGTAATACGATCTGAATCATATAGATTTAAAGGCTTCTAACATTAAAAATAATGGGATTTTAATTTATAAACTCTAATCTATGGCTCTCAAACATTCATCAGAGTAATTATTTATATAATCGTACTCAACACGTAATATATTAAGGGTACAATGTTTTGACTTTGTGTATATAGACGAGATGAACGGAAACGGCAGTTTTCCTATTTTATAGCCGGATAAGACACAAATTTGGACTTGTTTGAGATATGTTCTTTGGATGCTGCAGATACTTTTACTTACATGATTTTGGGATCTTGCAGTTCTGCAAGTCCACCGGAAACTATACAGGTAGAACTGACAAAAGCTGATGCGGCTGATAGAGCTTCGTGACTGCAGTTTATGACAACAATATTCTCCAGTTATGTATAAAATTCAAAATGATGATATCACTACTTTCCGCGATTATTAAAGCTTGATACATTTGGTCGCTTATCTTCAGTCACTCCTACGCTTAGAGTATATAACCAGCATATTAAAAAATACGTTATTAAATCAATTTAATTTTATTAGAAGCATAGTCTTATCGTAAACTGTAACTTTCTACGTAAAAAACATGTGACTGAGCAAAGTGTCCTTGTAATCCAATCGGAATAAATGCTGCCTATCGCTATCCGCCCTTCACCAGTTACCCTTGTCGCCAGTGGTGACACCTCACAGTAGAAAACTAAGCAAGAAATATACCAGAGGAATAACTTTCCTTTATAGTTAGAAAAAATCATGCATTTTCATATTTTTGTAAATTAATTTAATGAATGCCTGTGCATATTTTTCATCATTATATATCCATGATTTATTAATGTTTCATATTCTTCCGCCTGGTTATTATATATTTTGTAATTTATGCCTTTTTTCATTATCTTCAATATCACAAATTTAAAATAACCTATATATTTTTTATTTATAATACATTTTTCTTGCAATTGTTTAAATATTTCTAACGTAATCAATGAAAATATGATTTTCAAGCAATAATAAAGGCAATTAAATTAATGGTCAAAATTTAAATTATGTTCTGGTAAGAATTAAAATCAATTTTTGTTAAGAATAATAAATAAAATATAATAATCAAAAAAGGTTTAATAAGATTAGTTAGTTTAGCTTAGGTTAGGTTAGGGTTGTCTTCTTCGCAGTATCAATCCGGTGGATTGGTTTGCAGCAACAGAACCTTGCATCTCGATATCCAATCCTCTCGGTCCTCCGCAACCCTTTTCAGCTCAGCATAAGCGCTACAATTCATGTCCTCGAATACTTGCTACAAATACTCCCGTCTAGGGCGCCCTCTACAGTTTCTAACCCCAACCATCCCCTCCACAATATCGTGAAGGAGACCATCGTGGCGCATGATGTGACCAATCCATCGGGCTCGCCTCTCTGAGATGGTTCTTATTAGTTGCCTATCTTCTTTGATTATTCTGAGAACCTCATTGTTCGTGACGTGGTCTCTCCAGGAAATTCCGAGAATTCTTCTGTACGACCACATCTCAAAGGCTTTAAGGTTAGGGTTGTATAAATATGTAAAACATTTTTTTTATTCGGACCCAATAATTATTTATTTTGACCGGAAAAATACGAGTCAAAAATAATAATACCCTGTTTACAAGCTTTTTGTACAATATACTTACATAAAAATATGATGTTTTAAAAATATATTATAGAAAATGTATTATTTATATGATACATGGCTTCTCAGAAATATAGTCGTGTTTTAAATATTTGCTCAATGCAGTCTTGCAATATCTCTAACACGTTTATGTACTCTCTTTCCTCGCAAGGGCGAGTGTCGTTTGCGCCCACACGTGGTGTGGAGGACCTTATCTGCGAATATTCTGGCGAGCAGTTTTTATTCCGGCGTGTAATGGAAACGCGATATCGCAGAAGCTTTTTAGGGAGATACCTTAAAGCTCCCGACTGCTTTGCAAGCAGTCACCGGTTCGCGATGCACGTTAAACACAAAATATTTCATAAACTTTTCTAAAACTAACGTTAAAAAAGTGTTTGTTGTGTTAAAATTAGACTTCATTCTTTTTTGCTGTAACTTATTTCTCTTTGTTATTCATTATTACAGACATAAGTAATTAGCAATAAGAAAAATGAAATATAATTGTATTTAATATTTATTTTTACTATGTTTACTTTTTAAATGTTACTCGTATCATTTTATTTTATTATTTGTCATAGCTCTATATTCGGTCGTATGCCCCTTATTTGTAACATATGGCTGTCACAAAATACAGCCACAAATCTCTGACAATCGCAATGATTTTGCCTCATCCTTTGTCAGCTCTGCATCCCGAAACTCTACTGACTACATAGCTCGTATATGTATACTTTTCAAGGATCTTTAGGAATGGAAATAGCTTGCGTCTTGAAAAAAATTTATCCGTAATTTATGTTCTCCTGTGATATAAATATTTTACAACCAGGTCCATTTTCGTTTCTTGAACAACTGTAGAGTGGAATGGAATGCTGCTTCTGTCTGCTCTTCTCACCTCGTCATTCCTCCCAAAGTCAAAAAAATTATATATAACCCCCCAGAATTCTACAAAAGCACTCTGTTCTTTTTTATCCAATTACATCGGCTTTTAGTGAAGTGCCAAGATTCGCAGCTTTATATGAGATTGGGGTAATACAGGTGTTGCATTGAGGGAACGGTTTTAATCGTATATATAAGGAAGAAGGTTGTAGCTGCCGATGGACAGTATTTTAAATAATCAGAGTCTGATAGTCTAAAAATAAACTGTTAATTTAAGAAAAAACGCTCATTTTCAATTCATATATCTGCAGTACAAGATATTACGCAGGGAATTTAAAAGCACCATGTATTATATGGAGATCTTGTGTTTTATGTACATTTCATTCATCAACAGTATTTCTGTATGGTGGTATTCGCTTGCATGGGTTTACGTGAAAAATGGTGGGTATCGTGTTATCGGTAGAGGAGTGTCGGTAGCCGAACTGGTCCAATCTTTCATGGAATATTTTGGCTGAAGTGTGTTCGGGCGTAAATAATTGGACAACTTTCGTTGACGTTCATTATTTATTCCCCCGCCGTGTGAAGTTGTTTCAACAAAAACTTACCGGCTCATACATTATCGTACAGTTGAAGAACCGCATTTATTTATCTGTGCCATATGTGCGCACAAATCGGAGCACGGCTACATGGTTGACATTTTTCGATTAATAATGAAAAGTTCTTATAACTCATTTCTTACACCACAGGATTAGGTATGCTCTTTTAGCATGTCTGTTTTCTTCCTTATACTATCTTAATTTCTTTAATAAGCTTATATATAATACTTACAATCCTCGCAATCAGTGCCTATTTGACCTGGCCGAACGTCATAGAAATGACTAAACGACAAAACCCTTAAGTACCACATTGTTTCAGACTTTAAGTAGATTAACTTTTTTTTTATATTTATGTAAACACATACAGGAGAACACTAACAAATGATGATAGTAATTCTGAAGTCTCATCTCTGGAATTCTGTGACGCTTGCCATGCTGCATATGGCTAAGCGCTGCATTTGGAGTGTTGATCCGCCAACGTCATAGACTACAGCCCGAGATTCACGCATCATCCTTATTATTACAGGATTTTACTATAAATGGGTGGTCTTCACGGGACGACTTTCTTCTACCACAAATTTCAATTAGTAGGCTATGACTGGCATTTTACGGGTGATGAATCAAATTCACAACAACCAGGGGTATTTTAGAGCTCATAAATCGATTAAAAATCCTTTTTTTTTAAATCTCTGTCGGGGATCGAACCCACGACCTTTGGCTTGCAAAGCAAGCGCTTTGACCATTGAACTGTATTAATTCAACATTAGCGTGCATGCAGAAAGCGTTATACATAATGAATTAGGTAAAATATGATGCCCCTTATGATAAATAAAAATTATGATATAAAAATAATAACACACTGATGAGGTCCGTTGCAATTCTTCAATTTAAAACATTTAAATGCGAAAAATAAAATTCTTATTGTTTGTAGAGTCTAAGAGGAAAATCCCTAATATGTATGCAATATGATTTAGAGTGGCTATCATAGATGGAATATACAGTTTTCGTGTATGCTTTCCTATATCTACATATTTAATTTAATCAATACAATATAAAGAATATATCTTAAATAGGTCAATAGTGTTACAGGCTGCTGTATTGTAAACAACATCAACGTTTCCTTAATAAAAAACTACCCTGATATTTCAAAACTTAAATAATAATATCTAATTCCACACAATTATTTCTGTTGGTAGCTTATGATAGATATTTGCTCCAAACTTGTACCGAATTATAACGTAGATAGATTCATAAGAATGCTGTTAAAGAAATTTAAATATTATGTAAAAAAAAACCTCAGCCTTATTCGCCTTATTCTTTTTACATAATTAATGATTCCAATATGATTTTTTAATATGAAAGTCGACTAATAATTGTGTGACGCATTTTAATGCTTATATTTAGACTGACCTGCGATTTGCATGAACTGAGGTCACGAACTCTACCGATAAATCCGCTGCAGTGAAATGCTCTCGATTTTTTTTTAACAAATAAAAGTAATACTCCCATAACAAATGATAATATCTGAATTCATATTTTTATTAATCGCAATGCTTTAAAGTAAGCATCGTGGTTCTTTGTAATATATCCTTATCATAATCAGGTTCATTTTTTATCCATTGACGAACACAGGTTTCGGTATACAGTCGTATAAAATTGATTTATTTTCCTGAAAACTAAGGCATTTTTTATTTATTTATATAAATGTTAAATTTGCACATTGTTGCAAGATAACTTAGAGGAAAAGCATTTTCTTAAAATACGTATTTTTTTCAAAACCTAATATAAATAAAAACTAAAACGTTTTTCATTAATTTATTACCTCTACGAATAGCACCAGCTGGTGTAATTTTGATCCCTCACCTGTAAGATGACAGTCATTGTAGTCTATGTCGTTAAAGAATCAGCACTTCACATGCAGAGCTTAGCCATACTAGAAAAATGGTAAGCGGCATAGAATCCACAAATTTAATTTTTCCTTTTTAAGCCCAAGGGGAAGCTATTTTCAAATATCTGTTTCACATAGAGATGGGCTAAAACCGATACTTTCTTTAAAGTACCTACCCATTATAATAAATAACAAGCAGATAGGTATCGACCGATGTATTATTCAGTCCCTAGTCTCGTCGTATTGGCACGCCTGCCGGTTATCTCCGGATGTCCCTCAGCGCCCTCCACGAGCTCTTCCGGTACAATTCCTGTGTACCAACCTAACCGAGCGACGTACACATTCATTACATGCAATGTGTTTCATAAGCTCGTTAAGCATTTTTTGCAATTTTCCAGCGGTCACGTAATTTTTGCACTAGTGTTTAAATTGACACGCTGAATTGCCGCCGTCATGAGCATAAACAATGCAGGAAAACATTAACAGCGATGTCTATGAACTGAAAACATGTCGTTTTGTTTAAAGAATCTTTTCCATTCGTGATCAATGGAATTCAAGTTTTTAAACAATACATAATGTATTCACTGCATTGTATTTTTTATACTTACATAAATGCATTTATTATTAATAGTTTCGTGCACTTTCTGTTTAATAATTCATTTACGGTCAGTTATTATTAAGTAATCAAGCCACTTTATGTGATAAAAAAATAATATAACATCGACCGTTTTAGTATAAGATTTAATGTATTTTCGATATATGTAGTTTATTACTTAGAAAACTATCGCTCCAGTACCTAAGTCTTAAGTTAAAAAAGCAACACTGTTCATTTTTTAGTATTTTTTCTGGAACATATAATACCACATATTATCGACAATGTCGTGATATCTTCACGACATTGTGGAAGGAATGGTTGAGGGTAGAAACTGTTGAGGCGCCCTAGACGGGAATATTTGCAGCAAGTGTTCGAGGACATGAGTTGGAGCTCTAATGCTGAGCTGAAGAGGGTGGCAGAGGATCGAAAAGAGTGGAAATCGAGATACAAGATTTTGTTACAAACTAATCGGCCGGATTGACACTACGAAGAAGATTGCCGACACTCAGTTCTATCAATTGTTGCTGTCTGTCTTGACTCAAGACATCTTTGCTCTTAAAGTCTACCTGAGGAACGTATATGCTTTCCGGTGACCTCTAGTGCTCATAGAAGAGATAACCGCTGTAGTATCCTAGAGATAGTTTGAGTAATTTGTTAATCAGATTTTTTTGTAGATCGAATGATTGGCTCAATGCTCCTAGGGCCTGGATTTGGCCCTTAGAGGAGGCTCAACCCAAAAATGTTAAGTTTACTAACTATTTATTTAATTTACAGTATTATTAACACAAATCATAATAAATAAAATAAAATACCGAAAAATTCCTGAATTCGTTTTTACACTAATTTAGTCATTGCAATGAGAATTACGGTATATTGAAATAACTTGACAAATACGTATTATTTTAGTGGAGGTTGTGATGTAATGTAGACATTTATTCTCACGTTTAACACGTATTTTTTACTAAAGGAACATATTGAACATATTTTACAGTCTCGTCCTATACAAATGCATGTAATTTTAACAAAACCTGATATTTGATATCATTCAATGCACAAGATCACCAGCCCCCGTACTCTTGTATTGTATTTAAATATTCAAGGACTATCAGAAGGGAACGCTTTATTATGCGGGTTTTCTGTCATGCGCCAATATGGGGCGAGAAGGGGCCGACTTGCCACTAATTGCATCGTAAAATAATATTTATTGAGATATTTAGCGTTAAAGCGACCGGTTGTTTATTTCAAGCATCGACATCTTGTCACCCCATGATAAATGGAGCCGATGCTCCTTGATAAGTGGGATTTAAAACGTTTTAAAGATTAATTCATCTCAATCGGCTTAAGTAAAGCATTGAGCTTGAGTAATTTATTCCTCTTTCAGCGATGCTGTAATGATAAGACTATTGATAAATTCAGAAAAAAAAACGATTTTAATTGATTTATTTTAAATCTTATATTTCATCTTAATTCTATATATTTAAAAATGAAAATAAATGTGGACTTAAAGAGTGCCGACTACCTACTGATTGTAATCGAAGATAGTTCTGATAGAGCGTATAATTGGTATTTAAAAACTAGATTAAGAGATCACGACCTCTGGTGAAACGATGAAAATATCATTATATTGATCATCAATATCATCATTTTCTCGTCCGCTACCCTAACAGGATACTTGTCACGAACTGCCGCTACAAAGCTCTGTCAGCCGCCATGGTTTTCGCCTCATCTCATGTGAGCTTTGCCTCCCATAGCTCCGCCAAGTACATTATATGTAAAGTTCTCCGAGGCCTTAATCAGGACGGAGCATGTATTATATTTTTCTTCAATGCGACAAAAATAAAGTTGAATCAAAACAATTTGATAAGATTAAAATTTTTTGCGTATTGATAATAAGTACTTATTTTTAGTTATTTATTATTGGCACGCTTACATAAAATGTATACATACAAAAAAATTAATAAACCACAGTTGGTCATAATGTGTTTTAAGGTGCGTAATTAGGAACAGGTGTAAACCATTAGGCGCAGACTAAGCAACGAGGGTTAATGTAGACTTTGTAACAATACTTTTTTTATTATTCAGTGTTTATGTTCGTGTAACTACATAATACTCGTATATTATGTATTGAAATAATTAAAATACTTTTAAAATGCATATACATAATAGAGTAAGGGAAAAAAATAACTAAATATGCAAAATGTTAGGTGAATGTTAAAAAAATAATTATAAATAATATTTTCTTTTATTTAAAGTTCATGACTTTTATAATAATAAGTCATCAACCCTGAAGAAGACCCTTGAAATGACGGTCGAAATATTAGAAAATAGTAATTAGATTGATTTGTATGAAAAAAGTGCAAAAGACCGAAGATTCTCGACTTGAGAAGGTTAAACTGTATAAAAAGTGCAAAAGACCGGAAGATTTTAAACTTGATAGTTGATGGAAGGTTGAACTGTATGAAAAAAGTGCAAAAGACCGGAAGAATCTCGATTTGCTTGATAGAAGGTTGAACTTGTATGAAAAAAGTGCAAAAGACTGGCATCCGCGAGTGCGCGGCGCCCATCGCTGGAAGTGTTCTGAACGTGAACAATTTACATCCGGAGCTAAGCTAACTATTTCCCAAATGGTACGGAAGATTCTCGACTTGGGCTGGTCCGGGGAGCCCGGGTAGCCTCCACCGCGGCGCCGGCCGTCCGGGTCGCGGGAGTCCGCCCGGGCTACCGAGAGCGCCCCACCACAGTGTGACGGACCGCCACTGAGCAGATCTGCCTAACCGTACGAGTACAAGTCAATTACGAGCGATCAATGTCCAGTAAGTGCCATCACAGCTAGAAGACACACACTTCCAACAGACTTCGGCTCGAAACTTGTATATATACGGAATATGCGCGGCGTAGAACGTGCGGGTTATAACGTGAAATCTTATTTAATTCACAACAAATCCAAAACTTAACCAATAAAATACTCAATAATTTTTAAATATACTTATTAGTTAATACAATTTATTTTAAATGTTTCAATTTTTTCATATAGTATAGTTTGTTTGATATATATTTTTGAAAATAATTATTTTGTCATACAAAGTGTCCCGATGCTACCGCCACCTAACATTTTTTATTAGAAGCTCATTTCCATTTCAGTGCTCTTTCGTTGAAATTTAATCTTTCATGTTTCGATACAACATATTTGTTGTAAAATAATAATTTTATGTTATTTTATTATATAATTTTTTTATACTTTTTACGTTTTTCTTAATAACGAATAACAAATTTATTTTTATATATATTTTTAAATCCATTACTAAAAATTTACTTATATTTTTTTTAATGCACGAGTTTAAGAAAACTATGTTTATTGTAGAATGTATGCGTACGATATCTAAAAATTATTTTTTCTATGCAACATATATATTTTTTCAATAAAATTTCTTTATTCAATTATAACAAATCACTTATAACGAATATACTATATGAAAAAACTTCCCAAAAATATTTTTTTATTCTAAAAGTTTAAAAAACAATTTTAATTGTAGGTATTTTATTTACTGAGCATAATGAAATTTCACTCATATTAATAAATTTATTTCATTTATCAATACAAAAACCAATATATTTTAATCGTTATATTTATGCAATTTAATACGTTTTGTAACTCTGCCTATAAGTACACGTGCTGAAAAAATAATTAAGCGTAAATTATTAACATATTATTTTATTTTTAGGGTTGCCGGGGATTCCATAAGGCCCGCAGTGCCCGAAGTGGAGCCTCCTTCGCCTCCAGAGCGCCTCAGGCCCCCTGCCTCTCGTCAAGTGCACCCACTCGCCACAGACCCGAACCAGATCCTAGCGTACGACGCCACACTGCGGCGAAAAACCAAAACGCTGACCAAGCTTTCACCGGGCGACGAAATGCAGGGGTGTTTCCCCGACGAAGCGAACCACATGAACCACCTGGCGAACAGGAACGTCCCCACGACCCCCACTTACCCCATGACGCCAAATATCTGCGTGGAAGGCGGGAGGATTGAGTTCGTGAAGCCGGCGTCGGATGGCGCATCGATGGGAATGGCGTCGCCGCCCTCTTCGCCGGTAGGGGCGCGGTCTGTCAGGAGCTACGAAGAGGAAAAGTTCGACGGAGATAAGGTAGGTGGTGTTTTTTATAAGAAAAAAAAAAAACCGAACAACTGTTAATTTTTATTATAGGTGGTGTTTTATTTTTCTTCGTAGTAGTATCAATCCGGTGGATTGGTTTGCAGCAACAGAATCTTGCATCTCGATCTCCATTCCTCTCGGTCCTCCGCAACCCTCTTCAGCTCAACATAAGAGCTACAATTCATGTCCTGGAACACTTGCTGCAAATACTCCCGTTATTTTATCAAAAAAATGATCGTAATTAATTATTGGTGGTATTTTTTTTTTCATGAAAGTACTAAGTTTTATTGGTGGCATTTACTATTTTGGTATCCATAAAATGTAATTTTTTCATTCTATTAATATTTTTCTGGTATGCATTTTTCATACAGCTTCGGTCTTCTTTAATAAAGTCGGTCTAATTTTAAATCACGTTGCTCTGGATTAATATTAAATGACAATAATTTATCAGCCTGATATAGTAATAATTTTAAATTAATTTTAATTTAAAAAATAATTAATTAAAAATATTTAGTTTTGATTCACATTTTTTAAACTGATTATATGTTTCAACCTCCCTGGAGACCATCTTTAATAATGATCATGCTCATCAGTTTAAATAAATGTGAATCAAAACTAAATATTTTTAATTTACTATTTTTTTATTTAAAATTAATTCAAAATTGTAATTATGCAGTTTCACCAAGTATTGTCAGTTGATAACCTTAATGTTAAAGAAGTAATTTATCATAAAAATTTAGAAACAAAATGTTCAAATTTTTATTATTTTGTCAGGTTTGTTTTAACACAAAACGTAATAAGTAGTACATATTAAATACCAAATTTTTATTATTTTGTCAGGTTTGTTTTAACACAAAACGTAATAAGTAGTACATATTAAATACATATATTTTTTAATATATACTACCAATGATATTTTTCAGAATCTATTGTACTTTTGTAAATTGAAATTTATAATCAAATTATAACCATTTAATTACGCCCTATATTTTTTATGACGTGTTGTATTGCCGAGTTACATAGCTACGAAGAAGAAAATTATTAATTATTTATTTGAAATATTAACTATTATTTTTATTCATATTATGCTATTATTATTCTTTTAAATCAATATGCCCGTCGACCATACTTGTTATTAAACAAAAAAATTAAATACGTTGCTAGTCTCGCATCAATTTAAAAAAATAACTGGTCGGTTCATATAATTAGCTAATTTTGTAATGTGGCGAAATTGTTGTAGGTAATTGCCATCACCGGTGCTTCGGAAACTGATCATGTAATAAAAAATAAAACTAGGCTGTAAAAGGTTACAATCCACTGACTTGGAACATTCGAAAGCGAAAAAAAGTGACTTTTTAAATAATGTATGACTCTTGCGGCGAAACAAGCAATAAAATAATGCCGCCGCCGAGATTCGAACGCGCGCCCTCGCAATCCAACCCTTTCTCGTCGCATTGATCACTCGGGCGTTAACTCTGCGGCTGATTCGTGCTCTTTGTGCAAAAGCAAATCACTCCGATTCCCGAAACGTACTTTTCGCCCGCGGCCGGACTCGATCGAGTGCCAGCCTATAAATTATCACCGCCCATGGTGCAGAGGGCGGCTAGGGTGGGCGGGAGAAGTGGGCGGGGTAGGTGTGGCGGCGCAATGATCGATCGCCCAATTCTTGTAAGTAACGAAGGCCGTTCGCGACGGGTTAATGTAATTGAATAAAAAATATAAATCAATAACATTGGAACGTTTTTATTTTTAAATTAGGTAAACTTAACAAGTAATAAAGTTATTAGGTATATATACAGACTAGGGGTTAATTCAATGCATCCTTCCAGTATTAACTTAGGGCACAAAGACGTGTAATCTAACAGCAAGTCTTACCCATAAAATAAAAGTCACCTAACGCGCCATGGAGAGATTGCTCTCATGCTCGAAGTGTCTCTAAACTCTAAAGTATAAAATTCGAAAAGAGAATATCCAATGAAAAACTTAAGTAATGGAGGCTACCCAATGAATAGGCACACTCAAGTAGAAATGGACAGAACATAATTGTTGAAGACATGATGGTCGATGGAGATTAAAAGTGTTGCGTCCAAGAACTGGTAAAGGTGGCGTTGGCCTTCCCCTCGCAAGATATACCGACGACATCAGAAGAATAGTGGGATATTCTGGAAGGGGAAGGCGGAGGATCGAAGAGGATAGAGACTCATGCAGAAGGCTTACGTTCAACAGTGGACAGACACAGGCTGATGAAACTGACTAGAAAAACGACAGTAAATAATACATTTACAACGCGGTTTTAGTTCGATCTCAGTAGTATAGTGAACCTTCATATAACGTTTTCATAAGGTCGAATGATTAGCCCGATGCTCTCGAACATTAGCTCCTAAATAGTGGTTAAACCAAAATACAATTAACAACATTGAAAGGACCATTATGTGAAAAAAATTAATCGTCAAAACTGTAGGAAAAATCTCCGTTATAAATAAAAAGAAGCGTTATAAGTAGGGTTGACTATAATACACATTATTTTTTGTAAGTATTAAAAAATACTGTGCGACGGCCGGGAATCGAACCCGGATCAACTGCTTGGAAGGCAACTATGCTCACCATTACACCACCATCGCAAGTGAAAGAAAATCAGTCAAACGGCTTGAAAACGCAATTTACTAAGCAATTAAAATATTAATGGCTTTAAAAATTTATAATGAATATTGAATCGTTAATCGTAAAAGTTGAACATAAAATTATGTTTGTATAATCCATTTTTGTAAAAAAAATATATACACACTTAATAACAAGTCCCTTTTGTAATTTATTGTAATTGTTTTTTTGAAGAAATATTATATGTGGTAAAAAACCCAATTGCTAGAAAGTATACTAAAATATGTTAGGTTATGGAACGGATTTTTGTGATAATCGATGATTAATTGAAAGACGTATAAAATACATTAAAATCTGTGATAAGTAAATGTTTGAATATGTATTTATAAATACATAATATATTTTTAATTAATAATTTATTTATTTTCACTTATTCGGTTTCGTCGCCATTAAAAGTTTCCCTTTTTCAGCCTCTCAAAGATCACTTCTTCTTAATTGGATTGTTTGAAAGACCGACACTCGAAAATTTCTCCCCTGATTCCTAATTGAATCGTTCAGATCAAAATACATTGTAGGTATGTACTTCATAAGTGGCTGTCACCAAAAATCAGAAGTTAATGAAATAACTTATCCGTCAAGAGCCACGCAAATAATTATGCAGAAGGATTCATATTTACGAGAAAATTTCTATAATTATACATATATATGTTATGATATACCTTAGTTTTGCATAGTTTTATACATGTTGAGGAACAGTTTATCAGCACATTGACAAAGTGTTGTTCTCCCCTTATTCATTTTATATCTGGAAGATATGGTTTCCTCAAATTACCCCAACTCAGTTCTCTCGGTTGCCATTGTACATGCATCATCCAAAGACGTATGTGCATCCAAAAGCCCACCTGAGAACATATACGAGTATGTTTCCCGATGACCTCCATGCCAGATACGAGGGTATTGGATAAGACATTGGCTGTAGTGTACGAGGTTTATTTTTGGTGATTTCTGAATGAGAAATTTGATGATGCTTCCGAGGCCTGAACTAATTGGTCCTAAGAGTTGTCTTCTCTTGTATAAAGTGTACATCATTCTGCAGATGATTATAACTTGCTTAACATTATGGATCTTAAAACAAGGTAAAATTAAAAAAAAAATCTGAGTAGTTTCTTAAAATGTAAATATTACATCAGCCAGTATAACTAGTCAAGCAAATGTGTATTAAAAAATAATATTTATATTATATTAAATCTTTACAAGATAACGACTGATGTACAATAAATGCAAAACTGCGGTCTGACAGTGTGATTTTTTTTACTAAAAAAAACGAATATGTTATAATGTCCATATCCCAAATAAATGTTAAAAATATAAATAACACTTTTTTTGTAAATGCGTTATTTTACATTGAATAACGTAATGTTATTTTACGACTTGTACTCGTATGATATTTTTTTGTTACTAACAAAACATCTATTGTAGAATGTAACTTCGTATACTTTAAACACATTGTACACAGCAATAAATTTAATAACACGTATATTATATGTTTCCAGTAGACTTACTTAAATTTTATTCCGACAAATGCACCTCAAGTCAACGTATTTCTATGGCCTTTTTCATGTAACGTAAAGCCATTACCGTTTATCAACATGATATATTAATAATGCTGTGTTGAAAAGTGTAAATGGAAGGATTAAAATAAATAATATATGTGCATGGAAACACCTTGTAAATAATACAACAAGGTGATTTGAAGAAGTAAAAAATATGTAACTTAATTAAACCGTCACAAATAAATAATTATTCTATGTTTCACTTTTCTACTCGTAATAATAGCGCACATATATAGTTATATCTGTTGGAATGTGGGAGTGTAGTGCAAGTGTTGTGATCTGCGGATTGCTGAGAAGGAATTCTTATGCATGTTAGAAAGATCAATGGAAATACACGAACATTCCGAACATAGAAAGAAAATAAATTAGAACACGGTATAATGTCACTGGGAATTTAATTTCAGTAAGTAAGCTTAATTTTTAAACTGTTTTAAAGATAGAAAAGTGTTCAGAATATTTAAATTAAATTTGAGTTGAATGATTAACGAGATTCTATTTGTTAGCAAGTTCTAAAAGTGATTTTTAGAATAATGAAAGGTTACTAGTAGGTATTTGTTACACAGTGGTTTCTTCCGGCGGGCGGCGAGTGATCAATCAGGTTACGAAGGCGTCGAGGGAGAAGAGAGAAGAGATCTGGTCCGTATGGTCATCTGCTTATATAGAGCCTGCTCAACTCCCAACTTGATAGGTGCGATAGTATTTGAAACAACCTCTGGTAACGGCGATTCTTCCGACATATATGGCACATACAAAGAAAACATTAATAGATAAGGCATATATACCGAAATTGGTACAATTGATATAACAGAAGCGTGCCACATATCCTTTACTCAAATCCTTAATAACTCATAAACTTGTTGCAATATTTATATAAAATATTGTAACATATTACATATGTAATAAAACTTTGCTAGATATGCATCACGATTTTTCTTCCTCACAGTATGGATCTATACTAGATTTATTAAATATATATTGCTATGTTTTTGCCTGATATAGTCGTACGTGTACATCAGTATATAGTTTCTTAACCAATTTTGGTGTTCTACTGCATGCATGAACGTAAAAAACGTTCCAATATGGATTGGAGCATATACATGTTTAATAAATCGTGTTGAAGGTACCTTCCCGGTATAAACATAATACGTTTTTATTTGTATTACAAACCTTATGATTTATGTAGCAACCGGGTTGGCGTGTTAAGGAACTATCTATTTGTAATTGATAATTTATTGATCATAAATTAGACAAATGATAATTAGTATGCTTTTAAGCAATGTTCATTGAATACATAATAAATAATAAAAAAATAAATTAAGGGTAATACAACTAATCGCATTATGAAACAAAAAATACGCTTACATTTCAAAATTATATTTTGATTTTTAGAGAAAATTTACTTCAAAATTAATCTGCCCCAAAAAAATTATAACGTAAATCTATGAACTGTTTGTATACACGTAATTATCACAATTTTTTTTTTTGGAACAATAAAACTATCAAGTATTTGACAAACTGCTTGCTTAAATTTTAAATTACTACCTTTATGTTTAATTTATTATTATATATAAAGAATGTTATAATTACTATATCTGTGACTTTATATATTGTTATAGTAATATTATTTCTCGTCTCTCTAGTATTGCTTATCGCTAGTTGCATTATATAACTTCAAATATTTCATTCATTTTTAAAACCGATGACATAGTTTATTGACTGAAGAATTGTTGGTTAGCAACAACTAGCGTTAAGAAAAATTAAACCGACAAGTGACTACTCAGCATTATACTCACCTGTCTTTATGTGCACAACTGCAATGTAGATAATACTAACTGCAGGTGTTTTTTTCTCATCGAAAAATAAAATGTCTTTAATAGCTGCGATGGTGGTGTAATGGTGAGCATAGTTGCCTTCCAAGCAGTTGATCCGGGTTCGATTCCCGGCCGTCGCACTCTATTTTTTTTACTTAAAATCGTTCTCATTAATGTATTAGTAATCAATGCATTTTTGTTCATAATTACTGGAAAAAAAATGTTTGATACTCTGCATTGGATTTTTCTTCAACTGCGATGGTGGTGTAATGGTGAGCATAGTTGCCTTCCAAGCAGTTGATCCGGGTTCGATTCCCGGCCGTCGCACACTGTTTTTAACAAAACTTTTTAAATGAACATGTCGATATTAACTTTTCTTTTGTAAGAAATAACTAAGAAAAAAAATTAGAAGCTCCGCATTACATTTTCTTTCAGCTGCGATGGTGGTGTAATGGTGAGCATAGTTGCCTTCCAAGCAGTTGATCCGGGTTCGATTCCCGGCCGTCGCACACGGTTTTTGTGAGCTTTTAGTCCACATTTCCTAGTACACTCAATCCACCACTCGAACCGGCTGCCCGTTCACCGGATAAAGCCTTGCACCTCCACCATGGAAGCCTTCCTTTAGAAGTACTTTATAACTATTTTAATGTAATAATTACTTAGCTGAAAAAGTAAGTAAATTCGTAATGAGGAATCGCATAAAATTAAATTTTTCATAATAAATTTTATTTAAAAAAAATGTCTGATTTATATACTAAAAAGTTTGTTTTTTTATTGTTTTTTATCACTAAAATAAGGCCTGTTTTTATTTGTTCATTAATTTATTCAAGCTTTTGGCAGTAAGTTAAATTATTAGCAGTAAATAAAATTAATCGGAAGTTGACTAAATAAATTGGTAGTATCCACTGTGTCAGTATGAATGTGGTCAGTTATAAAATAAAATGACAGAAATTTATCAATATTGGTAAAAAATAATGTAAAATGAATGAATAATCAACCCATAAAATGTAAACCTAACCTAAACAAACCTATTCTATTATGAATTAACATTCATTAATTATTTCCTGCCAATTTATTATTTTTCTACTGCCGATTTATATTTGAAAAATGATTATTTTTTACTTACCTTTTTAGGTTTTTATTACTGATCGTTTGCTCAATAATTACTGCTCATTAATTAAATTAAATATGTACTGTCAAAAAAAAGTTGCCCTTAAATAATCTGAAAGTGCATCACAAATGCTTACCTAAAACATACAATGAATATAGGCTTATATGTAAACGCATACATCTTTCAGTGTTATTTTTAAACTTTTTTTCATGACCTGAAATATTGCTAATATTCAAGCGATGTATAGTATCTACAAATTTCTGTACGCTATCCATTTCATGTTTAAAATTAATTCCATTATGCTGAAAAGATATCATCACGATTAGAACACCGTAGTGAAATCTTCAGTCAATGAGTTTGTTATTTAGCGATCGGTGACTATGGGCGATGGTGGTGTAATGGTCAGCATAGTTGCCTTCCAAGCAGTTGATCCGGGTTCGATTCCCGGCCGTCGCACATTTTTTCAACTTGATAAGATGTTATTTTATTATAATTCTTAATTAATTTTATATTTAAAATATTACTAATCACACAAATTTTTAAAAAAATATTCCACATTTTATTGCGAGTAGTCTATAAATCTAATTCAAGTTATTTAGAATTCATATGAAGTTTATATTAAAATTAAATATACATAAATATATTTTAAAAATAAAAACATTCTTTATCAGCTTTTACGCTATCGACATCGCTGAACTCTTCTGTCAGATTTAACCAATAATTCATAATCCATTTTATTTTTTAAGTTTATTTTTGGTATATCAAAGTAAAAGCTGTGGTATTTTAAAATTAATTTTATTACATTTAAAAACTTATCGCAATTATTTAAATATATTTAACAAAAAAAATCATATCCTAACTTCAGTGACGATTAACTGACAATACTTAGTGAAACTATATCACCATTATTTTAATAATTAAATTTCATTAAATTTTAACAAAATAAAAAATATACTTTATTTCAAATTTATTCCATAGTAAAATAAATATTTGTAAAATAAATGTAAATATTTAAAATTTGTTAATTTTTAATTAAAATTTAATAGTAATTGTAATCATCAATAGTATATATTTTTTTTCATTTAAAAAAACTGCGTTTATTGTTATTATTGATTAGACAAAATTCAGTTTTAATACATAATTTATAATACCTATAAAAATATATAACTTGGTTTAAAAAAAACACTAATATTCATTTTAAGTAGTTTTTTATTTACACTATTTATGTGTACATTGTATTTTTTTACTCAATGAATACTCTAATAAAACTGTCTCAATCAATAACTCAACTCCTTTACGTATTCAATACAAAAACTCTTTAGAATACCATGCACTAAAATGTCTACCTACCGAATCATGTAACAAATCTAGATTCCAAAATATTATAATTTAAACGAAAACATTAATTGAAATTACATTTTTTTTTACTATTTCAAAGTATTAGATTTCAGTTTATAATATTATATAATTGATAACACAACTTGTTTCGCCTCCTTGACTAAGACATTATCATAATTGCCAAAAAAATTCAACGTCAATCGATTATAAACGTAGAACTTATACCATGTACACGTTTTAGTAATTACATATGAAAAATGCAACTCATTCTAATAATCAAGAAATAATAAAACAACCTTATTACTTGCACGTAATATTATTTGCAATTGAGACACTCAGATCAGCCAGAGCAAATAGAAGCACCCTGCAGCTGACGGAAGGTAGTCCTAGCACTTTGGCAATTGTGCTTTCAGCTACGCGGCACCAATAGCCTGGAACTTGCTGCTGAAAAGCTTACGAGAACTTAAAGCGGAGGCATCCTTCAGAAGAAGACTCAAGACCCACCTTTTTACTCAGAGAGGCAAAGAAGCTTTTGGAATGACCATTCGTTCATAAAAAAGCGCTGTACAAATACTGACATAATAAATAATTATTATTATATCCATACACCTTATTATTACTATTATCACCTGTGCGTCACGCACTTTACTTGCATCGCCCCCCTCTCCCATCACAGTAAATCTCCATTCAGGTGTCAAAATAAAGTAAGTTTTGGTTCTCGCATCCGCCCTATTAGCGCTCGGCAGACACAACAAAACGCCGCGAGTGTTTCATAGAAAAAATTGCAAAATCTGTTTTTCCACTCGGTTGAATTGCATTTATATGCAAATGCGTCGGGTTAGCGAGTTTCGCATTTGCGGAGGGGCCGGCCCTCCATTGGCGTGCATTTTTTTATGTCATATGCTCATGATGTGCAATAAATTGCGTTATGCGAATGATAGGGTCTACGCGGGGATATTAGGGGTACTACAGGACCGACCCCTGAGCAGCACCGTCGTAGGATTTTTTTTTATTCTACTTCAAAAAGAACGGCTGTCTTATCACTTATTTTATGAAGTGAACCTTGTAGTGGTTTTTGATTTAACCCTTTATTTCCAGACGGGACTTAAAAGTTCCGTACCAAAAAATCAATATATTGATCGTGCATTTTGCTGCAGTTGTGCCGTGACAGGACTTATCAGTCGGATTCTTAAAACTATGAAATTAATGGTTATTTTAGAAAAAATAATGTTTTTTCTTAATTTTTCTCTGTATCCTATCAACACATATTCGTATAAAAAGAATCACAAAAGTAAATACATTATTTCATAATTCAGTAAATAAAGGGTTAAAAATTGCACCTGTAAATTTAAATAAGTTATGATCATGTTAAACATAAAATAAAATTATATCGATGACTTAAATTTGTATTTTTTAAGTTTGTAGATCTGTTTTTTTATAATATCACTTTTATGAATTTTTAAAACTTATTTCGTCCTACAGTTTTATGAAATTATTCTAGCATTCAATTATCCATTCCTTATAAATCAGGGCGTGACATGATTTTTGATAGCTTTTACCGACTTCAGATTGGTTCGTTTGAATTTGATAAGTTTTTCTCGCAAGAAATTTGTAGTTATTAAAAATGAAAATTGATCTGACTGAAAAAATGATGTTATCATTGAATAAGAAAACACTGTTAATTTTAATTAAGAGGTAATAACATTAAGGTTATCAACTGACAATACTTGGTGAAACTGCAAAATTATAATTTAAAATTAATTTTAATTTAAAAAAATATTAAATTAAAAATATTTAGTTTTGATTCCCATTTATTTTAAATGATTACATGTTTCGGCCTCCCTGGAGACCATCTTCAATAATTATTGAAGTATGAAATAATTATTGTTAACTAATTATTTTTGTTTTTTTTTTTAATTAAAATTATAAGAGGTTATACAAAAATAGCTTTTATTATTTTTTATGGTGACTTTTTAATCAAATAAAATATACTTACTAGAATCAAGGCTTACGTACAAAGTTAAACCAAATCTTATTACTGATAGTAGGTACAATACACTAGTTACTAAGGGCAAACTAATGAAACATTAAAAATTATAATAAACATTTAGGTATAGACTAATGGATCTTTCCATATATTCTTGAGTATAAAATAAGCATAAATTATTGATAGTGTGAATTATAGTTAACTTCTATGTCGGGGTTATTGATCCCTGCAAGTGCTCGATGTGAAGTGCAGGATGGGCGGGATGTAAAGTCTGAGTGGACGAATAAATTAAGGGCCTTACTTCACATCGGTGAAAATTTCGGAGCATATTCGAGAATATTGAAATTTTATCACATACTTCACCGAATTTATTATGCCAACTATTTCGCATTACCGTTACCATTTATAAATTTAAATTTTACCATTTTACATTGTATTATAAGTATGACAAATTGATGTTGAAAATATATGAATATATATAATTAGAAGATATTGGATTATATAAGCTACAATTATTTTTTTTTAATTTCTACTTGTGTAAAGCAACATAAATCATCTCGTTTTATTTTCAGTATGCTCAAGATAATAAATGATTATTACTGAGTTATTATTTTGAATTAAACAATTAACGAATACCTTGTACTTACTCATTAATTAAAAATATTTTAACTTCTATATAATCCCAGATTCTGGTAAATATAAATTATTCAGTTAAATAATCAGGATGCATACTTAATTTTCTTGGGTCAAGTGCCTAAATAAGTCAATCTTATGTTATTATTAATAAATAATTGTTTTCCCGTCTTACGGTTTTTTACCCTTTAACAATTTTATAAATTTGAATTTGTTTATATTTTGCTTATTTTTTCTCGTTCATTTATGTTTTTTTCGGAAAGTAATTTGAAAACTGTAGCCTAAAACTTGACAGTAAAATAATAATATGTGTTTTGATTAAAATTTACGTAGCTATTTCAAAACGTTATCGTGTTGAATTTAAAAAATGTTGATTTAAAGTAGAATTCAATATGCCTTACATATTTCTATGCTTGATAGACGTTTTCCATTACTTTGTAGATTATCTCCTCTTTGTTTCGGGAGAGACTTTGTTCTTCCTTTCTTCCTGAAATCCATAAATCATATGGGAAGAGAGATTGCTCGGCACTGCCTAATATAGGTAATCCGTCGAGATTGAGTCTTACGTCTAAGCCTCCAATTTTAAAGGAGAAACACGAGGAATTTTCTTAGCCGCTTTACTCCACACCCCATAATTTCTTTCATATTTACAAAACTTCTGATCCTTTCAAAATTGGAACCGCTTTCCTACCTGTTCACTTTCTCATATGTACACAGTTTAGTTCAATACGAGCACATTCCTTTCAGAATATACAACATTGATATCAAAATAATAGAAGCAAGTTATTTTACTTACATTTTAAGCATTCACTTTGTGATTTATCATTCAAATATTTACTTTGTTTTAACATTGATCACGCAGAGCATCATTTACTGATGTAATACACTCATGAAAATTCAGCATGATACCTGACTATTTAACTACGAGTATGTAAGTAAAGTCAATCATATTTTTATAAGCGGAAAAAAAAATTAAAATTTATATGCAAACCGTATAATTATCAACATCTCGTGTGTATTTAATGTTTTTCAGTTTCAATTTATCTTGAATGTTATATCGTGTTAAAACTTCAATTATATTTTCGCGCGACAAAGTCACACAGGTGATCGCAAAGCGCCAGACACTGGCTTCTGGTAATTTGCTTCAGACCGGTAAGTAATTGGCCTTCGATCACGTCCCCGACTGGCGTTTAATAAACTAATGGCAAGCATCAGGTCCTGGGATCCCCAGACGCCGCTTGCAGCCACCACACTAGAGAGAGACTTGCCAGTTGGGACCTTATTTAAGGAAAACACTCAAAAGTGTGTACCAGCAGAGGGTTTTACCACCACAGTTGACTCTACGACATTTAATCAAAGCGTATTAAGATATATACATGAGATTACCAATATATTAGGATGGTGAAAAGATCTCAGCTGTGAATTTAATAACGATCAATTGCTTATCAAATTCCAAACATTGCTTATTAGAATCTGCATCGATAATAAATATTAGGAATATTTTATTAAATTTCAAACTATACAAGATCATACAGACCGACAGTAATGTATTCAGGAAACTTTCTGGAAAGACGAAGTATCTTAAATTACTGCTATTATTTATAATAATTTTGTTTAGCAACGAAAGTTTTCTAAATAATGTAACGATGCTGGATGCAAATCAAAATTATTTTCATTTAACGTGTGATAAGTTTATTAATTGTGCCGATAGAGGATATTTATGGGATTTAGGTTATGAGGAGACTAGCAAGTGTTTTCAATAGGGGTAATAAATTGGTGGAAAAAAAATCTAATATTAAAAGATCTTATATTTGAGTTATCGAGAATTTTGATTATAATTGAATACAAGGCGTAAGACCGAAAAGAAAATAGTGAATAGTAAATTAGACAAAAAATGACGGGTACTTTAGGATACGATTTCAGTCGGGGATATTTATAGATTTTTATATGAATTCTATGTATGAACTAATAAAAGGCTTATTTAAAAGGTATGAAGTTCACACCCGGGATCGGTAGTATAAAAATCGAGCGCTGTAGCTTTCGTCCATACTCCATACGCTTTGAATAAGGGGTATGTCTGAGGAAGGACCCGTAAAGACGACGACACTGCCTGAATTGGGGATATTATTGGAAAGGAATTTGCATACCCAAAGACTGACAACCAGCCTCCCAGCTCCTGCGACAGGATCACCATCTGACGTAAATTAAACTAATTAAAAGTCTGGCGCGGAATTTGAATTTTCTTTTTTGATTAGTATACGGCGAACGGGGAGGTTTAATAGACAGATTAAAGTCCGGTTAATTGAAAGTTAGGAGATGCACAAAAGGAACAAGTACGAGGAACAAGGCGCAACGTAATTTATGCGGCATCGAAATTGCGGTGGAAAAATACGAGACGGGATTTTTAAATATAAATTACAGCCAGTACATGATATTTTTCTTAACGACGCTTTGATGAATCGGTCGAGAAAAATCAGACAAAAAAATAAATTAAATAATAAATATTTTTTACACATTTTTGCAATATTTTGAATTCTATCGATCATACATTATTTTATTACAGCGTATAATATTAAAAAATGCTTATATATATAATAACATTCACAAAACTATAATGTATTAGTGATAAAATTAGCCTCTAACATTACGTATTTAAGTCCCATACTCCTTTGTATGCAGCTGAATCGTTTATCACTGAAAATCAGTAGTGCAAAAACAAAGTATTCATTTCTATAATAATCATTATATTCTTAAAAAATAGAGCTAATCCCTGAATGGGTACGTATATAATTAATATTTATTGAATAATTAAATGTTAGCCCCAAATAATAAATTGTACCTACTTTTAGTGATATACAGTATTTTGACTTCTATACAGGAAGCCGCAATAAAACGACGAAAACCGTCAGATTTTATTCCTGCTTTAAGCCCAGATTCTAGTAAACAACACGTAAATAAATTACGAGTATGTTCTCGTACTTACGAATTCAAACTTTTATATGTTATTTTTTGTAGTTACTATTTTTACGCGAAACTTTTCGTTACATTTACATAATAGTATTTCTAAAATTTTATTTGAAACTGTATTTAAATATATATATTCTTATATCTTGTCATATTCTTGTTTACTAATTACCTTCTTCAAAGACTTATTTAAAAAATTAATAGAGTACATATACATAAACATACAATACATACAAAAAAAAACATTAAAGAAGATGATACGTATCAAAGATCACAGAGATCTAGGAAAACAATACCATCGACAATAGAGTGCTGGTAAGACTGTTTAGAAGCGCCATTGCCGTTGTACTAAATTGAGTGCTCGAAGCTCCACAAGTATCCACTGGGTTTTACAATAATTATACATTGCTTTTAAAATGGTAAGAATGAATTTAATGATATTAGAAATATTATTTTTCGAAACGTTCCATTCACATTTATTAGTATGTTTGTACAAGAATCGTCTAGTTTGACGAATTGAATACTTCACGGAACTAACATTTGTACTCATTTGTAATTTTCTGACAAATTTACATAATAGTAATGTCATATATCTTACGTAATATTATATATTTTAAAATATAAAATAGAAGACAAAAAATACGTGTCTACGAGTATTGTTACAAATGATTATCATTTTGTTTTTGGTGGCATTTTAGAATATCTTGTAATATTTAAATATTAATAAATTATTGGAACTCCATACTAATATTTAAGAAATTGATTGAAGAAGTTGAATTTTAGTAAATATCCATACAGTTTGCAATAAGCGGCATCTATAAATAATAAGTACCAATAATATGAGAAAATGGATTATAATATCGTTGCAAGAGTTCGTAGTTCAAATCCCAGCGTTTGCCGTTAATTTTTCTCCGATTTATTGATTCTCGAGAGAAATATTATATGAATGTCATGTTTTTTTTTTGTGAATTTTTTGTTTTGTACATATATAATTTTTTGAATATTATTTTATTATATCGTTGAAAATTTGTATTTATCCCGACTAATTCAATTGGAAATGCAAATTCACCTGTGACACGTTCCCCCGCCTATAGTCGACTATTCTCAATCCGACAACCGACCAGGATAGAGGGCGATCGAATGTGAGGGTCTGGTAAATGTATGTACCATACAAAGTAACTGTTTCCCTCTCAAGATAAAAGGGTTAAAATCTTCGGGGACTCTGAGTAATTAATTTCATGCTACGGTGACATGTCGTCCAATTTAGAGTGTATAATTTGGTTTGTCTTGCTGAAATCCTTTCCCTTGGGAAACACTGCAAATGCAAATATTTCTCTTTGAAATATTCAATTAAGAATTTATTTAAATTATATGTGGATTATAACTTTTTTTTTCAATTCAAAAAATGTGCGACGGCCGGGAATCGAACCCGGATCAACTGCTTGGAAGGCAACTATGCTGACCATTACACCACCATCGCAAGTGACAGATTGTAGCGAAAAACGGTACAAGTAGATTGTTAATCTGATTTATAAATGATATTAGCAGAGCGTTCGAGCTTAAACTTTTTAAAAATATTTAAAAATATATATCTTTTCATATTATATATGATTCCACACAACCTCTCACATCCGGCCCTGAAAATGAGAGACTCCAACTCTGGCAACAAATCGCACCAGAGGATTTCATTACTCCAAAGGAAGGCCTCCCAACTGGCAAGAGCCTTGACTGGCCGACCTGGAAATCCCTAAACAGATTAAGAACCGGAGTTGGTAGAACAAAGGACAACCTCGAGCGGTGGGGAATGCTTCGGCAGGAGACCTGCTACGATGCTGCTCCATGTGCCCAACAAGTTGCACATCTCAGGACCTAATGCTGGGCAACACACGAGCTATCGATGTTGCCAGATATTGGGAAAAAATGATTTGACGTCGCTGACACGAAGAAGAAGAAGAAGATTAGTTATTGTTGAGTAGCATATTAAAAATTTAAAAAAAAGTGTGACGGCCGTGAATCGAACCCGGATCATCTGGTGAGAAAGCAACTTTGCTTACCATTACACAAACATTTTTACTGAAAACATAGTGCTGAAAAATATTATTCAAAAATAAATCGGTCTTTTTATTCGATTTTTTTTCTTCATAGTGAAGGGTGAATATTCAATTATATTTGATGGAAGAGTAATATAGTTTATTTCGTACACTTAGTAATATGGTGACCAAATATTGATAACATTTTTTTCATTAATTATTTTGAATTATTTTGAATTTGGCTAATTAAAAATAATGTGCGACGGCTGGGAATCGAACCCGGATCAACTGCTTGGAAGGCAACTATGCTCACCATTACACCACCATCGCAGTTGAAAAGAAATCGGCTAAAATCATGAAACGTAAATAAATTCGCGTTAATTAATTAAAGTTTTTAAAATATGTAAAAAATAGTGTGCGACGGCCGGGAATCGAACCCGGATCAACTGCTTGGAAGGCAACTATGCTCACCATTACACCACCATCGCGGTTGAATAACAATGATCACCGTCGTTTCAAATAACTGTCAATTAACACTATAAGTAGATACATTTTAAATACTTTGATGAAAAATATTATTAAATAATCAAATATCACATTTAATTGAGAGACTTTATGTTTACATTTATGCATTTTTTATCCCAATAAAGCTACGCAAATTATTTTTTCCACATTCAATTAATTTTAATTTTGGGCTAAACAGAATAGAATACAAAATTTATAGATGAAAATATATATGCTTTATATATTTATGATATCGTCCTGAAAAACACAATATCATATTGGAACATTCTTACAATTTTCTTCAAAGAAGCAAAATAAAGTTAGTTTCATCGTCGAACTAATAGGTTAAGATATGCAATGCGTAGCTTGAAGTGGATATATCCAATAAATTGAATTATAATCGTAACTGTTCATACCTAAATGTATTTTTACTTAACTAGATACTGATATAGCAGTAGTGGCAAAGTCTTTGTAAATTAATTACTTATTACGATTACTGACAGTAATATGATATGGCTAAGACCCAGGAAGCGTTCTAAAGGAAATAAGCAAAGCATATTGCCGATAATCTCTCATCATCCCACCATGAAGAGTGCATTGATGTGGAAGGCATTCTTCGAGGCGTGGAGGCTGCAAGGCTCTAGCATTGTTCCCTCAATCGTCTGCTAGAATAAGGATTCTCAAACTTTGTGTGTTCTGTGCAACACTGACGCTCCGTGATGCGTGAATATGTATTCCTAAATAAAATAAATATAATTTATTTATTTACAATTGTTATTCATCAACTTTAAAATTGTACTTCAAATAATTCATGAAATCTGTATCACTTTTAAACATTTTAACCGTCGATTTTTGACTGCTTCGCGTTATATATTATTTTCTTTATACAGTATCCAATTTAAGCTGTTAAGAATAATGATCTTTCTTTTGTGTTTGTAAGATAGAAACAAATTAAAAGAACGTATGCAAAAAAATACTAAAAGCACAAGAAATAAATCAAAATGATTTTCACTACTTTATATAAAATAGTATTTTAGCATTTCACTTAATAATCCTTTATTAACATTAAGGTTATCAACTGACAATACTTGGTAAAACTGCATAAAAATTAATAAATCAAAAATATTTAGTTTTTATTCACAATTTATTTTTAACGATTACATGTTTCGGCCTTCTTGAAGATTTATTATTCAATTGGTCTTCAGGAAGGCCGAAACATGTTATCGCTTAAATTAAATTGTGAATCAAAACTAAATATTTTTAATCTATTAATTTTTTAATTAAAATTAATTTTAAAATTATGATCCTTTATTACTGAAATGAGAACGTTTTGTAACTGTCAATTTATAATTAGAGATACGTTTAATATCATTTTATCGTACATATTAAAAAAATTATTTAAAAATATATATTTCAAATATTATTATCAAAATTATGGAAATTTTAAATAAATATTTTTTATATATTCCTAAATATTCAATGAACAGCTTTCCGTGACTTATTTTTAGCTATGATATTTAATCACGCAATCAATACTTTTTTTAATGTGTTTTTAAATTGCTTATTAAATGTATTTAAAAAAAGACGAACTTTTTTGGGTGTATGAAATGTTCCATTGCAGGAAAATTTCGGAAAAACCCTTTCCCAGCAGATTGGGGTTCTCTTATTTTCCTTACTGAAAACTATTTCCCGTCAGTCGCTTTCTATAGAATGAGATGCCAGCGTTTGAAAATCCATTGCTTCACATGAAGCATTGTGCGATTATAATTGGAAGTCTTCTTGGCATTAAGTCGACGCTTTTCAATTTTCTTCCTGAAAACACTTTGTGTCTGAAAGTTAAAGATGAATGGCAAAAACTTTTCTCTCTTTTTAAAGTAACTTTTTGAATGAAGTCTGTTTTTTTTCACTTAACCATTTCAGTGTGCATACTTAAGCATATAGCCTTCAAAAATCATCTCTAAGAAAACAGCTGCTAGAGCATTACCCTTACTTACAGTTTAACTCTAGTGTTCTGAGTTTCAGACCATTCTTAAAGGTGATAATTAGATGGTTTGTATGAAAGACTGTGATTGAACTTCTCATGCGGCAACCACTAATAATATATATATATATTTAAGGTTAAGATATTGGGTTGTCCCTCCCTTTAGGACCAGATGAAGCTACATTTTCTTCAAAATCTGGGGTTCTTCTTATTCTGAAGAACCTTACATTTGATAACATATTTATCATTGGATAAATTGATATTTAATTAAGTGACTGATAAGACTGAGTTTTTTGAAGTATATATGTGCCTAGCTTTTAAAAAAATGTGACTCTAAATATGTTTTGTTGTATTAATTCAACAGGCTTTTAAAATGTAGTCCATATATACAAGGATTTCAATAATATTTGCTGAAAGTTAATCATCTAAAATTGATAAAAAATTTAAAAATGTGCGACGGCCGGGAATCGAACCCGGATCAACTGCTTGGAAGGCAACTATGCTCACCATTACACCACCATCGCCGATGAAGAAAAATGCTTTGAAAATCCTGAAATCTTACATCCATTTCAATAATGTTATTAGTTTTAATTTTTAGTACAAAAAAATAGTGTGCGACGGCCGGGAATCGAACCCGGATCAACTGCTTGGAAGGCAACTATGCTCACCATTACACCACCATCGCAGTTGAAAACAAATATGCAATAAAGCCTCAAACGCTTCTTCGCACGACAATGCCAATATCGACAATTGTTACTTCATTGAAAGAAGAACAACTTTGAATATTTTTTAAGTATTTACGATATAGTGTTCTTAAGTCTTAAATATGCGATTCATAATTTATCATGTTACTCGTGATTATAGCAAGTTATTTGTGATCCATATTTTACTAGGAAGCATGTTTTAAAATGTTAATAATAAACCTTTAATTATAATATCTGCCATGACCCAACTGATTTAACTATCTTTATTTCCAACTTGAGTCTATGCTTATAATTAATGTTATTCGGTTATATTTTTCGATTACAAATATTCATTGGTTCATCGCTTCAGATTCTTTCGTTTTCTTTCGTAATATATTATATTACATACCATTTCTCATTATCTGTCGGATATCGTCAGTATCCATTGTAATGAAATAAAACTCTTTTCTTGAAATGAGCTGTCATCCTAAGACGGCTTATTTTCTATCTTCTGCTAGTTTAGTGTCATATATCATATGCGAATATGTACATGGAAACATTTATATATATATTACAGTTATTTACTGGACTAAATATAAGTGTCTTTTGATCAAAGGATTAATCATCCGATATACGTATAAAAACTAAATAATTGATACTCTACTATATATAGCATAATCTCTAAGTTCTTACCTTAATAATTGTTGTTAATAATAGATTTCAATGGTTCATATGTTTTCCCCATTTAAATAATAGCTTGTTTCTACTTTAAGCGATTTTAAGTATTTTAAATGTTTTATGGAACTCGATCTTCGTAAATATATAGTAGTTCAAATAGTAAATGATCATGTTTTATTTGAGTGTACCATGGCACCTAATACCACTGTATTGCTTACATGTTTTAGGTATTTTCACGCAAGAGATTGAAAGCCAACTCTTCATATTGGAAAACTCTTGACTACTGTACATGTTCTTTGGAATATTAGTATGGGGAACTATCAAATAGTTTTGTTATGGATTATTTTTCTCTTCTTCGTGTCAGCGACGTCAAATTGTTTCCGTCCAATATCTGGCAACATCGATGGCCTATGTGCTGTCCAGCATTAGATCTTGGTATGTACAGCTAGTCGGGCATATGGGGTGTGAGGCCGTCTGTAAGTCTCCTCAGCCACATAGCTGGTTTTATTTCTTTGCTAAAACATTCCCCACCTCATCCATATTATGGATTATGAATGCCATATGATCCATATAAGGAGTGAATATGGCAATTATAATTTAATTTAAATTGTTTAAATTTTACCATCTAGATAAAATTATAATCGAATTAAAAAAAAATAGTGTGCGACGGCCGGGAATCGAACCCGGATCAACTGCTTGGAAGGCAACTATGCTCACCATTACACCACCATCGCCGATGAAGAAAAATACATCAAGTACCTTCAAGATTTTTATGACCAGTAATTATGAAGAAAACTGTTTGTTTTTAAAAGGAAAAAATGGTAAAAAATAGAGTGCGACGGCCGGGAATCGAACCCGGATCAACTGCTTGGAAGGCAACTATGCTCACCATTACACCACCATCGCCGGTGAAAGGTGAGGAAACCTCGAGCAGCGCATTGGAGCATCAGAAGAAGCATCCGACCGACTCGGCCGTGACGAGCTCTATCTATTCAGATGTCACGACTAATTTCCTCACTTTACTTTGCGAGCAACTAAGCAGGCCACGAGGAACACCTGCACTAGATCAGGTATGTTCCAAACAGCTGCGATGGTGGTGTAATGGTGAGCATAGTTGCCTTCAAGCAGTTGATCCGGGTTCGATTCCCGGCCGTCGCACACTATTTTTTACATATTTTAAAAACTTTAATTAACAACCGCGAATTTCTTTACGTTTCACGTTTTTAGCCGATTTCCTTTCAACTGCGATGGTGGTGTAATGGTGAGCATAGTTGCCTTCCAAGCAGTTGATCCGGGTTCGATTCCCGGCCGTCGCACATTTTTTGCTACGTAGTAAGCATGTCGACTTATATTTATTTAAACAAGTTTTCTTCGTCATCATACATTTTGCACAGTGACTGGCATTATCAACGACCTGTTCGTTGTTCTTAATTAAGCTTTTTATTATTAATATATCCGTTTCATGTTTGGAATTAATATGGGAATGACGAGACTATATTGTTACCACAATTTTCTATTCGCCACTCTGTTTTGTTAGTAAAGACTATTCATGCTTCGTTTCAAAACATCTCTGCACCCGGAGGTCTACCTGGAAACATATAGTTCTCAACGACTTGACTAGTATATGAAGCATATTTTTGGGTGACTAATTGATTGGAACCTGGACCTGGAAACATATAGTTCTCAACGACTTGACTAGTATATGAAGCATATTTTTGGGTGACTAATTGATTGGATATTGATGCTAATGAGATCGGATAACTATCTCCACGCTCCCAAGCTTTGTTATACTTCATCCTAAAAGAGGCTCAATCCGACCAGATAAACGTTGTTAGCAACAAGCCGTGACCCATCCAAGCATAGATTCACACCCAATGTTGCACCATTACTAGGTTGTGAAAAATACAGTTAACAGTGTAAGAACATGATCAGTAGAAGCTTAAATGTGCAGAAAGCTTAGAAAATATTTTTGTTTATTCCAAATAGTATGACAAATTCAGCAAGATCTTAAATGTGTGAAAGGATTGTCACTTTTGCAGCAAGTTCCATTGATTTCAGCTCTCTGACATTCTTGCAAACATTATTCTTCAGAACAATTATCTTAAGTAATAAATGAGTCTCTTGCGAATCCTTATTCGATGAATACCTTTCACTTGCGATGGTGGTGTAATGGTGAGCATAGTTGCCTTCCAAGCAGTTGATCCGGGTTCGATTCCCGGCCGTCGCACATTATTTTTAATATATTTGAAAGAGCAATTAATATTTTATTTACTCACGATTTTCATAATGATTCAAGTAGATTTTGACTTTTCTTTTACTTGCGATGGTGGTGTAATGGTCAGCATAGTTGCCTTCCAAGCAGTTGATCCGGGTTCGATTCCCGGCCGTCGCACATTTTTTGGTTTTGATGTATGCCTAGGAATTATGGATTTTGGGTTCAGTCGTGAATGGTAAAATTCGTATTTTCTCCGATGTTTCGAACGCCGTTGTAGTGGTCATATTCAGGATTCACGTATGTGGAGTTGAAGTGTTCAGGTAGCATTACTATTTGACCTAAGCGTACCTTCGCAATGGTACGTTTGGGTCGGGCTGGATTTTCTTTTATTTAGTCTCTGTTTATGCAGCAGGATCTAAGGCTGAAAGTATTCTCCCTGTTGTAGCACCTTGAATAACTTTTATTTGTACGGCTTTCCATACAACTCCATTCTTTATCATTATACTTGAGTAATTATTGTTTTTCTTATGAATCTTAGTTATCAAACGACTGCAAAAAGTAACAAAGTATTAACTTAAAAAGTATTAACTAGCAAAATATAATTAGTAAACATTTTTACCCTAAGGTTTTACAAATCGTGCTTCAGTCGTTAATATATTTTTCAAAAACAATTAATATTTTAACTGTCCAATAAAAGGCATTCATCCAATTGTTTAGCTGATTTTCTTTCACTTGCGATGGTGGTGTAAAGGTGAGCATAGTTGCCTTCCAAGCAGTTGATCCGGGTTCGATTCCCGGCCGTCGCACATTATTTTTGGATACTTAATAAAAAATATATTTTGTATCTATCGAATAACCACGGTTATCAGCTTGTCGTTCGTAGCGCCACAATTCTTTACTAATGAATAGTTTTTACATACTACATAAGACACCCACATGAAATCACCAGTATAGGGTTTTCGTCATTTAAGGACTTTATAATTTGATGATCAACCGGATTTGGCAGAACGCTATCTGCGTAATCTGCTTCTTGGAGAGGTAGATATTGTATGTGAGAAAAAACACAAATGGTGGGAAGGTATTAAAAAATCATTTTCAAGTTGAAGTATAGAGTAGGAGTATTCGAGTCGATACATTTTAACCATGTGGCCCGGAAAGGTTATCGCGTACTTTACGTTGATGAAAATATTGGGCCAGATAAATTACAAAACTTGGACAGAATCAATGTTTTTGAAATCGTTTCACTTAATGAGTTCGAGGTTACCTTATTATAAACCTATTCATTTATTCAATTTTCTAGCATCATTAAGCATAAGTTATATTATTCATAATATTGTAAATTCAAACTGCATAAATTCCAAATTTCATTGCTTTCAATCACGTATATTGTCTATTACTCTGTTGTATACTCGTAAAATGGTCAATGAAAATAGCCATTCACATTTGATGTAAAATTAAAATCTCTGCTTTCGCACGTCTGCGATACCTAGTGACAACTACGTAGTTTACATTTAAACAGCTCTGTATAACGCTGTATGCGATCCGATCTGTTTGCTTGCATTATGCGGATGCACCATGTCAAAGTTCGATGCGTTTTAAATCGCAAATGAATGCAGCAAGGGTCCTCCAAGCGTCATTAACAGGCACGCCGGATGAATAAAACATCGCACCTGCCCAACTAATACCGAGTCTCACTCTATCAATGTGGGGTTATGAGTGTCGGGCCATTGATCTATTCAATGCGATATTGTCTATTACCATATCAATCAAAGCGGCGCGCCTGTTTCGACGAAGGGGACAGATAAAAATCTGGAAATGCATGAAATGTATCGAAATATAAAATGAATTTATTTTGATGGCAAATAATAACGGAATAATTGAGTTTTGGGTATTTTCGACGCATAGTACAAATATTAATATTTTATTATTGACGATCATATCGAACATTGTTTGTGTTATTTTATTCGTTCTATTAACTACTATACACTCATTCTAGGTAATATTTTTTATTAGTTTTACATGACACAATGTTCAGTTATGTACATTTTTTTATATTTTTTTATTTTTCTTATTCAATTTAGAGTTTTTTTAAATATATATATAATCGTGTTGGAAACAACAGGGTCAGATCCTGTCTGCCCAGAAGTGGGCGACGTCGATGGAATTACTCCCGGCCATCATCAAGTCTTTCTGGGTACAGCTACTCGGACACAGCGTACACTCCAGAAGGTGTGACAGGGTCTGCTCCACACCGCAGTCACATTGAGTCGGCCCGCTGTAAAACTGCCAGGCTTTCATTTGTGTCCCCGTCTTGCATACTCCGGTCTAAAGTCTGTTAAGGGACTTCCATATTTAAGTTTTTTTTAATATCAAGTATCTTTATTGTTTGGTTTGCGCCGCCCCTTGTGACCAAATGATATAAGCCTCCGGAGCATTAGCCTTATCACGAAATTTCTTCAAATACTGATTTACAAAAGCTCAAACATGTCTCTGAAACATGCATTAACCTTCTCATCAAGCTTTTTGACTTTTGTCCTGTGTACACAAATGAGCTTTGAGCTTTGGCCCTGAAAATGAGAGACTCCAGGTCTGGCAACAAGTCGCATCAGAGGATTCATTACTCCAAAGGTAGGCCTCCCAACTGGCAAAAACCTTGACTGGTGGACCTGGAAATCCCTGAACAAATTAAGAACCGGAGTTGTTGGAACAAAAGACAACCTCGAGCGGTGGGGTATGCTTCGGCAGGGAGAGTCCCTATTGTGTGACTGTGGAGACCTGCAGACCGCCTCACACCTTAGATCCTGCTCCATGTGCCCAACAAGCTGCACATCTCAAGCCTAATGCTGGGCAACACACGGGCTATCGATGTTGCCAGATACTGTGCAAAAATAATTTGACGTCGCTGACACGAAGAAGAAGCTTTGAGTACAGAGATGAGATATTAGAAATAAGAATACAATACTACGTATCCTGTTAAGTTTCATAACGTATCCTGTTAAGTAACATATTTAATGAAAAATTAACTTGTTTTTAAACAATTAATACACTACGTACATGGTATAACAAGGTATAGCTTAATTATATATTTCATATGCATAATTATATTAAAATGGTCTCAAAGTCTTCTCCTTCTTCTTAAGCCTCGCCTTTTCTCAACATCTGGGGTCGGGTCTCTTTTTGCAAATTTGCTATGTCTGCTTAAAATGTTCTCAAAGTGAATGCTATAAAATAAATAATCATGACATATTCTACCGTCTACAATTTTTTTTTTACATTGTTCCCAGTACAAAACTGACGTTTATGGATCTTATTAGATTTAAAAAATAAACAACGAGAAACTCTCCCGACTTTTTACCATTTGTCTTCAATTATGATTGAAAACATGTGTGTTCAATACAGCCTTCATATCAGAAAGTGATGTATTATATAACTGGTATACCTGAAATATGATGCATAAGTGACAAGGAGCATATTTACACGCCTCAAGCAAGAAAAGTCTATATGCCCTACAAAATAAATAGACGCGTGAGGAAAGGAAGGCTTTCGTAAATTGTGTATAGACGGTACACAACGTACGGTTTATCAAGCGGCATAGACGCACCTTGTCTCCATGCATAAATATGACGGGTACTAGGGCCCAGCCGCTCCAGGTAGGATGGGTAGTGCGAATAGATATGTATGGATAAGGTAACCAGTTACGTGAAAAGAAAATGTGGAACTCAGTAAAAGAGAAGGAATCATCAGCCTGTTTATATTTTTTCCTTTTGAATGTTAAATAAAAACTGCTTAAGGAACGACGTCGTGACTTTTGTGTAGTTCATTCACGATATTTATATTGGATTTTACTTCGGTTTTAACGACAAGTTATTCATAGTTATTTGGTAAAATTTGCCTTGCGCTAGACTATCTTAAATATATTAGAGGATATTTATAACCCATGGATGTAAATTGATTTGGAAATGAGATAAGAATGCTTAAGCTTAGTCGATTTTAAAATCAAATAAACCTCGTAGGTACGATTTCATAATCCAATATCATACAAAAATCTAATTAACTAAAACATAAATATGCTTCGGATACTACTATTTTCTTGCCTTTTCTTGGAAATGCTCTGGAAGCTGTTATAAGCTATCTATGTATCCAGGTGAAGCTTCTAGTTGTGAGGTATCTTGAAAACAAGACATAGAAAATATCATATTTTGTGGCAGAATGAACTCTCGTCTTGGAGATCCTCAGGTTAAATTTCACAGTATATACTCGGTTGAACAGATAATTATAACTAGGCAAGGATAATGCAATCTGATACAACTGTGTAGTATCAATATATAAAGAACATATGCTTCAACTAGAGAGTGATGGAACAAGACGAAGAGGAAAATATGTAGGTTTTTAAAAATAATGTATATTTTTACTCCTATTTATTAATCTAGGTTTCTATCTTATATTTATTTATTATTATACTTGTAAATCTCAATTTTTAATTGAGATTGGAGAGGAAGAAGTTGTAGTCGATAAAACATTGATTGAATGCCCACTTTTATGAGCTTAAATCCCAAGACAGGCGTTATTTATTCTATTAATTAATTAATAATCTGATCTTATTTAAAATACTGATCGGAAAATTACTCAAAAATGTCTCATATACCATAGGTACCGTATATTCAAGTACTAGGGTATCTGCCCTGGAGGTCGTTGGTAATCATATATATTCCCACGTAGACCTTGGGCTGCAGATATGTCTTGACAGTGATAATAACTAAATGATCGCAATTCATAGTGACTATAAGTTCCAGATACTAAGCGGATATGGAGGTGAAGACTAATATTCTTATTAGGTGCAGTTCCTATCTATATATCCTATGTATCGAAATGTCCCATTGAATCACGAAAAGCTGGTGATTTTAGAATGAAGTGCTACGTAGTATGGTTTGCTCTGCTTCGCTCACAGTCATTACGGCTGGGGTTGTAAATCCCTGCCGCAGGTGTCCCTCCGAGGTTCCACACACAAAGCACCGGCTCCATACAAATAATATATCAGGCATTCTGTTATCGAGGATTATGTGGTTTCGGATACTCCCGTCGCGGGACTAATTAATTTACCTGGAACGACCCAATAATGGATGCGGCTGAAGGGATGATTTATTATTAATCAGGCTCTCATTTGAAGACGCCTACAATGTCGATTAATGTTATTATTTAATGGGTCTCTTAATAATTCAATCGACTCATTTTCGTTTCACGCGATTTTGATTTCAATATGAATATTGATCCTTAAGATAAAGCGCTTAAATATACGTATCATAAGAAACAACGGAAAATACAAATTATTTTTCAAAATTGTTTATGAAATATAACGTTATTAAGTTGGTAAATACTTCATGCCTTGTTTTAGGTTTCGCTTCTTAAGCTATACCCCCTTTCTTACTTCCCTACATACTTTCCTATTGTTAATATACGTTGTAGATTATTGATTCCAATTCAATTATCAGTATGTGTATACACATTTCGAATTGAAAATGCTTTCATTGAAGGCGAAATCGTGGTATTCTAACAATTTAATAAAGATTACTTAGTGTGATCTATGTTCATAAAAGTAAGAATGTATTAATTTTTTTTTTATATTTGAAACGTTTTAGTTGCATCGAGAAGCTATCGAATAGCTGAAACTTGTCATAAAAAATAAAATTGTGAAGTTTGTACTGAAAATCGTTTTTCACTTAATATAAGATTGAAATGATTGTATTCAACCATGAATTAAACTACTATCTTCTTGAATATTAAAAAGTAGTAAAGTTCTCAAAGATGGCGTGAAAATTTACTTTTTACCGTCCATTACATTAATTTAAATTGTTGTTATTGTTTAAAATAAAAAAATATAGTGTGCGACGGCCGGGAATCGAACCCGGATCAACTGCTTGGAAGGCAACTATGCTCACCATTACACCACCATCGCAAGTGAACGTGAAAATGTGAAGTAGCCTTAAATGTTTATTTTACATATCTTATGACAGTAAATGTTTATACAAGTGTTAGATTAATGTAATGTTAACTATTATCTTCTGTAACATTGTTTAAAAAGTTAACATTTAGCCAATGTTTTCATTTTTATTCTTTTTGATATTCTGTATATCGAAATTATGCCACATAAAAAACATTAATTACTCATGTTTAAATGATAAAAAATAGAGTTGTATGAAAGCCGTACAAAAAAAAATTATCCAAGGTGCTACAACAGGGAGAATACTTTCAGCCTTAGATCCTGCTGCAGAAATAGAGACTAACTAACAATGAAAATCCACCCCACCTAAACATACCATTGCGAAGGTATGCTTAGGTAAAATAGTAATGCTACCTGAAGACTTCAACTCCACATACGTGAATCCTGAATATGACCACTGCAACGGATTTCGAAACATCGGAAAATAGAAGATTTTTTCTGTTCACGGCTGAACCCAAAATACACGATTCCTTGGCACATATAAAAAGCAAAAAAGTGTGCGACGGCCGGGAATCGAACCCGGATCAACTGCTTGGAAGGCAACTATGCTCACCATTACACCACCATCGCAACTGAAAGAAAATTCAACAATCTACTCGAAACATTATAAAAATCGTGAGTAATTAAATTTTTAATCGGTTTTTAAAATACATTTAAAAATAATGTGCGACGGCCGGGAATCGAACCCGGATCAACTGCTTGGAAGGCAACTATGCTCACCATTACACCACCATCGCCACTGAAAAAAATCCACTAAAGATTCCTGAAACGCAGTAAATCCTCATTAAGACCGTGAAAAAGACAATTAATCGAGCTGGTATAATCATTAATATTTACTTTAAAAAAGTGTGCGACGGCCGGGAATCGAACCCGGATCAACTGCTTGGAAGGCAACTATGCTCACCATTACACCACCATCGCAGCTGCTACCTTCGTTTGAAGAAGCTGAAATTAATAAACGTTGAACAAATACTTTCACGTGGAATGTCAGCTGTATAAACGTTACAGGTGATTTTTATGAAAGCTTCTTAACAAACATGTGAATACAAATTGTTATGAAGTAAATAACGACTAATTTTAGTAAATTGATTTGATATTTTATGGCGTAAATCATTTCCTTCAAAAAAAAATATTATATTATACAACGACTCAATAGTGCATGTATGTTCAATTTTCTAGTCGTAGTGTTATGCTTTCACTAAGAAACGTTTGCCACTTGAAGGCTTACCAAAACAAACCAAACTTGAGATCTTGGGCTCTAATCTTAAGAGTGTCAAGATTTAAAGCTGACTTGTGATAAGCTAAAGACTATCTATAATCTGATGTGTATCTTGTTACTTTTTATTGTGAAAATCTATTTTTTTGCGATTAACAAGAATTTATTTACGGAGAAGCGAAGTCGTGAGATACCTTACTTTGTCATTACTCACGATGAATTGAAAAAAACACAAGCGCATAAAACTCGTATTGTAGATTTTGATATCAATACACTCGTATTTTAAAACTTACGGTTGGCTGTGTGCTGCTCTTCCTGGACTGTATTAGGTTTTGTTCCATATTAATGGGCAAATATTAGTGCAGAGGGCGAGAGTATTAGAGTGGAAGAAACTGTTCACCTCTGCTATGGAACACGACCTGGCAGGAATAACAATCAGATATGGAAACCCGCGGTAATCTGGCAGACAAAATCTGTTATCATCTGTGTGGATATCGTTCCTGTTGCACGCAATGGCGTAGTTAAAAATAGAGCCTTTTTATTAAGAAACGACGAGACTAAAAATATACGAGTAGATATTTTAATACTAGAATCATAAAATTTCAACTTTTTGACTTCTTCGCCGAAGGTCGCCGCGTATACAGAAAATAGTAGTTGGACTCCGTAGCGATGAGGTCGACATATCCAACTGGTCCAGGATTTTGTTGGATTACGCTAAAGAGCCTTTCCCTATTTAAGTCTATATTGGGCAATGCCACAGAACGTGTTCAGCGTCCTGCAAGATTTTATACGGGCAGTTTGGACTATAATAATAATAATAAAGCTTTTATTCCAACAGGATTGGGTGGGTTGTGCAATACCCAATCTGCCATAGTTTTAGATACATATAAATAACAAGGTGTATATAAACATATAGATATAAAATAATATTTCATGATGGTCGCTGAATCATCTCCATCCAGCGATGGCTCAGGGAGGAGTTGAGCCATTCAGAAGCAGCCAGGATGATGGTGTTGTTAGACCTCCTTATCCTGCTCCAGAAGCCGGCAACACGGTGTCGCAATAAAGCTGGGAATGAATGGACTCCGCCCTCCGCAAACTATCAACGAGGCTAAACTTGAAGAGTTTTTCCTTAAAATTGCTTGTCTACCTAAATACGAGAATCAATTTTTATGAATTTGAATTTTCTAACAACGAATAAGACATGATTAGGAAAGTCTTTATGCATCAGTGAAATAATTATTTTTAATGTTCTATCTATTAAAGTAACGCAGTCAAATGTAAACTGCAAGACTTATTACTATAATCATGGAATACATAATGTAGTTGTTTTATAAGCAAAAAAAATGTTTAATATTTTTATTGCTTTTCTTAGCGTGTTATTCCACGCTTCGAGCGGAATCCAGTATATCAGACATTTATATGATAATGCCTCTGTGTTATTTAGCGCTACGATAACCCATGAAATTTTATTGCAATATAGCAGAGGGAGAATACTGGACTTTTGGTCTGCGTCACTGCTTCGAGATGACTTGTATCAAATCTTAAGCCGCGAGTGTGGTCCCGAGGAACGATAAATCAATATCAATTGTGCCCCCAAGGGCGATCGACTTGTCATTTTATGGAGCAAGACGATGGTTACCAACGTACACTGAGGGCAGAGCTGATCGAGCACTGAACCACCAGAGGGCATGAACACAGAACATGACTTAAAAGGTTTTTTTTTGTTAAAGTTTTGGTGTACAGGCATATGTTACAATTGTGCATATTGTGCTGCATCTGAAAGTTCAAGAAAATTTAGTGTCATCCCTGTCATTTTAAATAAATAAATAACATTTCCCTGGAATTCGGGCTTTTGTAAAATTTAAAAATTTTTAAAAGTAGCTATTACATTTTGGGGCAAACGTGTGACACATCACACCCAAATTATAATAAATATCAGTTAATTAATGAGGGAAGTACTCCATAATCTTGCTCTATTTTCTTGGGTATAGTTTATTTACTATCGTTCTTAATTCTGCATTAAATAGAAAATATATAATATTATAATAATCAATTGATTAATATTATTCGACAATAATAACCTATGCCTACGCTGAAATTTTTATCAAATTTGGTATGCTATTGGTAGTAGTAGTTTGAGAAATAAAAATTATTTTTCAAATAAAAGATAATATTCAATTCTTCCCAACTTTTTTGCCATCGAAAAAGCCATCTTAGAGTGTGACAAGTCATTTTTCTAGGCTCTCGCGTGTCCTGGAACTATGCATATAATGTACTCAACGGGACGCAGCTGATATAGCACGAGGCAAAGACAATAGCAGCTGTCAGAATTTTATATCGGCCATTTTTATGACTATCATATGCTCCAGACAAGAATTGGATGTACAATGATTAGTGCAACCAGCGTTTACTAGTTTATTAAGTGAGTGAACTGAACACTGTTCCAATCTTAAATTTGAAGGCAAACATGTTGTCCACTGCACTGTACTCGGGTGAAGTAAAATATGATAGTCAGCCAACTGAAGCTGCTCTTCCTGTTCTTTATTTTACTGTCGCCACGGGAGAGTCCCGACTATCTCCAGATTGTGATCAAAGATAGTTCTGATGGAGCGTATAATTGGGATCGAAAAACTAGATGAAGAGGTCATGACCTCTAGCAAACCGATGGAAATATGATGATTGATCTTCATTCACGCCTCATCAATATTATCATTTCCATGTCTGCCCCCCTATCTTGAGCATATTTTTCTCTTAAAATGCCATCATAAAGTTCTATGAGTTGCCATTGTATTTGCTTCATCCCAATCAGCTCTGTTTCCCGGAGCTCAGCTCAGTGTCTGCCGACGGCTTCTCAGGACTGCGCGAGCCCGGGGGCTTGAAAAAACTGCAGCTGTAGTTTATGCTCTTCTGCGGCTTCCAAAGTTCATATCACATTCATGTCTCTTTATCTCTTGACCGACTGAAGTATGAAAGGCTGCCTTGTTCGGTCCTTCATCTCTTTATTACTCACAAAGTCAAACCATCGGTCCCTAAATATTCAACGCATTTATCTGTTTGAATACGAAGCTGACACGTTAGCACACTCGTTTCAATGTTAAAATCGAATAACAGCGTCGAATAAGTCAAACGTTCCCCTTAAAGATTTATAATGTCTTGGACCTGTTTGGCATATGTTTACAAAAATAAAAAAATAACAAAAAAACATTCATATTTTTGCCCTCTTGTTCTCATCTTCAATGTACTTTCGTCTAAATATTTATTCGGTGGAGTTTCAGAATGCAAAGTTGAACTGAAATAAAGCAACAGATTTGATAGACGACATATCTTTCTTGTGGCGTTTTGTGGTGTATATATATGCTCCAAATTGCGATCAAATATAGTTATTTATTTATAACTTAAAATAACCACACTAGTTGCTTTGCATACATAGTGATCTGTGAATCCAAGCGTACATTAATTTTATATTTGTATTACCTGAGATATTATTTCAAGTATTTTTCATGTGGTCTTAAATATTTTTATATTTGACGCGCTATCAATTACTTATATTATTTTGTATAATTTAAGATATCTGAACAAATGTCATCGTGTTAAATTAGAACACTTTAACGTAAACTTCTGTCAATGACTACAAAATTATACGCGCTAAGAATTTCATGTTTCAAAATTAATTCCACACTGCTGAAAAGATGTCATTACGATTAGAACACCGTAGCGAAATCTTCAGTCAATGTGTTTGTTATTTAGCGAGCGGTGACTATGGGCGATGGTGGTGTAATGGTCAGCATAGTTGCCTTCCAAGCAGTTGATCCGGGTTCGATTCCCGGCCGTCGCACATTTTTTATACAATATTTTTTAATTAATTAATTTTATTCACAATATTTTTTTATCTATTACTAAATATAAATCATAATAATCATTATCAATATTATTAGATAATTACAAAATATTTTAAATAACATTCGTACTAAATTACGTAAAATTAGTTACTACCAAATTATTATTCTTATTTTTATTTTCTTTTGTCAAAGTTTATCAAAACATTATTAAGTGTTCCAACGGAAGCCAACAATAAAAGTAAAATTTCTGTGTTCTAATTATATGATACTAAATAAATCTATAATACTCAATGTTTTTCATAAGCAATTGAATTTTTAATAGGTACAGTCTTCTCTACAGGCATGTACTTTTTATACATGGTTATAACTGAAGATGAATTCATAGAATTAAAATTAAACGGTGGTGCTTAACGTGATCCACATTAAAACAAAGTATTTATCTAACTGGTGTACCGGAAAAGAATGACGTTTTTTTATTGGTTTTGAGTGGTCAGTTGTGCTTCGGCAGTCGAACTTGTACAACGTGTTCTGCGTTGTTTCTCTGACTACGTATTATAAATATATATTACAAATTACATTTATATTTATTAAATGCACCAAATTTTTTATTAAAAAAACGACATTCTTTTCCGGTACACCAAATATTTAATATTTGCAATGGATCTCAAAGTTGCTCTAAATATAAATAACGATAGAATTCATTTTAGTAAATATGATACGTATTTGAATATCTACGGATAAACTATATTTTCTTCTTGCTACATATTTGCCTAATAATATCGAGTTGTAATTTTACTGCTCATTATATAAATACAATAGTTTATGATGTTTATTATTATTTATTTACTAATGCATGATATCTTTCATTTATAATTTAAATCTATTTATTTCTTCTGCATCTTAAATGCAATATTTCACTCAACTGCATCTATAATAGAGTACAAAAATCGTAGCAGTATTATAATTTGCATCCACGTCACTAGCCAGCAATGAGATAGCGATTTATTTCCTCTGTTATTTATTGCTTCTATCGGAAGACCACATAAATATTTTTCGATGTTTCAGTCCGATGCAACCACCGGCAAGACCGAATAAATCTTTCCTTCTTAGCCTATATCGATTTCTTACATACAAAAGGCCTACAAAGGCCAGATGCATATAATAATATAAGAGAATAGCTACACCATACAAACTACACCAGAACCTCGATTTATAAATAATTATTTTTTTATAAACAAACTTGTTGCTATATTTGTCCATTTTTTTTAGGCAATAGTATATCTTATAAAAAAATCTCTCATATGATTAGTCTACTTGTTAAGTTTTATAATCGATGGTAAAATAAGTGTTAATGTATTATTTATTTGGATGATCCACCACAATGCTATTCAATAATTAGTGTACAACCTTGCTTCGGTAGAGAGTTTAATGAATAACTTCTTAGGTTTTCACGGCCAGATTTGATATTGTGGCTTTTGGGTTTAGCGTACACGATTCTCCGGACCAATGAAGATTGAATACGTAGTTGCCATGGAAACAATAATAATATTTAAAAAAATAACAGTGACGCTCGTGATATAAGATAACCTGACACCATCTCACATCTAAATCATCAATCCTAAAGAAGACTCCTGCAATGGCGGTCGAAATATTCGTGAAAAGAAATTCGCAACACACGGGCTAAACCCAAAAGCCATAATATCAGTATAATGAATATTATTTTATGGAGGCCGGGTGTTTAATGCGACGTTTTTTCAACTATATTTTTGGAATGTATTTTTTTTATGCATACATTATTTTTGCATATTTTTAAACTCAATGCAGATAACAGTGAATTTAATTAATATTGTTTAAAAATATTTATACAAAGCACTTGTTTGATTTCTTCCATCGATAATTCTTCTTGTAATTACATAATTGCAATGTATAATTACAGAAGATTTTTTTTAAATGTCACGATTTTATTTATTACGATGTGTGTCGGCCGGCACTTCGTAATGCCATTCTCAGTAATAAACGCCCTATAATCATAAAATAATCTTAATAACAGTGATTTATTTAGTAATTAAATACACAGATACAATTATACATCAAATTTTATAAAACAAAGAATTCAAACCACGAGCCTTGCACCCTTTGCTCTATTCTACACCGCGCAGTCCACACGACTATTCTTTGGCTGAGTAGATACGCGAAAGTTCATGTATTTATACCATTGTTACCATCGTATAACGATAGATGTCTCTATAGTATATATTCAGAGTATGCATATTAATATTTTTATTATTCAATCAGTCAATATTTATTCACAAGCTTTTTATATTATTAGTTACCGACAGTCTATTTATTTTTAAAAATCATTATAATTGTATGTTTGTATTTAATAACTAACAATATTGAAATATAGTCAATGATCTATAAAAGAAGATTAGAGTCTTAGAAAAAATATTCTCAAATTTTTTTTAAATCCATTTTTTTTCAATTTTGCGATTGTAAAAAATCGACAGTTATTTTATTCTAATCGATTTTCATTATGCCTATATTCTGAATTCAATTGTAATTTTCTATTAATTAAATTACCGAAAAACTACAATAATAAATGAATTTAAAAAATGCGTCTACTCTCACTTCTATTTACGTGTTTTTTTTTACGTTATCTGCGTAAATCGGGGTTTCAGTGTATATGAGTGTCTCTCTATACACACAGCATTATGAAGTTCACACTTGCTTCAAGAATTTAGTAGTTATATTTAGTCAGCTGTGTATTAACGTTATTCTGAGTATTTATGGCTTCGAAATATGCGTTCGTTAGCTTCAAGATAGCGCTCACGATGATGTATTTGGTGCAATATTTACTACCGACACATTCGAACAAAGGTCTTTACAGTAATTGATTGTAAATTTGTAACTCACTACCGATTCATTTATTATTCGCTCGGAATGTTAACAAATAATTGGCTGCGTTGCATATTTAATGATTATTGATTATACGTTGGAATACACAAATTATATATTGTTAAAGGTCGAGTAAATTTTAAAATGCCGTATATATTATTTCGAATTAAATATTGCGAATTAGCATTCCAGAGTATATTTTGTCTACACACAAATAATTAGTAAATTTTGAAATAGTAGACTTGATATATCAGATAACGTTATTATATTTTACCAAAATTCAAGATTGATTTATGACTTTGTTATATATATAAACATCCTCCTCTCTTTAAAAAAAGGTAGTTGTTCAGTCGCGTGGTTTTCAGTAGCAGTCAGCAAGGGCTTATGTCTTAAATATATGGTGACCACAAAGAACTACTCCGTTCTTTCAGTTGCCCCAATATATGCCTTATTCTAAAACATCTCTGCATTTGATGCTCTACCTGAAAATTCATATACCCTACGGTCGATTTCAAGGCAGAATCTGAACAGGATCCTGTGATCACTCAAGTTCACGGGATCCTGTTCATACAACAGCTGCCGTAACTTTACTTTTCTGCCATCTTTTAGACGTAAATCTTTGAGATTCATTGTCCATAATTTTTGTTTTAAAATATAATATAATAGATACGAGGGTTATAAGTAAAATAAGGTTCCCATGACGCTACAGTCCTGAAAAGTGCCGTTATGGTGGATCCCGCGATTCTGTAGTGTACCTTGGTTCTCCCACTCCAAATCTCTTCCGTAGTGAGCTGCCTGCGGAGCTCAGTCTTGGCTTGGCAGCTGTACGTGATGGATCTCCTCCTCGCTTCGTCCGCCAGGTGTGAGCTGTGTTCGGTGATCCATTTCCTGTCTCCAAAAAACATTTCGTCGGTAGAAATCCATTCCCAGTTATGCAAAATCTATGGAGACAAGTGTATAAGCGTACAACACGTGCGAAAATGCTGCAGAGTTCAAGAACGGGCGTACTGACGTCCATGATGAGGAGCGTTCCGGACGGCCATCTGTTTCAGACGAAACGATCGCAGAAGTGGAGGTAGCGATGTTCGTTAATTAATTAAATTATCACCCTTTTTGCTTATTTAATAATGAATTTAGTAAAAAATCTGTGATAAATATTTTAATTTTTAGTCGAATGTTTTTTCAGTATTTTTTCACAAGTATGTTTTCCTTAGTACCTACCATAATTGTTATGTTACTGCATTATGTAAATTTTACATTAAAAAAGACGCGGTACGATTTCGTGAGTTTAGTGTGCAGGTAAAATAATTAAAAAAATGTTTTATGATTATGAGCCTCGCGTCCCGCGGACGCATTAGTCATTATAAAAACATAACGCGTCAAAGCCGCGGGAAGTAATGGCTCCCTTATGGCCCTAGAGGGTCTGAATAGCCAGTGGATCTCAACCTTTTTGACGCCACGGAACACTTTTTATTTTAAGAAAAAATAGCATGACACCGAATGCATTTATATTTTGCCGGCGGGTATAGCTCAATGGTCAAAATATTTGAGATTAAGAAAAAAGATTTTCAATCGATTTCTGAACTCTAAAATAACCCCCAGTTGGTGTGAATTTAATCCCTTACAAGTTAAATACCAGTCATATCCTATTAATTAAAATTGGTCGTAGACAAAAGTCGTCCCGTGAAGACCACCCATGCATAGTGAATTCCTGGAATAATAAAGATGGGTCCCGTGAATAATAAAGTAGGCCACATGCAGCGCATTGCCATATGCACCATGTTAAGTGTCATAGAATTCCACAGATGAGACTTCAGAATTACCATCACCATTTGTCGGTATTCTCTTGTATGTGTTTACATAAAAAAAACTAATTCTATCTAAGCGAAATGAACAGATTTTTACCGCAGATTTTAACAGAGCTATTTATTATTTTAAATAGTTCAATGTCGAAAATTTGTTAAGACTTGTAAAAGTGAAAGATATTTTCCATCAATTGAACTTGCTTTATTTGGCAACCGTGTAAAAAATGTATCATAATATTTTTTCTATGCGTTTTTAAAAACATGATGTCAAGTTTGTAATGAAATCTAATCAATCCATATTTTTACATTTATACATACAATTTGATAGCAACTTTTCGCTAAAATAATTTTTTTGGATACTTTTACTTTGGATTGATATACGTATCTTAGTTAATTTTTGAAGCAAAATCACAATGAATATAACCAACTTGAATATTTTTACGATTTGCAAAACATAAATGAATTTATTGTATCATATTTATAAGTGGACTTGAATCAAAGTTCTTCAACCCTTTCGCATCGGTTATCGATACATGCCGTCTAAGATCGCCCTACAGTTGACATCAGCTGCCGTAATATATCGTTTTGCTACTTTCAGTACTCATTGTGACATCTACGGTAGGAACTTGGAACTGCAGTCAATCCGTTTATCAACCTGCATGTATTATTTACAGGAATCTGTAAAGCATGTGAATATATATCGTTGGGTTTCGTCACAGGAACGATTTTTCTGTAAACCACATGTGTCAATACCACCACATGTATGGGTTTCATAATGAATGTTTGTAAATATAATAGTTTTCTATGCATTACCTGATAGTTAAAAGATATAAGAACCAATGTTATATATGTAAATAGATCAGATAAGTACATTTATGCTTCAAATACTAGTTTTAAGCAAAAAAAATGGTTTGAAAAATTCACGCCGTATTGACAGTATAATTTTTATTCCACCGAGCTTTAACGAAAGGGTTAAGTATTACTCTCAGAAATTTAGTAGTCTTTTTAACACTGGTTGAGAACCACTAAACTAAACCTTGTTAATGCTCATTACAATACGGCTCCATAAAACTACAGAAAAAAAACAACACCCGCCGTTAAAGAACAGGATCCTGGTTAAAAGACAATGGCCGCGTATTCAAATTGTATTTATCAGTGAGTGGCATCCTCATAGATGAGCATTCTTTATTCATTTATTCGTCTTTTGTGTCGTATGGAAACGTAGAAAATATTTGAATAAAAAAAATACTTGAAATATTCCAATATTATATTCATTTTTAGCCTGTTTCACTACTTACTGCTTTATATCGTTAGCGGATTGAAGCACTACATAAAGCATCAGTGAAGTAAGTGAAAAATATTCAGACTTATTGCTCAATTTATTTTGATACGACGTTTTTTGATTTCATATATAAACAATTTTCAAGTAATTTAAGTGAAATATCTATGTACGACTATCATGTAGCATTTAATCATTGAATTCCGCTAGGAAAGAAGTTGTAAACTGAAATAAAATATGATACATTTATTAAAGAGTCGATTTTTGCTTATTTTCATTTTCTCCATACAACGAATGAAACGACTTGTTTTTATTTAATTTTATAATGAATGTGATGTTCAATTGATCAATATTTATCATTTACTTGTAGTAAAAATAAATATAAATTGTAATACTTTTACTAGTCTTGTTTTGTAGAAAACTCATTTTTTAGTTAAAAAATTCTTGCCGCAGAATTTCTATTAATCGATACATTGCACGTATCATCGAGTTATAATATATACTCGTATAGTTTGGAGGAGTATTGACTATGCTAGAAGCGAAAAGAAAAGGTTTAGTGAACCGACTTTACCCTCAAAAGTTAAAGTTCCACGGCATATAAAAAATCTTTAAATTTAATCGATCGACCCCAACAACAAATTTGGGTATTCAATCTAAAAGTTGCTGCAGTAGAACTGAGTGAATTTAGTCTTTGTATTCATTAAGTATAAAAAAAGGACTTGATCAACTGTGCTATATTTTTGCAATTAAGAAAAAAAATAACTCTTAACATTTATTCTAGAGTCTAAATAATATTGAGACTCTGATTGAGTAAATTTAATACCGTAGTATTTATGGCAAAGTATATTTTTACTTATAAATAACTCATCAGTCTAGTGGAAAATGTCTTGGTCGATAGTTTGAGATGCTAGTGTATCAACTGACTGATTTGTAGTAGCAAATATTAAATATTAAACAGACGAACGGTGGAAGCAATATTTTAATCGAAGAATTTCTTGATGTATTTATAATAAATATTCCTCCATGTGACATTCGATATTGTAATATGATTCTCAGGCTTATTTGTGTATTCTTGTAAAATATAAATTCTCATGTGTCATAAGAAATTTAATACCAACAAGTAACGCAGTACAATAATTCTAATAACTGTTATTTATTGTATTTCACATTATTATAAAACCCATTATTCGTTGTGGCACGTTTACGACTCCATTTTATTGCAAAACTGTCAATTTGTCATAAAAACATATGATATCAGTTTTAATGTCAACATTTGCCTGTCATGAACGGCCCATTTTTCTTTCGGATTTATCAAAACAATTATTTATAAATTGGTGACATGTTTTCGAAATTTATTGCAGCGTTTTTAAATTCACCGCTTTTGTTTTATGGGCTATTGTTTGGTTTTTTCATAAAATAATTCTGTGGCAATTTGAAAGTTTTTTTCCGTGTATAAAGATGATTTATTTCAATGTAATTTTCGTGAAACATATGACCGATAGTTTTGAGCTCCGAAAAACCACCTGAGTAGAAGAGGTAAAACTTATGCTAAGAGCTTAGGATTCTTTCATATTGACTAGTCTATATTAGAAAAAATATTTATTTTTATAAATATGTTTAATTTTAAAGAAAGGTATATTGCCACACGCTTTTTTTTTAATATTTATTTTCATGTAAATTCCGTTATAATAAAAACTATTTATTTTTCTTCTTAAGCTGAAGAAAACGGTCGCCAGAAATTGGTATCATCGGTGCTCCGCTGAGTGCACAATATTGTAATATGCACTTTAATGTGCTAAATAAAGATAATAATAGTTCTCTCAAGAATAATGTTATTTAAATACAGTTATTTATTAAAACAATATTTTTTTCAAAAATTAATGCTCGATTAACACTGACACACTTATATAGCTTAATAAATCGATTCCTCCAGATTAGCTTAGAACAAAAATACCATCTCAAACTCACATCAAATCACCCTTCCAGAGTATTTCGTTTTAGTATTGATAACATTATAAAATAATATTGTATAGGAGTAACTGAATAACTCTTATTTCTACCCTTCAGAATATATAATATCCAACGAATTTCAGCAATACGAAAAGGAATTATTTCTGGTTTTTCATTGGTATTATTATTCAAATATTTGTTAAACAGCATTGAATGTAGGTAAACAAGTCATTTATATAAAAAGGCTTAGGTTTCTATTTATCGTTCAATTGCACACACCCTGTAAAAGACACGTCAAAAGTATTTAAAATTACATCGGTACACTTTTAACGAATGTATGTAATTTTCAAGGTGTGTAATCTTCATTCCTATTTATGGAGATCGAGTATAGTACGACTTAGCCCGTAGTGACTACCATCTCTTCCCTGACATGAAGAAACACCTGGGTGGAACGCATTTCGGCGATAGAGAAGAGCTGGAAGAAGTTTTTTGACTCGGGCATTCAAAAGCTTTTATACCGCATGCAAAAATGCATTGATCTCAGTGGTGACTATGTAGAAAAATAGGTAAATGTCTGAACTTTCCAAAAATGTACGCATTCATGGAATTAAACATGTTTTACACTGTGAAAAATCACTGGAAAACTTATTTTACGGACCATCCCCGTAATAAAATGATATTATACCAATTCATGATTTCAAATTCATTTAAAAAAGACAATTCATTATAATACTACTAATAGGCTTTATATATAGACAGTATTTGACCGTCGGGTATCCTATTTCAGCAAAAGCTTTACAAGTAGACCTTAATGTTTAGAGTCCGAAGTTCCCCGCTCACGTGGGACCCGCTGCAGCCGCTCAATCTTTTGATTAACTTCGCCCAAAACTTTCAAAACAGCGAACTATAATTTTTATTTCACGGCATAATTTTCAGTCGGACTGTGCGCCGATCATGGTGTTTTAAATATTAAATTTTAAAAAATATTTAAAAAAATATATAATTATTTTTGACATTGTTTTAAAATGGATTACGAAAACAAAACCGCAGATTCGCACTTACCAAACATCGTCAATTATTTGTTTGCAAACAAGTTTACTTGTTAAAGTTTGAAAATGCTTGAGAGCACAGCCGGTCAAGACCAGTGCAATCTATGACGTTCAGCCAGGTAGGCTGGACGCTGCATGCGGGAAACGTGTGTTGTGTTCGTGTCTGTGTGTGGGTTGGGGAGATTGCAAGTGTATATTTATCTGTTTCTTGAAGAGATCCAGATTGTAGGAAGGAGGAAACACAGACGCTTGAAGAGCATTTCAGTGGCATTAAGGGAGAAACTTTGGAAACTGCCAGTTCTTGGTCGACACACATTAAACGTGTATGGATGTTCGGAAAGTGTAAGACGAGTCTATCGGTTGTGGGTGGGTACATGAGGGATAAGTTCTCTAAGTTCCGAAGAGCAACGACCGTGGTAATAACGGTAGAAAAGGCTAAGTGAACCAATCTTACGCCTTTGTTAAATTGATTGCAGGTTAGACGTAAGAGTGTTATTGTTTTGGTCGGCATACAATGTTGCTCATCTTTGATTAAAAATAAAGAACCACGCATTCAATGTTTTATTTGCATTGTTATGTGTATCATGTGTATTATTGTTGTATAAGTCTTTTATAATCGACGCAGTATGCGTCTACTTTGAGCGTGCTGGCCGCCCATCCATCACCGGCCCTGGCAATGGAGACGTCTCGGGCTCCACCGCCCGCCCACTCCCGCCCACCAGACTAATGAAAACCTCTGAAACTTCTCGCTGAAATTTCAAAATCAAAGCGTGCCTCTCTCTACACACTAGTTTTGCAGAGATGCTAGTGGGATATTTCTCTCCTTTAAGGACGCGTGTCTCTTATATATTTTTAACGAAACACCTTTTCAAATATTATTTTCAATCTTTGTATTATTTAATTATAAAATGCGTTGATTTAAAAAACTAGTATGGTTCATCGTTACGATAAAATGTGACTAATACGAGTTTATCGTTAGGATAGGTTTGGTTAGATTAGGTAAGGTCAGGTTAGGTTAGGGTAGGTTGGGTTAGGTAGTACCAAAATGTTGTTTTAATCTATTTTATAAGTTAGGCGAAAACTAGAGGATACATTAATAAATAAATACTCGTAAATGATAATATTTCTCAAATATAATACTATTTATAAATTAATTGTCAGATTTTAATTTCTAAAGTTATCTCAATAACTAATATAAATAAAATATATTGTAGAAATTATCCCAATGTTTATTGGAAGACGACATATTTTGCGTACGTCGGGTAGCCAATGCCTTATAAAAATGTCCAATAAAAATTACGGAATAATGTCTATATAATATTTTATTTATATTTGATATTAGCGAATTCCACCAAGAATTGTCAATCGAAAAATCGATAATATATCTCAATATTTAATATATTTTTAACATAAATCGTGTTCACTATTTTGTCTGCCGCTTTTAGTTGTATAACTTGGTATTAAGTTCCAGAATCTTTAATTTATTTATTGTATAAAAAATTAAAAATTGTTATCTGTTAGAAAATAACGATCCTATAATCCAGTAGTTCATATAAAGCTATTGATAATAATGATTCTAGAGTAATTTGTTTTGTAATTTAATTATAATGGAATGCGTATTCAAATTATCTATCCAAAACGCATTCGTTGTATGGCATAGGAGCCTCGCTGATGGTCGATAAAAACGTAAATATTTACGATAATATTTTTACGTCTCTATTGTAAACATAAGAAATGTTTATTCCACGGGCGTTTATTTTTATTTTACAGCCTCAGATATTAAAGTGTCCACAGAAGCGGACATTAAATTTAATTTTGTAGTTGTGTTTCTATTCCTATCTCCCCTGTATGCGAGTTTTGTTATTGTTTTTGTTCTTTTTTATTATTATCGTTCTCGTTAAACTCCAAACTTCACTTGGTGCCACCGCAAAAGTGTGTCATATCTTTGATGTAAAAGTTTGACTGAAGTGTATACTCACATAAAATAAATTAACAATATATCTCGATGATCGTAATTTCTAACGATGCATATTAGATCAATATACGAGTATAAACACTGCGTTATTAAATATGTTAGTACTTTATAATTATATAAAAATAAAAATATAATAAGTATTTTAGTAAATATAATTTATTTAGTTAGGCAATCAAGTATCATGCATTTTATTTGTTTGCTTACAATCCTTATTGTAGTCTAATAACAAATCCTACAACAACTACCTCCTCTTCATCAGTCGGACTTCCACTGTGGATGTAATCGTGTACCATATATGTTTCCAAGTGGTCATTGAGGTGCAGATATGTCCTAGAAAGTGGCAGCTGACAAAACTAAGTGGCGGTAATTTGTTGTGGCCATATATTCCAGATATGGAACGGATATGGGAAGAAAAACCAACAAATCTACTATAAAACGTCTTGTATAATATAAAGGTAGTTAATTTTTTCATACAATTTATGCAACCGTATTTATTACACTGAATATTAAGTATTATTTTAATTTAGTTGTACTTACACACATACAAATTTACAATAAAACCATATTTTATGTCATTTAAATGTATAGAAGTATTTTATCGACCCCTTTGTTATCGTGTAGGTAACACAGACATAAAGTTGTTGCTTGCACCGTATCAAAGTCATTTCATATTAAGTTAGAGGGGCATAATACGTTGATGGCCATATCAATATTTGCAGTCGGAACCTTTTGTAATTGGCCTTACCCTCGGGGGTCTCCCTTTCCATGCACTCTTGTGCACTGGTACGGAGTATTCCGCATAAGAAGCTTATTAAAGCTTTGTCAATACAAGTCTCTGCAGCTGGAGCTTTCCTGCTCCCGGCGAATTCAAGAATATCCCGAATAAATATTGATATTCCTCGACGGGTGCCCAGGGCGGATCCCTTCGTTATAATGCGACCAACACAATATATTTCAGCGTATGAAAGGAATTTACTCTTTTAAATCTTAGCATATATTTTTTCTCTTTTAAAAAAAAAATATTTTTTGCATATCATACACCGTCTTGTGCATCGTTGGTTGTTTTCATTTTTTTCGATCCCTATTCTTGGTATAATTTCATATATCAATAAAGCTGAAACAATATTTAGAATAGGAACATGAAATGACTACTCTACGTAGCCAAAACATGTCGTTAAATAATAAAGCTTTGTCGTATCATTGATTGCGATTATTAGTGATGAACTAAGAGATGCGATCTCCTAAATACTCGAAATAAATAAGTACTTAAATACATTGCCACTCTCAAGTAGTAGTATTTAATTTTATTTATGTTTTATATTAAAACACCGTTTTAAAGGTAAGAGCATGAAGGGTTCATAATATTATCTACAGTACACGAGGCATATTTGAGTGTTTTATTTTAAAAAAAAATACGGAAATCGGATGATTATTATGACGCTTCAGAAGCCAGGAACATGTTTTCATTAGGGGCGGCTTGATCTTATGTAACCTTACCAGATAATAACAGCGAAATAAATAAACTACATAATATATTAAATTGTCAGAAATATTTTACAATTTATGGAAAAATAATCTTCTTACATTTTTGGTTAATACTGATTATTTTCAGTAGTATTTTAATATATATATATATATATTATTATAGTTGAACAAGTCTTGTGATACATTAATTTTGTATACATTTTCGACAGCAACCATACGCTATGCTTAACTCTCGTTCTTGATTGAAAAGTTATTTCGTTTTCTCTATGAAGTTAGTTTTGATTACGGGCCAATAACCTTAAACCTTTTGTTAGAGTACATCAAATAATCGGTTTAAATCTAAACGACCGTGTTTCCTATCTATTCATCCGTTCTTACGTCTATTGCGTTTTCATTGTTTACAATTCCCATGATTTATTATGAAAGCAAACAATATACTAATTTCAATTAAATCATTGCGAACTCATTCAATTGAAACATGAAAATATTTGTATTATTAGACTTCTAAATTGTTCTTTTCAAGAAGCCTAAACCCTGATAATTATTCCATGTCCGCTTCCCTATCTGGACCGTATGGTCGTCGCAAACTAGCGCCACAAAATTATGTCAGCTATTATCTTTCTTGTTTCATTTTTTATTATAGCTCTGCCTTTCGGAGTTCCACTGAGTATATTATATGTAAAGTATGTAGACGCAGCTTTCCGGCTCGGCGAGAGCTCGAGGGCTTGAAAATGTGTAAAACGAATAATTATTTTCAATTAAAGTCTACTCACACGTGATATACGAATTTAAGAAATGCTTAATTCTGAAACATGAACAGAGTTAAACAAATACAATAATATACAAAGGTTTATCTTATTTCTTACATAGTTTTGTCACGATAACTAACGATACTGCAAAAATTTATAATGCCACTCAAAGAGATGAAAAAAAGCTACATGTTTCATTGCGTTAGATGTTTTTATAACTCAGTCCCTCTTTTGAATTTGAGATGCTTTGAAAAAGGTATCCACTAAAATATGATAAGCAAACAATGATTTTATTTATTTTTAAAATATTTTCTAAAAAAATGTATTTTTATATTTTTCTATTATAAAACGATATATTTCAACGCAATGCTCAAATAATTATTTCTTAATCATCTTCATTAGGTGAACGATTAGTAACTAGAATGTGAGTATTTTTGGTTGTCGTTATAAAATTTATTAACGCTGACTTGATTTGTTTGTTCCATTTTCCTGAAGCTTCGAATACAGTACACAAAAAATATTTAATCAAAACAGTTTCAATTTCAAACTCATTTTTGCAAAGCGTAAAAATAATATATTTTTCATTGCGCACAGTAAATAAAAGAACACTTTCATGTTTGGGAGTAAACACATTTATTTCCTCGGTACACATTTTTAAAATTGTTAGCCGACCGCTTGGTACCTGCCCGTCCTCTCGACCTTTGTGCCATTTTCCGCAAATATTTGCTTTGGATTTCGCTCTATTGGCTTATGCAAGTCCTGCGACCCATGTATTGGAGACTCAAATATACATTAGAAAGGGCTTATAATTTTGATTTTTATCTATACACACGAGTATAATAGAATACTGTATGGATTGTATCGACCTTTTTTAACCCTTTCATTACGGCTCAGTGGAATACAAATAATACTGTCATTTATAAAACTAGTATTTGAAGTATAAATGTTCTTATCTGGTCTATTTTCATATATCGCATTGGTTCTTGTATCCTTTTAGCTATCAGATGATGCATAAAAAACTATTCTAAGAGAGTAGCAAAACGATATATCTCGGCTACCAACGGTAGGAGAATCTTAGACGACATATATCGGCTACCGATACGAAAGGGTTAAGTAACATTGAAAAATAGTTCAATGCTTTTTGCCGTATCATGTAATGTAAGTCATTTTTTAAAAAACGCATTAACATGAATTATATTTTAGCTTTTCAATTTTATTTTTCTTATAAACACTTACTTTAACATTACGTCAGAGTAATGTAAAGTAAAAGTGAAATATACGTAAGTGATATTATTATGTACGTATTATTATATTATATCACGTTGAGTAATTACTAATCGTATAAATAAGACTGCGGTTTCGTGTACACTGTACGCTTCATCAGTCTATCGTAAAATAATTATATTTTCAGTGATTTTTATAAGTGATATACTTAGATAGTTACCAAAAGCAAATGCTGCTTTACAATACGTTTTATGTTGAGTGATTGTGGTAAGATAGTTTGAGTGACGAATGATGAGGTAAGGGAAAGGATAAGATACTCCTAAATACGGTCAAAATATGAAGGTGGACCTGACTGCAACATACTATTGTGATGCCTCGAGAGAGTTTATTATACAGCTTTTTTTCAATCCTCCGGGGTTTCGTGGTCTTAGAAGGCACCGAAAATTATCAATAAAATGTACTCAACAATGCTCCAGAAGGCAGATCTGACAAAGCTTTAAGGCTGCAATTTGTGATGCTTGAAAATAATTATTAAATAGGCTTTATTTTTTGCATATCACCGTTTATATACACTCATAGCATAGTCCACATGATTACGTTAAGGAATATCTGTTCACAGATACTCAGAGAGAGCTTCATTCAAGTGGGTATCTTCACATTCTGCTCTGCACACTCTTGCTGATTAATGGAGCAAGATTGAAGCTCGACATCCACCCCTCTCCCAATTCTCATTGCACCTCATACGTTAGCGCCACTGCGTTCGACGTAGGTTCATCATTCCTCTTGTTTTTACCCACGATTTTCACCGTCTTTGCGCAGGCGAGGGGATTTTTTCAGTAACACAACTCGAGTGTTTTTTCAGGAATTTATTATCTTCTTCCATTTTGTATCCGCGTTCTTCGCAAATTTAATGCGCATTTAAAAGCGCAATACATTAACGATAAAAATATATTATTAAGCAAGATATATTGTATTTTTTTGATGTTTGACATTACGATAAAAAGCAGCAAATTAACCTTTTTTTAACCAAAAGTGTAAAGATACAATTTCATTTAAGCCTATCAATCTCGTTTTTCTGTACCCTTTTCATATCTGGAGCATATGATCGTTACAAATTGCCACTTTATTCTTCTGTTAGATACTTATATCTAAATGTTGTCCCAAAATATCAGCACCCATTGCTCTACATGAGAATATATATGTTTCAATTGCAGAATCTGAGAAATATAAACCAGAACTTTCCAGGTCATTGAATAGTTAATTAACCTAACGCCTCTGAAGCGGCAATACTCAATAAGTAATATTCAGTTTACCATCCAAGTATATTCCATTTTTTATGTTAGTTAACTTCAATAATCTAACCAGAAGTAATGTCACAACATACACTGTCTCATTTTGAAATACTACACTTAATATATTTTATTACACATTTAGTTGTTTTTCAAATATGTAAAAATAAATTTATTAGTTAGGACAGCATAAATATTTCTTTCTGGACTAATAGGAAAAGTATTCTGATTAAAAATGTCGATAAACTTTAATTACTGTTTTTCTATGCTGACCACATGGTTGATGTGACTTTAACTATATAAATGCATTATTTGTTAAGTGTTTTGTTTGAGTTCTCATTGATAACAGCAAACGTCTCTGAGATTTACTGCCTTTTTAAACTGCTCGCCGTATTTCAAAAGTAAGTGGAAGTAAAAAGTTTAACTCGTCTCGGTATAAAGATCTAAATCGCTGCCAGAATAGATCTCCAGCTGATTGCAAAGGATTTGTGAGACGTCCATTATGTTATAAATGCCGGCTGCGTTAAAGTCTCGGACGGTCGTTACCTTGATCTGAGGAAGAAGAACGGTAATCTTCGACTGAAGATCGTTAGTTATTTGCGGTATAAGTGTTACGTATCCACTATCTACACCTATCGCCATGTGAATAGGGCTCCTAAACACTTGTCAAAGTAATTATCTGAATAAAATACGTTTCATATAGTTTTATGTATATAACATATAACCAACGGCTGTTTATTCGTATTCGGAGAGAATATTGACCGCTTAACCAACAACGACTCTTAAACATTCTTCTTCGTAGTATGAATCCGGTGGATTGGTTTGCAGCAACAGAATTTTGCATCTCGATCTCCACTCTTCTATGTCCTCCGCAACCCTCTCCAGCTCAGCATAAGAGCTACAACTCATGTCCTCGAATACTTACTGCAAATACTCCCGTCTAGGGCGCCCTCTACAGTTTCTACCCTCAACCATCCCCTCCACAATGTCGTGAATAAGACCATCGTGGCGCATGATGTGACCGATCCATCGGGCTCGCCTCTCTGACATGATTCTTAACGCGTTTATCGTTAGTTTACCGAAGTAAAGCAATATTGGACGTGAATCAAAATTTTGGGGTTACCGTGTGTCTTTGTTTACTGTTTTAGCCGAAACTTAGAACCAAATGATCGGTAGCATCTCCTTAAAAATTCCGTTTAACAGATATTAAATACACAGCTGCAGTCTCAGCAAGTCTCCGGGCTCCTGTACTGAAGGTCATCGTAATCTTGCTTCCAGGTGAACTTTCGAGTGAACAGGTATCTTAAAACAAGCCATGCACAATGACAACTGACTTAACTGAGTGGTGACATTTTTTTTGGTGTTTCTAAGTGGTGAAATTTACTGACAAAAAAAATACACTGCGAATATATGTATTTTAGATTACAAATCACATCGGATCTTTTCAAAAAATTTCAATCTTCAAGTCTGTAATAAAATTTGCGCATTTTAAATAATGATAATATTTGAATATATTTTAAAATTTCCAATAATCAAGCATTTAAAATGCGACAAGTGTCGAATATTCGCTTGAAAGCCCTGTATGTGTGACTAGTGTTTATCGCGTTTGCAGACATTTGCAGTAAATTTCACTAAACATAAACCTCCGCTTCAGCGTTAACTGGCTTTATTGGCGCGAGTTTATTTTATTTCAGTCACGTTAATCCGCCAACTATTTGTTACTTGTATCCAAAATAAAGATGTCGGAATCAGACTTTAATCATTTTTCATGTGGAGATGGATCTTTCTTCCTTTCTTTCAGACGTAATACTGCTGACTGAGCCGACAGGACCGCACTGCAAACAAATAATATTTTTTCATTATTTATTTTACTAATATATTTAATGATATTATTAATCAATATGTTTTAATATCACTCTCATGTAATAAAATTAAGGTTATCAACTGACAATACTTGGTGAAACTGCATAATTATAATTTTAGAATTAATTTCAATTAAAAAAATAATTCTAAAATTAATTTTATTTAAATAAATTGTGAATCAAAACTACTTTTTTTTTTTTAATAAATTCTCATGTAATACTTTATATTTAGCCATTTTATATGCACCATGCCATAATAATCCTTGTATTACTCGTATCAAATAATTTACTAAATATAAGTATTACGTATAGATCTCTCTTGTAGTTGAAATGCAACTGTTTTCTAATAAATGTGCATACACTACTTTATTAAATATTTACTGCACACACTACTTTATTAAATATTGTACCATAGTACATAGTAAGCTTATGGTTTTTAAATGTTAATTCTTTTAATACTCCATATGGCAACATAAAAAACTACTCATTTTCGCAAGTACGTTTTAATGGAATGCGACTCACAGTCGCATTCCATTAAAACGTACTTGCGCATAAAAATAGAATCTAGTATAATTTGTCTTACATATTGTCTTACAAAAAATCTCTTAGTAGACATTTTATTGTGAATTAAAAATTCACAGCAATTATAACGCAGTATAACTGCTTAGACAATGACTATTCCATTTTGAAAACACAGTTTTCGTGATATCATTGAAAATAAAATAATAACTATTTAGCGATAATGTTCAGTTCAGGGAGCAGATATAAAACAAAAAAATAATACATTTTATTAAAAATGCCCTTCGCGCAAAAACGCGTTCGCTCCTGTACTAGGAGGATCTTTTCGACCTCTTCAGAGTATCTCTCCAATTTGTTTTTTTCCCGTCACCCAACATTGTCTCTTGCCAAGAACAAAATCAAGTTGGGACAAAACGAATCAATTCACAGGCGACCCCAAGCCTGGGGGCGGAAAACTACCATAAATCACACCGAGCGCCCTCTAGCCTTTTGTCCAATATTATTAATTTAAATATAAATAAAACTACTAATGGAATAATATATCGTTGTTATACAACCATTGACTTTATTTTTACAGCCGTCCGGCGTAGTAACAAATCTCATCTTTCAGGAAAAAATTAAACCTTTTTTTATTTTTTTGTACGTAGTTAAAGCATGCCACAAAGTTACTGCATTCTACGAATACATATATATAAGTACAACATTGACGTAAGTAATAATTTTTTTTGTTCCTGTAGTTCAAAATAACATCTCGATAGTTGTTAGTATTTTTATGTAATCAATTAAAGAATCATAAATATTTATTTATATACTTTGTTTTTACATGGATCTCGTAAGATAAGTTTTCTATTAGGAGACTGCAGTTTCGACTAACTCGTAGCCTTTAGCAAATCCTTCTCTTCTTAAGAGATAACTGATTGAATGTTTATTCTTTAATAAGAGATATAAATTAAATGGTCAGAATTTAAACGAAATTATGGTGTGAATTAAAAACAAATTATTATTCGTACGATAAGACATTTTTATTTAGATTTGTTTATGTAACGTAAGATTAGGTTAGGTTTGGTTTGGCTTATATAAAATTTTTAAATATTCAATATAATGCAATTTATTTTTTATTTTATATTAAAAATAAAAAATATATATATTCTAACCGGACAAATATGATTTTTTAATAATTGCAATTAATCATATTTTTCATGCATACAACAAGTCACATATGTAATCTCAGTTTATTTAAGAATTCCGTATTTAACAAGTCAAAGGAGTATACTCTTTGTTAGTGCGCCCATACAGCTGGTAAAGTTTTTTCATTCCTCCGGTCATTATCGAATTCTACCGCTTTCATTGGAATCCTTAGGATCTCCGTTCAGCTCAGCGCTCCTGGCATTCTCCGATGGTCATGCCGTCGAAGAATATGTGAAATTACGAACTTCAGAATTACTTTAATTCTCCAGGACTATCCTGCTACCGCTCTTGCGTCCTTTGATCTCGCGAAGAAAAAGAACCGCACATATTTTAGATGCCAATCGAATTGGCGCGAAACTAATTGGACATGTGTATTTTTGCTTCTACTTCAATGCAATTGTATTTTAATAGCAAAATATGTGAGTCAATTTATATTTTAATAAAACATTACATTATTAATAATGTATACATGTATAATATGAACGTACAAATCTATATCGAATACCTTATTTATATCGAATACTTTTTTTATTGTATTCCATTCTTATACATATATATATTTTAAATAATCGGTGAATCAGTTGGAAAGAATCATCCAATCCTCTTTATATTCTTCTTCGATGTACATGGAGTAAATATATGGAAAACATGCCAGTGCCAAAACAGGCTTGCGAAATTTAGATATTAGAGATAATTTTGATGTTGTAGATGCAGCACGTTTTGGATGGCTAGTTGAAACTGATCGAAGAAACAATAAAAACATTAATGAATATAAACCGTCAAATAACAACTCGTGAAATTGCTGAGATTAATTTACTAAAATTTAGCCTTTCATGATCATTTGAAACGCTCAGTTTGTTAATTCGTTTCCTTAAAATCGAAATTTCTTTCTTGAAAAAATAAAACAATTAATTTGTTAATAATTGTGCATATTTTGTATCAAATTTCTGAATGGAATGTCTCGCTTCAATTACGTTCATAGCTAGACTGAAAATTACCGTTTTCAGTTTGTTTAATTCACACGTAATACAAGTAACTCATAACTGCCTTTCCGTGCAACTTCAGACATCGCCGCTGCACGGTATTAATTGCATTAATTCAAGATGCAATGCGAAAATAGCACTCTGAGGATGATGTCTAAGAGAGGATTTCCTTGGTATCGTATTATAAAGTCTCTTTGGAATGCGGGGCTTACAAAGGAAGCACTTGTCGTTTTTTTATTCTTCAATCGTACACTACCAGGCAACATCACAACTTTCGCAATTTATCACTGTCAAATGAACGATAAATGAATATTTATCTCGTTGCTCAGATTGCAACCTTGTGGTCACTATTCATTTTGCTATGCTAAGCGATTTGAGATTCTATTAATTCATAGAGGATGATGAGACTTTTGCAGATTATTGAATGGAAAATTTACATTCAACGTTTTCGTTTTTTATATCCACGTCGGATTAAACTTGATACATCGCGAATGAGTTGTGCGTTTATGGTCATTTATCATTTGCTGATTAAATACCTTGACGTATTCTTATATCCTCATATGTGTGGCATTAATGATTTTGCACAAGTACATACATTTGTGTCTCATTTATCGTTTTTATTAATTCTCTCCTTACAAAGTAGTGTACATACAAACTTATTCCACACCGCAGTACTCTATTGACTTTTTTGTATACTAGCACTGATCTAACTCGTAAAAACATTTATTTAGTTAACAGAACCGCAGTTCCAAGGTACATAGAATAATAAAGAATAAGAAACATAGAATATACATAAACAAACAATACATACAAAAAAAAAACATAAAATAAGAAGAAGATGACACGTGTCAAAGATCACAGAGATCTAAAAGAACAATACCATCGACAAAAGAGGAACAGGATGTAAGAAAAGGGTCGAGGTGTGCTGGTAGGTCATTTAGGAGCGCCATTGCTGTTGTACTAAATTGAGTGCTCGAAGCTCCACAAGGATCAACTGGGATCAAAAACAATGGATGGCTACGAGCATGGGTGTACTTATCTGGAACGTACAAGTTAAAACATTAAAAAACATGTAAAGTATTTATTTTTTGCATTGATAACTCTTGGTTAAATTATATGTTTTGTATAATAAATTCTACAGTGTGCTTACACTTGAGAATAGCTTCTCGAGGAAGCCGAATAAGATTTAAAAAATCACCATTTATTTACATCAATGAAATATATATGTTAGAAACAGATAGAAAGCCAAGCGATCACGTTCATCATTTTTAATTATTTGTCACGTCATATTTATGTATAACGATTTCATGTTTGTACTGCACGCCATAAATTTGGAACATCTGTTCTGTTGAAATAAATTTAAAATAAAACAAATTAAAAATAAATTGAAAAATCTGATCAACTGAAAAGTTTAAACTTTATAGAAGACGTAGTTTTTGACTTTAAACCACTCCTATGAAAATATATTAAATTCAACTTGTTAATCGAAAAAATATCGTTAAAAACGTGTTCCGATTGTTTTCGATCGAACCAAAATAAATGGTTGCATACGTCAGTTTCAGAACAAAAAAACAATGGAAATCAGAGAGATTTTGTGTTTTAATGTAATCAATAGTTAATTAAATAGAGTATTTTCGTGATACTTCATTAACAAGTTCATAAAATAAATGTCACAATTAATGTTCTAGTACATATGTGGTAATTAAATTATTTATTATATTTTGTAAATTAACATTTAGGTTCGTGTTTATATGCAATTTATTATATATTTTATATTTAACGTGATGTTCGCAAACGCTAAACACAAATTGAAAGACGCTAATTTTGCAGCAGTCTTCAGTCCACACTGTAATGTTAACTTGTATGCATTCAAGTCGACTGTGAGTAATGCGCCCAGTTAATATTGTATTATAAATGCATTCATATGTCCGGTCATTACAAAACTGCAATTTTGCTCGAAATGAGTATCAATAGAATGAGATTACCTTCGCGGTGAATTTGCAAGGCAGTCTCCACGTTCTATCATAATTTATAAGGCTGTTCAGAAAGTATATTAAAAATGGTATTCCTCTTCGTAGTATTAATCCGGTGGATTGGTTCGCATCAACAAAATCATGCATCTCGATCTCTCGATCCCCTGCCACACTCATCAGTTCAGCATTAGAGCTATAATTCATGTGCTCGAACACTTGCTGCAAATACTCCTGTCTAGGACGCTCTCTGCAGTTTCTACCCTCATTCATCCCTTCCATAATGTCGTGAAGATGACCATCGTGGCGCACGATGTGATCCATCGGGCTCGCCTCTTCGAGGTGGTTCTTACTAGGTGCCTATCTTCTTTGATTATGCTGAGAACCTCATTGTTCGTGACGTGGTCTCTCCAAGAAGTTCCGAAAAATTATATTAGTCAGTATAAAAATGTGTTCAATTCGTCGTCCCCATAATTTATTTATTGTTGTTAGGAATGAATGTCCCACCACAGATTTTTGTCACATCTTTGAGATATATCTTTGAATATTTTCAATCAACGTAATTTCAAATGATATCCTTTAAATAAATATATACTCGTTAGTGCTTATTTGCGTTGGAAAAAGAATTTTATGTTTAGTATATGTATATTTAAGTAATAATAATATTGTAATATAGTCAATGATCTATAAAATTAAAAAATTAATTAAATATATACTCGCTAGTGCTTATTTAATATTGGATTGTTCGAAAACTAATCTATTTTCTTACCGATAGAGGATTTAATTTTATTTTGTCACTACCAACTTTAAACTTAAGACTCATAATCATTATATACAATATATTTTACAGCAGTTATATGAAGGCATGCTTGTGAAAAAGTTTCGTTAAAGTCACCTTACTAATGTAACATGAAATGCATTATTTTTGGCATATATTACTTAAATACAATTAAAAATGTGAAAATTCTGCTCAAGCAAATATTTTATTTATATGATTCGTATGGAGAAGATTGACAGAACGCCGGTGGCAATACAAGCTTACATTTTTTATTCGCCATTTTTGATGTTGAATATGAACCACGTTCTTGAATTTACGGAATTACCAATTAAACTTGTCCAATTACAAAAAATTTGAAACACTAAGTTTTAAACATTCGTTATTATTTTCCGTTACAAACGTATTTTCTTGAACAACCTATTATATGTATAAAATATGTTCGGTTGCATTCCGTTTGTTACAGTTCTCTAGTATCAAGCCTCTCGTGGAACATCTGCGGAACATAAATCAAGTGTATCAGGCATACGAACAACGATGTCCGTATCGAATTACCATTATTTGCCTTCAATGAGTATCAGTAATGATATTCTGATACTTTTCGATGCCGATTGGATTGCGTTCGGTACGTAATGAATGTCCAAGAAGAGGTACTCTCACATGTCCACATTGCGGGCTCCCGAATATTTTTTCTAACTCATCAAACGAAAAACGAACCGAAATTTTCACGAAAAACGTACGAGTTATGTAGTTAGTTAGTTATGTATTCTTATTTGCAGTTAAATTCTATATTATGCTTTAAAAACGCTTTTGAAATATTCAAATTATGTATATATTTTGATTTTTTTACTTGTGATACAATAAATCGTTTTAATCTAATAAAATACGCGTAGTAATATTAAATATAGTAAATTTATCTGGATGGTGTTCATTTACTATTGAATTAAGACTCGTGAATGAGTTTTCATCTCTCTCGAACCTTCTCTGAATTTCACATACCTTCTGTTATACTTTCAATGTCGTAAATCCGTCCATAGATGGACCTACGAAAAATTTGATAATGGCCACCATTTCATTATATTTCGAACACTAATTGAAATTGTAAAAATAAAAGTGTCGCTTGATTTAAAAACAAGTGCTTAAAAATGCATTGTTTAACTATATGATGATTCGTTTATGTTTTATTCTAATTGGTATCTAGTATCATATGTAATATTAAACAATATTGCGAAAAACAATGTTTTTACGCACTATGTTGCATTCCGAGAACCAGGCCAATCTTCATCCCCTTGCCTGTAGGATAAAAGGCTACTATAACCGGTCCCTAATTTGTCTTTCTTGTACCTTTAATATTCTGCGTACAAAAGATGGTGATAAAATAAAGTTACAAAAGTTATCCATTTTTGGATCGTAAAATTCTCTTTCAAAAAAATGCGAATTAACTGGGACTCGTAGCTGCATTCGATCAAAACAAAGTGTCGCTTTATTACTTGTTTACTTCAACCAAAAATGGTCTCCCTCGGCGATATCTTAATTTGTTGGACTGCGCTTTTAATCAATTTGAATGCTTAATACGTCTCGAGTAAAAGTGTAATGGGACATCAAGTGCAAGATGAGGTGACTGAAAGCTTTTAACGGTTTCCACCTGAAGATATTCCTCCCGGAGTAACCCTCTCGTGCGTTTAAGAGGATTCTAAATTAACAAAGTGTCCCTCTCTGTCCTTTCTAGGCCGGGGAGGCTCGGTCCCGCCCATGCTTACTTAAGGCGAAGAGTATTAACGTTTCGCTAAATACTTTGAGGGAAATTATGAGTACAAGGATAATTAAAAATAATTAAAAGGGAAGCTTTATCTCGTCTCATTTCGCAGGCGTTTTGGCGAAGAAAATCTTGACGAGCATCCAAAATTTCTGAACGTTTTTAATTAACATATAAATTATACGCAAAGCAATATGAAATGCGAATCATGGTCATCATCATTAGCGTAAAAATCCTGGTCTAATTAAATGAATGAACGGTTACCTTATAACTCTCAAATCTTTCAAAATCATTCTTGCAATGGTTTTTAGGGTTTCTGATGTCATTTTAATAACATTTTATCCTTTTGAGCTGCAGAAATAAATATAAAACAATACCGAGGGATACTGAAATTAATAAATCTTATTGTCTATTATATTATGTTTACTGTTTTTAAGAATAGCTGAGCGTTGTATGCGGAATTTTCACCAACATCATTTACTACAACCAGGTATTAGTGCATCATTAATTTTCAATTTTTGAGATGATATCTACCATCAATTGTTATAGTTGATTTATAAACATTAAAACGAATTGTCTGTTTTTAAATTTGACAACAGTTACATGGTACATTTCTACTTGAATTATAATAGTTAAGTATTACTTATGCACTTTTTATACTCGTAGTATTAAAAGTAACTAAAATTTATTCATAAAATATACATTTATAACCTTAGTGTAACATTGAGCAATTGCTTATCACACCAACTAAAAATCACGGCGTTGCAATAATTTAAGACAAAAATCAATGTAAATTTAAATATTTCTTATGAATCTCAAAGTGAATACTAAATACATTTATTTATATTTTTTGATTGAAAGTACTATTCATACATGACTTTTGTAGTAAGATGTACCAATAAACCACTTTCAAAATTAAATTAAATATTAAATATAAACAACCTGAAGAAATTCAATAATTTCATGCCGGTTAAATTTAATAACCGATTTTAATCAAACCTCGTTATAAATTTAAAAGTTGTTTAAAAAATAAGTTTAAGATATTTGATTATATGAACTGAAAAGAAATAATGCAGGTATTATGTCACGTTTGTTTGTTGTAAATATACAAAGTTGTTGTAAAATAATATCTTACGTTCACGAGATGAATGCTTTCCGCTTGTAAATGTATGGCTTCTCATATTTTCCGGGCGTATAAGTGGGCGCCGTGACGCCTTTTATGCCATTAAGGCGGCGTCGGCTTCAGGATGTTTCAGGGCGCTTCAGGACAGTACCGAACTAAACCCTTGATATCCCATAACAGTCAATTTATGTAGGCCCCTTTTATATTACTGCATATTTATTTTTTCGTTATTTTATCAAACCATTCAATGGTAATCTTTTATATATTCAAGGCATTTATGACAGTAAGATTAATCTGCATATATTTTTTATAATTACATATAAATGAACTACTTCTTTAATTGCACTTTTTTGAGCAAAAAATCTTTAAAAGAAAACTGTCTGATTTGGTCAGTACATTTAGTAACAGGTTTCATAAATGATATTTTTCCCGTAATGGTTGTAGGTCTTAAAATATTTAAATGGTTTCTTATTGCGTTATTTCATTTAAAAAGTAGCAGTTCCATTCAAATAACATTTTTCTTTGGTAAATATGTTTTTGTTGAGAAAAAAAAATTTTTTTATTGTAAAACTTAACTGGTTTTAAATAATCTTTTATGTCATAAATAACCAAATCACACAGCGGTGTTACTATATAAATAAAAACAGTCAGCTGTTTGACTAAAACTTAAAACTCAGATAATCAATTATATCGGGTATATTTTTTATTATTTATGGATATATATTATTTATCTTCTTGCATTCTAGAAAATATAAAAAATTTATTACTATGAATTAAATATTCAACGATATAAATTCATACTTAAATAACCGACCTCAAGGATATTTAGTTTTTCGGATTTGTTGGGTGTATTCCTACGTTTATAAAATAATACAATAATATTTTAAATCATAGTTTTCGGTTGAAGATTTTAAAAAATAGTTACTAGTTTTAAGGACCATTTATTTACATGCTGATTAAAATGCAAATGACACATAGTGTTATTTTATAAATTATCATTATCGTATTTAAGTAATTACACGTCTTTTGAGTTCAGACAGTCTAGAGACACACATCTCCATTTATATACCCAGCTAAAAATATTTTTCCTTAATTTTTAAATATTTATTTTAGTAAATGCAGCACTGCATAGGGAGTCTGAAAATTTACTTGAAAACTGTCCCGGTCGGTACTAAGGTACAGTGATGTGCTCTTATAACTTTTAATTTATGTAGAATCCTAACGTAATTAAAAAGGACTTTGATGGAAAAGTCCTCTCTCTTGCTTAGCCTGATGCCTAATGGACTAAAGGAAAATTTAATATTACCGTTTTTGAAATTTTAACCACCAGTAATGTGATTGACGACCATTAGTTTTTCGACGTTATCAAGTGATAATCTTTTTTATTCCTTAGCAATTTATATATAAAACAAATATTTATTATTTTTATTCTATTGCATTAAGGCGACTATGATACTACAATACCTTCGCTGAAAATAAGAGTCCACTGTGTTTAATAATTGTTAACCTAAAAAATTGTATATTTACTTTAGTAATGCAGTTTTAGAATGAAATATGAAATTATATTCGTAGTATTTATGTATTTTGTGATTTTTTTTTATATAATATTTTTTTAAATGTTTAGTCCGTATTTTTCTAATTTTATTAACAAACATTAAATATTGCTTTGGTGTTTTTTTTTTCCTCTTTGGCCGCGTAGCGACCAAATTCAAGGCACCCAGTTTAAGTATATTGTCTAAATTTTTATAGTATTACTTTAAATTAGATCAAGCTTTACGTTTTTTGATTTAGTATATGAAAACTAAAATTATTTCCATCTACTCACATAAAAAGTGATATTTGTATAGATAATATTTTTTATATAAATATTAATAAATAAATTGATAGACGATTTTTCACATTTTTAGGAATGGCAGTCATGTTAATGAAAAACGAATAAATATTTTGAATTAATTTTTATTCAATAATTTCATTAATGTAACAAATTCCAGAAGAATCTTTTTTTCATCAACAAAATAATATATATATTTATCATTATAGTAATTATTTTATTTATTTTTCATTAATTTATTTTAAATATTTTTTAACAATGATATACTCGTATTAAGTAATTTATGAAAAAATAAAATTAAAAAAATGTGCGACGGCCGGGAATCGAACCCGGATCAACTGCTTGGAAGGCAACTATGCTGACCATTACACCACCATCGCATCTGCGGTGAGTGCCAGCCGAAACATTCAGTACAAAATATTTCTCCAACAAATTATCTGCCGCGCGTCTTCTCAACTTTCACTATGATAATAATTATTATTATATATATAATCGTGTCGGAAACAACAGGGTCAGATCCTGTCTGCCCAGAAGTGGGCGACGTCAATGGCGTTACTTCTGGCCATCATTATTAATCAGCTGTGTAAGAATTATTATTTGCCGAAAAAATATTATACTTATTTCTTGAACATTTATTGATTTTTATTAGCCTTGCATAAATCAATAAAATAGTTTGGATTAATACTAAATTAAACTGTATATTTTTTATTTAATTTCACTGGAGATGATAATTAAATATTATTTTCTCTGAACGTTTAATTTTATATGTATTATGTCGGTTGTTTGTGACGACCATATGATCTAGCTAGGGAACGTATATAAAATGATGATGATGTACTCAGTGGAGCATCAGGATGCAGAACTGATTAGGTACTAGGCAGATCTAAGCACTCCCCGACGGACGTAGTTCAAGATCTGATATGGATTATATATTATTTGATACTAAAAATAAATAAATACGACAAACTCGTCTTACACTTGCCGAACATCCATAAATGGTTGATGTGCTTCGACCAAGAACTGTCAGCTTCCATAGTTCCTTCCTTAATGCCACCGATAAGCTTGGGAATGATCTTCCAGCGTCTGTGTTTCCTTCTTCCTACAATGTGGATCTCCTCAAGAAACAGATAAATATACACTTTCAATCTCCCTAACGCACACACAAACACGAACACAACACACGTTTCCCATCGTCCAGCCTCCCTGGCTGAGCGTCATAGAGTGCACTGGTCTTGACAGTCTGTGCTCTCCTGCATGCGATTACACAAAAAATACTAGATTATGTCAATTAAATTAATTTATTTGTTATAAGATAGAGCAATAAATAATATATATAAATTTTATCATAATAATCTAAGCTCAAAACAGATTTGCCCACTTTTCGGCAGGTATTTATTAAATCCTTAAAAAATTATGTATCTAAATATAAAATCATTAATTTAAAATATATACCATTCATTATCCGAGTCTCAATTTGAAATAAAGTTATTATATTACGCAGCCTGGTAACACTAGCATTCGTTTGATACGCCAATAATTTTCAAAAGAGCCAATTAAAAATTTAATATTCCTAACGTTTTTTTTAAATATTGATATGTCACTATTACATTTATTTGATTTAAATAAATGCCTGAAACGGCTTTTTTACCACCAGATATTGTATTTTATTCGGCGCTAGCTTCACGTAATCCCATAGAAGCGCATTCGCCATTTCTATTCGCCTTATCGGCCTCTATTAATGGAGAGAATGTTCGTGTAAACTGCCGTGTTCTTTTCTATCGCCTATGAAAAGAATTCGTTGTTTATTCCTCCTCGAAGGCTGTGCGGTTATTTATACACATTATTATGTACGAGAATGTACTATTTACTTTAACCGGACAGCCGCGATAGTCCCACTACCGGAATAAATCTGTCCGGTAAAGCGCCTCGACCGGTTTTGTATAGGCAATAAACTTTACGCCTTGCTGTGCGGATTGCATTCAACGAAAAAATAAGGCGCTTTAGTATCGACTAAATGTATGAGCGATAAGACGTACTTTAAAAAATATTTATACATATTCTTGTTACTGATAGTGACATGTTTATGTAATACTTTTGGTGACATTGACCTTTCATTTAAATTGTCACTTTATTTGTAAGTTTTGTAAAGTTAAATAAGCTTCTATCAATATTGGATGTGGGTTAACAATGGGCAGCTGAATTTCAAAAAAGTCTCAAAAAACATTCGAGTGTAACGGTACGTTATATACAATTTTCTTGTAATGTGTCTTATAAAGAAAACGTTTTTTATTGTTTCGATTTATATTATATAATTAATTACAATTAAATGATAAATAAAATTCAAATTGTATAATGATATCGTCAAATCGTTTTTAATCAATATAATCAAAACAAATCGCCGTTGATAACGCGATATTGTTAATAATTGTTTATAATACTACAGAAGCAGTAATTAAGATAAGACTTTTTTTAATGATTACACCAATATTTTTATGATTATTATCAATTTAATGCATCTTTAATAGTATGTGACATTCGTAATAAAATTTAATTTTACCAGATTTCACTGGCAAATGCGCTTTCTTAACTTAACTGTATCATATTATCCGGAACTGTCCATGCAGACACGCACCACACAATTAAGATTATTTTTTTATGTCATATAGGTCCATTTTGTGGTTACACGTCGGTTAAATATCCGATCTCCTGAAAGAAAAACGAAATAACAAAATATGTCTTATAAGCTACATCAGCCGTTTCCTTAAGTATTGTGGTACCTGACCTGGAGGTCATCGGTAACCATATATTATATTCAGATGAACTTTCGTATGCAGCGTCTTGGAATAAGGTATAGACATTGTAAACTGACAGATCTAAGTAGCGGCATTTGTGATGGCCATATGCTTCAGATTTACAACGGATATGGAATGAAAAAAACGACATATTTTTACGCATAACCTGGCAGTGTTCATGAGAACGTTTTTCTCAGATGTTTTTTACAATGAGTAATACATTTTTAATTTATTTAATTTCGTAATAATTTATTCATTCGAGCCCTTTGTGTTCTCGTTAGAAAAATCCAATATAATAAATGTATAAAAAGAGGAATTTCCGTCCCCCCGTTAGGTTCTCGATGGGTCGCTAGATGGCGCCGCGGATAGGCGCTCTCCCCGCCATCTCCCGGCGGTTTTTAGCACCGAGGCGTGAGCGTGCATTCAATTATGGACGATAAAGTACGGCCAGCAAACCCTCGGCAGCCGCTACCTCACTTCAAAGCAAGAAACGGAATGCCGGATATGCAAATAAAATGCCGCGAGGGATGCTGCCTACGATTTTTTAACTCCGCGTCTGTTCGGTGGGACGGAGGACCGAAATCGCAGCGAAAGGCCTCGCCGTCCTGTACAAACATTAATTATTTTATATTGCGCGACAGACGAGGGTGGGCAGAAAATTTAAAACTCTTTTCGGTGTTTAAGCGTCGACTTTTTCATTCATTGCTCTCTCGCACAGCCGTTTATAAATTTAACTCTTTAAATAGACAATCAAATGAGCGACAAATATGGTTCTTCGCAAAGAGTTTTAAATTACACGTATTTAACGAGATCCAGGTTTAAATCTGTTTTTCTTCTTCAATAATGATATATATGATCAATTAGTTAAAAATAAGAGTATATCAATATTTGCTTAGTATGATTTCTCTTAAAGATCTTGGAGAGCCATTAAAACCAAACCTAGTGTATTTGTATTTTAAGCATTCACTTGATATTCACTTTGTATTGAGACTCATGATTCGGGAGGTATATATCCGATCGGGCTGAAATATTTTTTTCCTGAAAGCTAAAACCTTAGGCTATAAACCTAAATTTCAACTGCTGGAATGTTAAGACGTTTATATCCGAAATTTTAAACATGGTTGAGTTCGTGCATACAAAACCGTTTTTGCGGGGAATAATAATACTATAATTAGATATATATATTGAATATCTTGTTGTAACCATGGATTAAACTGAGTACTGTGTTTTTGACTTGCTGGAAGACCGCAGTTTTTCCATCTATAAAGGTAGTATCAACGTGTATAAATGTAGTTTACTCTTATATAATTACTCAGCACGCTTGTGAACGTTAGAACTGATGAAGCTGTCATAGATGGCGAAACAAGGTTTGAAATATTGATCTATTTAGGACAAAAATAATTTGTACCCTGCGATGTTTTGGGTGGCAAAACTGTTTGTTGATAATTTGTGGCGAAAATTTGACAAAGACACGGAGAGCTAATTAGAGAAGAAAATGAAGCAGAAGAAAAAAGTGTCTCTCGAACATCACATATTCTTAGTGAGCTTTCTTAAAAATTAACAATGAGTACATGCCATGATGTAAACTTGATGATAATGGATTGATATTTACTCCATACATCAGTGAGTTGTATTTTTCGGTAACTGTTACTTTATAAATAGTAAATTTTAAATTCGGAGGAAAAGTAATGGATAAAGGTAAATGCAAGAGAGCCCCATTTCCAGTGGTCAATTAATGCATGATAATTGTGTTATGTAGACTTCTTAAATTCATCTACGTAAAAATAACAGTTAAGTATATTGGAATGACGTTATTTAGTTCTTTGTATTCCGACTTTCGATGTAGGCATATTATCAACACGATACATTCAATAATGACATCGTTTGTATGTAATTTTTATTTTATATTGCAAACCTAATAGCATGTTCCCTTACATCAGATTTTTACTTACAATGTTTGTTGTTCTTTGTTTTGCAGGAAGCATTAGAAGCCAGGATCCGTCAGTTGGAACAGAGACTTGAAGCCGAGGCCTTGAGCGCTCAGAAGGACCGTCTTGCTGTAGCACGTCTACAGCATCAACTGTCAAAGGTAGATACATAGAACTCTTACATTTTACAGCTAAAACTGATACGAGTATGGATATCCAACCACTTCGGAACCTAGACATTATTTACCGGCCATAAAAGCTTTGGATACTATAGAGCTACATAGTGTTCATTCTCATGTGTGTTATCGATAGATTCATATGGGGCATATTACTAATCCTACCACAAAATTAACCAAAGATTAATTTTTCTGAAACCTGGTATTCATGTCTTTGATATCTATTACTTACAACAAAATAAATTTAAAATGGGAACTTAGTATTTTTTGCGTGAAAATTGTGGACTGTATAGACATTATTTTAGTTAGTATGTATTTTTTCAAAAAACTATTTTCTAAAAAACATTGTTTGCGGTAGTACCATATCTCTGCGGTCTAGTCCTCAAGATCATCGGACACATCATCCGATATCCTTAAAAAATATTGACTTTTATTTTTTTATTTGATACAGATAAACGTTTTGTGTACGAAAACATTTTTTATTTTTATTTTCAATGTATACACAATATTTTCAAATAAACCATCGATGTATTCAATCAATTTACGTAAATATTAGTTAAATATATATGAAATCATTTGAAATCATTTTTTAAAAATATTTATTTACTTGTATTATTTGTATACTCGTATGTTTCATCTCACAGATAAAAATAATATAATAAAATTTACATTAACCACATACTATTACTTATTGTTTTTAATTTGTAATCAAAATTATGTACGCAATTTGTTAATGAATACTTTTGTATTCACAATAAGACCGCTTTCTTAGAAATTAATAATTTCAGTAATACTTAGCTGAATTCTGAAGTGTTCCTGAAATCGGAGTGAAAAATAAGCAAAAGGGAAAATGATTCAGGCAAGAGGCGGTTTCGGTAGACGATAATAAATCTCTTACGCGCAATTTCCCTGTAGCCATCGTTCGCTTATACGGCATACACGGTACGTCCACGAAACGCGGTTCGATATTTTTTGGTTTAATTGTATGCAAAACAATGGGGGGAGCTTTATACATGAGGCACTAATAGATTGAGTTATTGCGCCTAAAAACGAACGTCTTAATACATTTAATGCGCCGCGTATTCAGAGCCCAATACTGAAAGAAAATCCTGCAATAAATTTTCAGGACAGTGGAAATAAAGACCGAAATAAATGCAGTGAGTAATTTGACAATAAATTAGTATTTCACAATAATCGAGGAATTATTTATAATTTTGTTTTAATTTTAATATTTATCATCCACATATCAAGGAAAATGACCAAATGACCAACAGTCGAATATATCGAATTAATCATATCTTAATGTTTTTAAATTTTTACTAATATCCAGGGTTTTCGTTTATTTGATTCTACATTTCATAAATGTCTGCTAAAACATAATATATTAATTAAAATTGTTTGCAAACTACACCCGTCTTAAAAATACCACTATTCAAAGTGTTGTATACTCAAGAAAAAATATTTTAATATTTTTGTATACATCTAAATAATTAATATTAATTTAAAAAATATATAAATAATATTTTTCACATGTTTGCACCAAATTCCTAATAGCTTATACCTACTTAGACAAGCCCGGATATTAGTATATGTAATTTATTTACTGAAATAGTCCTTCTTCTTCTTCTTGCTATTTTTTTTAAGTATAATGATCAAATCTTGTGATCATTAGTTGTGAGTGATGCGGCGTAAATGTAAGTCTGTAGTATAATAACATCGATGGATCAGCACTCCACATATCACTTAGTCATCAAACAATTCACACATTACATATAAATATAATATGACTGTCTTTTAGTACATGTTAATATAATATTTAAATATATAAATATATTGTTATGGTGTCGTACATAATAGATTTAGTTACTAAAATAATACTAATATTTTCATAATTTCAACGGCTTTCTCAGCGACAAATACGTATTGTAATATTATTAACGGCAAAGCGTTTATTACATCGCCATCTTGATATTTTTTTCTTTTTTTCTGGAAAAATTCAAACATGCTTTCGTGCAGTTTTACCCGCCGCCGTAAACGCCCATTTCCACATATTTTTTAAGGCTAATCACCACTTAAATGCGAGTTTTCCTCCATGTTAAACGCAGTTTTAAGCGCAAATACAGGGAATTTCACAATAGGACAAAAAGTGAAACTCGAGTGTGGGGCTGCACAAGGGCTATATTACAACCATTTTTCAGATTTAATGCGGGGAATTATTAAAAATATAACTCACTATGGTTGTGTGTGGTTGAATTATAAAATGGCACTCGTTCGACTAATCTCAATTTAAATATTATTTTCCATTTAAATTCTTTTTTTTCCTTATATAATTGATATTATACTTACATTTTAAATACCGTAAGCGTCTCAGATAAAAACGCTCCATTAAAAAAGTATTTCATTCAAAACACAATATCGTTTGATATATAGACAATCTTTTTTAATTTTTTATTAATGAAAACGCGTATAAATATAAAAATCAATTTATTTTTGCACATTATTTATTTAATCAATGAATACTCAAATAAGACCTACAGAATTACACCAGCAGTTATGGCTTTGATGTTAAGTATTAGTTTACCATAGGGAATATCATGAGTTTGATGCAGGACGGACACTAAAATATAAATGTTTTTCAATCACTTTATAAGCTCAAAAAAATACCTTCGGTTAGTGTGAATTTGATACCTCATTTAATGTCGATCATAGTACGTAAATAAAAATTGTTGCTAGACGAATGACATTTCGTAAACACCACCCATTCATAGCTATACCATGAAAAAGTTATTAATGCGTGAATGCTGGGCTATGTGTGTAGTCTATGACATATGCTGCATTTAGTCATACTTAAAAATGTTACGTATCACACAATTAACATATGAAATTTCTCCTTTATATTATTTTTAAATATTATTCTGCAAGAGTTTGAATAGAAAATTCTCATCTTACTATATAGTTAAATATATAGGATTCATTTGCATGACCTGCAAAAAAAAATGTTTTCTATAAATATGTTAAAAGTTGTTAAGTATTCAATCTGAATATGGAACTCTTTCAATTATTTTTGAAATAATTATTTTATTTACGTCTTTCAAAACACAATACAATTAACCATTAATAGGTAAAACAATCACGTATTAGAAAACATAACACTTTAATAGTATCATTGTAGTTGGACAATAAATGCAACACAAAGTTTTACCAAGAAAGCGCCTAGAAAACTACAAACAGATTAAAGAAAACTTGTGAGGAGAAGTACGTGAATGGCGCATAGAAATTCCCACACAGTGCAAAAGCTCGTGAATGCATTTCTTGCGAGATGCACTCGCCGTACAAACCAGTACACATGTATGCGGTAATTGCGTTAGGTCTCGCGGGGCTTGCATCCGTGCGGCGGATGCACTTGCTTCTCGCGATAGCAGAAATTATATGAAATTAATGCAATTTCCTACGTTTCCCAAAGTGCGCGCCGTCTCTGGGACTCGAATTCGGAAATGGTGCTATAAAGTACGTGGGACCAACTCACCAGCAGTTTCGCTCGCTCGGGGAAACCTAAAGCTCTGCTGGTTCACATTACATGTGTTCTGGATACCCGTAAGATTTTACATATGAAGCGAGCTATCTAACTGAAATTGTACCTGGCTTTTGGTCTAACAACTTTCAGTCGCAATAAAAAGTTAGTTGTATATTTTTCATGAAGTGGGAATGAAATACAATTCATACAATTGATATTATCAACGCAAGCATTAATAAATTACGTTTACGAGCATATAAGGAGAAGTTGTTTGGAGCATCTTAATGTACGGCTGTAAGACATGGTGCTTATCTGAAAGTGATAAAAAAAGACTAGAGGCCTTTGAGATGTGGTCGTACAGAAGAATTCTCGGAATTTCCTGGAGGAGACCACGTCACGAACAATGAGGTTCTCAGGTTAATCAAGGAAGATAGGTACCTAATAAGAACCATCTCAGAGAGGCGAGGCCGATGGATTGGTCACATCATGCGCCACGGTGGTCTTCTTCACGATATTGTGGAGGGGATAGTTGAGGCTAGAAACTGTAGAGGGCGCCCTAGACGGGAGTATTTGCAGCAAGTATTCGAGAACATGAATTGTAGCGCTTATGCTGAGCTGAAAAGGGTTGCGGAGGACCGAGAGGAATGGAGATCGAGATGCAAGATTCTGTTGCTGCAAACCAATCCACCGGATTGATACTACGAAGAAGAAGGAGAAGTTAAATTGTTATAGCATCAAAAAATGTAACAATATTGATGGATTATTCTGGTATGGAAAGTTATTAAATTGTTTCGTAAAAAATATATATTGTTTCAAACTGTTCTGGAAAAATTGATTTAGTTAGTTATATAAAGATTATTCGAGACTATTCTCTTAAGTAACGGTTTTTTTGATACTGATTTGATGATATTGAACATTGACAGATGGTGATAATGATTCTGAAAAAAACTTTACTGCTGTAACAGAGTAAAGTAATTTATTTATTATTTGTGGACTGAAATATGTTAAGCGCAAGTTAACAGTTATTACAACACATTAAATTCTAGAAATATATTTTTATTGTATATTTTTTTATTTAAAAAATATTTATTTAACGATATTTTTAAAAGTTTATAGTTTTTTTCGTTTTATGTTACTGTACTCAAGAAAAATTATTCACCAGAAAAAAACATATTTATTATAATTTTTAATGTTTGCCCCAAATAACTAATACCTTGTTTGTAATTTAACAGTTATTTAAGTACATATTTCAATAAACTTATATATAAATAAGACTTCTTCTTCGTAGTATCAATCTGGTGGATTGGTTTGCAGCAAAAAAATCTCGATCTCCACTTCTCTCGATACTCTGCAATTCTCTTCAGCGCAGCATGAGAGCTACAACTTATGTCCTGGATCACTTGCTGCAAATACTCCCGACTAGGGCGCCCCTTACAGTTTCTACCCTCAACCATCTCTTCCACAATGAAATTTAACATATTTATTTAAAAAGTCACGGATCATGGTACATTTCATTGAATATTTTCGGAGTAAATGACTGCTACACTTTACTACTATAAATTATTCTTAGCTGCTAAGTTCATCGTTTTAAGTCAGCATTCCACATCTATAGGTTCTCGACATCTTTTCAGTAGAACCTAAATACTCGATGATAACGAAACTCTAATTTTTAAATAAAATGAATATCCCGAATCATACTTGTATGTTTGAATAAAGATTTAATTATTCTTATAAAATAATTCGCTTTCCCTTTTACCGTTTCCAAATCATGTTGTATATAAATACACGTTTCATGCAGATGAAAAAATACTTATCAAACATTTATTCACTGTTTAGCGTGGAATGGTATAATGTTCAGGCATTCCAGTGAAAAAGAAACGCAGAAAACAGAATAATCCTGTTACACAAATTCTGTTGTGAGTAGTAAAAATGCCCTAAACCGTTTATTTCATTTTCCTCGTTTCCCCAGGACGCCGCCCACAAACAAGCGAGAGCAAACACGTGTTCCACTCGAGACACATATTTTTACTATAATTCAATTTGGCCACCGCATGAGAAGGGACAACAGGGATGCGGTTAATACAATTTTACAGACACTAAATATTATTCATGGAATTTACTGAAAGAATAATAAAACTATTGCCGAGTTTTTTATTTAAGTGTTTGGCCTCGTTTAGGCACAACTGTCTCACATATATTATGACACTGTGATCATAATGTTTTTCAGAGGCCTGATTGATATTTACTTTAAGATAAATGATCTTTAAATTTAATTGATGTGTGAATTATTTGATAGTAAGGAATGAGCTTAGATATTTAATTTTTCCATATATGTATCATATTTGGATCATATGGTCATCAGCACAATATTTTTCATCTTGTGTAATAAATTATCTAATATTTATTTTTCTAACATAGTATACTTAGATGGCTAGAGATTTAATATCGCTTCGAAGGCCGTCGTCGCAAAGGCCCATTATATATATAATCGTGTCGGAAACAAGAGGGTCAGATCCTGTCTGCTTAGAAGTGAGCGACGACGATGACGTTACTCCCGGCCATCATCAGGTCTTCCTGGGTGCAGCTACTCGAACACAGCGCACACTCCAGAAGGTGTGATAGGGTCTGCTCCACGCCGCAGTCAACGGTTATTTAAAATGCCGTCCAATCCTTCTACTACGGAAACAATAACACACGCAATTTTTTTTTTTTATGTAAACGCATGCAGGAGAGCACAACCGGTCAAGACCAGTGCACTCTATGACGCTCAGCCAGGGAGGCTGGACGCTGCATGCGGGAAACGTGTGTTGTGTTCGTGTTTGTGTGTGGGTTGGGGAGATTGCAAGTGTATATTTATCTGTTTCTTGAAGAGATCCAGATTGTTGGAAGGAGGAAACACAGACGCTGGAAGAGCATTCCATAGCTTACCGGTGGCATTAAGGAAGGAACTTTGGAAGCTGCCAGTTCTTGGTCGACATATATTAACCGTGTATGGATGTTCGGCAAGTGTAAGACGAGTTTGTCGGCTGTGAGTGGGTGCAGGAGGAATTAGTTCTTTAAGTTCCGAAGAGCAGCGACCGTGGTAATAACTGTAGAAAAGACTAAGAGAACCAATCTTACGTCTGTGTTCCATTGATTGTAGATTAGACGTAAGGGTGTCATTGTTTATCAAACGAATTGCTCTTCTTTGAACTGAGTCAATTAAGTTTAGAAGGTATTTTGGGGCTCTAATCCAAAGGTGACTGCCGTATTCAAGGATAGGTCGGATTTGTCCTTTATATAGAAGAAGAAGTTGTTTATCGTTAAAATACCGACGTGATCTATATAATACACCTAGTTTTTTGGAAGCGAGACCGGCTTTACACTTAATTGACTCGTAATATTTGACATTATTCGATATTGATAATCCAAGCATGTTGATGGAGCTTGCTTTCGGAAGAGAACAACCGTTGAAAGATACAGGATCCATAGCAGTCTTCTTGGTGGAGAAAGTACATGATTGGGTTTTGAAATGTTGAAACTGACGAGGTTGAGGTCGCCCCATCGTGAAACCCTTTCAAGAGACATGTTCATCTTCTTCACCAGAGATTCCCTAGCAGCAGATAGTTCTGAATGTTTCGGAGGTTTTTGGAAGATTATACTCTCATGGACAGTGCTGTCATCGGCATAACAGTGAATGTTTGCGCATTGAAGCAGATCATTCACATGCAGAAGGAAAAGAGTGGGCGACAGCACAGAGCCCTGTGGAACTCCTGAGTTGATTTTATGGCAGGAAGAAAAAAAGCCATCTACGACAGTGATGATGCTTCGATCACTCAAGAAGTTTTCAATCCAGGAGCACAGGGAGGGAGTTAGTCCATAAGACGGTAATTTATTTACCAGACCGCGATGCCAGACTCTATCGAACGCCTTGGAGATATCCAGGGCAACAGCTTGCGTTTCTCCATAGCATTCGACGGATTTCCCCCAAACATGTGTGACATATGCCAAGAGATCGCCGCACGATCGACTACGGCGGAAGCCATATTGCCGATCGCACAGAAGATCATTCTTCTCTAAGTAGTTTAGAAGTTGCAGAAAATGCAGAAGAACCTAAAACGGCTCTTCTCAGAGCCAAAACTTACAATGATGACCATCAACATTGAAGGGTTGTCAGCTAATCAAGGTCCATTTAGTAACATATAGTATATAGTTCTTGACTACTTCCTAGGTAGCTTTTCGGGATGTTGAAAGAGACATCAGCTGGGAATATTTTAGGTGATTTGTTATAAACATAAAAAACGTGCATATAAAAAGATTAATTATGAATTTACATGCATAATAAAATCGACTGTGTACTATTTTTTTTATGCGTACAAACACCTAAATTTGCATCACAAAATAGTAAAAAAACATATTCAATACAATCGTGTTAAGAATAGAAAACGTAAATTTTAAAAGCTTGAGTGCAAGTGCCTTTAACGTTAACTGCTAAATTTATTTCCCAGTGTGAAATCCTCTACTAAAACTGAAGGGTATCTTTATGCCTCATGAAGAGCAGAGATTTCTTCCCCTGCCACTTTCGATACGACTGTCTGTCGTACACGCAAGCTTTTACTTCGTACGTATCGTCTCTCGGAAGACGCTGAAGGCCTCGCCGCTATAGAAAAACACTTTTCAGCATTTTAAGCTCCCGCAGAAGGACGGTATCTGGCCGCCTTAACGGACCCATAAAAATACCGCTGCCCACTAAAGTGCAGGGGGAGATAAATAAAATGAGGCTTCATCTTGGCCGCTGCAGGTACCGGAAGTAGATAGTGACGACGGAGGTCGCTGCGGGACGGTGACCTCAGATTTATATCCGGTTCCACTGAGTGGAAGCATTTTTCAGCGGACCGCATTGTCTCTCAGGAACAGTTAATTTCGCATAGATATTTTTTTACATTTATAAAAGTGTATGTAAATGTCCTCTTAAGGCGCCCTCGTTTTTTTTAAATTATTGTATAAGTTTATCTTTTTATATCGTCTTAATCGCTTCTATGAAGAAAACAACTTTTTTTTAACTGTACAATATTCCTTTCTATATATATATATATTTTTAAATTCGAACCTGGATTATTTAGCCCTTAGGGCTCAATTCAAACAAGAAAACACCGTTGGCAACAGGCGGTATTCATGTTTTGATCGACATCCGCAGTATAGTAATTTCAGTGACTAGACCATAGGTTCCCAAACTTATTTCACTCGTGGACCCCTTGACACGATTTTCGGTTATCCGTGGACCCCTGATCATCATCATCATCATCATCATCAGCCTGTGTCCGTCCACTGTTGAACGTAGGCCTCCCGCATGAGTTAGGCCTCCCGCATGAGTTAGGCCTCCCCCTGATGATATTGTGGCTTTTCGGTTGAGCCGTGTGTGGTGAACTTCTTTCAACCACCATAGCAGGGGTCTTCTTCAGGATTAATAATTTATTTAGTTTTAAGTTGGTTTATTCAGATTATACATTTTTTATCTTTAAAAATATATATAATCTGAATAAACCAACTCAATCTAAATAAATTTATTAATCCTGAAGAAGACCCCTGCAATGGCGGTCGAAATATTGGTTGAAGGAAGTTCACCACACACGGCTCAACCCAAAAGCCACAATATCACTTAAGGTACATATCCTTGTTCTCATTGTTATGTGACGACGTCAGTTCTGTTTGTTAATAGTTTATAGAACTTTTTTACCTTTTCGATCACTTTTTTTATATCAGTGATCGCTTTAATTTCCCGAGGCAGACTATTGAAGTTTACTACTCCATTATTTTTGTAACAATTTTGTAAATTAAAATTGTAACGAACCCAATCACAATTTACAATCTGTTACAACTAGGCGAAAAATAAATGCATTTAATGGGAGGGATGAACTTGATGATTTAATAATAGTTTTTCAACATTTGGCATCAATATCGTGAGATTTAATCTCAAATCTCCTCGTTTGATGATATCCAGTTTGTTTCTTTTTTTTGTTATGAGATTGGCAACTGCACTGAAACCCCTTTCCACTAGGTTCTTCTTCGTAGTATCAATCCGGTGGATTGGTTTGCAGCAACAGAATTTTGCATCTCGATTTCCATTCCTCTCGGTCCTCCGCAACCCTTCCACTAGGTATGAAGATGGAAAAGCAAGTAAAAACTTTCTCGTAATATTCCACAATGCGGGATAAGTGACAGATATGTCTTTTTGAAGCCAGAATTGCTGATATCCTTTATTAAACTGTGCTTTGAGTTCTTCGTTAGTTGATATTCGGATTATTTCCTCTTGTAATATGACATTTGTTTCTTCAATGTCACCACCATATGGATTTATTATTCACTGTGGTATTACCATAGTCAAAATATCCTCAAACCTTGTTTTAAAGTCTGAATATAGGGCATTTAAATGTTGAACGTAGGTTAAAACATCATCTTCCTGGCAGCTTATCTGTGACAGCTTTATTCTGGCAAGAAACGCTGAAATGATGGACTTTGTTTGAATCAAATTAAGACTGTCACCTTGTAATTGCAAGTTAACCGCATTAAATTTAGCAAACAAATCTGTTAAATAGGCAATGTCCATTTTCCATATCATTGAGTTTTCTTTTAAAATTCTATCTTTAACATCCAGAAACTCTGAAATAGTGTCAAATAGAGCAAAAAATCTTGTCAAGCACAATCCTTTCGACAGCCAGCGCACTTTGGTGTGAAGGAGTAAATGATGAAAGTTCTCATCATTTTTGTCACACAACTGCGCAAATAGCCGCGTATGCAACGCATTGATTCGGATTTGGTTTACAGCATCAATGACTAATTGAAGAGATTCATGCAATCTAATATTCAGATTTTTAGCAACTAAATGTTGTCGATGAATGACACAGTGTATTGCTAACACCCCGGGTACATTTTGTTTTAAATAGCTTATAAAGCCACGATAACGCCCAACCATGGCAGGAGCTCCATCTGTAGCAACTGACATAATATTTGACAAAGGAATTTCTTTTTCTGTGAAGTAATCCTTCAAAACATGAAATATTGGTTCGCCTTTAGTGTCGGTTGGCAAAGTTCTCGCAAATAGCAGTTCTTCGTGGATTTCTTGATCCATAATAAAACAAGTATATGCCAATAATAATGCTTCATTATCAGGTGAAGTTGACTCATCCAGCTGTAGAGAGAAATGAGTCGTTTGCAAATAATTGCACAAGAAACTTTCAATATCATAACTCATTTCATCAATACGTCTTTGAACTGTGTTGTTGCTTAAAGGAATTTTGTTAATTATATCAGATGCAGGTTGGTGTACAACAGTTTTTAAAACCTCTTAGACTGCTGGCAAAATTAACTTTTCTCCGATAGTATGCGGTTTTCCAGATTTTGCTATAAGTAACGATATATTGTACGACGCCCGCAAACCATCATCGTTTCTTTTTTGACGTCGAGCCGAACATTTCGTGTAGCGAAGGTACCATCACTTTATTTTTGAGTGTTTGAAAGTATTCCAAATCTTTATCTGTTTTATCAGGGTGACATCTTTTCAGGTGAACCTCCAGCTTGGATGGTTTCATAGATTCATTGGTTAAAACTTTGTTGCATAAAGGCACAAAGCCAATTGTTTGTTCGACTGTGATGGAATGAAGCCAAACTTTAAATAATCGACATTGTACTGTCTACATTTCTTTTTAGATTCGGCCATGTTTAGTATCAGTTATCTGTTGACAAAATAATTATATATACAAATTAGACATAGCAATAATAAAATCATTTTTAATATACGGAAATATTATAATATCAATTGTTTAAAAGTTAACTATTGAGGAGTGTGTATATTTGAATATTAAACTTACATTACGAGAGTTGATGGAAGACTGGGGGGGCGGGGCAGGGGCAACTGCTCACGTCTTATTAGTCGATCTTATATATATACGATCCTATAACCCAAAGTACAATGGAAAAGCTTTGTGGCTTAGTATCGAAAAATATAAGTATACTTATATTAATCAACTTGTAAAGAACAGAATAATAAGAGCGAGTTATAGGTCAATACAGTATGTATCAAAGATAGATTCTGTGTCCCAATTGTAAACTACCCTTGTTTATATACCCATGGACCAAATAACGTCAGTCTCGCCTTTCTTGATTTTGGCGACAGGCACATTTTTATTGTTTCCTGTCCTAAATAGAATTTCAGAAAAAGGGCAACTTTTATTTATTTATTGTTTTACAATAGCCAAACTTTCTCGTCAAAACATACGTGATAATCGTGTGAACACATAGTGCAGTGTGGTAATTAGAGATACTCATAATACTTTATTGCATTTTTATGAGGGTGTTATTTAAAAAGAGAGATGTACCCTATTGTATTAGTTCTCCTCTAAACCTCCAGAAGAAATCGCACTTCAAGTTTGTGTCAGAACATTAAAGCTGCGGATTATAATTTAATAGTATTTGAAAAAAAATGCACTTTACTTATATTTAATTGCTCAATTACATTTAACTTTTCTCTGGAAGCGAAAACTATAAAGCAATAATAATTAAGTAATTTGTGTTCTTCGGTGTCGGCGAGTAACGAGATCCTGGCCAGATAACAAAATTAGACGGAACCGGCGGTGAGATGCGATTCGCTTTGTAGACCTCAATTTAAATAAGGTTTTTGTCTCAGGCTAAGAAATTAATTGTATGCACTTTAAAATATTTACATCACACATATCTCATTTATATATTGCTATTTATTGTAACTTCCAAATTAATACTGATGTGCCAAAATTTTTAATAATTTTATATTGAACCCTCCGTGGACCCCCTAACGATGTTCATGGACCCCCAAATCAATTTTAATTTTCCATGGACCCCCTGGATGATCCCATGGACCCCTGGGGGTCCATGTGGACCACCTTGGGAACCACTGGACTAGACGAATATCGCACTCCCAATGTGCCATTGTCGTTGGTAAAATATAAAATACGAAAGTATTATTAAAATAAATAATGATAATATTATTCGTACATTTCAAACTAGTAATCAATTCATTTGATCCACTTTATTTTTGAAAATTTCATCTACTTCATAAAATCATATTATAATTTTGAAATAATAGTCGAAGTATTTTGATTAAAAAATGAATCTGAAAATAAAAGTTGTCTGAATATTTTTTTTATGAAATAATCTAATTTTTGTCTCGCGAGTTAGTATAATTCGTTTGATTTGTATTATTACTTCAATCTCGACTCTCCGCCGGAACGGTAATATCTTTTCCACTTGGATTTTTCATTTAAAAAAATAATCAGCAAAGTAATTTTATCAAGCTGTAAAAATGTGCCTTTTATCGCAATTGACAGTAAAAGAGAGACAAAAAAAAAACGGGAATCGTATCATCAATGATATTTTTAAGAGCCATAAAAGACAGTCGTGTCTGAAACAATTCAGTGGAATTATAAGACATAAAAATTAATGGGGAAAAGAAATTTTCGTGGAACAACATTAAGATTTCCTTCTGTGACAAATTACGTTAGAAATAAGAAAGTGATAATTTCGCTTCCGTCAAAAATATCTCAGTCCAATACATTGAATATATTTGTATTACATTATATTGGTTGTACATTAATAAAGAATTGTATCAAATTTGAATTTAGAATGAAAATAAAAACTTTAATTGAAATAATAAATATTTAATTTAAATAAAACAATTAAAACACGAGAATAAATCACTGTTGTTATAATATTCACGTTGGACCAGCAAAAAAATATTTTCATATATTTTATAATTTGACCGACACAGAGCTTATATAAATGTGTGAATAAATTGTATCGTAATAAAACAACTTAATATAATTTATTACAAATGTCATAAACGAAACTATTATTAACCTTAAAATTTATTAATTTCTCGACTTGATGAGATGAGAAAATTCGCTGAGTAGTCAGCTTCTAGTGCAATGAACAAAACTTGTGTATACTGTCGTATTCACGGTTCGAATCCTTACGTGTACTGTTTTTGTTTTCTGACTAATTCATAAAATTAATGTCATATATGATGGTACTTTCTATTTTGCATGTGTATCAATTTAAATCAATCAATTTATTAAAAATGGATGTGAAATTATCTTGTACGTTACATAAATTATACTACTCTTAATTCAAACTGTATTTTTTCTTATATAAACTTTTAATGAAATTTCAGTTTTATTTATATTTTGATCCATGGACACACGACTCATTTAGATAAACACAAATACTCAAGTACAGTAATAATTTTCTTTTCGTGCAACTCTGAAATAAAAACTGAAAGTGTTTCCGTTGTTTCTGCAGCAATAAGTGAATTCCGTTTCCACACAGCCATTACCATTTTACGACCATCCCATACTGAAACATTGTCTGCGATATCCTTCTCAACGAGAACGTCTACGGCCAGTACTCTTAAACGTCAGGCTGGGGACTTAAGCTTTCTGGGCGTTCATCTGCCTTGGGGAGGTCCACGGATCTGGCGGTCTTCCTCCCTTGGCTTATTGCAGACAAAGCTCAAAGAGTGCTTGGATTAGGCTGACTACCGGATGTGCTTGCGGTGCGACGGAAACTAGCATTGTTTTCGAAAGTGTATTTGGAAAATGTAAATAGCTTTTAAGCGCTTCAGTCGCGAATAAGTAGATATGTTTTTAGAGTACATTATCCAATTTGAAAAAACAATATACAATCAAATAATTAATATCAATTTAACATCCATTTTTTTCTTATCAGAGACACATAGATTGAACTTAAAACAGCATAGTTTTTTTGCATGTAGCCAAAACATATCGTTTTGGAATTAGCAGATAAAAAAATGCGGAAATGTTGAAAAGTATCTTACATAATATTAAACATTTAAATAGCATACTTTTATCTCAAGCATTTATTTAGTTTTTTTTTTAAAATAAAATTTGATAACAAGCCAGACAATCACTTAATTACATATTTTCAATGCCTAATAAACCTCCCATGGAATACTGTAAGACCGCTTTTCTTTTGATCTACGAAGTTAAGCCATATTAGAAGTTGATCGTATTTAGATTACGTCAGTTTCAGTACACTGTATGTTGCAGGTAGTTGGGTTGAGCCGTCTCTTTTGGACTAAATTATTCTCGAAAGCGTTGAACTCATCATCCGATCACCTAAAAAAAGCTGATGGTACTCCTAAAAATGCCTCAGTTACTATAGCTGCCTTCTTATCAAGCCTCCAAGTCTATACCCAGGCAGCCTTTTGGTCCCATGTATGAGTTTGTAGACAAGTTATACAGATTTGATTAGGATGAATCGTGGATAACATCAGTTTATAAGATCAAAAAATTATATATACAAATATAGAGACCACCTTGATAATTTATATTTTCGTCCCCACGTACAGGTATCGCGCACACCCTAAAAAACAATTCCAAATAATATACCTTGATTATTTATATCCAGCCCGCATGTTCACGGCTGCACTGTATATCATACGCCCAAATTGCGTTCATTTTCTTTGTCTTATCTTCCACGCACCTTCATTATTTTGCTTCCATGCACTTAATGTCAGCGTCCGTAGTCCTCGACTGCGCCAGGATCATCCGGCCACTCGAAGAGGATCTCATAGGGGACGAAACTTCCTACAGAGTACGAAGGCTTTTTGAAAAGTTTTCGGCCTTTTTTATATATTACAAAGTACAATAACTTATGGTAATAAAATATTTTGTTGTATAATAGATGGCATTAATGCAAATGAACCGTAAAAAATCATTCCATTTTGATATTATTTTTTCTTTGGCCTTTGCTTACTGTGTACGTGTTTTTGATTAATAGTTTACAAACGTGACAGAGGGTTAGCGACATATTTTTTCATTTCCCGAAGTTGATGTAAAATCTTGTGCACTCATTTAGATAATGTCTCTCAATATTATTTCTGATCAATCACCAATCTTAAATAACAGTTGCATGCAGTAAATTGACTACTTCATTATTTGTAATTATTTACAGGCATTTGGAATACTCCTCATTTCAAATGCTCGTACAACTAAATTTGTACTTGTAAAGGAAAGAGAGAAGGCGTCGCCATAGAGTAAAAAATGTATTTCAATTTATCCATTCATCTCCATGTCCACTTCTATTGAAAGCATATGGTCGTCACTAAATGCCGTCATAAAGCCTACGTCATCCACCATAATCCTCGCATCATCCCATGCCAGCTTGGATATGTACATTCCATGCATAATTAAATCCCTACTCGAGGGCGAAAGCTCGGAAATGTAAATAAAGAATCGAAGTATTTTTTTATTTCCTGTTCTTTTTCTCTGTCTCTTTTTTTAATTGAAATAAAATAATATCGCAGCTCGTTGTTCAAGTTTTTCATTGTTTGCAGAATGTCACCTTATAATTTTGAATGATTGCCGTAGACGTATTGATCGTAATGACTTAAATTTTTTAGGGTTTACAAACGTTACTACAACTTATATAACATCTTTTTTTTACAGTTACTGTGTTAGAATAAGGGCGGTAACTTTTAAAATTACCCTCGCATTGTTAGGGGGTATTTTACGGAGCCCGAACGTTTTCAGTCCTGAAAAAAACGCGCCGTACATCAGGCGAATTACTCGATAAAACACCGGGGGAATTTTATCTGCTCTGTACCCGACCATTATCCCCCGCGTTTGAGGGTTTTCTGTCCGTCTTAATGTCCCCCGATCGCATGAATGGCGAGTCGAATGAATGACGTCAAGTGGGTGGCCGTAAGTGAAAATGCTTCGGCCCTTGACTGTGACGTTTTGCTGACAGACACAGTGCAATTTGCAATACAATACTCGCACGGGGACGAGTAAAAAGCTGAATCTCTTCTCGAATGGAATGTAATAAAAAATCTGTTTTTTGTCCCTTGCGGTTGAAATTTTTTCACAGTATAAAGATTGCGAGAATATTCTTACAATGTAATATTTAAAAAATCGTTTATTTAAAAAAATCGCAAATCTTCTTTACACGATTATTTTGAAGTCGCCGTTCCATGCATCAAACCAACAAATGCAAGAAAATACCGGCATAGACGGTCTTTGATTGATAATTGTTATTGTAGATTTTATGACGCTTGTCATTTTCATATTGGAAGAGCATTTCAAAACAATCCAATTCATCATCATCATCATCATCAGCCTGTAAATCCGTCTTTGATCCTCCGTTAAACGTCTCCCGCTTTTATTCTTATGTCGTCAGTCCATCTTGCAGGGGGTTGGCCAATGCTTCGTTTGCCAGTTCTTTGGCGCCATTGCAATACTTTTCTTCCTCATCGACCGTCATATCTTCGACAGATATGTCCTGCCCATTGCCACTTGAGTGTGCCTTTTCGTTGAGTAGCATCCACTACTTGAGTTCTTCTACGTATTTCCTTGTTTCGGATTCTTTTATCTTTTAGCGATACTCCGAGCATTGATCCCTCCATAGCACGCTGGGTGACGTTTATTTTATGGGTAAGACTTGCTGTTAGATTCCACGTCTCTGCGCCATAAGTTAAGACAAGGAGAATGCATTGGTTAAACGCCTTAGTTTAAAGGCTTTAGTTCTTTTGATCATATCCACACGCTAAGACAGATTATACAAAAAACCGAAGAATATAATCAGCCACTCTGCCTCGCCTTTGTAGATTACGAAAAGGCATTTGACTCGATCGAGACATGGGCAGCACTAGAGTCACTAAAACTTTCCGATTAAGTTGTTATAAAAAGTTTTTTTAAATTAAAATAAATACATGTCAATAAAAATGCAAGTATAGCTCTGTAATTTTCTGATATAATTTTAATATTAATAATTTTCTAACTCATTTTTCTGACATGTTATTAAAAATTTATGTCATATGTAAAGTGTTTACATTCTTATTCAATATGTCTGATTTCGAATACATCATTAACGCGTGATTTTTTCATTTTGCATAATTTACGTGCTGTTTTGATTACTTGTTAATTGGACTCGATTTCAGAAGGGTGTGCTTGCGGGCGCCCTACTGAAAATATTCTGAAGCATAATTACATCCGACTGGCGTCATTTATTCACTTCTTGTTGAGATTGTTAACTGACTGGGGTCAATTGATGTCCAGGTATTTTTCAAGGACGATGAAAACCCAGAATCGAGTTTTTTTTAGTGACTAAGCTTAGGTTCGAATTTCCGCAACGATGATGGCAATTTTTCCCTTTAATTCTTATACCTTAAGTAGTGAAAAGCAATAGAAAAGGTGGCAACTTTATTTTTGACCTCGAAATTTAGTTTTAGTCGTCCATAACCTTAATTTAAATAAATTATATTTGTTTCTGTTTTATTAAAACTGCTTAATTATAATTGTTATATAGTGTTTATTATGTAAATTTCAAATATTTTTTAATATTCCACATTTATGTAAAATGGCTGAACGCGTTGATTTTCATCTCTTAAAAAAAGCATTGTCAGTTAGCAAATGAATCATGCTTCATCATTTCAATTATATTTTTTTAATTATTATTTTTTCAACTCTTTTATTGGTGGTAGACGAAAGTCGTCCCGTCAAGACCACCCATTCATAGTAAATTTCGATAATAATAATGCTGATGCGTGAATGTCGGACCGTAGTCTATGATGTTGGCGGATAAAAACTCCACATGCAGCGCTTAACCATATGTAACATGGTTAGCATCATAGAATCCACAGAAGATACTTCAGCATCACTATCACCATCTGTCGGTATTCTCCTGTATTTGTCTACCTAAAAAATTCTTAAATTGTACAATCATTTTACTAAATTTAATATCAGAACCAGATAATGTTTTATTTTAGTCTTGATTTTATTAGAGTTGGGCAGTCCCTTAAAACCAAATAGCTTAGACCTCGGGAGCTTTTTAATCATCCGATCTCTTTAAAAATTCCATTACTAAATTCCATAACTTTGCTTTAGTTTCTACTAATGCGTACTAATAATAATAACCATATGTTTCAGATATGAAACGGATTTGAGTTAAGTTAAGCCTAAAAATTTAGTTTTTCTCTGTCAAAAATAATCAATGCCGGTTTTTAGGTGGCCGAATGATTAACCCGACGTGTTTACATAACAAAACCTCCTGCCCGGTGAATGTTACTTCTCGTAGCAAATGAACAGGTCTTTATAGCCCTCGTCCACGCTACCAAATTTCCCAGGAGCCATTAGAATGTTTGGTTTAAAAGACGCGTGCCGTTCGGCCATCGTGGAAACAAAAACGTTATCAGGATCCAACCAGGGGTATTGACCCCAAAGCTGCCTGTCAAATACGAGCTTTTTTTACTAACAAGTGCTTACAAAGCAGCTACCCAGCTCCTTGTTAATCTTTCAGGCATTATAAATACGCTCTTAAAATAAAATATTTTTCACCTTAAACAAAGTACGAGTATATAAAACTATTTTAAAATTTGACATGTACAATATCATCATTATAACATACTGAACGAACGCCTCCCACATTCATTTTGCTTTATACCATTCTTCTGATTCGTCATATATCATTCTGGACTTACATATAGGACACGTTGATTTGCAAACGTTATTAGACTACAATCCCTCATTCATGCTACGTCCATTTTTACGGGACTATGGATAGGTAGTGTTCTCGGTAATATTTTCTTTAATCACCATATATTGATTAATATATTATAGATATATATATCGTATAGTTGTGAGTTGGTTTATTCAGATTATATTTGTACGATTATTAATCTTTATTTAATCTGAATAAACCAACTCACACCTACATAAATCATCAATCCTGAAGAAGACCCTTGCAATGGCGGTCGAAATATTGGTTAAAAGAAATTCGCAACACACGGCTAAACTTAAAAGCCACAATATCAAATCTGGCCGTGAAAACCTAAGAAGTTATTTAATGTATTATTACTTACATTTTATGAGCAATGGATCAATTTCACAAAACCGGGAGCTTAATAGAATTTTATATATTTAATAGAGCCTAAAAATTTATTATTTATTTATTTTGTATCTTCGTCGGGAATCGATCACACAACCTTTTGTATGGTTTGAAAACGCATAACCCCAAAGCCAAACTCACCGGAAATTATAAAATTATCAAATAAAAACCTTTAATTCATATTTATAATATTTAAAATAATTAAGGATGTTTTTGGAATAAAACAAAAAAATACATGTATGTTTTATGCCTATAGTATGATTATTACGTAAATATGAGTGGTTAACTTATTTTATTAACAGAGTTAAGAAATAATTATATGTCTTATAATAACGATGATATTATACATCTTAAATAATGGCAATTACTAATATACCTTTTAAAGTAGATCAAGTGGTTGATAATATCATGATGTTGTACCAAGTTTTGCCGGCAGGTATAGCTCAATGGTCAAAGCGTGGGTTCGATCCCCGACAGAGATTTAAAATAAATGATTTCTGAGCTCTAAAATACCCCTGGTTGGTGTGAATTTGATCTCTCACCTGTAAAATGCCAGTCATAGCCTACTTATTAAAATTGGTGGTTGAAAGTCTTCCTGTGAAGACCACCCATTCATAGTGAAATCCTGTAATAATGAGGATGATGCGTGAATCTCGGGCTGTAGTCTATGACGTTGGTGGGTAAACATTCCACATGCAGGGCTTATGCAGTATGGTAAGCTTCATAGAATTCCAAAGATGAGACTTCAGTATTACTATCATCATCTGTCGGTATTTTCCTGTATGTGCTTACATAAAAAACTAAAGTAAATATTTGACATAGTAAACAACCTATAAAACAATTTTAAATAATGTCATAAATAATACAAAAAAAATATTTTTATTTTACAAAACATTTTTCAAGGGGAACCAAAAAATACGGTCAGCAATAAGTGTTTTGGTAAAATGTTGAATGTGACGTTAATTTTTTCGTCAAAAAACATTTTCATATTTTTTTTGTACCAACAAAACATTCCCGCACACCTCTCGGCGATAGGTATAATCATGTAATGGTATTTTATTAAGAAGTTTTATTTTATATTAGTGCGGACTTGCATGTCGATATCGATAAAAAGTCACCGTATTTTTTCACCTATTTTTTTTTCTTGTCGGAGAGCGTGATCCGAGGCATTAGTTTTCGCGTGCTGGAGCTGGCTGTATTTTTTATTTAAACACACGAAGAAGAATACCGTCAAACTGTGACTGCAGAGATTTTCTGCATGGATTATATAATTTTTGCAATTTTAAGATCGGCTTAGCACTGTTTTTACCGCACTTTTATTATACCTCGTATGATAATTTAAATAATTAACATGCTTAGTATAATACAACTATGGTTTTTTTCAAATATATCCATGAAAAAGAGCAAAAACCGATTGTAAATTGTGGGCTCTAAGATGCTCAGGTGGTTGGACGTTGCATGCGGAAAATATATGTTGTGTTTGCTTTACGGGATGGGGAAATTTAAAGTGTATATTGATCTATTTCATGAAAGGATACACATTGTATGAAGAGTGAAATACTCTTATAACATATGTTTTTATTTTGATTTTCACAAACACACAAATAGATAATTAATTTTAAAACAAAAGTCATTTCTGCATCCAACATCCAATCATTGTGTCATATATCTCATTAGATCATCAAAACGATATTTTAATACCATTGAAAGTTCCAGGAAATAAAGATTTCTTATAAAATCGCACATAAGAGACCACAACTCATAGAAACCAGTGAGTTCTATGACGACAAGTTTGCTATACTAGATACTGCATGCAAGAATGAAATTTATGTTAAGACAAGCATTTAAATATATAAGAGACGATACAAAGTGTTAATCTATTGTTAAATTCTTTAAAATTATAATACAAAAAGTATTCAAGCTTTTTAGTGGATCAAACTCGCGATTATACTCGTGTCAGTAGAGCAGGTTAACTTTTGGCCATATCCCCCGGCATGTCGGGGAAATACCAAAAGCTCCCGGTGCTTTCCCTTTCCAGAAAAGCTCCCTTGAGTTATGTCGCCCATATTCTCGCTGACCGGGCGCTTGATCGTTACACTTTGCTCCCGCATGAAAAATATTTTCATATATATTACGGTATTAGGTGCCCCGAGCACCTGTGTGAATGAGTGCCGGCTTTTTTCAGCCTCTTGCTATTCGCAACGAAATTCCTCTATAAATCGTCAAGTGCGCAATAAACGCGCATTTTGACGTGATTAAGTATAAGCTCACAATTAATAATCCGACATTAATTTTGTCGTGGGGGAGTTTTTTGCGTATTTGTTGAATCAATTTAAAGACTTATTATTTATAAGTTTGAATTCGTTTTCAAGTTTACCAATATATCAGCTATCGCCTATTTCCTGTCATACATTATATAATGATTCGGCAATAATTTATTATTGGTAATTAATAATAGGTTGGGTTAAGTAAGGTTAGGTTTTCATATTATGGGTTAATTATTCATTTATCTTACATAAATTTTTAGTAATATTGAATATATTACTGCCATTTTAATTTTATAACTGACCATATTCATACAAGCACAGTGGATACTGCCAATTCATTTAGACTACTGCCAAAACCTTGACTTAATTGCTGAACATATTCAATAATATGTTAATTTACATCAGTAGAATATAGCTGAAATATGAAGTTTAATAATTGCTTAAAATTCATCAAGGGTGTGAACGGTTTCCATCATTGATGGAAATGTTATATTTTAATAAAGTCACAGTAAATAAAAAAATAAACAAAAAATGTATTAAGCTTTTGTTACCATTTAACAGGTTTTTTTGGGTTTGTTTGACATCTATAGTTGTAATGAGCTACATTCAAATTTTCATGTTTCATTTTACAGTTATATTATACAGTTGTATTATTCAAAATAAGCTGAATATGTTACGAAAATCATAATTAATTGTAATATTGTCAAAAGGTACAGGTGACAACTGAAGATATGTTTAACTGAAAGATAATTAACAATTTATATTAATATTAAGAAAACTTTTTAGAATATTCCGTAGTCAATGGCTAAACCAAAACAGCTTCAAACTACATTTTAAAAGGGCATGGTACATAAGAAAGCTTTTGAGAAGGAAAAGAAAAAATTGCGTGTTGTATTTTTTTTTATGTGACATTCCATATTAATATTGCTTATTCAACGTAGCATAGTCGTGGGTGCATCAAATGCAGAGGCCAAGCTAATATTATCATTCCTTTATATTAAGTGGCTTACTGAAGAATGAAATTCATAGTAATATGCCATTAGGCGTCGATGCACGAGCTTTTGCAGCCCAGGGATTAGAATTTGGAAGGAGCTTTCGTACTGAGCCTGGCTGCGACGTGAATCTAAATACACTGAAGTCTGAAGGGACATCCACACATTCTCGAGCCAGACTGTCGTTGATATCGTATAAATACTGACAGCTTTTTTATCGATCGAGCTTTAAAGTTTTAAGTGCAGAAGCTCTAGTAGTTTTAAAACCAGCTGCGAAGTTTTAAAGTATTAATATATTATACATCAAATTCCATAGCAAATTTCTGTCATACATTTTATTTATTTTATAAATTAAGGAAAGAGAGAGAAATATTATACGTGACATTAAAACCGTATTCAGTAAAGACTTGTTTATTGATTACCCATACGTTATATATTGCTCAATTTTACTGCTTTACTAAAGTTTGTTGTTCAAAACTTCGAATAAAGGAATTCAGAAAGTACTAGTGAACGATATTACAAATATAATTGTTATTAAAAATATGCACTAGAAATTCTTATCTTTTTTTTATACTATAGCTTACCTGTGACAGTTATGTGGAAGATAAATACAAGTACGTATCTTTTTTAAAGAATATTTTCAAATAAACTTTGTTTTCAGCTAACTATTGTAGTCGTATTTCGAAATTCGTAAATATAAGGTAAAATGTTTAAGACAATCGGCTTGTTAATCTATTTATATGTATCCCTGTTAAGGCTGAATGGGCATCACATAATCTATTATAGATTTAATGATTAGGTACCAGGAAACAGCCCCGCGTCCTGCCACACCTGTACCTTATTTACGATCATCCCTGATTGTCCACTTTACGACCCTGGATGACGACGAGGGTGGAGCGAGGGTAGCGACAGAGAGGTCTATATGTCCAGCAATAATTAGGAATATACACATCACATCAATCGAGGACTTTGACGGCCCATCTAGGGGTCCCAAATGTTTGTAAAATCGATTATTCTAATATCGAATATAAAATTGGTACACTATTAGAATTGTTTCTAAATACAAATAGAGTGTAAATAATATTTATTTCGATGCATTCAATCACTTTCTGTTGAAATATATTGCTTATTTTTTAAAAAATTGTTTAACGAGTTCTCACTTATCTACTGTAAGTACCAATAAATAGAGTACATACACATCATCATCATCAGCCTGTGTCCGTCCACTGTTGAACGTAGGCCTCCCGCATGAGTCTCCATCCTCTTCGATCCTCCGCCTTCCGCATCCAGGTCACTCCCGCTATTCTTCTTATATCGTCAGTCCATCTTGTAGGGGTCGGCCAATGCTTCGTTTGCCAGTTCTTGGGCGCCATTCCAATACTTTTCTTCCCCATCGACCATCGTCTCTTCGACAGATATGACCTTTGCCACTTGAGTGTGCCTATTCGTTGGGTAGCATCCACTACTTGAGTTCTTCTGCGTATTTCCTCGTTTCGGATTCTATCTTTTAGCGACACTCCGAGCATGGATCTCTCCATAGCACGCTGGGTGACTTTTATTTTATGGGTAAGACTTGCTGTCAGATTCCATGTCTCTGCGCCATAAGTTAATACAGGAGGACGCATTGGTTAAACGCCTTAGTTTTAAGGCATTGCGGAATTTTCGCTTTAAAAATGTACTTTAGTTTTCCAAATGCTGCCCATCCCAGTTGTATGCGCCTGTCGATTTCTTTTGAGAAGTTATTTCGCCCTAGTTGTATTACTTGTCCCAGATAGGTATAGTCGTTTACAACCTCTATTTCTGTTCCTCCAATGGAAATAGGATCAAAGGTCTGTGAAATATGACTATTAATCATGGCTTTTGTTTTATCCATGTTCATTTTCAGACCAATTTTGTTCGACGCTTCATTGAGGTCGTAGAGCATGTCTTGGAGCTTGTTAGGTGATTCGGCTATTAGCACTATGTCATCTGCAAATCGGAGGTGAGAAATGTACTCTCCGTTAATATTTATTCCACATTTTGTCCAGGATAGCAGTTTAAAAATATCTTCTAGGGCGTTTGTGAAGAGTTTTGGAGATATAACATCTCCTTGTCTAACACCTTTGTTTATAGAAATATTGTTAGTGCTATCATGGAGCTGGACCATCATTGTTGCAGATTTGTAAAGAGATTTTATTATCTCTATATACCGATAGTCTATTTTGCAGCGTTGTAGTGAATCTAGCACTGCCCAAGTCTCGATTGAGTCAAATGCCTTTTCATAGTCTACAAAGGCGAGGCAGAGTGGCTGATTATATTCTTCGTACATACACATGTAAAGTAGGAATTTATATTTACCTTATTTAATCCGAAATGATTTTTTCATTTACTACTTAATACACAGTAATATGAGAGAGAAGATTACTCCACAAAACTTTAAAGCAAACTAATGTTTTAAGATTGTTAACAAAATTAAGACTGCGAAAACATGTTTTTAATTAATTTTAAAAATGAGTATCCTGATAGCATTGACAGCATTTCATTTTTTTTAAATATATTTTTATATTCATTATCTTTATATTGACTAATGTCATTTTTCTTAACTTTTTCTCAAATTTTCTAAGTACAATTGTTTACAATTTCGTTTGCTTAGGTATCCCTTGACTTTATAACAAGCAGAAAAAAATGTACGTATCGCTTCCTTTTGCCATTTGTCGAGGCTAGCCGACGTACCTGAAACATCTCGTTCTATAATAAAAAATTGTGGATTAATTTTCAAATATTTTACATGAAATATTAATATTATGAAATTCCACCACGAAATATTGATCGAAAAAAGAAAAAATAATATTCATTTACTGTTAATTTTTTACGAATGATATTTTTGAAATTTGAAAAATAATATATAAAAGTGCCGAATATGCTCGAATATCGACTATTCTAATATTCTATTGGAATCTCTGGTACGAATACGGTCTAGTAAATTCCACATGCTCATTGACCTTTGCTGTCTCATTATCACATATAATTATAAATCTACCCCATTTTGAAAGAGAACGTAGAAACGTTACGTTGCTCAGAACGTACTATTTCCGACACTGAGATAAATGTATTTTTTCCGGTGACGGTAAACATCTTCCAAAAGCATTTTGGCAGAAAACAGAATTTTATCTCAGACATTGTAACAAACTCTTTAAGTTATTACGCATTTTATGTAACAAGCTCATACATTATTCATTACATACAAAAAACTCACATTTTCTTAACCAGCAGTTTAAAACTTTATGAGGTTGAAAGTAAGTTTAAAAGTAAAATTATAAATTATAGAATATTGCTGTGTAAAATGATTTTTCAGTCGTATTTATTTGTATGACATATTAATTACTTTCGCGAATCTTGGAGCTTCACTAAAATCTAATACAGACGTTTAATGGGTTTCAAGAACAGCTGTTTAGGTAAAATATTTAGAGTACATTGATTGGATTTTTTGAAGAATGAAAAGATAACAGCATTGACGGCAATCTTTAATTTTCCATTCGATCAAGAGATGAAGATGGATCTGGATGAGACGTGTTCGTTAGATGTCGCAAAATAGCATAAGCTTCAGTTAACCTTTTATTTTTAAAGGCTGTCACTAACTATACATGTAACGTAATCAACGGAACTCCGAGAGGCAGAGCTGATATGTATGAGGCAAGGACCATTGCGGTGACAGAGCTTTTGCGACTAACATATGAGCTAAGAAACGAGTATTTTATAGTTTTTAACCTCGAAAATAAATGTTTTTTTAATAAAACTCATTTTTCGTTTCAGGTATGTTCGAGTACTACATATTATTCTGACAAACGTGACTAAGTAAGTGTTTTTTTTATATAAGTATATATTTACTTATGCACAACTAACACGGTGTGAGGCTACAACTTTATATATAGAACTTTGTGGCAGCAATTTGTGACTACCAGATGGAGAGCAGAAATATAATGATTATCCAGATATTTTTATATTTTATACATAACATTAAAGAGGAAATTTTCATCTCATTAAAATCAAAGTTTCAAATAGTTTATTGTGGTACAAATAAAATTTTTGAAATGACATATCTTCACTAAATAAAGATGATTTTATTTTATTCTGTAAATAGAGACACAACTTTCACTCAAGATCACGAATCACACAATTTCCTGAAACACACAAGACTTAATGTACTGTAAATCAAAATGTTTTTACATTCAGCGCGATGGGAGTTATTTCCTCAAAACGTGTGCCAAACATCAATTTCGATTTCGCGCCCCCGCCCACCAAAAACCCGCCTACTAACCCATCCACCCGAACCGCCCACCCTTCCTGAAGAAACAAACCGTCTAGTTAAGTCACTTGACTGTTACACAATCGGTAACGGGTACAAATGCCGGATAATGTTTAAAAATATTGAGTGTATATTTGTTTTATTTTGAGTTCATCTAGCACGTGAAGGTGATAATAAGATCAACCGATAGAAACTAGAGCTTCAAGAACGCGATATTTAAGAATATTTTCGTCATCTTTTAATCTTTCTGAAAAAACACTCACTCAAATGGTTTGTACAATGTCATATGTATTATGTTTATTGGCCACGTAATCTATTGTCTGCAGAGATATCTCGAAGCAAGGCATGAACAATGGTAACTGACAGATCTGAATGCCGGCAATTTGTGGTTACCATATACTCCAAAATGTAACGGTTATGAGAAAAAAATATCCGTTAAACCAAATATCATTCGATTTTTTCGATTGATAATTCAAGTTGGAATTCCATAATATCAGATATTCTAAATAATTCCACAATTTTTATGGGACAGCGACAACTTGAGCTACGTCGGGTAGCCATTCTATCGAGTCAGGCTACTCGATAACGGCTATCCGATGTAAGCCGAAACCTCTTGTTCTCATTCGAATTTTTACAAATATCTTCGTATTGTATTCATTTATGACATCTCATCTTTATAGTTAAACAGTTTTCTCTTCTTAGTGTTGACATAAAAAAGTTGTTCCTCCAAATCGTTGGCTTTGGCCACCCATTCAAACCGCCTACCCAAACCGCCCACTATCGTCCCGCCCTAGACAGTTGGCGCCAGGGCGGCTTCCCACTCTGACTGATGTATTAAGGACCCCGCCTAACAATGCTATACGCCTTTCCGACAATCCTCCGAGTGGCAATTCACTTAGATGGAAAAATAATCCTTTGTCATCATAACGCATTGTCGGGATCAATTGTGACTTCCCTCTTAAAACGAACCCATGAAGTTTTTTTCGACCCTGATACTAACCGACAAGAAAAAAACTTTCTTCATATATAATATTAAAATTGCCATTGTAACGACCTTTCTCGGAATTATGTAACTAGTTTTGAGGATGAAATTATTATGAATTATTTTATTGTGTATTCAATTTGGGAAAGTCACTGACCTGTATAAAAAGTTTCAGATTGAAGAAAAAAAAGTATTATTGCGGTATAATAAAAATAACGTACAAGTCAGAATCTGGATGATAATAAATACTTACAGCTTTTAGTTACTTTATATTAAAAAAAACAATTTTTATTCAAATATGATGACATTATGCTGGCGGGTATAGCTCAATGGTCAAAGCGTTTTCTTGGCAAGCCAGGGGTCGTAGGTTCAATCCCCATCGGTGATTAAAAAAATAAATTAAATAATCGATTTCTGAGCTTAAAAATACCTCGGTTGGTGTGAATTTGATCCCTCACCCGTAAAATTCCAGTCAAAGCCTATTAATTAAAATTGGTGGTAGACGAAAGTCATCCCACGAAGACCACTCATTCATAGTAAATTCCTGAAATAATAAAGGATGATGCGTGAATCTCGGGCTGTAGTCTATGACGTTCGCGGATCAACACTCCACATGAAGCGCTTAGCCATATGCAGCATGGTAAGCGTCATATAATTCTACAGATGAGAATTCAGAATTACTATCACCATCTAGTGGTATTCTCCTGTATTTTTAGTAAAAAATAATATTTTTTGTAGTAATCGGAACATTTAATTAAGATATTATTATTATCAACTGAATATATTTTTATTATAATATATATACAATATTAATTATAATGTCATAATCAAACAAATTCAAGGACTTTAATACGTTAGATAATATTCATATGGCAAATAAAAAATACAGCATAACTATAAAATTTCAAGTGGAACAAATCAATTAATGTTTTTATTTTTAGGATATCTCTTTCAACGCTTTTACACATTCAATGTAAAAATTAAGGTTTTTTTCCCTGACACGACTTTTACCAATACTTTGTGATATTATTGGTGATATCATCTGCTTATCTCAATGGTTTTTGAGATACGTTTCTGCATCCGGGACTAGGTCGCCTATCCACATTTTTTCTCTTACATTTGCCGTCTTCTCGTCTTCAGGAGGGTCGAGCCACTCCTTAAAGACAAAACATAAATTGTCCAGGCCTCGGGAGCTTTGGGTTCATCATCCAATCTTCTTAAAAACCTTGATCATTGAACACCCAAATATTTCCCTGATACTACAGCCGCATTATATGCAAGTTAACGAGCTCTTGTCCTGGAGGCTCCCGGGAACTATCTATGTTCCCATATGACCCTTGTGAGATACAGGTGTTCAAGATGAGGCAAGCCTTGGACAGAGCTTACAGAACTGTGAAACGGAATCTTGCGTTGTCCATATGCTCCAAATATGCAGCAGATATTGTAAAAAAGAAACCTTTCAAATAACGCATATCTATCAAAACAAACTCAGAATTATATTAGTACATATTTGTACATTTTTGTAATATGCATACTGTAATCGCATTGTATGCATTTTCAATCGAAAAATCAAGTATTCTTGATTGGTCCTTTGACGTGCGTTCACTCGCATCACACGGCGCAGATCATGTTTTTCTTCAATCTCTTTTTTTTTTTTTTTTTTTTTTTTTTTAAATCTTTATTCAATCTTGAGATACATGCACATAAAATTACAAATTAGGTATTTATACTAAGTTTACAGACTTTTTAATCTTTTACTTAAGCTACATTTTTTTTTAGTTAATATTACATACAGAAAGGATTCTATTTTTCCCGAGCAAAATTAAACCTAGTTAACATCTTAACACTAGACAATTCAGACACAAATAAGAAACAAAAAGAAACAGTGAAAAATATAAGATAAAATAAAAGAACACCATAAGTTGTGCCGCTTAGCGCTGATGATGGTGAGAGCTGCGCAAAGACATTGATTCCCCCTAACCTTCTGATCAGGGGATTAGTGTGTGTTTTAGACTTGTAATGAAATTTCAGTGTTAGTTTTTGAAAATGTTGGTGGATAGTGGGATTTTATTTTGGGTATGGAGGTGCTTGAGGTTAGCTCTAAAAGGAGTGTTGAAAATGATTTTAATGGCTTTGTTTTGTATGACCTGTAGTTTAGTAAAGTTAGATTTTGCGTTATCGATCCAGGTCGGTGCAGGGTTTGATTAATGAGTTGTAAATTATTGTTTTATTATGACGTGAAAGGAGAGATTTTCGATTGAAAATTGGTGTCAGGGCCCTTGCATTTGGCCACTTCTGTCTGTGAACCCCACCGAAGACGTGAATCGAGAATAAGTCCCAAATATTTAACTTCTTTGGACCATTCGATAGATCCAGAATTTGTTATAATATTGGGGGAAATTGCTTCGCCTTTTTCTCGTGAATATAATGGCCTCTGTTTTGTTGGAATTTACTTTTAATTTCCATTTTCAAGGAAAGAAGTTAGTTGACTAAGTCCTTTTTGTAGACGTGACCTTATGTGGTCGAGTCTTTTGAGGAAGTGAGAACGGCCGTGTCATCAGCATACAGCGCCAGTTCACATCGTGGGGGAGTGGGAAGATCATTTATATATAAATTGAATAAATAAGGACCGAGCAAGCTTCCTTGCGGAACACCAGCTGTGACGAGTTTGAGACAAAATTTTCGGTCACAGAGGTAGGATTTTAATACATTGATTAAATATGAGGGTGTATTCAAAAGCAGGAGTTTATGAAGACCATTGTGCCAGACTGTATCAAATGCCTTTTCTAGGTCGATTAGTATCATGCCTGTGGAGATTTTAGTATTAAGATTATTTGAGATGTTAGAGGCGATACGGGTTAGCTGATGGATAGTGGAATGTTTGGGTCTGAATCCAAATTGTTCATGAATTATAATTTTTTCATGGAATTTCGCTAATCTGCTGAGAATGGCTTTTTCTAGGATTTTACTAATTGCAGATAGCATGCTAATGGGCCGGTAGTTTATGGGATTGGAGTGGTCTTTCCTTAATAACAAAGCAATTTTCCAAGTTAGTGGGACGTAGCCACTTATGAGACATCCATTATATATTTTTGTTAGGAGTATTATAGCTTTATGGGAAGATTTTTAAGTGAATGTTTTTAATTTCATCTAGCCCAGGGGCTTTTAGAGGTTTAAGTTTTTTTATTATAGAGGATATTTCAGTGGTGTGGATGAAGGGAAATGGTGAAGTTTTTAAGGGAAGCATGCTGATTGTTTTGTTGACAGCTAACTCTATTTTTGGGTCAGGTTGTTTTTGAGACAGGGTAAAAGATTTTGAAAAAGAGTCGGCAAGGGAATTGGCTTTCTACATCAGAAACGGCTTTACCACCAGGAGAGTCTAAAGGAGGTATGGGAGATGACTTATGTCGAATGGATTTAACTGTCTTCCATAAGGAGTTGTTTGAAGGGGACAGAGACTTTAGTTTTTGTCCATAAGTCATTTTTTAATGTCGTTAGAGCTTGGATCTTTGGTTTTTGCCAATATTTCCTTAGTCTGTTTTTAAAGCTAATTAGTGACTTAATATCGGGACTGAGGACAAGAGAGTAAGGTTTGTAAGGTGTTTTGGGGATCGCAAGAATGTCCGCTTCTAATATTAATTTGGTTAAGTCACTCACTGCGTGATCAATAGATTCAGGCGAGTTTATGGTTTGAGATGATAAATGAATGTTTTGGTTAATATGGGATTTGTTTCCAGTCAGCAAGGGAATAATTACTTTGAGTTCTAGGATCTCTGGAAAAGTACAACTCAGGGAAAAGGATACTGGGAGATGATCGGAAGAGAGTAATTGTTCGGTTGTAAGTGTTGAAATAGAGTATACATTATTTGTTAGGACCAGGTCGAGAGAGTCATTCTCGGCTTACGCTTGCATGAAATAGTTTGTCATGAGGCGGTGGATCGAGGCGCCCGACCCCGGGATCGGTTCGTCAGGCGTGCCTCGCGTCGAACCCCTGGTCTTTCGGCCTGCCCGGCGCTCGGTGTGTTTGTTCGGCTCCGCGAATTACTTCCGAGACGGCACACACGCGATTTCTAATTACGTTTACACAACCGAGGATAATGTTTGCTCGGGGGTCGCCGAGTCTGAATCCAATATGTTGCTAATCAACAACTGCGATGGCGTTGAGCCGTCAATTGGTGCGTAGTTGCTAACTATCAATTGGAATAATAAACCCGCATTTATAAATAGTAATTAAATATACACATACAAATATGCATCTTTTTTTTTATACGCATCAATTCATTTAGAAAAAATATCGGCAGACGCGGGATTCGAACCACTTTGGAACCAAACTTTGCTCTATTATTTTACACCGCGCAGTCGACTCGACTATTTCTTCGCTTGAACGGATAAACAAAGGATGATGTATTTATACTATTGTTACCATCGTATAACGATAGATGGCTTTATGGTCTATATTCTGAGTATGAATATTATTATTTTTATTATTAATCAGTCAACATTTATTCACAAGCTTTTTATATTATTACTTTCCGACAGTCTATTCATTTAGTAATTACCACTCGTTTAGTAATAACATACTCATAACTACATTTAGTAATAACATACTCATACATACATAATTGTGAAACTATTTATCATTTTGTTAATTTTATAATTAAAAAGTATACAAAATCTTTATATTTATAATATATATAAACAAAACGTATCAATAATACAATACGTGTTAATTTCTCCACTCAGTGGGCAGTGCAAGATAGCCGTTTGCTAGCGCGAGTAAAATATACATTGTTGCAAAGGTTAGTGTTTTAAATCCCCGCGTCTGCCGTTTATTTTTCTCGGATTTATCGATGAGAGAAATGTCATATTAGATGATAAATATGCCTTGAATTTGTATGTTTAATAGTTGTCGATTACTTGTATAAATTTTCAGTGGCTTATTAAAAGTATAAGAATATTAAAATACGAGTATATTTTTAAAAAACCCATCAAAATTTGATAATCTATATATTTTGAGAAAATAAGGCCGTTTCAAATAGCATATATAACATTGAATATATTATAAACACTACGAGTAGATTCTGTATCTATTTCGAATGTTTTATACGGTATCTCTGGCGTTTGCTTTCACTTTTTTCTCCTTGCCGTCTATCTCTTCTCTAATGATGTCTTTTGAAAAGTCAACCCGAGACAACTTTCCTTTTTCCTGTATCGATATCTATTCCCAGATATATTTCATAGTTGCAATAAAAGTATCATTCTACAATACACATTTTTTAAGCGTCCAGTTTTCTTTATCAAACGATCTTTACTGTAAAGTAGCATTCCTGAAATTCTTATTTAAATAGGTTGCTACCTTGAATTTCATTTTGAATAAATAAATACGAATTCAATTATTTTTTAAACAAAATTCATCTTAATTGTTGAATTTATTTGATGATTAAAATTGCAAAGGCCACACTTAATTGACCTGTTTGATATTGTGATATCAAAGAGAAATAATTTGTTAAAAATATTCCATTATATAGTCACGCAACTTCACAAACAAATTAAATTTGTTAATTTCAAAGCTGACTTTACATAAACAAATATGCAAGCGATTAAAATATGATGATGGAATCGTTAATTATTCAAAATTATTAATTGCTTCACCCCGCAATGAATAAGACGTCACATTTGCATGAAATCATTATCAATCTTATTGTCTGGCAACTGTACGAGCATTTCTTTGTTTAATATCGTCTGCATTCAAACGCAAAGCATGAAAAACAAGAGCTTGGCGTGACTTTGCTTTTATGAAAAAATCCTGAAATTCGCATCAATGGCGGTAAAACGTAACGTGCGATTTTCAGCCAATCTTCAGCCGTGCGTTCACGCGGAGCATGAAACGCGGAAGGCTCCGTTCGCAGATCAAGGAGCAGCTCGCCGTTATCCGTTATCCGTTAGCCTCTAGTCGTTATGGTCAGTGCGCGTTCGCAATGACAGTTGCACTCAGTGCACATTCATTCACATTCGCCCCCTAGAGCGAAATGCTTTACACAACAAAACGCCGGTATAAATCAACTTTGTCCGATGTGCAATAGGAATTCGGTTATTTTAACTGATTCTGGTCTCGACGCTTGCTGCGTTTATTCGATTCGTTCTCGCAGAGTCAGCAATAAAAGCTTTGCATTGCAAGCTTTCGTGTATTCCGTTACAATGTAAATTCATCAATCGCACTCTATACCCTGCACTAAATGTTGCATTATTTACACGAGTAGCTTTTGCTGTCGAGCTTTACTGCGAGCTGTACACATTGCATTATTTTATTATTTGACAGCTGGTCTACAGAGCATATTACGTACAGTGGAATTATCCTTTCACATTAATTAAATTTCGTTTGTAATACCACCTACATATCGCTACTTTGTAATATAATGCGAAATTTGCATGAAACATTAATATATATTATTTTATCCTGTGTGAAATTTAACAATTTATTTAAATGATTTCGTATCCACTTCGTAGCTGAAACATATGGAAGTCACAAACTTAAGCTACGGTTAAGTAAACTTAAAGTTTGGTAAGTCGCCATGGTACATTTATATGAATAGTTCCTAAGAGCCTTTCAGGACGGCAATAGTTCAGAAGGCTTTAAGAAATAGTACTTTTTTTTTAATTCTCCTGCGGTTTCTTAAAAATCAGGTATATTGTTGTCTTTTCAGAAGGATTTTGTATTCAGTCATTTACCTCATAATATTTTTCAATATCAAACTATTTTACTCAGAGAATTCAATGCACGCATTTCCCTCAAACCTTTCATATGGCTGCATTGGCTTTCAGAGTAAAAAATAATATAATTAATAATGATAAGTACAGATAATAAAATTATAAATTTAAAGTAATATGTCATTGTTTACGTTCAAATCCAGCTTAAATATGTTTTTGAAAAATCACACAAAACAAAAAACAAACATCATGATAGCCAGCAAACAGCTTAAATTTGACGAATACGTTTGTTTATTTATTGTTTCATAAATAAAAAAACCTTTCCACATTTCGTCGTGTGCCATATCCATATTTACAAAACGCAAAAAATGTTTTAATTTTTACTTATCGTCATCAAATGTGACGTGGCGATTCAGCGACGTCATTCATGTTAATTTATATCGCTGGGCACAAACGAAAAGATTTTATTTGAGCGCGAGTGATTGTGTGGTCAACCCTCTTATAGCGTCGAGATGGACACTTCAGTATACAAAATTAGACCAAAAAAATGTATACAATATATATAATATATTTATCAATCAATTCACAGTCAATCATTTGCAGCGTGTACCTTGTTGTTAAACATATTTGCACTCAAAAATCCAGTTATACTTTAGAATATATTGCACTACCTCTGGATATTTACCAAAAAAGTTGATATATATATTTTAACGTTTCACCCGTTTTCCTCAATTACGAATAGCTTGTACCTACTTGCTGTGATTATATTATAAGTATTTCAAATTTTATAATAAAATAAATAAGCCTGAATGTTATAATAGTTAATGAAAAATATTTCTTATTAATAGGCAGAGATCATGCGTATTTTTTGGCTTGTATTTCTTTGTTCAGTAACCAATTCAAGTTTTCGTCATTAAATCGGAGTTAAATCAATTTCAGTAGATAAAATTAATCGGCAGTAGACTTAATATATTGGCAGTAACCACTGTGTCAGTATGAATGTAGTCTGTTATAAAATTAAAAGAGCAGTAATAATATATATTTAATATTCGTAAAAAAATATGTTAAGTGAATGAATAATTAACCCATCAAACGGAAACCTAACCTTACTTAACTTATAATTAATTAATTTACCATTCATTGATTATTTCCTGCCTATTTATTATTTTCTACTGTCGATTGATATTTTTCTGCTGCAAATGATTATTTTTTAGTTACCTTTTTATGTTATTTTCTAATAAATTATAAATATTTATTTATTTATTTACCTTGTTTTCACATGGATCACGTAACAAAAGTTCTCTATTAGGAGACTGCAGTTTCGACTAGTCTTTCTCAATCCTTCTCGCTGCGTTGTAGAAGTGGGTAACACATTTTTGTAGGGGAGGGGTGGGGTGTGTCTATCAGGAAAGGAGAGGGAGATAGGTAGTGTTGCAAGGATGAAGGAAGAGATAAATACATAAAAGTGGTTTAGGTATAAATTTATTTTTTATTTTTTTATTATTATTAATATTATTATTATATGTAGTATATATGATTTTTATACTTATTTATTTATTTAACGGAAACAATTTTAAAATTGGTGAATTAATTAAGGTATTTAGTTGGTTATTAATTATATCTTCTTTCTTATTAATGGCTTTATAAATTTCTAAGTATTCTAAATTATTTAATTTAACGGTTTTATTTTCTACATGTAATATGTTTAATACTTTTTCTAAGGTGAACGAATGATTATTTTCTATAAGAATTCAGATTTTAAAATTGTTTCCGTTAAATAAATAAATAAGTATGAAAATTATATATAATACATATAATAATAATATTAATAATAATAAAAAAATAAAATAAATTTATACCTAAACCGCTTTTATGTATTTATCTCTTCCTTCATCTCCCTCCTTTCCTGATAGACACACCCCACCTCCCTACAAAAATGTGTTACACCACTTATAAGTACAACGCAGCTCAGTTATCTCTTAACTAGAGAAGGATTGAGAAAGACTACGAGTTAGTCAAAACTGCAGTCTCCTAATAGAGAACTTTTGTTACGTGATCCATGTGAAAACAAGGTAAATAAATAAATATATATTTATAACCTTTTTATGCATTTATTACTGACCGTTTGTTAAGTAACTGCTGATTAATTTAATTACATACTGCCAAAGAATTAGGTGAATTTATTTTTATGTTATTCTGCAAACATTGCACATAGAATCACGGGAAGACTTTCAGTCATCCGCAAATAAGTATCTTTTTGCAAGCGTCAAGTGATGGGTCCCCGTCTAAAACTCCCTACGTCTAAGACAAAACCCTCCAGGGGTCTTGACGATTTTTTTCCTAAGGAAAAGATTTAACTCACAACTATAGAAGGCATAAAATCTATTTATAAGTGTATGTTATACGAGGGTTGACTGTATTTGCCTACGAGATTTTGGGGGTCGTGCTTTAAGCTCCGCCGCGATTACCAGGCGGGCAGCAGGTGAGTGGGGGTCCAAGTGACCGGTCGGGCCCGTATCAAAATAATCCAAGGCACGTCTGTTCTTTATGTGCAGGCCTCCCCCTATGATAACACCGTCGTAATGGCCCACCTGATTAATTGTTATGTTCTCCCGGCAAGGTAAACATATCTGCCTGTCATAATAACGCCGCTCGGGCCCAAATTAAATCGTCGTCTTTCCCCGGGTAAGTGGTCGTGTCATAATATTTGTGTACTCGACCGTTATTAATTTCTGTACGTGAACTTGCGCATGCATAATACATTATCTGACATTGAATATCTCTTACCCTTATATCGTAATTAATAATTAATCAGTTCATGTTGATCTCGTCGCAATGTATATTTAGATTTTATTATCGTTGTAATGTTTCAAAAGTGTCGATTATACAGCGCCTGCGTTTTCGTTCGGCTGTGAATGTTAGGTTCTCACTGCAAGCCAATGCAGTCATTTAATAGTTTTATCTAGATATATGTGAAGGAATACTAGGGGTACAATGATTTGACTTTGTGTGGAATGACGAGGTGAAAGAACAGACGAGGCAGCTTTCCATAATTCAGTCGGTCAAGAGTGACATTTATTTCAGTTGTTGCGGTAAGCCTAAACTATAGCCGCCTTTTTATTTAAGCCTCCTACCTTACGCCGTCCTGAAAGGCTGTCGGGAACTTTACATAAATGTACTCGGCGAAGCTCTGGGAGGCAGAGATGAAATAAGTGGAATGAAGCAAGAACCATGTCGGCTGACAGAGTACAATGCCGGCAGTTTGTGAAGACTATATGCTCTAAATAAGAGCATCATGTTATGACGATAATGATTTGAAATTTCTCTCTCTGTGTCTTGAGCGTGCGATGTAATACAAATTAAAGACCCAATTGTTATACAACGACGCGTATCGAGGTGTAGATATAGATCAGGCACTCACCAGGAAAGATCAGATTATTGAGAGGGTCGAGATATCATTGATTACAGGTCACTGAGAGCGGTGGCCTAAATGAGCTTGCTGCGCAATATCTGGTACTCGTGGCGTTATTTGATTAAAACAAAGTACCACCTATATACTAGAGAACACATGTTTGCTTAGTATACTGGAAGTATGGTGGTGTAACTTTGTGAGGATTGACAAAGTGAAGGAGCAGACACGGCAGCTTTTCATCCTGTATTTAGTTACGAAACCGCGCTATACATGACTGTGGATTATTTTTCGAATGCATTAGGAGTGCATAAATTGACGTTGATATTTTCATTTTGTCTTGAAGTTCCCATAAACCATCAAACATTAAATGCCATTTTTTGTGGATTGTTTGATCGGGTTTCAAATGAAAAATACGTAATAAATATAATATTCAACACAATATTTTGTTGTATTACATTAAGTTATATATTCAGGATATTTTTAACAATAAAACAATAAAAAATATTGTGATATTATGCTCGAAAATCTGTGTAAATCTCATGACGGATATACACGTCATCGGCGGTTGGTAGGGTTATTAGTGCAAGCATGACTCTGAGAACTATTTAATGGCAAGCATTAATATAAATTGTATATATTTATAATTATGAAACCTTACCATATTTCAAATATTTTCAATTTTACTTGGAATAAAACAGATTTTAAGTCTTTGAATTCTGTTAGCATGAATAACAATTATAAGCGCAGTTTTTATTTTTAGAATAAAATGCTTCAAGGTGTTCGCATCCCGCTTCTATTTCAGTGAGGAAAAAAAATTAATGTAAATATAACGTCTAGACTTGAAGATTATTTTTGGATTAAAGTCTGTATTTTGCACCAGTAAATCTTGCAGCATGACATTAGAAAAGGCTTTAGTAATACTGAATCAATTTCAATAGTGCTTGTATCAATAAACCTGTAATTTATTTTATTTCTTAAATTATAAGTTCATTCAGAAAGTTATTACTTCCAAGCAATTTTTATAGAAGAATTTACTACAGCCAAATTCATACGTTTTTCCGCACAATCATCTTTTATTTTTACAGCTTATTCAACAAGATTTTCTTGTGAATAAGTTCAATTGATTAAAACCGTATTTTTTTCGCTAGTACTTTTTCAATTATGGAATTTGAAATGCGACCTTTTCAGAAAATTTTACATTTTTATATCAAAAAAGTTTAAAACCTGTTTATGCAAGATAAAATATATCAAGCTTGTATCCAAAAGATGTGTTTATAGAACGCCAGTCTTAAAATGAATATACAAATTTTTGATGGGGAAATTTTGATGCTGAAACCGTGTTCTGAAAGGCCAATTGAATGTGATGGAGATGTAATAAAGTCAGTAATTGCTGGAAATCGACAAAGAACAATTCATAACTGAAAGATTAAATTCATAGACCGTGTATTATCACGACAAACACTAAAGTTAGTAAAAAAAATCTGTCCTAACAAATTTTAGATTTTTTTATTTAAACAACAGTAGATTGAAGATTTCGGCTTATTTTATTTACAGAGATTTCTAATTTAAATTCAATGGCGAAATCATAATTCGTTTCTTCAGTCGGCTGTCTCTTTTTAATCAATCTGAAATAATAGAAAATTGAAAGAAAATCTCTCGGAAATATTTTTCATTATAAAGAACTCACTTTCATTTTCCGGTCTGTAAATCCTTTCGATAATTTCAACGGAGGAGACGCTTTATTTGTTCGAGTCTGGAATAAAGCGTTAGATACAGTTCTTCATTTTCATTTCCTTCGCCCGAGGGTGAAAATATTGAATTTTAAAATTCCTTTCATAGCACCTCGCTTAACGCAACGATACATAAGTAGTTTTATTTTTGTATTTCTCTTTGATGGTATTTTTGTTTTCGTTCTTATTTATAATAGAGCAAACGGGTATAGCTCAATGGTCAAAGCGTTTGCTTGACAAGCCAAAGGTCGTGGTTTTGACCCCTGACAGAGATTAACTAAAATGATATTCAATCGATTTTTAAGCTCTAAAATACCCCCAGTTGGTGAGAATTTGATCCGTCACCCGTAAAATGCCAGTCATAGCCTAATTATTTCAATTGATGGTAGATGAAAGTCGTTCCGTGACGACTACCCATTCATAGTAAATTCCTGTAATAATAAGGATGATGCGTGAATGTCGGCCTATAGTTTTTTTTTCAGTGTGATCCATGTGTAAAACAAAGTAGGAAGGATGAATCCTATTGATTTAAATTGTATATAAATAAGTACATTAGATATTCCTAATTAATCCAAATATGAAATGAGGTATGTATCCAATGCCGATCGTTATGTGTTCTTATTATCTTATACCATTATTGTTTTATTACTACACATATTATTTGCGAACAATGAACCCACGAAGAAAACCATTAGCGTGCAGCAAAAATATAATTCTTCTCTGGTATAGTTTCCATAAGAGAAACTTTCTTTCCATAGCCTTTCCTTCCTGTGGGCTGAATCCTCGCCCCGTCTGAAAGAGCTTCCGGTTCCCTGACCGAGGAAGCCTTCATGCTCCTCCATCAGACGAGCTTCAACCACGTCTGTCCCGAGTTTTAAAAGTTCTGGCGTCTTCTTACACACAAAAACACTGACACTCAACATTACTTGCTACGTTACACGAGGATAAAAGTTCAAGTGAAGTATTTTAAAGCGAAATATGCCACTGTTGTGTACATATTTTTGCAGAATACCGTAGAAACTGACGTTTCATAATAATTTAATAGATAGCATTGAATTAACACTTTTTATAGCGTTGATGTAGTTATGTACGTATGCAATAAAGTGAGCTTTTATTACATGAAAATAAAAGTTGTAGTGAAGTATTTTAAAGTAAAATATACCATTGTTGTTTGCATTTTTATATAAATCAATGTTATATAAGGCGCTGAATAATTTAAACGGTTTTAGATTTCAATAAATTGACATTGAAATCGACTGAATATTAATTTGTTACTAATTATATAATAAAATAAGGAAAATATGCATAATATGGTATGGACATGTTTAACGTAGAGATGAGGACAACATGGTGAAGAAAGCTCTCAACATACCCACGCTGAGGAGAAGACCTGGAAGACCACAGGTCACCTGGACTGCAACCGTAGACAAAGATCTGAAAATTCTATGCTTGACCGAGAATGCATCTCAGGACAGGCAAATATGGTAAATTTGCCCAAGGAGAGCTGATTCCAGATGATGGGAAATGGCGAAACGAAAGAAGTAGATTAATCATGAAATCAAAATAAAAAATAATAATAGTAATAATATTAAGCTTGTGAATAAATGAAGACTGATAGAATAATAATAAAAATATACATACTTTGAATATATACTATGGCGACATCTGTCGTACGATGATAGCAATGATATAAATACTAGTTTCACCGCAAGTCAGTCTGGGCATAGTAATGGCGCAGTTCGCCGAGCGGTATGAATACCTGGGCATAGTTGGTTTCCAAGGTCCGCGGTTCGCATCCCGCTTCTGCCGTTATTTTTGTGCTTGGATTGACGCGTTGAAAAAAGAATTTTATGTATAGTATACATATACTTACTTAAATATGTATATTTAAGTAATAAAAATATAAAATATTACACAATATACTACGCATATTTTTACCTACGAGTATATTACTTTCAATTTTCTTATTAATTCTCAATTATATTGGCATTTATTAATGCAAATATGCGCTTTTAAATTTTTTCACCTGCTATGATTTGCTTTACAACCCAAGTCTTACTGGATTACATTATGCTCGTATGTATTCTTCTTGACCTTTCCTAGATGGCTAAATCCTTAAGGCTTGAATAAAAAAACTACATTTAATGCTCTCCTGTCCCATTCGAAACATCCATAGTCAAATTCACCTTCGTTTTTTAACCGACGACTTGTACATAGTCGGTTGGTGGTGTTAATTTGTTGTAAAATACTTTTGATTATTCCTTACTATTGATTATGAGTTAATTTTTTATTTTATTTCTTATTTTTTTTATTGAAACTGAAAATCAAAAGAGGTTCCTTCTATTCAAAATTAAAAATCTCGCTCCAAAATCAGTTTGTTGCATTATTTTAAGCCTGGCGGTAAATCTGTGCGGTCGGGGATTTTTCGGCAGAGCATGTCACACTAATGCTGCAGCTCAAGGGATCTCCCTGCAACTTCAGGGTTGCATCTTGATCTTAATTATAAGCAATGTTTATTTTGACTGCAACTTAAACAAGTGCAATTTATCTCTTTTCATTAAAAGTCATATACGACATCTGATAACTCTAAGTAATATCAAATTTTAATTTTTACCGGCGGAAGCTATATTGCCAACGAAACCGAAAGTCGTGGTTTCGATCTCCGAGAGAGATGAAAATATGTTTTTTAATCGTTTTCTACGCTCTATGAACACCACCGGTTGGTGTGAATTTGATCCCTCATCCGTAAAGTGCCAGTGGTAGCCAATGAATCAAAATTGATGGTATCCACAGACGTCAGTCGTCCCGTTAATATTACCCATTCATAGTGAATTCCTGTAATGAATAGATGGTTGCGTGAATGTCGGGCAAAAGTCTATGATGCTAACGGATCAACACCTATATACAAAGGGCTTAGCCATATGAAACAGTGTTAGCGTCATAGAACCCATAAATGATACGTTAGCATTATTATCACCATCGGTCGATATTCTGCTGTAAGTGTTAACGTAAAAAAAAAGTTTAAAAAATGTCTCTTCGTATGGTCCATACGAGACGGTCTATAGAGTAATTTACACGCATTTTCTTTTTTTACATATTTTTAATGTTAAAAATGAATCATAAAATTTAAAAATATAAGCTGCCTCACACCTTGCATTATTAAAATTACTTGTTCAATTTAATCTAAAATACTTGAAAATTGCTTCTCAACGAAACCGAAACATGTCGCATCGTAATCCATTTTCGGAATGAATATAAGTTTTATTTAATTTACATAATTGATAGATGTTTTGTTTTTGACCCTTTGTCGCCCATCCCTGAAATGTGCTCGGTGTTTCGTCTCAGTGCGTGAGAGCCTCCGAGTGGCACCGAGACTGCACTCCGCCGGCTCTGGTGACGCCAGGGCCGCAACAGTATAAACTCCCGGGCGGTAAAGTAATATAAAGTGCTGCACTCGCGGGGTTAACTGTGGCATATCTCATGTTTAAGTGGCTCCATTATTTATGGCGCGGTTGAGTTTTTCCGTTCAATTTTTTGGTTAAAAGCGCTCACGTGGTGTGTAAACACGGCGCTTACTGTGTTACCACGTAGAATGCTTCCATTTATTTGTGTAAAACGTACATACATCATTTTAAATAAATAAAACACCATTTTTTATGTTTTCAGTATTCACTTAGAGACACATTTCAAATATTAAGTAATTGAATACTTTGTTTCTATGTTATTTAATTTTTTAGCATTCACATTGATATCTTGAGATAGATAAATATTTTGTACCTTGTTTTAAAATGGGTCTCACTGAACACTGTTTATTCACTTACTAGTAAATTGCAGTTTCGCTACCAATGAAGGCTTTATCAGTTCCCAACATGTAAAAGACACATGCTCAACGCGATCCGTATTAAAACATGGTAAAAAAGTTTTATTCTCTGTAATAGACATGCTTAAAGTTTTTTACATATATACTTATTCCTATTATCAATTTGAAAATATATTTGTAAGATCAAAATTCCATATTCACTCCTTGACTATAGCATACGGTTGCTACAAATTGAGTTATAAATTTATGTTTGTCGCTATTATCTTCACTGAATGCCACAAAATACATTTTACGAATAGTTCAAAGTATAATAGAATACTATAGCTTAAGATCTTCTGCAGTATCTGAAGAATATACTTCAACTATTTACCTTCATCTTTTGACTCATTTAGACTTGCCATGTCTCTCCTTCACTTCATTAAAACATCGCATTCTTAATATTTGTATTCCTATGGAAACATATTATAAATTTCTGAATTCTTTAATTTTATAATAAACATAAAATATTTAATATTACGTAAATACGTGAATGTTTATGTTGTTGTGCTACTAAGATAAATAATACGAGCGCACAATAATTTTCTAGCGCAGTGTGCTTAGCTAGCGAGCGGAAAGGGCAAGTATTTCCGGTCCCCGAAAGCCTTAATTTTACTGACGCCTTTCGCGCGCCTCGCAGCCCTAAACCCCTACTAAAACATTCATTTAGCGTCCAACGCGGCGTTTCAAAATGCGAATAGCATTAGAGACTGCCTCTTTTAAATCTCGTCGCGCCATCTCTCGAAGAAAAATTCCCATTAAAATTAATGCAGAATCTCTCCTGAAAAAAAATCAGCTAGAGTATTCCTTCATCACGCAGATATCGCGTATTTCTTCAGCTGAAAAGTCTCGGGTTAGTGAAAATAATCCTCAGATTCTCTTCTCCGATAAGCTTAGGCACGTGATTATATACTATCGAGAGAGATATTCCATTGTTCGTTTGCTACCTATTATCCTTTATTGCTGCCTTTTACTCGTAATATTTAAAGAGTTTTTTTTTTAAGTATAATGGGGGCGCTTTTCAATTTTTCAAGAGTTTTTCAGCGTTGGTAGTGAGGTCGTTCGGCTTAATCGGTTCCGTTTTAAAATTAATATATTCTGAAGAACGCGAAAGGTTTCTTTGTTTGCGTGCATTAAATGATAATTTTAAATCAAAGAAATGGCTCTATTATCGTATTTTTTACCTGCCAATGTATTTATGAAAGCTGAATCAAGGATAGAAACAGGAAATGCTTACCAATTTAAGAAAATTATAAATTAACCTGTCGTTTTATTATATTTATTTATCTTTACTTAGAACATGAAATTAATTACTTATTATTATATCAGACATTAAGCGTAAAATGGTGTACCAAAATATAGGTTATCTACTGACAATTTCTGATGAAATTGCAAAATAATGACTACAAATTTAAAAAAAATTAAACTTTCGTCGTTTCAATTATAATTATATGATTTTGTAACGCATGTTCTCAAGGAATTCCTTATATAATAAATAAATAAAAATAAATAAATAAAGGTTTGAAAGATTAAGTAATCGCGTTTGTTTATTTTATTTATGTTTTTATCTATTCATTGCTATGCTCATTGGGTATCTTACATGACTATAATTATAATCATAACCAGAAAAGTTTTAATAGTGTAATATTCAAAAGAGGTTAGAAATTAAATATATATATATAGATAAATAATAAATTATTAATTAAATACTTATTAATTAAATAAATACCTTTGAAATATACTCGTATATAAAAATAATTAAAAAAATAATATGACTTTGAGAAATATAGCTACTATTGCTATTATATTTGAACTTAATATACGTTATAAGGAGGGAAGGAAAAGTAGGTAGTGACCATTAGGTGAGCTTTATGACATTTTATCTTAACAGCTGGACGTTGTATGCGGAAAACATTGTAAGACAACATCCAAGAAACAACATAAAAATATATGCTTTTCACGGCTTACATCCTCTATTAATAATATTGGCACGATTATAATACGGCCATCAATAACGTTTTTCAAAATGCTAATAAAAATGCGTCGCCTGCCCAAATATATGAATCACATCATGTTTTCAGCAAAACAAAAAATGTATCTTTTACCCTTTTTTATTTGACACTAGGGCTCCTTGTCAACCCTCCGGTCCAGAACATAGCCAAACGGGCGCCACCCAAACTAGTTATCATAACACTGAAATATACTCGCTGGAAAAAATACTTTTCTTTTGATTCTTTATATTATTTTTATCTTCATGTTATATTTTTGTGCGGACTTTCATTCTTATTAATATATTCATAGTATTATGTTTATTATGTTTGCTTCCGTGATGCGTTCCGTACTTAAATTTTATTTTTATGTTTACTCACTAGGCATAAAAATAGTAAAATTATAAATAAACCAAAGAAGAAGTAATTACTATGATTCGTTCAAATATTCAATATTTTTCTCAGATGCTGATTTTTTTTATGTAATCGCATGCAGGAGAGCACAGCCGCTCAAGACTAGTGCACTCTTTGACGCTCAGTCAGGGAGGCTAAACGCTGAATGCCGGAAAAGTGTGTTGTGTTCGTGTTTCTGTGTGGGTTGGGGAGATTGCAAGTGTTGATTTATCTGTTTCTTGAAGAGATCCAGATTGAAGGAAGGAGGAAACACGGACGCTGGAAGAGCATTCCAAAGCTTACCGGTGGCATTAAGGACGGTTCTTTGGTAACTTCCAGTTCTTGGTCGACACACATTAACCGTGTATGGATGTTCGGCAAGTGTAAGACGAGTTTTTCGGCTGTGAGTGGGTGCAGGAGGAATAAGTTCTTTAGGTTCCGAAGAGCAGCGACCGTGGTAATAAAGGTAGAAAAGACTAAGTGAACAAATCTTACGCCTGTGTTCCATTGATTGCAGATTAGACGTAAGAGTGTCATTGTTGATCAAACAAATTGCTCTTCTTTGAACTGAGTCAATTAAGTTTAGAGGGTATTTTGGGGCTCCAATCCAAAGGTGACTGTCGTATTATATGATTTTCAAAAACTGTTCCTTGCCTCATATCGTGTCAGCTCTTCCTCCCGTAGCATCGCCGAGTACATTCGATGTATATAATTCCCGATGTCCTTCCAAGACAGCGAGAATCCAGGAGTTTTTTTATCGCACCTCAATTTGTGATTCCATATATATTTTAAAGTAATTATAACAATACAATATATGAAAATAAAATAATTTTTAGAATATACATATATGATTAAAGTTTGTTGACGTTGTCGGTGTCATCACTATCTTCCAGTGCTGCGAATCGATTTTGTAGTTGAAGCAATGCATCCTCCCTGTATTAACTTATGGCGCAGAGACGTGGAATCTGACAGCAAGTCTTACCCATAAAATAAAAGTCACCCAGCGTGCTATGGAGAGATCCATGCTCGGGGTGTCGCTAAAAGATAGAATCCGAAACGAGGAAATACGCAGAAGAACTCAAGTAGTGGATGCTACCCAACGAATAGGCACACTCAAGTGACAATGGGCAGGACATATCTGTCGAAGAGACGACGGTCGATGGGGAAGAAAAGTACTGGAATGACGCCCAAGAACTGGCAAACGAAGCATTGGCCGACGCCCTACAAGATGTACTGACGATATAAGAAGAATAGCGGGAGTGACCTGGATGCGGGAGGCGGAGGATCGAAGAAGGTGGAGACTCATGCGGGAGGCCTACGTTTAACAGTGGACGGACACAGGCTGGTGATGATGATATGAATAAAATACCATTTCAAAGAGTTAACCGTCTTTTTTCAGCTGAAAAAAATCATTGTATTGGCTTGAACAAACTTATTCTCTCAAAATTATATTTTGTACTTGTTTCTGACTGTAAGATTTTTAACGAAGGCTTGCTTCATGGTTTTTTCATAAGAAACGAAAAATTATCAAAGGAAAAGTTTAAATTTAATAAATTCAGAAACAAGCGCCAAACAAGTATTCCCGGAAAAATAATCTTGTTCGTAAATTTAATTTATATCTGCAAAAAAGAGGCTTGCTGAAAAATGTTTGCTTATCAGGATAAATTACATTTTCCTCATCATTTTATCTTACATATTCATTATTTAATAGTAGCAAGCATGATATTTTGATTTTCGTGTTTTTATTTACATATTTTTTCATCTATGAAAACTTGAATTAAGTACGTAAAATTCACATCCGCTTATTATTTATGTACTTTATACATCAAAGGAAAAATGTTTAACTCTCGTTTTCAATCAAAATTACCTTCATGTTTATTTCAACTAAAAATTCAAGTAAGACTAAAGTTTTTCTTTTATGTAAACACATACAGAAAAATACCAACAGATGGTGATAGTAATTCTAAAGTCTCATCCGTTGAAGTCTACGACGCTTACCATAGTGCATATTGCTAAACGCTGCATGTGAAAGTGTTGATCCGCCAACGTCGTAAGCCACATACCGAGATTCACGCATCATCCTTATTATTACAGCAATTTACTATGAATGGGTGGTCTTCACGGGACGACTTTCGTCTACCAACAATTTTGATTAATAGGCTTTGACTGGCATTTTACGGGTGAGGGATCAAATTCACATCATCCGAGGGTATTTTAGAGCTCAGAAATATTTACTTTTTTAATCTCCGTCGGGGATTGAACCCACGACCTTTGGCTTGCCAAGCATAGCATTATAACAGTGTTTCGTATCGTGCACATAACTTATTTGTGCAAACATCACCAAAATTTCAATGTGTAGTTGTTTTGATGCGTACAATTTTTATATTTATTCAAATCAAACTGCGACAGGTATGGTTTGGTGATAAAAAAAAGCGTTTGCTTTCTATACTGAACGTTGTGTTTTCGGTCTACGACGGAGTTAAAAAATATTTCTTACCTCCATAAATACCCCCGGTTGGTGTGCGTTTCTCTCGACCGTAAAATTCTAGTCTTAACCTATTAATTCAAATCGGTGGTAGACGAAAGTCGTTAAAATGATGCTTGAATTCTGGGCTGTAGTGTATGACGTTCATCACATCCACATGCTGCAAAACAAAGCGTTTCAGAATTCAAAGATGTTTTCATTACCGTCTATCGATATTTTATTTCAGACTTAATAAATAATAATTATTATTTAAAAGGATTTGTATTTCTGCCATTTTCCTATTGAAATATTTTGCATTCGTGTATCCGGCTACATGCTCACAGTCTTGTCTTCAAAATGTAATTTCTGACTCAGAGGATGAGGGTCGAGGGAGAGGCATTTTAACTAAAACCATCGTTCAAATACCTCGTGACTTGCGATATTTGAGCCGGGCAACCAAACTCGGCTGAAACAGTCGGAAAGTGAAGCCTCCTGGAACGTTACCTCACTATTTGTGTGGTACTTCAAATGACCTGGCCAGTGTTGTAGTTGAATAAGGAAAATCTATTTCCAATACAAAAAGTTTCGTTATTCTTTCCCCCTACTGGTTTTCCTTTGAGCCACGCTATAGAAATTCTAATAAAGCTGTCATGAGCTCCAATAATATTTTTGAACAACCAAAACACGTGAGTTATACCTTACATTACATTTAATTAAGTAACCTGTTGAAAATTATAGAATGAAAGTATTTTATATTGATTATAGAAAACTTCCAATTTGTGATAAAATAATAAACATAATATTTCAATTCCTTACAAAAAGATTGACTATAACTGTTGATTTTACATTAGTAACAACTTATTTATTTCAGTCTGATTCAATAAATATCAATTTAAAATAAATATCCTAAATTCACATTTATTAAAAATGGTGCGATTCCTCAAAAAAAAAAACACCTTAAATTAATTTTAACTGGATGTTTGAATGCGAAAATGACCTAAAATGCTCCCAAAAATATTTTAGTTTATAACATAACTTTTGCTGTGATCTTATACTACATATATCCACAATTCTGATTTTATCAAATAATATAACTTTACTATGTCATTGTATAAAACAATGCAAAATACATTTTCTTCGTGATGTATTCTTATTTATATTACGATAAGAAAAATATATTGAATCAATTTACCTTACTAAAAACTTCTCAGAGATACATGTCTAAAATAAAACATATCTTATTTTAAACAAATTGTACTACAATTTATTTTCAGGACTTTTTTCAGCGAGGGTATCCACAAATTTATATTGAATGGGTATTAGGTTAAAGATGTTTCAGGCATTTCAGGTACCGGCGAGTTAACATATTATCCCTCCCCGACAGCCCCTGACACTGATCCAGACAAATGTATCGAGGCTACACCCCTAGAGGGAACACTATCGTTATATCATTATTTGCAACCGATGGACATACTACAGATGCATTTTCTTCAAAATTGTACTAAAATCAATAGTCTTATTGTATAACAAAGGGCATATTTCAACGTAACGTCCAATAAATTAACAAAATATAAATGATAGATTTTTTAGAAATGATTTGACCACATTTTTTTATTTCTGGATGAAATGCTTCAGCTACGTCGGGTAGCCATTGTCATGTCAATTAGGCAAGAAAGTTTGCGTACTTATAAAAGGCATGATGTGAGTAAGTAGGTACGTGTAGTTTAATGAAAAAGGTATATGTTTGTAAAGAAAAGCATTATTGGTTAGGGAATTATAATTTATTAATTATTAAAAAAATCAATTTTCACCTTGTTTTAACATAGCTTACGTTGTGCACTCACTTATGGCGTCATCAGTTCTTAGTTTTCAATCAAATACTGTGTGCCTTCCTTTAATAATACTCGTAAATATATTAAATGCAAATCACAAAAAGATTGAGGAAAAGGGTGGTGTTATTGACAGATTGCGAGGTGTTGAAATTTTTTAATCGTCATCCACAAGGTAATCAATTCTTAATAATGTAATATTTTCTTAATTTTTATGTATATTTAAATGCATATTTCCTTTTTCAAATGTGTTGATTTCCTTTTTAAAACGTGACCTTTAACTTGTAAACATAACTTACACACAGCTTCATGTTCGCCACAGTATCTAAAAAATATTGGAACCAGTAAAAACACTACCCAAGTCTTGACTCCGTCCGCTACGTTTTTCCTAAAGCTAAAATTGTATTGCGATAACAAGGTAGATGATTGTCCTAACTTCCTACTAAATGTGAGTGAATTTAATAAATTTGTTTTATATATTTGATTCAATTAAAAGACAACACAGATTAAACAATACCCAATGATAATTGGTTCTCAGAATACAATAATTATTAAATGAATTTAGTCCAGTGGGCACAACATATCCCATTCCTCGAAACAACAAGAATTGCAATCAAACCCGATTCTTGCTAAGCATTCCTACGTAAAGGATTTCTATATCACATAATAAGGAATTTCGGTAGCTCACTCAATATCAATCACATTGGAATGCACAACTTTTTCCCTTTTAAATAATATTTTCCTTACATTTCGTTATTTACATTTGATAAAATGATATTATAAATGTATCGAATGAATAAGAATCCTTCGGTCGCGTTGGGGTATACTCGTATTTTAAATCTATTTAAAAATTCCGATCAAATCATCTAAAATATGCCTCAGATTCTATAGCAGCTGTCATGTCCCCGGGTTTCTGACCTGAGAACCATATATTAAAATCATAAAGTTGCTCAATTTTTAATATGAATTAACTTTTATTTTGCACATTAAAAATATTCCAAATAAGCTATAAAATTGTATATACCGCATGCCTTTGAGGAAAACAAGGAAAGTAATTTATTTTTGTTATAGAAATATATTTGACATGAGATCCTTAATAAAATAAAATAAATAGTTGCAATCAATGGTGTTACACTACTCGGTATGAGCAAAATAACTATTATAATAAATAACCCTATAAGTTGTTGAATGTCGTAGAATCCATTGAAGAGAAAAAATACCTTGTGTTAGTGACGTAAAAAATGCTTTTAAATCATTAAAAATTTCAGACGTTTGTAATCGGTTATATTATCTCGGTCTCATTACTTACTACAAGTAACTGGTCTGGTTTACCTTTGGCCAACATTACCTGTGTTTGCTTTCACCACCTGCGCGGTCTCCCAAGTGAGGTGGCTGCAGACTCGTTAATTATCCCTCGGGAGTTTACTGGAGCTACCCTCCATGCCAGAAATATTGCCAATGCAATTGAAAACTGCATAATCGGAATAATGCACCCGCTCCTTCTTCGCTACGTTGCAAAGTTTCGGGCAAAGGAAAAGTTTGCTTGGCGAGCATTTCATTATATGCTTTTACAATAGGCTTGCTATCGTTGTGAAACCTAAATAAATCTTCAAACTACAACACCATAAAGCTATCGCCGATAAATAATCAAGATATTTAATAAATATAAACCTTAAAATATGTTCAATAATGATTCGTTACTTTGTTTACTCGAACTATGATAAGATATTTTTTCATTTGAAGAATTTAGTTTAAATGTCTTGTTTTGATGTTTGGATCTTATTTAGTTGACTATAGACTTATAGACTTTTAAATGTCTTCTCTAAATCAACATAGCTAAAAGTTTGAATTTTCATCGGCTAGTTTGAGTCTCATGGTCATTCAATTCGAGTGCTAGGATTACTAGACGTCAGAAAATTTTATGATATATGTATTTATAATGAAAACTAAGATAAAATATATTATAATTTGATAAATATGTTTTATGTTCTACTTTGTAATTGTGTGCTTTGAAAAGTTAAGTCAGAAATATAATGTAAATTTATACTTAATAATTGCAATATATTTAGTTTTAAGTGTTTAGATAGCATGTCTTATAAATCAGCTTTGTAACAATTTTCATAATATTTCTCATTTTATATCAAAAGTTGTATGTAAGATACCTACAGAAAACGTAATTTTCAGAATTGTTTGAAAGTGTTTCTTTTAATATTGTATAATTGTACCAAGATAAAGAATACCATTGAAACAAGATTAAAAAACAACCACTTGGTACATAAAAGGTATACTGATAAACAATTAATATAAAAGTTAATGTAAATATAACCAATTGAACGATATTCAATAAGCCTATCGCAGGTTCAAGTTTCGCTTATAAACAATTACATTTGTAAGCCTCTGCGGGCGCAAAAACGACACTTTGACTTTCTAGACGAGGCGATATTAGACAGTAATAATTGAATACAAGTGAAATTCCTGCTCTCCGGGGAGCCCTCATCTAAAGTTACAAAGCAGCCGAGGCATTTCAGAACTATTCCGCCCAAAGCAAAGTCACTTCAACTAGTTTACTTTGGGATTGGAGCTTTTACAGATGTACCGGCTCAGCCGCGAAGCTTCAGCGGACGGAACCTCAACTGAGGGAAACCTGATCGCTCGCTAACTAGGATCGTTCAAGGGAAGGATCAGTGTCACTCTGAATTAAGTAATTAGTCAAGTGTACATGTTACATTATTATTTAATAATGTTTGTTTTAAATGTTACATAGAAGCCATTCTATTCTTAATCTATAATAATATAAGCTAGATAATTAATAACATATATTTATTAATATTTTATTTTTACTTGATATTACGGAATTCCACAAAGCATTATCAATTGATGAAATTAACATGTGTTAATTTTGAAAATAAAAAGTTAATGTAATAAATAAAATACATACTCGCAATTTGCGCTTATTTGGCCGTCGTGGCTCTTTTTAAAGAAGTGTTATTTATGTGCAATTATTTGTACCTTTATATTTCATCTATACCTTCAAGAAATACTGGAGCAGTTGACAAGTTGAAGTGATATTTCTATTCATTTTTGCTGCACACTTCAGCTCTTTGAAACTTTTCAATAAATTCCTGTGTACCCGAACTCTTCACAGTTAAAACTGTATGATATACTTTGTAAAGACCTTTATACGCTTGATATTCTTTGAGTAAGAATAAGTAGTTTTACCAACTCCTTCCTTCATATCACTAAGAAGTTCAGGAATTTGCTCATAGCATCAGACGTCCTACCCTCATATAATCTGAATATTTTCAGGTAGAAAATTAATAAAGTTTTGCTGTGTCTTAAACTCTTCCGCGTTCACTATCACTACACTTTATTTGTTACAGTCCTACTGCGTTTTATTAACATTAATAATTTATGTTTGATTTTATCAAATTTACAACACCAACATTTATAATAATATTTTTTATTATGACCACAAAAATGTCATTTTTGTGGTCATAATAAATGAACTTTGGAAGCTGCCAGTTCTTGGTCGACATATATTAACCGTGTATGGAATGTTCGGCAAGTGCAAGACGAGTTTGTCGGCTGTGAGTGGGTGCAGGAAGAATTAGTTCTTCAAGTTCTGAAGAGCAGCGACCGTAGTAATGACGGTAGAAAAGACTAAGAGAACCAATCTTACGCCTGTGTTCCATTGATTGTAGATTAGACGTAAGGGTGTCATTGTTTATCAAACGAATTGCTCTTCTTTGAACTGAGTCAATTAAGTTTAGAAGGTATTTTGGGGCTCCAATCCAAAGGTGACTGCCGTATTCAAGAATAGGTCGGATTTGTCCTTTATATAGAAGAAGAAGTGTTTTATCGTTGAAATACCGACGTGATCTATATAATACACCTAGTTTTTTGGAAGCGAGACCGACTTTGGGCAATAATAATAACTATGTTTTTTTTATTAATTAAATATTTTATATCAATTGCTGTTGCTATTATTACTATATATTTTTATCAAAAACCATCAATTCTGTTAACACTCCATGAAAGTTTCTGGTTTTTATTATTACGTAATGCAATGGCTTACTTTTAAAGTATTATTTAATTTATATTACCTTTTAAATAATAACTACCTTTTGTTATTCATCAACAATCCTTTAAATTATGATTAAACATATTTATTTAATTTTCAAAGGCATTTCACAACAATAATAATAATCCCTGAAATTTAATATTTCTTATGAAAACCCTCTTCACTTGTTTCATTCCATTGCCGGAGCTTTCAGTGCGGAGGGTCTCGGAAATGCCGAAGACTTAGAAATTTAATATAATCTGAATGTTCTACCTGAATGCCTTTATAGTGCCTGGTGCCTCCTTCAAATATCCCTTAGGCTCAAAAGCTCCGTCAGCCAAAGTCCCTGACGACAATCGCCGAGAACGAGGCCTGACATATTGACTACTCCTCATACACCACTGCGCTAAGCTTTACACTGAATGTTACGTTTTGTCGAATACCTTTGTAATTAACTAATATAAAAATAAATGGAGTATGACTGTGATGCTTGAGCTTTATATGATGACTTTTGATTTTATATTTTAACGGGAAAAGACAATTTGAATATCCTTTTTATTATATATTACATATAATATCAAAGACAATGACCAGTAATAACTGTTGTAAAAAGTACTATTAATGACATCGCCGATGTATTAAACTAGAAAAAATGTAACCGTCATTATTAACATTTTTTTCTTTCTTCTAGCGCAGGTTACATTTTTTTTGTTGATACACATATACATGTGTTTGTAGTTGTTCTATTTCCGTTTACTTTTATAATAGTAAGTAAATTTAAAATATTTATACAATTTAAATACTAAAATATCATAAAACCACGTACAACGTGATCAAAAACCTTGTCAGTGCTGCGATACATATTTTTTATCATTTGTAAAAACTATTATATGTAAATAATTTATACACAAAATAAAACTATCCGCTAAAAAACCTAAAAGTAATCCATATCTATACATTTTCTTACGTAACTTTTAATATAAAATATATAAAAATTTAAAAATTAAATTATATTCCCAAAAAAATACGTAAAAACATCGCTTCATTGACGTCACTCTTTATTTAATTTATTTTTTGAGTCAAATAATGCTGCTTGATTACAAAACTAATTTGTAAAGAATTAATTTTTTTTTTTTGAAAAATCAAATTTCTTACGATATAAAATTAACGATGATATATACAATATAATGCCATTTGACAGATTTATGATATTTTTTGGCGTACTGGTCTGCTAGCGACCGTTTCACATGCTTAAGGAGGTGACTTCCGAAATTCAGTTGCGGCTTTCATGATCTCCTTTGCCGAGCTTAAGCAAATATTATACAGACGTCGGCAGCTAGAGGCTGAAAGCTGAAGGCTAAAAGCTGAAGGACTCCGTCGGACACAATATTGCGACGAATGTTTGCGTGGTTTTCAACCGTCTGGGCGGGGGGCTTCTGACTGCCCCCGCCCACCTCCTCGTGACCGGTGAAGAGCCGCCCTTGAACGAAAACGCCCTACGAGGAGATACAGTGTAAAGTTTCAGTACACAGAGCTTTAAAGAGCAGCTGAAGTGACTAAAGTCATGTGTTCTATGAAAAATCTTCACTCTTTATAAAACTATATTTTAATTGAAATTAAATACATTTTTTCATCTCATATTTGTTCCATATTTATTTCTAAATAGTCACCTAAATAGCACAGACTCTGCTGTCTCTCATCGGGTTTTTAATCTGGAGGATATCGGGAAATATATACAACTAGTTATTTATTATGTTCAAATAAAATAAAAACAAATAACAATTAACAATTATACAAAACTACTATTACATATAAAATATAACATAAAATAAGTGAGGAAAACATAGAGAAATATGCATAAATGTTAAAAATCACATATATCCAGGAAAACAATGCCATTGACGAAAGTGGAAAATGATGTAAGAATGGAGCAAAGTGTTTTATACATACACTATACATAAAATTCTTTTTTCAACGCGTCAATCCAAGCACAAAAATAACGGCAGAAGCGGGATGCGAACCGCGGACCTTGGAATCCAACATATGCCCAGGTATTCATACCGCTCGGCGAATCACGCCATTACTGTGCCCAGACTGACTGCGGTGAAACTAGTATTTATAGCATTGTTAGCATCGTACGACAGATGTCGCCATAGTATATATTCAAAGTATGTATATTTTTATTATTATTCTATCAGTCTTCATTTATTCACAAGCTTAATATTATTACTTTCCGGCAGTCTATTTATTTTAGTAAGTACCACTCGGGTCTCGAACCAAACTATAGACTGAATGGATGTGAAACGACTAATTATAGTTCCGACTCGGACTTTATAACCAATCATTTACCTGTGTTACTGATGGATAATTTTACCTTCTTGATATTGTCTCACATTATTAATTAATTTTTTAATTTTTATTAGAATATTATTTTATTATTTCAATATTTAATAGATCATTGAATATTACAATATCATTACTTATACATACACTATACATAAAATTCTTTTTCAACGCGTCACAAAATAACGGCAGAAGCGGGATGCGAACCGCGGACCATCCAACATATGCCCAGGTATTCACCGCTCGGCGAATCACTGTGCCCAGACGACTGCGGTGAAACTAGTATTTATAGCATTGTTAGCATCGTACGACAGATGTCGCCATAGTATATATTCAAAGTATGTATATTTTTATTATTATTCTATCAGTCTTCATTTATTGCTTAATATTATTACTTTCCGGCAGTCTATTTATTTTAGTAAGTACCACTCGGGTCTCGAACCAAACTATAGACTGAATGGATGTGAAACGACTAATTATAGTTCCGACTCGGACTTTATAACCAATCATTTACCTGTGTTGATGGATAATTTTACCTTCTTGATATTGTCTCGGAGACATTATTAATTAATTTTTTATTTTTATTAGATCTTTAATAATCATTGAATATTACAAATTATCATTAAACATACACTATTAAAATTCTTTTTTTTCAAAATAACGGCAGAAGCGGGATGCGAACCGCGGAATCTAACATATGCCCAGGTATTCATACCGCTCGGCGAATCAATTACTGTAGACTGATGAAATATTTATAGCATTGTTAGCATCGTACGACAGATGTCGCCATAGTATATATTCAAAGTATGTATATTTTTTTTTATAAAGTCCGAGTCGGAACTATAATTAGTCGTTTCACATCCATTCAGTTTGGTTCGAACGGAAAGTAATATTAGCTTGTGAATAAATGAAGACTGATAGAATAATAATAAAAATATACATACTTTGAATATATACTATGGCGACATCTGTCGTACGATGCTAACAATGCTATAAATCGTCAGTCTGGGCACAGTAATGGCGTGATTCGCCGAGCGGTATGAATACCTGGGCATATGTTGGATTCCAAGGTCCGCGGTTCCGCTTCTGCCGTTATTTTGTGCTTGGATTGACGCGTTGAAAAAAGAATTTTATGTATAGTGTATGTATATTTAAGTAATGATAATATTGTAATATAGTCAATGATCTATTAAAGTAGATTAGAATATTGAAATAATAAAATAATATTCTAATAAAAATTAAAAAATTAATTAAAGTGTTTTTAGTTTATTTAGAAGCTCCATTGCAGTTGAACGGAATTGAGTACAAAAAACTACACAGTATCTAATGGAATGTAACTATATGTTTCTAGATGGACCTCCGGATGCATGTATGTTTTAGGACACATCATAGATAGTAACAGCTGTGAGAATATGAAATATGGATAAGAGATACGTTTTTTTTATTTATCACTAAACACCGTGATTCCCTTTATTGCTAAAAAGCATATTTAACAAGACTGTTGACAAATCATGTGAAATGAGATTCATTGGATCTATGGATCGTGCGACATTAAAAATATACTAAACATTAATCCTCAATAAGCGTACAGATCTTCATTATTAGATTTTATGAATATAATGATACAGCACTTTTAGGCCGATGCCGGCAATCCTCGAAAAACGATCTTTTGTCTCTTATTTTTGTTCGCTCGCCTGACATGCACATCTAATAATATTAGTTTTAATTATATAAAATTACACGGCGTTTTCATAGGTCATTTGATTTCTTATGCACCAACATGAAATGGAGCAACTGTCATCTTTAATTTGATTTTTTGCCGTGATTGTCTTGGCGGCGCTGCATGTAACAGTGTTCCGGCAGTTTTCAGTTAGTCCTCGTCCGGCCTGGCATCATGTAAGGTCGGACGAGGAAATCAAGTCTTAAATAAAAACAAATGCGAATTCTGCCCAAAAACAAGTTCTTTGTGTTGTTAATCTGCTCATGTATCCTTTCTCTACGCGGCCACGTGATGAACCCGTGACTTGTCGCCTTCTTAAAGTCGGGAGATGTCAATACGTACAGTAATATACATAAAAATAAATGACCGAAAGTGTGGAATAATTATATTTTATTTGTTGTTTTAAAACTTGTTTCAGTAGGCTGCATTTTATATTTTCCCTGAATAAATGAAAATAATAAGCAAAATATTATACATTATTCATCATTTAACCGGACCCACGGAGGTATCGTCCCTTCTAGTATATTGATCTGCTGGTTGTTGAAAGGAAAAGTTCCGTTGAAAGCTTGAATCAACACCAGCCTCGACCATCAAACATCGTTTACGTTGCCATAAAGTTTAACGCTTTCCTTTTGCGCCAAATTTAGCTTATCTGTGTTTATTTTAACGTTTTTAATTACTGGTCATTCCAAAATTAAAGGGATCTGCTTAAATTTACGATATGCTAATACATGCAATACACCTTGTAAAATTGTTATAAATTTCATAAACAATAAACAAATATACGAGTATATTTTCTTTTTTTATTAATTTAAATATGATATTATAATATACCCGTATATACACATTTAAAACATCAGAGTCGAATTACGATCTTTCTTTTGATTCATTTTAATAGTACGTATCATTATCCCAAGAGTGGAGAGACACTCAGATCAGCTAGAGCAAATAGAAGCACTAGGCAGCTGACGGGAGGTAGTCCTAGCACGGTCTTTGGCAATTGGGCTTTCAGCTACTGGGAAGCATAAGCGAGCTTAAAGCGGAGGCATCCTTCAGAAGCAGACTCAAGACCCACTTCTTTACTCAGAGAGGCAAAGAAGCGCTTTTGGAATGATCATTCGGTCATAAAAGAGCGCTATACAAATACTTATCTTCTTCGTAGTATCAATCCGGAGGATTGGTTTGCAGCAACAGAATCTTGCATCTCGATCTCCATTCCTCTCGGTCCTCCGCAACCCTTTTCAGCTCAGCATAAGCGCTACAGTTCATGTCCTCGAATACTTGCTCCAAATACTCCCGTCTAGGGCGCCGGTCTGCAGTAATGTTCGAACATTCCAGGTGGCATATCTTGTTGGCTGAAGGTTTTTCTTATTTGTCTTGGTTGTTTTGTCTCGAGCAGTCCCCACCCGAGATCCGATTGGGGGACTATTTTATCTCCGGAAAATTTTACTTGAGATGCAATCATTTTTTTGCTGATACGTGGGATGTCTTTAAGACCTTTAATGTGGTATTTTCCCCTTTATTTCCACATCCTAATGCCGTTGACCATAAAGGTTCATCCGCCTTAGGAGGGCATTTACTACCTCCAGGACAATAGAGTGCCCAAACCAGCTTGACCTGATGAGGTTAGCTGGGTGTTAGCTTATTCCGGCCAACATTCGGTCCAAAAAATCTGATCTTTCAAATTATCATCAACCACAACGCAAATTGTTTTTCTGCGTAAAATTTCGTACAAGAAAAATGATTCATATGAGTTGCCATGGAGATATAAATAAAATAAAAAATGGCCGACATCGGAACGTCACGAGATCTTCCGCCAAAGATGTTGCGCGTCAATGCTGCTTAACGAGCGATCGCTAAAGATGCATATAAACCATAATGCACGTTTTGGATAAATACTTATATAATAATAATAATAATCAATGAATAGATTAACTGAAGTCAATAAATATAATAATTGAGATTTATTGGCTGAAAACATTGAAAAACCATCTGGCAACACTCACGAAACGAGCATAGGTCCACTCTGGTTTCAAGCTCGAAAGCAACTGCCGCTAGTCGTGGAAGTGGCCGGAATACCCCACTCCCACTCTCTTCCCTTTTTTTACAGTGAATTATGAAACAGTGAGATGTGAATATAGTGTCGCGCTTCCCGCAGATCGTCGAAACCCAAGGTCGAGGCACTCACAGCGCGATTTTGTTTCCGATGTTCACAAAATACCTCAGACGTTTTTTTTAATTTTATTTTTATTTAAACAAATATAAAATGATACATTTAAGCATTAATTGACCGTAATTACATTCCATTTTTTTTTGTTTTTGTAAATTCGCTTACCACGCCACTTACACATGGATCTTGTGTGTGGCGTGGGATTCATCTATGATATTTCAGTGTTACATAATTTTATATATTTGTACACAATTTTACACAATTACATGATTTTATACATATTTTTTACATTTAAAATAACTATTTCAGCATCATTCATATAAATAATATCGATTTTCTACAGCCTCGCCCCATCTCAAACCCAATCTCAATCTCAACCAGACACCTTTTAAGGAACTTAATATTATCTATACATTTTAACCAATATATATATTATACATATTCTATACATATTATGCTTGAATCATACACATACAGGTATACCTTCTAACCAATTTAATAATATGAGCACAAATATAAAAAAGACAGAGGTATTTAGCTTGTCTGTAATAAGTATAAAACTTATTACATGATAGTATATATATATATATATATATATATATATATATATATATATATATATATATATATATATATATATATATATATATATATATATATATATACAATTACAGAATAATGATACAAATACAAATGTTTGTTATGTACCCGATAAATTCTGATTATTAGTCATATTCTTTTTTAAATCAAAGCGTTAATATATTGTGTAGGAACACTCAAAATTTTAACCTTGTATGTATTATATTTATAGATATATTGGTGGTTATAAGTTATAAGATACACGTCACAGGGAAGGAAAGGTTAATAAATATATATTTTTTTCAATTTAGCGAATTTTATCGGTTGTGATCTATAAATTTCTCTTAAATCAAATACAGTTATATGAAAAATATAGCCATAATATAAGGCTCAAAAATATATGCAAAGCTCACTAATATTATAGATGTCATCTACGTTCGCTAAACAGTAGGTTTTTCTTAACCAATGTTTTCTAGTTTATAAACAACGCCAATATTTTTATTTTGGTGTCTCATATAAAGAAAAAAATACATATTATTTGAGCAAACAAATTATAATCATATGTAATAATATATATATGGCTGCCATAAAAAAACATCGAACTCTCTATGTTTACAATGGTAAGTCAACGCTTTACTTCTTAGCCATTCCCTACAGCAAAAAGCACAATTATTTGATGCGATTAAAACTAAAGTAACGATGCACACATTCCTAAAATAATGATACTTTATATTGCAAATTCAGACAGTTAAACTCTCGGTACACAAACACTCGTTAAACACGAGCGAACGCATACACAACACCTAGTTAAGTACTAAAAATGTGCAACGGGAACTCCGCGAAACTTTACACGAGATTAAACATCACCAACGCCCGCGTAATCACCAAGACTTTATGCTGAAAACATGTTACAATTATGTACCGCGTGGTAATACGGTTGTAATTGAATTTCGTCTTCACCGTGAGATGAAATGAATGGAAACGATCATGGAAGCGTCGCACTGAGTACAAAGTTGATCTGTAGAACTAATGGCAGTCCAGGTGCAGTGACCGGTCGGTTCAGGTGAGGAGTTTCTGGGAAACCGCAGCATTCCGCATGTTCTCACTGCATCCTGTAAAGCATTGCATTTTGTATGACGCGACGCTACCTGCACACCTCTCCGGCCAAGCATTTCGAGAATGCATTAAGTTGACGCGCGTCGCTTTATAGTAGTTTAAATGCAGTTCGAAATAGAATAAACACAGAGATTTGCATACGTTTGTGAGTCTCGCAGGATTATAATTTGCTGCGTTTGGGTGGCGACATTTCAAACATAAGTATTAAAAAAAAACTAAATACGCAAAATGTTTTATAATTTGTAAATTGCTTGTTATTCAACATTTTGCATTTTTTTTTTTACATAGTTAATTTTATCTGTTTTCTATTTGTTATCAGCTAACACAATCTTTGTCATTTCCCACGTAAGCCTCGCATCTCTAAGCAACTCCGAATTCATAATGTTCTTATAGACAAAACAACCATTTCCCATCATTTCCCCTTTACTAGAAGCCCTTGGATGTCTTGAAAACTACTACTTACTACTCCCTATAAAAATGAGTTTACTTTAAAAAATAAAATAAAAATACAATAGGTTTTTATTGTTTAACATTTTTAATGGCCTTACAAGAGAAAGGAATAAAAAATATTGCCATTATTCTTATTTGTATAGATCAGTAATTCTTAACCTTTTTGGAACCACGAAACAGTGGTGGTATATAAGATCAGTTCGCATATCAATAAAATCATCGTGAATCAAATGTACCATAGAGGAAATGGAAAATGAAGCTCAGTTATATGTGTTTCTATATATAATAGAAAGCAAAGGTACCGCGGAGCACCATGTTTCATTAATATTTGTCTGTAATTTATCAACAACAGGTTATTTTACTGCATTGTGTTAAACTCTCGCAGCCTAAGTTGACTCTGTTTAAAACTATACTGAGGAAGCACTAAGCGGAGCTCAAAAGACTTGTTGCAAAACGAGGAGTATTGTAGGTGACTTTTGGCGTTAATTTGTGACGGACAAAAACTTTATTTATTAAGCAAATATGATGATCAATATAATTTCAATTCAACACTAGCTAATTTAAAAAAATCCTATATTTTAATATTACTCAATTTTAAAAGGTTTTGTTGAAAGTAAAATCGCACTTTAAACAATTTTCAGCTCATTTTTACGTAGTCTCTTCATTGTTCAGATGTGCACTCGCCCTCCCGCTTGCCCTCCCGCTCGCCCTCCCGCTCGCCCGCAGTCTAATCGCATTGTTCACTGCCTCGCCTCGTTGCACCCTGCACCGGCTTTATCATAATTCATAAACCTGCATCCGACGCGGACCGGGGAGAGCCAGCGCCCGCACTGAAGGCCAAGCGTCGACGATGGAAAGCACCCAACACACCGCGAATAACACTGCACATCATATATCTATACCGAGTGTACCCATCTTACCATTCGCCCCCATTGCGGTTAAAGCTTCAAAGATTTTGTACGCTATTTTCACTTAGGTATTCTTTACCGGCGGGTATAGCTCAATGGTCAAAGCGTTAGCTTTGCAAGCCAAAGGTCGTAGGCTCGATCCCCTACGGAGGTTAAAAAAATAAAAGCTTTTTAAGCGATTTATGAGCCCTAAAATACCCCCGGTTGGTGTGAATTTGATCCCTCACCCGTAAAATGCCAGTCATACGTATTCATCAATATTGGTAGTAGACAGAGGATCCCGTGAAGACCACCCATTCATAGGAAATTCCTGTAATAATTAAGGATGATGCGAGAATCTCGGGCTCTAGTCTATGACGTAGGCGGATCAACACTGCACACGAAGTGCTTAACCATATGCAGCATGGTAACCGCTATAGAATTCCTCAAATGAGACGCCAGAATTACTATCACTATCTGTTGGTATCTCCTGTATGTGTTGCCTGCCATATCCGCTCCATGTTAGAGCATAAAGAGAACGCAAATTGCCGTTTCACAGTTTAGTTACGCTCAGATTGTCAATGCTTTGTCCCAAAACTCCTGTATACATGTATACCGCATGGGAACATACATGGTTTCCGGAAGCCTTCCGGGGTATAAACCCGCCAACTGGCATGGACGGCGGCTGTAGTAACGGATACATATGTCGATTAACATATGTCGACCAAGAACTGGCAGCTTCCAAAGTTCCTTCCTTAATGCCACCGGTAAGCTATGGAATGCTCTTCTAGCGTCTGTGTTTCCTCCTTCCTACAATCTGGATCTCTTCAAGAAACAGATAAATATACACTTGCAATCTCCCCAACCCACACACAAACACGAACACAACACACGTTTCCCGCATGCAGCGTCCAGCCTCCCTGGCTGAGCGTCATAGAGTGCACTGGTCTTGACCGGTTGTGCTCTCCTGCATGCGTTTACATAAAAAAAAAAAAAATTTTGGTGTTCAATAATCAGCCGCTGATGATGAGCTCGGTACTTTCCTGAAAGAGGATGTCAACTTTACCGGTAGCATGTAAAGAGCTTTAATTTCATTAATTGAATTTAAAAAGAATAAGCTTCGTCGAATTTTGAACCAACGGTGCCTGAATGACAAGCGAGCTCTTTTACCACTGAAAAGTTCCGCCCGACTAAGAATTTATTGTTACACACTCGTATATATATATATTATTCTTTCCGATCATCAATACAAATTTCGGTTTTTGTACGATCACTTAAGTTAAAAAACATTGGATAAAGACCAAAATTACAATGTGTTACTAATTCCGTGTTGTGTCGTAGGTTTGAGCCATTCTGTAGGACTAAATGGTCAATTCCTCTGTATTATTGAACTTATCTATCTTCTGAACAAAACGATGAAAAAATCACCCAATATATGCCTTTATTGTCTTTGATATGATTCCACGCTGACTGATTATAAACTACCTGTATATTATTACACCCAAAAGACAAACATAACAAGTATATGAAAATATCGTATTTTTATTATATTTTATTATATTTTATTAAGTTTGTACAGAACTTGATTTGTTTTATTATAATCATATTTGAATCTTTGAAAAAAGTATTTACATAATCAATGATTGTAATATTTAGAAAACTCTAGAAACCGGGGATACCGGAATTTTAAGTACTATAGCAACGATAGCTGGGTATTTACTTGTATTTCATAAACTTAGATACACAGGCAGGCGTTATAGAGAAACACTTTGTCATTGAACATGTATTAAAGCACATATAGCCATAGCAATAGAACTTTGCATTTGGCCATTTAGCGGTCAAAGCCTCGTGGTTTCGTCTTTTTGGTCAAGTTTTACGAGCCAGGACATAAAATATAAATGAATATGCATGAATATGAAATACTCGCATATTTCGATTCAATGTGACTTTTTCGCACTCCACAGTCCGAATATACCTCAAAATATGTAAATATATATGGTGTGAAAGAAGATAAATCTTTTTAGTGAAAAACGAAAAGAATAAATACATAAATGCTCTATTTTGTTTTAAAATATCTATTGACCTTTGCTAGAGGTTATTATTATCAAGGTGTTATTAACATTCTATAAGACGTTTTTTTTAGTTTTTTTGCTTGATTTATCGTTTCTAAATATGAAGTTTTGATAGTAATACTTATTGTTATTTCATTTTTATTATAAACTAAAAAGAATAAAATTCAATCGTATTTCACTTTTTTAAATGTTCTTATAAACGTTTTGAACCTAATACATCCACATTGAGAATTTTCCAATAATTGCCAGTTAACCTTAACGTTCTTTATTGATGTATTTTATTAGAATGCAGTTGAATTTATTTTGCCGATGTATGAATTTTATTAATTAAGTGATACCCAACCTTTTTGATCCGTTTACTTATACATGTATAGTATTTAGAAAAAAATTAAGTTATAATGTAAACAGCAACGCTCTTTTTACCTTAGATGACCTTAGAAGTAAAATACAAATAGCTTCCTTTCTCTTAATAATTTCTAAATAAAAAAGTCAATCACATTATTTACCTCTAAAAATGCGTTTGGTTTTGGAAAACCCTGTAAAAGTCGTTGCAATAATTTATTGATCTTTATTAATTAGAAAGCTTGAAAAATATGATATTTTTTCTTTTTAAATTACTTTGCAAACATCGATTGATATAAAACATAAACGACAACGTTTTCAACCTTATACTGAAACTAAATAAGTTAAAGATCCAAAAATATGACATACGAATGTTTGTACAAATATTTCAAGGTATATCTTGTTGATTTCCAAAGGGGATTGAAGGACATTCATGCTGTCTTTCAGATAGCAATAACATCTGCAAAAACATTTTTCATCGCCTCATTCAAATACGACAATAAAACCAGTCAGATCGCGCACGCAGGACGTCTCAGAGAACTCTCTTTGTAGTGAAAGTTTTCGAGAATGTCTAAATTCCTTTTAGCATTGTAAGTAGCCCCAGGGGCTCAGTGGGCGGGAGCTGGGATGAGAGTGGGTGGTGGGCGGCAACTGGTTTCTCTGCCAGAAGAGTTGTCCTGTCACATACACAGCCAGAAATTTTACTTTTGTATGCAAAAAACATCTTTTCCGTGCAGTGAAAATAAGTATTCAAGATAACATTACCGCTACTCAGGAATATTCTAAAATTATTACATAAAAAGTAACAAGTATATTTTTTATGATAAATACATTTATCAGGCTAATAGTGGAATAAGACTGAATGCTAAAAAAGAAAAATTGATATGAGAAATGAGATGCTTACTTGTACATCACCACTATGACGAAGAATAAATTTAAAAAATCAATTAATAGTTAAATCACAATTTTTTGATATGTAGTTTGATTGTCATTAGACATGTTTTATCTTAAGTTACATAATCTTACATTAGAAGCTCTTCCCGGATACGTACATGGCTCCTGACATTTTCTAGAACGAGATTTTGGACGCTTGAATATTAAGCAATTGTAGAATTTGAGGCTTATTTAAGCATATTTTGTTAATTGGCCTTTTTTAAAAGAATACATGATAACCTCGTTACTCTAGTTAAATCATATTGGGTGACTTGCAAATGTCAGTGGTCGCCATTCAAAGACTTTCCTCTTTCTATTTAGCTTAACTTTAGTGATCGAAAGAGAATCTGTTTTGCAACACATCACGAATACATATAAGTTAAATATTTCGATCGGATAATTCTTGGTGGAATCTCGTAATATGAAGTAAAAAATATATATTTTAGAACTACTGCGTATTTTTTTGTCGTCAATAAATTTAAAAATTGTCTATTTTCGTGATTTTTTAATTATATTTGACAAAACCTATTAGTTTTATTAATTGTATTAACTGTATTGTATACGATATACTGTTTTGTTTTCGCCTTTCCTTACTATATATGCTTATTTAAAATATAAATTAACTACGTCGTTGAAAACCACTAAACAAAGAATATTATTTTAGCGTGTTTAATTAAGAAAACGATTCAAATATTATATTTCAGTGTTGCCTGTGTAAATATTAATTTCAGTGAGTACTTCTGCAGCGGCGCCACACTACAATAACAACCCATTCAGAGTGTTTGCTGATATTAATATGCTGAAGGCAAAGACTCTCCCTGTCTACTGGTTTTGTTCCAAACCGAATAAATTTCCCTCTCGGTTGGAACTTGGGAAGTGCACTATCAGTATAAATTAAAATTAGCCGAATCGTAAATATGAAATTCACAAAACGAAAAGTGAAGAAAATGAAAAATGAAATCGTCGGATTATGCAAGTGGCGTTGTGTAAATATTCTCTTTTGGTCTATCGCCACTTAAGCGTATTGCTTTAGCTTTCTTTGAATTTTTATTAATGTTCCAAACATTCATGTTTTTTTTTTTTGTGTTATTCAGGAATTTACGTTTTGCTTCACGGTCTGTTGAAAAATGTTATAATTTTATGATTTTATGTATTGAAAAATGAAAATATTTTTATATCGTTTCCTATGATATGATTGAAACATAAACTCAGCAATTTGTATTAATTACATCAATATTATCAACATTTTTTTTCTTCATCCCTGCAACCCTATCTGTCTCTCTCTCTTATTATTACCGGATAGATACACCCCCACCTTTTATACATAAAATGGGTTTGACCACTTATAAAATACTATCGTAGCTCAGTTATCTCTTAACAAGTGATGGATTGAGAAAGGTTACGAGTTAGTCTAAGCTGCAGTCTCCTATACAGTGAACTCATCTTACGTGATCCATGTAAAAACAAGGTAAATAAATTTAAAAAATACATATAATGGATCTCAAAAGTGAATGAAAAAATATTATCACACAGGGTCCTCCAAATAACTTTTTTTTTTTGAAAATGGGGCGCAAAACATCGAGTGTAGCTTCGGCTGTGTGGTACGTAGCGCCGTCCTGTTGAAACCAAATGTTGCCAATATCTTCCTCTTCAATTTTTGTGAACAAAAATGGCCCGATAACAATCGCCATTGACTGTAACGGCCACTCCTTGCTCATTTTCGAAGAAAAATGGCCTGATTTTCAAAGTAATGTCGCAATATTTCCAAGCATTGTTTAAGCATATACACAACCATATTCGTTCAGCGGAAAAATAAAACTAATTATCTGTCAAATTAGACATGAGCTAAGTGTTATCATTCACGAAATAAGCACTAGTTGAAAAAAAAAAATGTTAGGTGGCGGACCCCTTATTTAGTTATTTATTTTGATATTTATTACCTCATAGCTGCCATGCTCTTTTCTTCCAAAACTACCAAATACTTTAAACAAGAAGTATATATATAATCCCTAAGTATTTACCAAAATAATATATATATTTTATTCCTTGTAACGTTTAACATGTTTGCCTGTAATAGCCTTTACATTGTACTTATTTTCAGTTCTTTCAAGTATTCTAACTTTTATATATCCCTGTTTTCTATTGAATACAATTTATTTACAAAAGTAATCAGGGATCAATCTCAACTTTCTTAAATGTACAGAATATATTTGGCAGATGTTTGATATGTAGAATTAAATTAGAACATTATAATTGTCATTACAGCATTTTCATCATATACCTGAAGCAAACGCTCTCTGGAGCATATTAATCACAAATTTCCACCATTCAGTCCCGTCAGTAACTACTGCCTTTGTCTTTTTTCATGAAAATTTTGCACCCAAATTTCCCACCTGGGAACATAAATGATTTTAAATGACCTCTAGAGTAGAAGATAAGGGACTTGAAGATACATCATCCATAGTGTTTAAGGTATATTTTTGATGATTTGCTAATTGGAATATCTAAGGAGTTTGGATTATTAATCCGAAGCTCCCAAACGACACATGGTAAAAGACGTGCGCTAATTTCTTGAAAGTTATGGTCTGCGACAATATTTGCTTAAATTCTGTGACTTAATAAGAACCTCATATGCAATGTTATATTATCGTTAGTCTATACATTTTCAGAGAACATACTTTTAGAAATTACAAAAAATCTTTAAATTCGTTATCATGATGCATAAAAGGAAATATTTACATATGAAGGTTAGTATTTATTTTTATTCTGTAATTATGGGTGTTTATTTTTTACGGAAACTCTATTAAATGGCCGTAAAATCACTCCATTCGATGCGGCGTCTTTGAGTTCCGATCAAAAATGTAAATTTCACTACATCGATAAATTTCAGCTCCCACTTCCTCATTTCCTGGTCCTCACCGCCGACTTCGCGCGCTTTGACATTTCAAACGAATGTACATTTATAAATGGCGGGGCGTACACATTTCCGCTTCCTCCCAACTTCCAGTCGGGACGAGGCGCAACGCTTCCATAGAATCCCTGCGACTTAATGAATGCAGATGCATAATCACGGCCTGAAATTCTCTCTCATTTCATGGCCAACACACAAAAGCCGACATTTTGTGAAAACCTTTTTCAATTATGCATAAATAAACTTACCTTCAGATGCTCTGCATCATATTTTGAGCAGGGCAACTCTGGACCCAAAAAAACTGTTTTCGCAGGCCTTGCTAAATCGTCCACTAAATTTTTTTAAGCTACAATTTAAATAAACTACGTCTTACAGAATCTACATAAGTTTTAATGATGAAAAGAATACTCATTACAAGCTCTGAAAAATTTTCAGGCCCTATCTTTGGTTCCTTTGAATCCTCAAATTTACCTCCCTTTGAATCCTCAAACTCCCCTCAATAATTAAGGTTTTTTTACGTTTAACTTTTGTTGTCATAACAACTTTATTAGATTCTACGATTTTTATAATTATACAATCTTTTTTTCAAATTCAATTAACATTATATTTAAGTTTGTTATTCTGGTAATTATTAGGAGTTATAATCGATTAGCACTGTAATTTGTTTAATCCTATCATCCCAGAAAACTTTTATAGTCGTTGTGAACTTTAGGCGCATTTTAGTGTGTCATGTAACAGCCTTATTCAACTCTTGTAGTGTTCATACCTAGCTGTACTCGTGTATATAACTAACTATATAATACATTAGAATCGATTCGAAAAAAATACTTTTTCGGTCCAAAAATTGTTTAACCAATCTATTAAAAAGTTTCGCGGCTGAAAGATTAAATTATTATCTAAATTAAATGCTTATCCTTGAAAAGTATATATCTTTTTAAAAATATAATTCAATAATTAGTCATTACATGTAACAAATTTAATGACAGTCTGAACCTTGATTGTGAATGCAGCGCCTTGGGCTGTCAACAATACCAAAAAGTAATTTCATTCGCTTTAAATGAGTTATTTTTAAGTTAAAGAGCTTTGGAATACGGTTAATTCAATTAATCAGAAGCCATTGCTCTTACTAAATTACAATGCTCGTAATTGATTGGATTATTGCATGACCGTTTTAATCTGGAGAATTTGTACATATTTTGAAAGAAGTACACTGTAAATCTGATATATAATGTGATATTAAATAAGTGTTTGGTTTAATACTTTTATAAATCAAGATCATTTATTATTTATGACTTTCTTTCCATGCAGATTGGATGAATTTATTTTTCTATTCACTTATTAACTTTCTATCCACTAAAAAAAACAATAAACAGATGATTGTATTTGTTTTAATGTAAACACAATCAGTAGAATATCCACAGATGGTGATAGTAATTCTGAAGTCTCATCTACGGAATTCTATGACGCTTACCATGCTGCATATGGTTAAGCGCTGCATGTGGAGTTTTGATCCGTCAACGTCATAGACTACAGCTCGAGAATCACGCATCATACTTAAATATTACAGGAATTTACTATGAATGGGTAGTCTTCACGGGATGACTTTCGTCTACCACCAATTTTAATAAATAGACTATGACTGGCATTTTACGGGTGAGGGATCAAATTCACACCAACCGGGGGTATTTTAGAGCACAGAAATCGATTATTTTTTATTTATTTTTGTAATCTTCGTCGGGGATCGAACCCACGAATTTTGGCTTGCAAAGCAAACACTTTGACTATTGAGCTATACCTCCTGGGTTGTGTTGATTGGAAAACATGTATAATCATAGCTTATATTCTAAAATACTGTCATAAACATACTACACAGTAATGTAACGCATTTTTACTTCTCTGAAAATATTACATTTATGTTTGTTTTGGAGAGACGTGCAAGGTACGAGTATTATCCTTTTTTATATATTTTCAATTTGAAAAACCACGATATTTCAGATTGAAAATATGAAGTGAAAACTGGAAGGATTCGTATTGAAAAGCGTGAAGAGTGGCGAATACAAATTCAATCTGTACCTTTTCGATAACCGATTTCCTCCTTTGATTTTATGTATGCAAAATGTTTGGCACCGAGTACGTCTAGACACGTAGATCATAAATATTGTGGAACAGGGTCTCTGCTCTTTAAAATAAGCAACATCACTCTTCGCCTTACTTTATTTTCCCGTATCATTTATATTGGTATACGAAATTTTTTCAACGAAGGGCTCTGAAAAATTGTCTTTACAAACTGAACCCTCAATATATTTTAATATTATACCATACTACAGAATATAACGAGATGTTCTTTCCACTAAAATTAAAAAATAACATCGCATCTATGAAAATTAAAAAATTTTATAAGTAATTTAAGCTCCACGTTTGAAGCATTGCTTTGCCAATATTATGATACGTATATAATATTTGTTAACTTTTCGACTCCATAAAATACAACAAACAAAATACTGGTATACGCTTTATTTTTCTCTGTTAATTGATAAAATAAATGTGATATGAGATGGTTTTTATTTAATTGCTTAATTAAATATATATTGTAGATATTATCTTACTTTGAAATCCTTGCAGATAATATACCAAAAAATAGGTCGATGACTTCGCATACTACCTGAAAGATGAAAGTAGATCGTAGCTGCCGATGGACAGTATTTTGAATGATCTGAGTCTTCTAAAATAAATTCATAAAAAAAAATGCTGGTTTTCATTGCATACTTCCTTTTTAAGATTATAATTTTGGATTTACGCTTGTCCTTAAACGATAGTGGATTCTTCAGTAATGAAATTAGCTTTAATTTATATTTTTGGTATTCGCTTTTGAGATTTTTTAAAAATATTTTATATTTAACTTATTTTTAGTATTTTTCTCTTTAAACGTAATATTTTTACAGTTCATAGAAATGAGAAAATTATTTTCATATTTATTAAGTGTTCTCAGAGTAATAAAAGTAGAATATTTTCGAAAGACAAATTCAGAACAAATCGAATAATTGTTTGAAATTTTGTCTTCAATGTTTTTCTGTCTCATAACAAGAGTATAGTCATGGTTTGATAGTTTTAATTAATAATTTTATATGATATAATAAATTATATAAAACAAATAAAATAGTTTACAATAATATTGATGCCTTGTTTGTTTTTTAATTTTAAATATAAAAAATATTTAATAAACTCGGTGCTCCTTTTAATGCTGTACGTAAATAGAATTTCTTTCGATTCTCTGCTTTCAGCATTTTCATCATCCCTTGCAGCTATTAAATAAATAAAATAAAAAAATTCGAAATTCGAATACGGGACCATTCGTATGATATTTGAGTGCATTAGCATTCTTTCCCCCACTTATCGGCAACTCTTTCCTATTTGGATGTGAAAATATTTCAGCGAGAAATTCTGAAAAATTGCCCCATCCTTTTTAGGATCGGCCCGCGATACTGCAAAATAAATGGAGATATTTATGCTGTTTTTACAGCTGGGATTTATCTGATTCAATAACTTCCTGAAGGAAACTTTCAATCTTGAAAAGTGCTAGTCGAGCAGATAATTACTGCAGACTTGAGTTGGGAACGAGATAGCGGAATTCTCTCGGTATTTTCATTATTTGTTACGATTTATTGTTATTTTTGCACATCCGCACTTTTACTTTACGACTCACTCTTTTTTTGCAGTACATTTATATCCAAGCGTTACTAAACGATGTTATTTATATTTATTACTATTTATTGCCAGAGCATGTTTCATAAAGAAAACACTTAGCTTATCATAAATAAAAATAATGAGATTATTTTCAATGTACCAGATTATATATTTTTATGTATTATATTTGCTAAAGAAATGGTTTTTCATGGTGAAGAATGATGTTTGAGTAGCGTCGAATAAATGGCCAATAATGTGTCGCTTAACTAAATGCTAGAAAAACTAACGACATTTAAAGTAGGAGAAGACAGTTTCGAGAACGCAGATGATTGCCACAGACAAAGACTCATACATGAGATTTTATAATGGTGATGATTATGTTATATATTATATTATATCGTTACAATGAGATTTCACCTTTTTTTAAATTTCTTTTTTATATAAACACATACAGGCGAATACCGAAAGATCGTGATAGTAATTCTGCAGTCTCTATGACGCTTACTATGCTGCATATGGCTAAGCGCTGCATGTGGAGTGTTGATCCGCCAACGTTATAGACTACAGCTCGAGATTCACGCATCATCCTTTATTATTACAGAAATTTACTATGAATGAGTCATCTTTACAGGCCGACTTTCGCCTACCACCAATTTTGATTAATAGGCTATGACTATCATTTTATGGGTGAGGGATCAAATTCACACCAACCGGTACAATTTTAGAGCTCAGAAGTCAATTGAATTATTCTTTTTTAATCTTCGTCAGGGATTGAACCCACGACCTTTGGCTTGCAAAGCAAACGCTTTGACTATTGAGCTACATTCGCCGGCATTATATCTAGTATAAAGAGTTAACAATTTATACGTCATTTACTACAAATATGAAACCGGTTTTTGATTAAAATTGTTTTTTTTTTTTAAACATTAAGTTACATTTAATTTTTAATTTTAAAATAACTGCACTTGCTCTTTCTCCTCACGAGGCACACTATAAGCATTCAGTTAACTCACGTCATTCAATAAAAAGTGAAATAAAACATAATAAATAATAAATTTAAAAAAAAATATATATTTAGTTTAACCGATAATTTTAAGGTTATCAACTGACAATCCTTAGTGAAACTGCATAAGTATAATTTAAAATTAATTTAATTGAAAAAATCAACAAATTAAAAATCAACAAATTAAAAATATTTAGTTTTGTTGAAGATGGTTTCTAGGAAGGTTGAAACATGTAATCGCTTAAAATAAATGTGAATCAAAACTAAATATTTTTAATATGTCAATTTAAAAAAAAAAATTAAATTATCACTAAAAATTGTCAATTAATTCCCTTATTGTTAATTTAAAACATGAAATTGAAAGTTGACACTTATATAAACTATTTAGGGGTTATCATAAGAATAGAAAATATGGTTTAAATTTAATAAAGTTTAAAAAAAAAAGCGTATTTTTCTGTTCATATGCACAATTTGAATATGTGATGTAAAATACAAGTGATTTAGGTGGTAAAAAAAGTGAAAGTCTTGACTTTGTTTTTCTCTTTATATCTCTAAAAGTGTACCTATCATACATAATATTCTACCAAATATTCGTCTTCCCGTATGGGGGGAATGGTCGGGGAAAGAATAAACAGTGTGTTATACCGATCGGTTTTCAAGGCACCGGCATCACTCGAGGCGTCGCGGCGCCTTAGTTCGACCCGACCAGGACCCATCGACGCCGAGTAAACACGATATTTCACGTTCGATGACAGCACTACTGGCAGGAAGGGAGGCTCGTGGAAATGGGAAAAATCCCATGAATATATGACGACCGTTTTCATATCTAAATATACAGATTTCTTTTAGTGGGTATCATTTGTATCTGGAATAAAAGAGGATTATTTTTGCAAACCAAAATAGTACTCATATGTTATATATTGAACAATATTCTTTATATAAATTGTCGTTAAATACTTTTCACTACTATTGTTCAATATTATTTTTATAGATTCGAGCGGTACTTAAATTTTAGACGTTTTATTTCTCACAAAATCGTCAATTTTAATATTATATCAACTACTAGTTTATCTTTTGCATACATTTAAATAATTTTATATTGTTTTATAATATAAAATTTTAAAAATAATAATAAAAGTTAACTGTAGTCTAGCATTTTTTTGGGCTTAATTTTTTTGCAGTACGATGGTTTGACCTTGTGCGAGATATAATTGAGCTTACACTGCAGTCTTCTATAATACAGTCGGTCATGAGATGAAAGTGAACCTAAACTAAGACATGTTTTAGGGACACATCATAAACTATAAATTAATTTTCTCTAAGATTAAGGACCTTCGTCGTCCAGGACCTTCAAACGTCAGGAACTATATATTTCATGTTGTAAAGGACGAAATAAGACTAAAGCGACAAGCAATATATCCCGAATAAATCGCAGGTATAGAAGACGTAGAATGTTTTATAACTAAAACATATTTTTCACGTAACTTTGGGACCACAAATAGTATATTTACAAAATAATAATGGTATAAATACATCAACTTTCGCGTATCTACTCAGGTAGAGAAATAGTTGTGTGGACTGCGAGGTGTGTGTATATTTAATTGCTAATATTTTCAAATCGTATGTTGATAGTATTATCTCTCCGTCTTATGATTTTGACTGAGAATTTTAAATCGTTACGTACGTTATTTTACTAACTTCTCATGTATTACGTATACTCCTATACATTATAATGAAGAAACTTATCTTAATCTTTATTTTATTACTTTATATCAAAAGTGCAACGTCAGAACATCAACGACGCATTGTATTTTCATTTCTGTCCCCATCTTCCTTTATCAATATTAATACCGGTCATAACTACGTACAAACTGTTATTCTCTCAAACGAATACCTCTGAGCTTTCCTCAGAGGAAGAAAGTATAAGAAACGCCTGCAGAAACACCGTTAATCATCACGACCCCGAGGACCCTCCCGACCAACTCCTAACAGCTTCTCTATAGCGTGAAATGAATGGACAGACTTAGAAAATCAATATCGTCTAGTGTTATCTATCATGTATGCCTCCATTGCAGTGTTATTATTTATGACCTACGTGCAAACGATTCGTTCGAGAGGAATGCGCTTATGATAAATGCATCGCCAAATTGCTATGTTATGTATTATAAACTTGTAGCTTCACCCTATTTTGTACGCAGTCCAATCACAACGTATAAATTTAAATAATGAAAAAAAAGACAGATTATGTTTCTTAGTGATACGTGTACTCGACCTTAAAGTAAATCATAAGTGTTTAGATAAATAATGATTTTATATATATATTTATTGTTTTAGTATAATTATGGATATTTATATACGGACCTCCATTACTGTGAAAACTAAAAATACTAAACATTGGTTCAGTCACACTATTAAATACCTATTTAAGTTCTTTTTATTATTGATGGTATGGAAGTTCATTTGTACGAGTATTGTTTTTATATGTATTTTTTATTTATTTTTTATTATTATATAATCAATGTAAGAAAAAAAATTAAACCAATTTTTATTGAAACGTTAATAAACGCAAACTGCTTCATGGATTCAATTATTTTTATTCTATCAATAAATAAAACTATCACGCTTTATTTTTAATGTAAATCAACTGGTTTTTCAAATCTAGAATAAAATGGTTGAGATTAATGATGCTCTACTTAAAAAAAATGTTATTAGTTTTCCGTCTATCATATTCGGTTTCATTGTGGAATATGTTGCTACCATTAGCCCCTTGCAGTGAAACTACTATTTATTTTATTCATTCCAAGACACCAAATGCATGCTGAATTGTATCAAATCAGTCGAGTAACGTGACATATAACATTAATAATAAAATTTTAAGGTTCATTTTCTGCCATTGAAACCATTTTCAAGCTTGATTAAATGAATGATTAAATCATAATGTTGAAAACATACATCGGTCTGATTCGTTTGGCAAAAAAGGCTTTGAAATGCGACCATCATCATTAGTTTTAGAAGGCCTGGTGATTATCTCGATGCTCCACTTATCTTATAATTGCCATATTTTAATAGTTCTTGATCACACATAATTTACTTTCAAATTTAAGATAATATTCCATCACATGCATGGCATTTATTATGGCGTGAAAGCAAATATAATTATACTATTTAATCCGTTAATCGAGCTGTAATTAACGTATTTAATTAAACCCATAAATCTGCGATATCATCGATTCTCGAGCTGAGAGCTCAGACACGGGATAATTGATAAATGTGCGCGTGGAAGGCAGCCTATCTAAATAATTGGCGACGCTAACAAGCAAATTTCGTGAACATTATTAACAAACAAATCAATTTGGGTGGCAACTACTGTGAGCACAACTACGCCAGGGACAAGGCAGTGTGTTGTATGGATTAACAGAGACGAAATAACGATATTTAAAATATATAATAACAAAAATGTCGTCCTACAATAAAAAAAATGTTTTATAATTTCTAAATAATCTTTTATTTTCATTTTGATAATTACAGGTTCTTAAATTATAAATCCATAAAGTCTCTTTTTTCATAATATTATGATATATATGCTTTGTTGTTTTTTTTACACAAAAGTATTAAGATAAAAATTACCTCAAGAAACCTCTATACTATCAAAATATGCTATGATTCTTAAGTATTTACCGTGATAGTATAGTTTTAAATTTGATTATTTACCCTGAAAATATATATCCTTGAGGAGCTTCAGGAGGTTTCTGTAAGCAGCTTATATTCATTTTTAGCATGTGCTCTATATTAAGAGCGAAGACTGCATAAAAAGCTAATGTGCTAGCTCTAAAGAACTAACGATAATTCTTTATTATCATTTTCAATAATAATGTCGTTTTTTTTATCTTAGTAGTCTTGGAGAGACCACGTCACGAACAATGAGGTTCTCAGAATAATCAAGGAAGATAGGCAACTAATAAGAACCATCTCAGAGAGGCGAGCCCGATGGATCGGCCACATCATGCGCCACGATGGTCTTCTTCACGATATTGTGGAGGGGATGGTTGAGGGTAGAAACTGTAGAGGACGCCCTAAACGGGAATATTTGCACCAAGTATTCGAGGACATGAACTGTAGCGCTTATGCTGAGCTGAAAAGGGTTGCGGAGGACGAGATGCAAGATTCTGTTGCTGCAAACCAATCCACCGGATTGATACTACAAAGAAGAAAGTCTTACATGAATTATTTGATTAATTGTAATATTTATCGTCGGTATTTTTAAAAGTAAAATTAAAATCTAATCGGACAGTCTTTTCAAACCATTCATCAAATATATTACACATACACTTAGGAAATATAAAATCCAGCTTTAAACTTTTATATTTTTGAACCCATCGGCTTTATTTCTTTTACCAATTATAATATTTTTTATTAGCTTCATATTCGCATGGATTCTTCCTATCATTGCATTTGTATCCAATAAATGTAACCCGATTCCGCTTCATTCAATTTGTTATTTCCTTCTTATCAACTTGCAAACAATTTTTGGCATCCATTTCCAAACTGGTTTCTTTTGGCACCCTCCAGTTCTTGAACCGTCCCACTTTAGAGATTTATATTTGTGGGTTCTCATTATTTTTGACTGCCCCTATTTTTTCGACGTGTCCTATATTTCGGACAACCTCTTTTGGCACACTATATTCTCCATGATTCGTTTTTCCAGTCTTGGATAAACTAAATTCACAAAATTAAAAAATTGTCATCCACATAAGGTTTATCAGTAGTCGAATGTCGATATGGCTTTTGAGTTTGCCAAAAATAATTTTTACAATCCATTGTACTTAAACCACAAATAATATTTTTTATTTACGTTATATCTAACTGTTTTAATTGATTATTGCTATTTTACAGTTTAATATATTGAATTGCATGTGACGATTTTCAATTAAGATGTATTATGAATCAATTTATGATTTTTTCAAATTTTAAATGAATTATTATTTTGAATTAATTACGTTTCCATTAGAAACCAAAAATAATTATTTTTAAATCAAGCTGAATATTTTTTAATAGTCTTCCTTTATAACAAAAGATGTTTTCAAACGAAAAATTTACTAAACCTCAGTAAGTCTGAAACTCTGTTCACTTCTGTGAATGAGATGTGAGGAATTTGATCCGTGTTTATAAAACAAGATAAAATTTATTGTGTGTATAATATTTGATGTTTAATTATTAATTATTATTATATTAAATATATTATTATAACGATTATTCTATAATCTTTTAATAATAAATGGTCAAATAAGGCAACAAAATAAATGGTTACAATTTAAATGAACTTTTAGTCAAAACAAAAAATAAAATGGAAAATTTAAAACAATTTTAAAAGGTTAGTCAGGTTAGTTTAAGTTACGTTAATATCTATGTATGTTAAATAATGCAAAATAATTATACATTTTTTTAATTTTCTGACAAAAAAAATATTTATTCAGTCCGAAAAAGTGCGAGTCAACAAATAACTGGCTCTCAATAACTGAAAAAATTCTAAGAAGCAAAATTTAAGAATTCCAAAAATTATCAAATTTCTTGGGTTCACCAAAATTTTGTATGGTGCGGTCCTGTATGCCTGTGGGGTGTATGTTGTGTGTGGTGTGCGTTCCCTGACTGATTAAGGTCGGTACCTGCTGTAATGCCGCCCCGCTATGCGCAGGCGCGTCTCGGCTCAATCATTTTTATCCAAATAGGCAGCTGTTATCGCTGCGGGGATGATATGCCAGCCACACCTCCAGTGGCGTTCTCCTAACCATCTCAAGTTAGTTGTTTAAATGTTATTCATAATCAGGAAGCATCAATTCGTTTTCGAGTTGTTTTTAACTGCTTTTTTTAAGTGATCCAATTTTATTAAGGAGAAAACAGACAATAGAAGAGCATTCCAGTGCTTACCGATGGCATTGAAGAAGTAATTCTGGATACCGCCAGTTTTTTTTCGATTGGTAGCAAGTCCTTAACCCTTTCGCATCGGTTGTCGGCATATGCCGTCATAAGATTCCCCGACCGTTGACAATGGTTGACGTGATATATCGTTATTCTACATTCTTAGAATAGTTTTTTATGCATCATCTGATAACTAAAAGGATACAAGAACCAATGTGATATATGAAAATAGACCAGATAAGTACATTTATGCTTCAAATACTAGTTTTATAATTGACTATATAATTTGTATTCAAACCGAGCCGTAATGAAAGGGTTAAAACCGTCAAAAAATCTTCATTCTATATTCGCTCCCTAACTGGAGTATAAGGTTGTCATAAATTGCTGCCATAAAGTTATAAAGGCCTCATATCTATCATCGCATCATCCCATATCAGCTCTGCATTCTAAAACTTCGTCATGTACATTGTACAATGTACATTCTAAGAATAGTTTCGATGGTTTTCCGGAACCCTAAAAGACCGGGGCATGAAAAATCGACAGTTAAAATTAATGCTCTTGTGCGGCATCCGGAGAACATTACCCATATAAACATAACCTTTTTTCTTTTGATCGACTGTATAGTAAAAGACTTCAGTGTCCACTCTCTTATCTCGTCATTTATCACAAATTCAAAACATTATATCTGTAGTAGGCTGTACATGCACCAGTTCTCAAAACCCTTTATAAGGCTGTATTGATTTATGTCGACAATCCAGGATTCTCAATAGTACGAGTACAAATGAATGTAGTAATAACATTACCTCTGAAATTAACGTTTTAAAAATTGAGGTAAGGTGGTTAATGAAATTTACGAAAAACACCACTGGTAACTCCGTAGCCGCCCACCTAGCCGCCCACCTCACGCCCCACTCACCGCCCACCCTGATGCGTGAGAATGCGGGTACGCGTGGATTTGAGACGGCTTATCCCGCCGCATCACGTGTGCTTCATAATAACTTTGTCAGCACGGTGACTTAAGCAAAGTCAAATCTGCATGAGTCATATTGATATTGACGTATCGGCGGCGTTTTTGCGTGATCTTACATAATTTAGCAAAGCCTGGGAGCACACGATACGACTGTCAAGTTTATTGCAACTAATTGAATATACTTTTCATGCTTACATAAATTATCAGAGACTTTCAGGCATATTTGCCATGAATAATCCCTTTACAAGCTCATTATTACGAGTATAATAATATTTTTAGTAGATTTTCTCCAAATTATTTTCTTTTTAAATAAAAAAGTTTTTAAAGTGTAATGTTTTATATACATTGTTAAAAACAATCTTAAATAATTACTTAAACTCTTTCGCCATACTAAGCAAATAAAATATATTGGGGTACAGGTTACGGAGTGGCCTGTAGAGAGAGCTCGCTTTTCATCTTCGGGAACGCTAGAGTTTCTTCTTGCGCAATATTTTAGAATCGTTATACAGCACCTCTATTATGTCCAATATTTTTAATGTTTACCAATTACCTGAAACTAATACTTTATAGCTGTTAAATGGGTTTTTAAAACAAGTGTTTGTGAAGAATATTTGCGGTACAATGGTTTGACTATATATATCCATTATACATAGAATTTACTCGGCATTGCTTCGAGAAAGAGTTTTGTAGAAGTGATATAGGACGAGCAGTAGACCATGAAAAATGACAGAACTTGATGATTATCGATCGCCACGAACGCCTTGCATCTCTTTTTGTCAGTCATTGTTTGTCGTATTTTTATTTTTATCTAATCATACACTTTATTATATTACTATAATTGTACATTGTGCTATGTTGGGTATTAATTTTTTGTTCTTATCAATTACCCCCCTTAAACGGTTGCCCGACTATGGTCGCCTATCCAAGCCACGTCAGAGCTTCGCACGCTGAAATTGTGGCAAACGGCACAATGGAGAGTGACAGAGGCTGAAAGGCTGTAGAGGGCGCGTGCTGTACCAACTATGAGATAAGCCACGTCGCGGGTCTGGGTCGAGTCCCGCCGTTAGGACAGGAATACCGCACTTCTGAGCTTCAACCCTTAACCTCTGCGAGATAAAATACCGAATTTTATATTTTGACTTTACCGCAAATCCGGTTCTTCGTTACATTTTAATCAATCTTTCTACCTAGAAGTATACTGGGCAAATATATTTTTTGCTGCTCTGAAGATGATCTAACTATTTTTTCCTTATTAGTATATCCACTCAAGATTGATTTTCGTAGCACTAATACTATTGTGTATTAACACCCGCATGCAGAGACGATACGTAAGGTTTGAGGAGAGTCGAAGGCTAAGGCTTCCTAACTTTAATTATACTAAAGCAGAGTACTTTTTCCATGTTGTTTACATTAAAAAATGTCTTGAAAAAATGCATATGAGCTTAAGATAGGTTAAGTTAAGGAATATATCTAAATACTAGCATGAGTCTTTTACACTCTTCTCTAGTCAGCCAAAGGTACCAGTTATTTTAAGGTGTTGTTTTAAGAGCTTAAAAATTTCATTTAGCACAAGTGACTGTAGTATTCAAGACTTAAGGGTTAAATACCTTCATAGCAAGTTATAATAGGTACCCTAGACGCATTTACCTGTTTAAGATGTTACGGTAGCGGTGGTGTAATGACGGCTACAGGGGCAGGGCCCAGGTTCGATTTGATCAACCTCGGTCAACACACTTCCAGTGGGGCGATTTCCATGGAGATTTATGTATTTGGACAGGTAATTGCGTTGTTAAAATGACTGATCTTTGAATTAACTTGTATAATAGAAACTCCATCCTCGGTGAGATTTTTTTATTAATTTAATGATTCCACTTATTTATAAACTGGCTATTTTATACAAAAAGCCAATGAAGTTAATTTTTTTTTTTAAATTATTCTACTATTTTATTTTGAAGGCAATATATATGTAGATTTATTTAAGGAGCTATTTTCAATTTAAAAAAATGTATTTTATTATTACAATAAGCTTTAACAAAACTCGTGGGTACTTAGTAAACCATATAATTAATAAATAATCAATAATATTTTCATAAAATGACAATGATGACTTTAGATATTCATAAATTCATAGTTTTAAGTTTTATAATACTTTGATATAATTTTTAATTCATATATATATATATATACATATAATCGTGTTGGAAACAACAGGGTCAGATTTTGTCTGCCCAGATGTGGGCGACGTCGATGGCGTTACTCCCGGCCATCATCAGGTCTTCCTGGGTACAGTTACTTGGACACAGCGCACACTCCAGAAGGTGGGAGAGGGTTTGCTTCACGCCGCAGTCACATTCAGTCGGTCCGCTGTGAAAAGCCAGGCTTTCATTTGCGTGTTCGTCTTGCATACTCCGGTCCGAAGTCTGTTAAGGGACCTCCATATATTCCACCCTTGGTTGTGTCCAGGGTCTTCATACATAGAAGTATATGTATTATATCCCAGATAATAATAATTATTTGATAAAATATATCTAATCCTTGTTATACCTTCCCATCAAGCAGTTGGTAGACGAAATAGGTTCCGTAAACATAACTCATTACCTGTAAATTACAAATCAATATAATTTTTTGTCGATGTTTAAACGCCGAGCTATATTTAAATGACGTACCCAGATCAACACTTCATATAAAAAGCATATAATTTAATTTAATGTATTTTATTAAACATAATATACTTTAATTTACAATTTCCGTTAATTTCATATGTTCTGCATTGAACAACTAAAATAAAATATATATATTTTCACTAAACTTCAAAATACGTTGGTACTTCAAATAAGTCATTATTAATTAATACATACTGATGAACGTTTACGTTTTGTATTCAGTGGCATATAAATAAAATTGCCTTACTCATTTTGTTGAAACTGTGAAGAGAGATTGGCCATTACAGAAATGTTCTGAAAGAGTAGAGCTTGTAGCAAGTATGATGTCGGAGAAGTTTTCAGCAGACTCGCTTCAGTTGCGTACGCCAGCGGCTCTTTGAATCAAAGTTTATCGATGACGGGGGCGGGGGACCCCACCGAGACCATTCTACTACCCTCCCAGTAACAGTCGGTACCTCTAAGTGCTCCCAATCCCGAGATCCCGGGATACCAAACTCTTCTTTCCATCGTTATCCCGGTGGTAACCTTCTCATAATTCCGGAATTTCAAAGCTGGCATATTTAAAAATATAATGATAATGAATGAAAGAAATATCATTTTACTTTATTTTCTCTCTACAGTAACAAGGCTCTATCAGTTTCCATTTTTCTTGTTTAGTTTTATCTTGTTAAGCGTTTCTTGGAGATTACATGATATGGTAAATTTTTGACGTCCTCCAAGACGGAAACTTGAAGAGAAGGTACACTTGCATATAGTTTATGCTGTCCTGTGGCATTCAAAAGACATTTCCCATTTTATAACCGAATGCAGGATATAAGTCTGATCTGTTCACTCCCTAACCTAGTCATTTATCGCAAGGTGAAACCATATTATCACTGATATTCTAAGCAAGAACATTTTTTAAAACACAGTATACAGCTGCATTGGATTTTGATAAGATTTCAATATCCACAGCCATACTACGCTAATGTATATTATTTTTTTAAAACGAATTTCGTTATTTTTTAAAAAAAGTCAAAGAATTTGGAAGTCTTAGAACCAGGAGCACAGAAAGTGGTAGAAGGACCCAGAAATCTGTCAGGCGCCGGACCGCTCGCCCCGCGGATAACGATGATGCGGGAAATCACCCGGAACAAATGGATGAATGATTCACCCACCGCGAGCCCTTTCTGCTATCCTGATACCCGGCGATCGGTCGGTCCCACGTCGGTTCGACCGCGATCCAGAATGAACGGAAAATTTATCGCAACCGAGTACAACAAGTTAATACATCACTGATAAATGTCTTTCTCAGAGTAACCCTTTGGACAAATTCAGCGAAATATTTTTAATACTGTGTAAGAACAAATGCTTCATAAATCTCTGCGAACTTTTGAAACTTGCGATTTTTTCTGCTTTTATTGTGATTGTTATCACTTCTTTGAACTAGTTTTATGACAAATAAAAATGAGTTACTTGTGTACCGTTTTTTTTTATGAATAAAAAATAACTCACTTTATTGATGCAATTAGACAAAGATTTTAAATTATTTTGTTAAAATTTAAGCCGTACATGCGCGAAACCTAACGTTAAATAGTATAATAATATCTGCATTTTTCACTTATAAGATTGTTTTGAAAATTAAAAAATATATATTAACGGATTCTCAACTTTATACTTCTCTATATAAAATGAAACATATTAACTTATATTTAAATGAGACGGTTTCGTATGAGCTGAAAGTAAAATGTTCATTTTTCCACCTTATCAACGATGAAATTTCCATCACAATAAAGAGGAATGTCGTAAAGAGGCAACGAGGGCATCGTCGCCCATAAAGCAGCAGCCCGCGGTGGTGAAGGAAGTAACACCAGCGTCCGGTAGTCCGCCCTTCATCATCCTATCATCCCTACAGTGGAAGATCAACAATATGATCTTCCGTTATTATTTATCGCATAATATTTCTTCACTAGAATCTCAAAGAATAAAGTTTCGTTTAGTTTTTGTATACTTGGGCGTGTATCCCTATACTAACAGAGAAGACTTAAAAATATCTTGGATCTATTATTCCTCTGAATACAGCCACTTTAGATGTAGAATAAAGTTCATACAAATTACCACCATATAATCGTAGTTCTGTAATTGATAGTATACTTAAGTCGTCTCAAACCATCTCTGCATAAGAGTTTTAAAGATTGCATTATATGCACAATATTTTTAAGTTATGCGATAATTAACCTTCTTCTTCGTAGTATCAATCCGGTGGATTGGTTTGCAGCAACGGAATCTTGCATCTCGATCTCCATTCCTCTCGGTCCTCCGCAACCCTTTTCAGCTCAGCATAAGCACTAAAATTCATGTCCTCGAATACTTGCTGTAAATACTCCCGTCTAGGGCGCCCTCTACAGTTTCTACCCTCAACCATCCCCTCCACAATATCGTGAAGAAGACCATCGTGTCACATGATGTGACCAATCCATCGGGCTCGCCTCTCTGAGATGGTTCTTAGTAGGTGCCTATTAACCTATGTTTTCCAAAAAGTATAACTTATTATCCTTAGAATTCTATACGTATCCCTATCGTAAACAATTATTAAAAAATATGAATGTATACAAGTAAATGTAATAGTTTTAGAAAGCAACAAATTACTTGATATAATAATATATGTTACTTTAATGTTATTGCTGTTTAGAAGAGTTTTTGTGATTTTCACTGAAAAAAAACATTTTTTCTACACACAACAACACTAAATCTAACAGCTTAAACGCCAAAGACTCCACAGTAGCCTTTAAATATAAAAAAAAAAAAAAATGCAAAATTGTAATATTGAAATGACTCCATTGATACTTATGATTCATATACGCAAATGCATCTACATATTCATTAGACTCAGAAACATCCTATCTAGAGCAGATTTAAAAATGGTTTACTACTCCATTTTCCAATCTCAACTGCAATATGGCATTGTCGGCCGGGGAGGAACATACCTAAATATCACCAACCCCATTAGAACTGTACAAAAACTTATCATCAAAATCATATTAAAAAACCTCCCACATACCCAACAGAAAGCCTATTCAATGAATTTAAAGTGCCAACGGTAGATTCATTATACCAAAAAACACTGAAAATTGAAAACTGGAACACTCATCACTCTGCTAGGTATATACATAATCTACTAATACCAAAATTTAACACACAACATGCAAAGAATGGTTACAAATACAACGGAATAGTGAATTTCAACAATCTTCCTCCGGAAATAAAAGCGATCGGTGACATGAAAATAATGAATAAAAGGGTAAAACGGTTCTTCAAAAATAAAAAATCAGATCTGACGTAATTGTACAAAAATGAGAAATAAATGATATATATATAATTTTTTATTACATTATAATGTTACTATTATTAAAATGATACTAATGTAAACCTCTCTGTATATGATTCAAGCTAGGTACTAAGTAGTAATTGTATGTATATGATCCAAGCATAATAAGTATAGAATTTATATAAATTGTATAAAATATTTATATTGTTAAAAAGTATTGATTATATTAAGTTCATTACAATGTGTCTGGTGGAAATTGAGACCCCATGGGTCGAGGCTATTAAAGAATCGAAATATTTATGTAAATGATGCTGAAATTGTCACTTCGACTATAAAAAATTTATAAATATGAATGATATTATTTTATATTGTAAAAAAAAAAAAAAATATGTTATTATGTAAAAATGTAAAAAATAATAATATACATTAAGCAACACTTAAATCAAAGTGAATCCCACGCCACACACAAGATCTACCTTTAAGTGGCGTGCGGAATGTGTAATACTATCAAAAAAAATCTTAAATGTATCCTATTATATTTGATTAAATAAAAAAATGTTTATGAAAATTGTGTAAAAACGAATAAAAAAATTGTTTCAGCAAAACGACATCATAAAATCACTCAATATTATAAATGATAACGCCCTTTTCGTCTATTTTATTATTTTCCTTGTAAACAACCAAATAAATCATTTATAACGACGACGTTATTCTTCTACAGCTACAGCAATATAATTTCAGTGACATTTCAGCTTCCGAGAACACGAAGATGACCAATCGTCACTCCCTTTCAGTGTCCTGAAAGTAAAATTCCTGAAAAATTGACCCCGAACAGTGGTCTTCCCTTGTGCACACAGTGTGTACATACAGGCAACACAAAGAGTAATAGGGCATTATGATTTAGTGTCGATATTTCACGTCGCCCTTCCCGCCCACAGCCACGCTAGGGCGGCCCAGCAAACCGCCCTAGATCGATGCGAGCCCGCCCAGTAATGAGCCCGTTTAAGCTTGCAATCTCCGTGAAAATATTTTGCCACCCAACGAGGATGATGCTTTATGATATTTATTTTTTCGCAGCTTTTCGCACGTCGTTGTACGCATTTTTTGTAATATAGCCTTGAATCTACGCTTTGAGCGTGTTTTGTAGAAGCTTAAAGTTTCTTATCGTCTTAGTTGCTTACTTTGTTGTTTTGCCAGACGGCAAAACTCAATACACATCATTTTTAGTAAATATATAAATATTTATTGAGTACATTAAATACTTCACTTTTATATTAAACTATCTTCTGTAAGAAAATACTCGTACAATAAGAATAAAAATGTTGTATCCATTTTTGAAGTAGCAAGTTTTGTGGTCAGATAAAAAGTTTAAACGCTAAAGAACGTTAAATTGTTATCAAAATAAGAACTTAGCTCTTTAAAGCTATTAACTAATAATTAATATCAGCTTTCATAACTGGAGTATATGGTAATCAAGAACTGCCGCCATAAATAATTGAGAATTCATCTAGTTCCGATACATATTTTATATTTTATATTTATTCTTGGGATATATTTAAATATTTATTCATGACGATATAAAAGAATAGCGGGAGTGACCTGGATGCGGAAGGCGGAGAATCGTTGAGGATGGAGACTCATGCGTGAGGCCTATGTTCAACAGTAGACGGACACAGGCTGATGATGATGATTTATTCATGTTTTAAACATTTATAAAAATTCATTAAAATTTCTCGTATAATTCATATATTTAAGCATATTTTAATAAAATTTATATTTTATTATCACGAATGATGCATTAAATGCTTTTTGTTACAGCGTAAAGTCCACTTAATATGGTAATTGTTATTTGATTGCATATAAAATAAACAAAATAATATTCAAATTATTCCTCCCACAAATGTTACGGCCATTATATTGGAATGAACGATTGAAAAACGAAAGCAATTTGTGATAATGAATATGGCAAACATGTCAAATATTTACTTTTTGTTTTACCAAAAAACAAATAATTCCACACTAATTCATCAATTGTAAATGCTTACACTGTTAAATGTTTACAAATTGCTTTTAATATTTTATTACTTGATTTCACTACAGTATGAGTAAATTTATTAAATAATTGTTTTTTTTTTTGTTTCAGGTAAAAACAATCAAAATATCTTCAGCTGAGAACTCAGTAAAATATTTAATGGTAAGAATATTTTTTATTTTTTACCTAACGTTGACCAAGAATGATCAGGACTTTAGTTTTCAAAAATTCGTACATTTCCTGGTCTAAGATCGTATTAAGCCAGTCTCGTCAAAATAGGAGCATTGAATAATTTTAAATTAGTTTGTCTATTATTTATACGCCGAGTTTTCGTTTAGCCAATACTATAGCTACTTTAGTATTTCTGTAGAGTCAACGTGAGCTTTGCACGATTTTTTTAAATCTTATTTAACCCTCGCCTTACTATGTTAAAAACTTCCGCGCGTTCCGATGGTGTGTACTCGTTACACATTCTGATTTAAAGTGAATAAAATGAGTAGAAATTCGAAAAAATTAAAATATTCAAAGATATCGCTTAATTTTAAAATAGTTGATGTCAGTAAGCAGTAATAATTGACATTTAATAGCTAAAAACATGAAAAACATCAGACGAAGACCTCAAACGGCCAGACGCACCTTGGCGCGTGAACTTCCGAGAGCTACTAACACTACTTAGCCTGTTGACATATCGATGAGCCGACGCGCATCGAAATCATTTCGAACTAGCCGACCAACTGAGATTTCCCGTCTCGCTCACTCATATTAGTACGTCAGCGAGAGTGAGGAGTATAGATGCCGACGTATCTGGGTATTTTTTTAAATTTATTTTGCACACGCTTTTGTATGATTTCCGACAGGTCGAATGAATACATGACAGTTGACGCGTCTTGAGTGTAGTGGTGAATTTATTCCGGATCTTGAGATCCCGATGAGTGCCTATTATTATAAATATATTTTTTTTCAATACGTAAATGTATTAAGGAGGAATACCTAAAATCTGAACTCTGTGTGTATTATATTTACAGAGATATTTAAGTTATTACAAGCAATGTGTATTCGATAGACATCACCGGGGAGGAGAGGTTAACGGCTACATTTTACTTTTAAAAATTACCTTAATAAGTAATGTTTTTTGTACTCCTACTATATAATAATAAAGTTTACTCAATGAGCCATTAAAAAATTCATGCTCGAAATGTGTCTAAATTCTAAAATATCGTAAAATAGGATATCCAAAGAAAAACTTGTATAGTTGACGCTGCCATAATAATAGTCATACCAAAGTGGCAATGTGTAAAACATCTGTTGAAGATAAGACAGTTGATGGGAATGAAATGTGGCGGAGTAACGCCCAGATACTGGTTATCGAAATCTTGGACATTCACCTGCAAGATTATGACTAATTTCATCAAAATAACAGTGGAGGAGGCTGGATACGAATAGTACAGATAAACAAAAAAAATGTGAATCAAACGGTAAGCCAACAGTCAACGGACACGTAGTCTACAGGAATTAATATTTTTGTAACAAATTAACATTAATAAATTAAATATTTATTACAAGCTTTATTTATAATTTAACAATATATTAATAAAGACATAAAAAAAGCTTGCGTACAAAAGGCGGTGCGTTAAATAACTTTTTAGGATTTCTAATAAAGAGATATAATTTAAAATTTACTATCATAAAAATAATTGCCTTTCATTTAGAAACGATCGAGTAAATATATCGTTTAACAAAAATAGTATACAAGCAAAGAAGAGCTGATAATAAAATCGAAAACTGAAAAAACGCCTGAAAAAGTCGCCCGCGGGGCTCGTTAGCGACAGTTTCAGTAGTCGTTATGCACTTAATGTCGCCCGTTGCGGAAGGATATTGTTAATAATATGGCTCGACATTATTTCCATAGTCGTTGAAAAGGTGTATTTTAAAATTCTTTTCATTTTTCAGGAAGAACGAAAATTGAAATACATTACTGTATTATATGCACTCATTTTTCAAAGTAGAAATTTATTGTTATATTTTAAACGCTAAAAATCTTATGCTTACAAAATAACTTACTAAGCCACGATAATGTATATTATTGATTTTGTAGTTGAGTATTTGGAGTACATCCTTGTGTGTCGGAAAAAAGAAAATTGTTACATTAATTCCATGTTAATAATTGGCTTCTAGAACATTCTGGAATAATGATGCCTATAAATGATTGCATCTCAAGTAAAATTTTCCGGAGATAAAATAGTCCCCCAATCGGATCTCCGGGTGGGGACTGCTCGAGACAAAACAGCCAAGACAAATAAGAAAAACCTTCAGCCAACAAGATATGCCACCTGGAATGTTCGAACATTACTGCAGAACGGCGCTCTAGACGGGAGTATTTGCAGCAAGTATTCGAGGACATGAACTGTAGTGCTTATGATGAGCTGAAAAGGGTTGCGGAGGACCGAGAGGAATGGAGATCGAGATGCAAGATTCTGTTGCTGCAAACCAATCCACCGGATTGATCTTACGAAGAAGAAGTAAGGGAGTCAAGTATAGTATTGTAGTAAGATAAGTTTTTTCTAACGTATAATCGAGAAACATATAAAGCGTGCAAATAAAAGTGAATATATACAAAAATAATATTTTAACTTTTTTTTCAAATGATATATAGAATACTAACAAGAAATATTGATAGAAAGAAACATGTTTTGTATATATATCTAAAGTCCTATTTGAATCGTGAAAAATATAAAAAGTATTTATACTTTTTACATAAGTACTATATATATGTTTAATAACATTAAGGGATTTTTTTGTGAGACAATATAGATATATCTAAATAGATTCTATTTTATTTGCCAATTTTGTAGATACTTTGTATAATAAACATAAAAAGTTCAACATAAAAAAAAGTGTGTAGACATAAAAATCTTCGGCTAATTTACTAAATTTAGCTTTTTAATTTTATTTGTTACATAAACAGTTACTGCTCCTTTCCTACATATGTTATAATAGTTGCTTAAATATTTTTTCATCCGACTGTGATTTTGAATACAATATATATTTCTAATATAAAAAGCGCATGGCGATTGTTCAAATAAAAAACAAGTGTCCAGTATAATTACAGTTAAATGCTAAAATAGAAAACTTTTTGCGTAGAAAACGGTATCGGCTACGCTGGCATCTCTTTGTTTAAATAACTGTTTGTTTTTACTGTCCGGTCCAAAGTAATTATGAAAGGCAAACGGAAATAAAAACTATAGCTTGACTTAATTGAAGGGAGACACTGACTCTGGTTGGACTGGCTGGACTTCCATCGCCAACAGAGCGAAGCTCTCAACAGTGCACATAATGCTGCATTGTTACATGTAACAGCATGCGGAAGAACACGAACAATTTGCATTGTAATTGCATTCGAACCGCGTTACTAATAATAAAAATTAATACTTATTGTATAGTATTCATCAGATCTTCTTAAGCCATGATTAAAAATCCTGCTTTAGATACTACAGCCTTTTTGTCAAGTCTCCTAGCTCTCGCCATGGAAGCTATAAAGTGTACCAGTATAAACTCAGATAAACATGTTCTTACCATAGAGTGAATTATCGATCAAAATGCCAGTATTATTATACGATTACCCAAAAATTAATTATTACTTCATCATTGTATTACTAATTGATTTATGATTTATTTATTTTTTAAATTGAGATCACTTGTTACGTTAATAGTTTTAATGTTTTGTACTCAATATTTAAAAACACTCTGTTACTTTTTTATATTGATTGTATACATTTAAAAGTAGTATTGAAGCTTAGATCAGTTTATACACCCCTAAATAGACAATATTAAAGTAATGAAATGGTAACATAAATCTTATTCTACTGCATATTTCCTCGGTAGAAGTAAATATTATGTAAAATATTATTTTGGTCATTTAAAAACTAAATATTTACTTTTCAAACGTAAGCATTCTGCGTATGTGACTATTGACCGTGCATCCAGTCTCATTTGAAGTACACTATTTTCACTTCTCATCGAACGCTCACAATTACCAGAAAAATAAGCTCGAGCCGGAAAAAAAGCATAACCGAACGCCGAACGATCCTTTCCAACAGACTGTAAAGTAAATAATGAAGAGCCCGGGCCCAGAATACCTCGGCTCACATAATCCTGAAATAATCCTGAAATTCGCATGCAATCAAGATTCGCCGGTGCAGACGCGGTTGTAAAACTCTCGTGTGCTCGCAATTTATGACCCAGCTCTGAAAATTCATTTACATTTCGTGTATATGCAATTTATAAATTGATTTTAATGAATAATTGTACAAACGTGCTATCATTTCAAAAAATATAATTGAATAGTTGTGACATTGATAAGTCATCTTTTCCTTCCCATGCAGACTTTTTACGTGATTCATATGTTGATTATCGGGTATTAATGAAGATAATTAAGATATTTTTAATCATAATTTTATGCAAATAATAGACATTGAATTATGGTTATTGACTAAATAGTTACAAATAATACTTTATTTAGTTACATGATTTATGTTATTTAAGTTATTCTTCCTAAATGCCACTGGTCTTCTTAGTAGTATCAATCCGGTGGATTGGTTTGCAGCAACAAAATCTTGCATCTCGATCAAACGCCACTGGTAAACTTTTGAAAACTATTTCAGTGTCTATGTTTCCTCTTTAATACAATATGTATTTATTCAAGAATCAGATACACTGTCTCCCACATAAACCAGCCGTCCTGCCTGACCGTCACAGAGCCCACTAGTTTTTACACGTTGTGGTCTTTTGCATGCTTTTTTGTAAATAAATTTGTAAAAATATATAAATTATTTAAGTGTCAATTTCAACGTGATAAAAAAATTAATTTTGTAAAAAAAAATTGACGAAAAGTATTAGGATATTGTAGCCGTGGATTTTCTTTAATCACCGAAGTTAAGCATCATTAGAAGTACACCTCAATTAGATATACTAATATCACCATTTATTGATTTTTTTATGTAAACGCATGCAGGAGAGCACAGCCAGTCAAGACCAGTGCATTCTATGACGCTCAGCCAGGGAGGCTGGACGCTGCATGCGGGAAAATTGTACAGCCATCCAAAAAAAACAACACACAATATACCTCAAACACTATATTTGTCATCTCTAAAAGTACCCAGTTCTTGCTCTAGAAGGCATAGGTAGCCATGTATATTTCCAGGTAGATTTATAAGTATGGATATGACTTAAGAAATGCATGAATATTTGTGCTGACAGAACTGTGTGGCGGTAATTTACGGTGATAATATGAGTCAGGTATGAAAAGTATTTGGCAAAAACCATATGAATTATATTGATTCAATAAATCGTTGCAAAGAAAACAATTGCGATGACTTTCGTTTTTCCGATATACATTTTCTTTGGCTGGCGGTGATATATCATTCGGGCCGATAATGCATCATTGTTCGTTCCCCGAGATGTCAGTTGCAAGTCCCGTGCCGAATGCGGCCGGAATTCTCGTAATAAGATAATTGAACTGTCCGGCACAAGCTTTCCTTTCAAAAGATTAACAACGGCGAGTACCTCACAGTGCTGCCAAGAATCCACCTTTGAAATATCATTTTTAGAAGCACGAGACTTGAACACAAATAAATCAACCGTTTAACATATTATCTTTAAGTTCGTAATAATATGTTCCCATAAATTCGTTTGGTATTTCAGATTTTAAGCAGCGATTATCGTGGTAATGCTTGTTATAATATTAAACACGTTATCAGCTCATAGCCAATTCTAATAATACAATTTATAACACACTTCAACAACATCAAATCCATAGTTTCATAAATCAACAAGATTTTCTTAAAGATTAAAATATTATGATGTCATAATTTTTTGTCTCGTTTTGTCTCTAATCAGAATTATCTTATTTTGATTGGCATTTATCCTCGTAATACTAAAACACTGTTAGTTATATCATTGACCATATTTTTAAAGTACAAAATCAATTATCATTAACGAATTTAGTAATGTCTTGGAACTGTATTTTTTATTTTATAAAAGAAACCGATGTATTACCTTAAGCTTAAGAGGACTGTACATGTAACATAGTACCTGCTCGCAGGCAAATACTTTTAATTTTTTTTTCTATTGAATGCATTAAATTAAATTATCACTGCTCAATGAAATCAATTTTTTTAAACGATCTTAAAACGAATGCCCACAACATAAATATTTATTTACTTAGATTCAATAAATTTATTTTACAGTTTGATTAATGTAGCCATTTTTAATTCATTTTGACAACAAGACACTTAATAAGATCCATATCCATACGATTCACAAATTATTTGAAACATTTAAAGTATATATTCATAAAATTAATAGTATTTTGCAACTCAATTTAAACATATATATTTTCTCAGATGTCTTGAAATACCATAAATCTACAAGATCGTGTGTTTGGTTGTTTGTGTAATTCAGCGCGTCTAAATAGAGTCACATAAATTGGAATACAGGAATCCAATTATATTTGTTCTTTTTCAAACTAATCTCTGACAATTTGCACTCCGAGTGGGCAATAACGCAAATTGGCTTCCGAAATACAGAGAGAGAGAGAAACATAGAATAGAGACGAATCTCGAAGCGGCGGTAGACTTTCAGAACTTCATTATTTCTTCGTGAATTTGACATTCGCAAAGGCTTTGAGAATCCGACGATTACATTATAACTTAGCGCAAGACACAAAGAAAGCAATTGCGAGCGTGTTGTACCAGTAAATTGCGGCTCGCTGCGAGACGTACGACAAAGTATCGCATTAAAGTTTTGCGAGAGCTCTGAGAAGGACGGCTCTAAGCCCAAAGTGGGCGGGAATGGTGGTGGGCGGGTTGGGAACCTGGGAGGTTGTGGGCAAGGGCGAAAGCTGCGGTCCTCTGCCAGACGCTCCAGAGTCCCAGCCTCCGCCTAATCCTCTCCCAGCAGTGCAGTCATTAACAGGACTTCTGTCCACTCAGTCGGACGTTAAACCTCTCTCCGATTGATTGATCTTTAAATTAAAAAACACCCCTCGTACTAATGCGAGGCGCCTGTGTGTGCTGTTGCTAAGTAGGGCACTGCCGCAAAGTAATTAGTAGAACTATGCATACGTATTGCTAGCTTTGTTGATGTTTTGCTGCATACAATTTACTGCATTATGCTCCAAAAATACTCGTAGTAGATAAAATACGAGTATGCATACAATAAAGTTTCTTTTTTTCATTTGAACAATCGTCTGAAACATATGATCACTAAAAATTACCGCCACGTAGTTCTGTCAGCTGCTATTATATATTACTCGTTCTATGACACATCTAAAGGTTCACTTGGGAACATACATTGTTCCTGAAAACCTTCAGAGTGGAATTCGGAGTGCTTTAAGAAAGGATAGCTGTAGTATCTGAGGCGTATTTTGGGTGATTTGTTAATCGGATTTGTTTATGCTCCCTAGCCTAATTTTCTTCTAAGGGGCTACTCAACCCGATTGGGAGATATCGCCTCCATAAATTGACCTAACATAGTTTTGTTAGCTGCCATCATGATTGCCTTATCTCAAGTCAACTCTCCACCCGATGCCCCGTCGAGTAAATATTATCATACTAAGCATAACTCTTCAAGAAAAAAATCCGGGAACGATTGAGAACACAACGCAGCTATATTTGTACTTATTTAAGCATTTATAATTCAACATATACAAGAAGAAGATGTCCCTAATTTGACACTGAAGAAGCTTGAATTAATACATGATTTGGGGTATATGGTCATTACATATTTCCGCCATACAGTTCACAGCTGCCATTATGCCATGTTCCAAGACATTTCTGCACGCAGAACCTAGGAACATACTTTGTTTTTGACGGCATCAAATAGTACAGTTAAAAATCTGTAATTTTATGACAAAAAGTCTTAAATATAAATGAAATATTTGTAAATTATACAATTTTTAATGGCTTTCGCTGAATTCTGTCTTCGTTATTTGTCTGTACTCTTTAATCATAAATCAATTGATTATTTCAGCGAAAATTTTCCCGATATGCACTTCATTGCTTGCGTTAAACTGCATTGTTATCAAACAAACGAATTGAAATGAAATCTACTATTTACCACGACATTCCACCGGTACTGACTTTTATATGAACAAATAAAATTGTCTACGAAGTTTGCACAAAGAGAGGCGGGGAATGAGCCAAACGAAAAAAAATCAACAATGCACATTCCCGAGTTCAAACACTGAAATATTTGCCTGAAACGAAGGGAAAAACATAATGCTTAGCGATTTTTTCCAAAGCCATGGGAAATTCGCGTTGTATTTATTTCTCTTACGGCTTCGAGCCAGACTTTATTTTAAAACAGTTTGAATTTTTCGCAACGCAGCCGTCTGGAAAATATTTATGTGCCATTATAAAATATGATATTTGCACTGTAAACTCTTCATCTACTGAAAGTTTAAGACTTGTAGTGTGTAGTGCATTGTAATACGAGTAGATGCGGTCTGATGCTGTAAGCATCGCAGACCGTAACTCGTCCATTTAGACTTGTCTTGTTCAGTTCGAAACGCTTCCATGACCAACTGTCGAGTTTCACTGGTGACAATGTATTTACGTTGAATACATTTTGGATAATGTTCATATATATTATCTTTATAGCCGGGGGGTATAACTCAGTGGTCAAAGCGTATGCTTTCCAAGTCAAAAATCGTGGGTTCGATCCCCGAGGGAGATTTAAAAAAACGATTTGTAATCGATTTCTGAGCTCTAAAATACTTCAAGATCAACACTCCACATGCAGCGCTTAGCCATATGCACCATGGTAAGCGTCATAGACTTACACAGATGAGACTTCAGAATTACTATCACCATCTGTCAGTATTCTCCTGTATGTGTTTATATTTTTTAAGAATCTAGCTATTTCTGAAAACATCAAGTATATTCAAAAACATATATTTATATTAGGTTTTTCGTATTCCTTTACAAGACATAGAATTTAATTATGATCTTTAACAAGCAACATTTGCCGCATTATCACTATATACGAGTATTTTTATTGATAATATATCAAAGATTTATTGTGAAAAATCCTTTCGATAACGTAAGTGTTTTTTTTTTCTCATTCAAATATGCAAAATAAAATGCAGCATTTTCGTCAACTTTTATTTTCTTACTATCAAAAATATTGTATTGTTGTTCATGCAAGAAAAAACTATCCCATTTCTATTGAGAATATTTATTTACAGAATACCAGTGCCGACTGGTTTGCAAAATTGTATCCACCAATTTTAATGCTAAAGATGCACCATATTTAAGAAGGCCAGTTGGAACTAATGAAGACACAATAATTTCATTAATTGATTCGAACCGGCGAACAACATCTTGGCATTTGTTAAATATTCGACTTTTCAAATTGGATCTTTCATAACTATTTGAAACGTTTATATTAAAAATATTCGTTGTTATTTTTTTCATTACGAGTTGAAATTTCTTTTAGCAGAACGCAATTTAACATTTACTTTACCTCCAAAAGATACGTAAATATTATGATCTTCATTAATTTTTAACTCGTTTTTCTTAGAATAAGTATCCTAATTATTTATACGAATAGATTAATTATTCATTTTAAAGGTAAAATTGTTACAAAGAAAGTCTTTTCTACCTGTTAATTAATTCTCAAAGAATGGCCAGCTGTAGTTCTTTATTATGCCGGCGGAAAATAAATAATGACCTGCCTTTTTAATACTTTTTGACTCAAGAAAGCGATGCGAACTTTCTATTGGACATTTTGCAAAATTATTACAGGAATATAAAAATTTACCCCTTAAAAACTAGTGAAATAAAAGCACACAGAAGACTATTAATACTTTTAAAAAATAACAAGCAATAAAATCTTTGAATTTCCGTCGTATGTGGACGATTTTTCTCTACCATCGCCAGACGTTTCCGAGGGCTTACTAAGAGTGAATCGCTCAATTGTCATGCAAACAGTCAAGGATTTGATGCTCGCAAAATAAAAATAAAATATATATTTCAAACATGCCTGATAAATTTAAAATATAAATTATCATTAATATATTATCAGCATCATCAGCCTGTGTCTGTTCACTGTTGAACGTACGCCTCCAGCATGAGTCTCCATCCTCTTCGATTCTCTGCCTTCGCATCGGCTGGATGCGGAAGGCTTTTTATATATATAATATTACCTATTATTTTTAACACAACCTAGAGTGAGTCGTTGTAAAATTGAACAATGTTTTTTTTTTATATACATAAATAAATAGAACCAATGAAGGTTTTAATCTTCCACGTACTGTATGACGCTCAAATGAGTTGGCTACACTGCGTGTGATAAGGATGTGTATTAGTTGTATGCGTTTAGGTAATGAGGTGATTACAATTATTGATTGATTTGCTTCTAGAAGAAATTTAGACTGTATGTAAAACAACAAAAAAATATAATATCCGAGGTTTCAAAATCATTCCTATTGTATTAAAAATAATCCAAGATAAACTGTTCATCCTGAGTCAACATACGACTATATCAATCGTTTATGGATAATAGTGATAAAAAACATTGTGATCAGACTATAAAGCTGTATTCTATTGGATCTGATCTCAGACTTTAAGATGGTTGTTGTTAAATTTCTTGAATACGCAAATCTATTCTAAAGATATTGGCTAGTGAACAATTTACATACTGCGCTTGGTTATTTTAAAATATAACAAAAGTCATTGAATCCACATTTAAAATCACGCTTCATCTTTGTGTTGGTTTTCTCCTGTATGTATTCACATAACTAAAATTTTAAATTAAACGTAGCATGGACGCGAATTTTCCTTCTACTTCCGCCAGACAGAAAGTCCCCGAACTGAAAAAATAAACCGAAGAAAAAGGGCAGAAAACATAAATGGTTAAACGGCCGATATTTTACGTAAAACGTCATGAGCACCCCGCACTTAACCGATTTCATTGGCTTTATATATTGGATTATATCCGTACGTGAGAATGCTCCTTCATACATGTAAAAGTTCACGGTTCTGTGTGTTGTAGTACTGTATTGTACGGAAGGTATCACCAACCGAATCCAATCAAATATCCAATGAAAACAATCAATAAGTTGCTTTTACATTTTATTTTATTTATTTTATTAACTTGGTATTTATGATGATAGTTTCTACGTGTGTAGTCAAGAGATAATTCCTTTCTATATCCGTAATAATATGATTATTACCACAACACGCAGTCAGCTACCATTTTTCATACCTTGTCGCAAAATATACGTGTATCTGCACCCTTAAAAGAACATATATGGTTTCAGGGCGAGAACCCGAGTAATCAAAGAGACGGCTGATGTAGTATCCAAGGCATATATGGGTGCTTAGTTTATCAGATTTGTTGAGAAGATTGAATAATTAACTTGGAGTTACCTAGACCTGAACGTTGTTATCTTAAAAGGCGGCTCAACCCAGCTATTGACTCGTGTAAATATCCAAACATTGGTTCACGTGTAACGTTGCTTAACTTTGTTGATCGAGCTAGAACTGCGTACATAATAGTATTATCTATAAAATTATTAATTAATTAGTTAATGCGCCTTAAGCGTTATTTTATTAGAAATATATGCCTACAAAGCAAATCGTTTTAAAAAATGTTCTATTACCAAAAAGTATTTTTTTTTACTACGTTTCTTTTTGACCATTTCTTCCATTACAGATCTATACTTATTTCTAGCGAATATTATTGCAAGGATAACACTTAAAAGTGAGGATTTTAATAAGATGGATTTTACGATGGAATTAAAATAATTTAAATAAAAATAATTAAATAAATAAAACACGTTTGTAGACTAGTTATTTCTGCTTATATTTTTTTCCAGTTACCTTGTTCACTATTTTGCGTTTCATTTTTTGTCTAAAAGCTGCCGAGGTAGACTTTTTTCAGGAAAAGGTCGTTGTGAGGAACATATTGGTGGTCCCTGAAATAAATAATCTTTATAGAGAAGGGAGGGCTCAGCCCACCGCTTGTACCTGGCTTCATTCATATCATTCAGTGGGGGACGAGTTGTTTTTGTGGTTACCTCGAGCTTTTTCATCGCTTTTTGACGACAAAGTTTAACACACTGATAAATAAGCTTAAGTAGAAAGATTCACTCTCGGAGCTTAAGGCTTTTCGTGGCGCAGCTTCAGACAAAAATACCTTGGGGATGTTCGAGGGAATGCATTTTGTGTATTAAGAAATAATACATTTCAGGAATCTTTTTTCGTTTTTTTTTTTCAATATGATTTGTGAATTTTTTTTTTACATTTCATTATTTTACTTAAACTGTAAAATACTGTCTACTCTCGAAATTTCCATTCCAAAAAATAACCAGTACAGAGTAACCAAAAAATGTGGGTAATTAGGAATATCAACAGCAGATCTTAAGAATACATTCTTACAGAAAAACGGAACCTTAAGGACTTAGTTACAAAAAGTTTATTCTATTAATTTTTCTTTGAAGACATTTGAAGTTTTGAATATCTAGTACAACGAATAAAATGGTTTTTCTTCCATCATTCTTGGTGTTAATGGTTTGTTAAAAAGTTGCTCTTTTTGTGTCAACTTAGATAATTAATAAAAAATATTTTTTTCGGAAACCAAACCAAAGCTAAATTTTTTTTTGTATTTACCATAATTAAAATATTTTTGATTTCGATTTGCAGTACGCTTAAACTACCATAAAATAAACTAATATTAGTATTATTAATTTTTCAAGTCTGAGAAGAATTTTGTAGACAGAAAAAAACAACCACATCCATGTTATTTTTGGTTCATAGTAAATGTGTCATGTTTTATTAAAATATAAAATATAAAAAAATCTTAAAGTTTTTCTTTTCAAATTTAATTATCAAGCTGTGTAATTTTCGTATATTTTATTACAATATTTAGCATTTCGGTAGTATGCATAAGCCCTCAAAATATGAATTAATAATTAGTTGGTTGTTCTGTTGCCTAATTAGCAACCTGCTGCAATACCTCACATCACGATTTCCCTTTAAGGGCTTTATAGAAAGCTCACTCGTGAGAATTCAAAGGAAAAACGGCATCCTTTACCGCTAAGCCCTTCACGATGCACTAAGACGCAAAAATAATCTCTTAATACGCGGTTCATGAGCCTCCCTACCAACATCCCTCCCAATTCCCCCTTATAACTTCTCTCAAACGGCGTGTGGCTACTGTACAACTATACAGTATAAAATGTAACACATTCTGCTTTGCTAGACATATAAATCACCCATTTCAAAACATATAATACACATTTTTTGGAACCTTTAGACACCACTGGCTAGTCACCTTATACCTGCTCTTTTTAAAAGTATTTATCTAATCATTTTTACAGAGCACTGTGGTGAGCAACACCAATTTGTGTATAAAATAATGATTATATTTTCGCGTCTTCTATTGAGAAAGCAAATTATTTGGGCAATTTAAAGGTGAATTCTACGTATATCTAATAAATCACACAAAAAAGCTTTTCTCTGCTTGAATTCAATATTTGATAATGTCACATCTCTAAGCCAGTTAGAGTTCTGCAGGGCTACTGCGCGAGCAGTAAACAATTATTGTCATCATCATCATCATTATCAGCCTGTGTTCATCCAATGTTGAAAATAGGCCTCCCGCATGAGTCTCCATCCTTTTCGATCCTCCGCCTTCCCCATTCAGTATTGTAAACATGGTTAAACTTGATCACATAAGTCGTCTCAATACATACTGTTGAATTATGAAAATTGAGGTACTGAACATGATTTATTGTCAGTTGGCAGGATCATCGTGCGGTCACATTTTAGTGCTACATCCTGAAGCTTTTAAATTCATTATGACTTTTCTGTACGACGATATCTTGAGAACTTAAAAAATAGTTAAATGTTGTTTAAGCTATGTAGTATCCGGAGATCATTCATCATACCAAATTGTTTCAAATTATTTTGTAACGAATACTTGTTATATATATTATTATATATTTTTACTACTCAGGCATTCAATTATATTTCATTGAATTACACTTTGTATATCGTTCGTAAAAAGTTATTAATACAATGATTGTCAACTCTGTGAATATTTCAATACTATACGATCTTCTCTTGGTTTATAAACTTGAACCGGAAAGCTCTTTAAAATTGATGAGTTTTGTAAAAAGCTTTTGCTTCTACTGCAGCGTAGTCTGATAAAGTGGTCTGATGATAAGATCCGTAATCTGCAATGCGGGTTAAGTTTTCAATCCGTTCTGCAGGTAAGGAATGCTCATTCGTGGTTTCTCTCCCATATAAACCACACGACACTTAAAAGTGAGATTTCGGAATAAGGAAATAAAACATTCATTGCAATTTTCACAGATTGCGTTTTATCGTTACAACTTCGTAAAAATTCTCATCAACATTTGTGTGATCGACTTAATTATATTAATTTTAATTATTTTTTTAATTTTTATTAGAATATTATTTTATTATTTCAATATTCTAATCTACTTTTATAGATCATTGACTATATTACAATATTATTATTACTTAAATATACATATACTATACATTAAATTCTTTTTTCAACGCGTCAATCCAAGCACAAAAATAACGGCAGAAGCGGGATGCGAACCGCGGACCTTGGAAACCAACTATGCCCAGGTATTCATACCGCTCGGCGAATCGCGCCATTGCTATGCCCAGACTGACTTGCGGTGAAACTAGTATTTATATCATTGTTAGCATCGTACGACAGATGTCGCCATAGTATATATTCAAAGTATGTATATTTTTTTTGATTTTGGATTGACGCGTTGAAAAAAGAATTTTATGTATAGTATATGTATATTTAAGTAATTATATTAATTTTATTGAAATATTCTTGTATTTCTAAGCCGTTTTCCGATATTTCAAAAATAATCACTCTTTATATCTTTAGCAACAAAAGTTGATTGTAAGTGCGATTCTCGATAAATCAATATTTGACGTGAACCAAAACCTTTCAGGAATCTGTTGCTGACCGCGTGTTGTTGATGGATTGAGCCGCACCTAAGGACCAAATGATTAAAACCACGGAAGCGACGGTCTTATCATGCAATCTTATTAAAAGTTCTGATTAAATCAATCACTCACAATATAGTTCTGATACTTTGAAAGCTACCGACTTTTCAAGTTCCGGTATCCTGCCCTGGATGTTGTCACCAACGATTATGTTTATTGGTAGATCTTTGAGTGCAGAGATGTCTTAGGATAAGACATGGACAATGCAAATTCACAGAACTGTGACGAAAATGTGGAGAAGACTAATTTTCTATAGCATATTTTTTATAGCGCGGTCTCAAGATTGACAATATAGTAGTATTAACATTACTACAAAGAATAAGTCTAGTCAGTTTAGTTAAAACAACGTAGAGTCCACTGGAGACCAAAAGCATTAAGTATATATTCTACTGCATTTCATTACTTGACATACTTCAATCGAGCAGCGTCTATACTTTACAGCTCACTGAGTAAATCGAGGCTTTCTAGCGAACAAATGGGGGCCTCACTCAAAATGCTCTTTGATAAGGCCCGTAATCCCCGCAAAGGTCCGCTCCTGTGCGGGCGGCCACTGTCATTATCGCCCAATAATCTGATTGATCGCCCTATTAGTGTGGCCGCCCCGGGGCCGAACGTGATTTTTCCCGTTTCGTCTAAACGCCGAGTCTTTAAATAGAAGGCAGAACAAATCGCCGATCGGACTCTTTTTGTACTTGACATCTGGCGGCTTCGTGACATCAATAATGAATCAGTATTTATTTTGATTTATTGCTTTTCAATAAGAAAAAGCAGTTGCTTACCAAAATATTATGTTCACTAATTGTATGTATCGGTCGATATCAAAATTGGTTGAATACAAAATGGGTAATATTCATTTTTCTATTTTGTAAATTAGATTTGGTTCATAGCATTTTTCAAGTCAAAATCAATAAACAACGTCCTTTTTCCACTAGTGATATAACAATTATTGAAATCTTACGACACGTATACTGAATAAAAATATTAATACATTTCAACATCATCATCATTCTCATATACGCTACCCTAACTGGAGCTTGTGGACGTCAAGAACTGCTGCCATAAAGCCTTATTAGCCACCACATTTATTGCCCCAACTCATGTCGACTCTGCTTTTTGGATTATTGCGTAGTAAATTCCACATATAGTTTCCGATAGGGAATTAATATACTTGTGTATATTCTTTAATTTTATAATTTTTTGTCAATATTGTAAAATAATTTTAATGGAAAACAAATTTTCAAAATAAAATTATTGTTGTTTCAATTTTAATTACTGAATATACTCGTATAATATAACAAGTACATTATTAATTGGCTTCATTAACTGCATTAATTATCATGGATGTACTAAATACATGGCTTTCACTATACATCAATTTGTCATTAAACAATTAAATTCATTTTACTACCATATGTTTTTTATTGGAATTTATATTTTTATTGTCGTTTTATTAACCTTGATGAATTGCCCATTTCAATGATCTTATTGAACGCCAGGGAAATTATATTTCACTTTCTTAGAGGTTTAATAAATTGTGTCATGATATAAATACAATTTTAGATAACTTATTAATTTGATATGCATATTCAAGATTAAGGTGCGTCGGAATAATAACCAACTTGTTTGTCATGTTTAAATTTCATTTATATTTTTTATGTTATTAATATTAAAGCAAAATAATTCTATGGTGAACTAGCTTCACTTCAAAATACTTCTAACTTTACGTTACAATGACAATGTGGCGTTAAAACATAATAGATCCACTTTTTTCAATCTGCTCGGCACGTGTTAGACACTAAAGCACATCCCATCACAGCATCCAGAGTGGGTAAAAATATAATATTCCGTACATAAATTTCATCGGAAAAAGTTCACTTTTGCCTTCTCTCGTCGTATAAAAACCGTGCATAACTCTTCGCGTTCGGTGTTGGCATGTAATATCGGAACAACATAAATACAGGGGGTGTCGAAAAATGACAATGATGCAGCTTTGTGTGGCGCCCCCCTTTAGCACTGCGCCTCCCTAACAGCGCCCACTCAGCCGTGAGGCTCCGATAAGCGCCCCCCTTGCAACCCCCTCCCATTCGGCCCTGTTTTCGATGGAAAAAGTCATGGAGGATGCTTGAAAAAGATTTGACCATCACCCAATTAAGAATTTATTAACAAATTAGACTCGCACATGACACAATAACTTATTATGTTCAGTTTTTCGTTCATAAAATAATGTTGCTTTATTTACTTAATAAAATTAAACTTTTTATATAGTTTTAGTGAGTGGGTGTATAGTTTATTTATTTTGTTATAATTAATATAAAAATAATTATTTTATACGTGAAATAAATTATTCAAAAAATATATATATAATTGTCTCATATCTATCTTTATTTTTATTTGTTGTTAGTTTGATCACTAACGTCTTACTTTTTAACCTGACGACAAAAAATACTGAGACGAAATCGTAGAATAGATTCTTTTATATTTTAGTTTGAATATTTTTTGTCAAAAAGAGGTTATGACACGAGGTTATAACGACACATTATAACTTTATATCATAAATTCAAACTAAATTAATTGTAAAAAATAAGTAAAAATTAGTTTAAAACTGTATTAAAATTAAGACCGTAAAAAACAAAGTTGATATTATAATATTAACTTGTATATCGATTTTGTATGTACATATAAACCAACTTATCTTCTTCGAAGTATCAATCCGGTGGATTGGTTTGCAGCAACAGAATCTTGCATCTCGATCTCCATTCCTCTCGGTCTTCCGCAACCCTTTTCAGCTCAGCGTAAGCGCTACAGTTCATGTCCTCGAATACTTGCTGCAAATACTCCCGTCTAGGGCGCCGTTCTGCAGTAATGTTCGAACATTCCAGGTGGCATATCTTGTTGGCTGAAGGTTTTTCTTATTTGTCTTGGTTGTTTTTGTCTCGAGCAGTCCCCACCCGGAGATCCGATTGGGGGACTATTTTATCTCCGGAAAATTTTACTTGAGATGCAATCATTTTTTGCTGATACGTGGGATGTCTTTAAGACCTTTAATGTGGTATTTTCCCCATTATTTCCACATCCTAATGCCGTTGACCATAAAGGTTCATCCGCCTTAGGAGGGCATTTACTACCTCCAGGACAATAGAGTGCCCTAACTAGCTTGACCTGATGAGGTTAGCTGGGTGTTTCTTCTAGCTTATTCCGGCCAACATTCGGTCCAAAAAATCTGATCTTTCAAATTATCATCAACCACAACGCAAATTGTTTTTTTGCGTAAAATTAGCCAACTTATAGCCAGCTCTTTTTACACCACACTAGTCACTACAGTATTCCTCCATTTAAGGTTCTACTTTTGACTTGCTCCTATCATATTTTATGTCCCAAACGTCCAAAAATGTTCGAAGCAAACTCACCGCGTTATGACGAGCAGTTATTTTTTGCGCGAAATGCAAAAATCAATGTGCACTGTCATGCGATATAAATTAAATTATCAAAATGGTTTTTGAATTATCGCCGCATCTGTACTGGTTTAATGGCAAAACAATTGCTTGAGCTGTTTTTTTTTTTTATTAACTCCCTCATATAATTCTTTTAACCATTATTTTTTTAATTGTTTTTTTATTAGCAGAGTCGATATTTTTTAAAATTTTAAATAAAAGATTGTGACCAATGATATACATATTTTTTCACGAAATTTTCAAGAAACTGAAATTCCTTGGAAGTAAGCAAATTGGTTTTAGTTTTTTAATGTTTTTAGCATTCACTTTGAGATGCATTGTTAATTTTTTTTTGTTTATTTACCTTTATTTTTACATGGATCACGTCGTTTATAATTCATATTATACCATGTAAAAACAAAGTAAATAACTTAATATAATATAATATAATATTAAAACAAAATGGAATATTTCGATTTTGAAACAAATCGAACATTTTCTGTCAAATTAGCATACCGTGAATATTCATAGCGGAACTGCGTTTGTTTTTGATTCAAACAAATAAATAATTTTCGCTGCGAATACTCGGTACACCATTGTAGACTTAACTAGAGAGTTAACGGGATTATTTATTTCGCTTGGACAGCAGACGGGCATTGTGGTTATAAAAATCGCTACATATTGATGTATAATTCTTCATACCAAAGCGGATAGACGCTTTCATACACGAACGATAGCAACATCAAACGAATTAGCCTCAATAATGAATTTTATGACTATCAGGCTATCGTTAGTTGTAAATACAAAATAAAACTTTTTAACCAATTTTTTTCAGTTCTGGTTTAATAGCAATATATTGATCATATCTACTATTTATTATGCGTGCACCATTATTAAAATAATTTGTATTTCCGACCCGTTGTACCGAGTTGCCGTAGATAGTCACATCACAATAAAATTGTGGGCATTACACAAATGAAAGCCTGGTAGTTTTACAGCGGGCTGACTGAATGTGACTGCGGCGTGGAGCAGACCCTGTCCCATCTTCTGGAATGAGTCTGTGTGCGAGTAGCTGCAACCAGGAGGACCTAATAATATCCGGGAGTAATGCTATCGACGTCGCTCTCTTCTGGGAAGACAGGAACTGACCTTGATTTTTCCGAAACGATTATATACAGGTATATATACCAAAAGCCTGGAGCAACACCCCGGTAGTCTCCCAGCCTCCTTACATTTCCGACATGTCTCCATGTGACTTTTTTATATTTCCTAGACTGAAAGGAAAGTATTAGGAGACTTTGGAAAACATCTAAAAGTATGTTACAAAATTCCTAAAAATACTTACAGGGCGCCTTTCAGGCTTAGCTGACACATCTCCGCAAGTGTATTTATACACAAGCTTATTATTATGAATATATGTTTTAAGCATTTTTCGGGTTAATTAGTCATTTTTTTTATAAAATACAATGCTTTTTGAAAGTGTCGTATGTATATATTTTCTGACTTTGGCAAACATGAGTGATCTTCTTTACTTTACATCTTCCATAGCTAACTGTACTTAATGGGTTATTGTAATTGCTCAACTTATACAGAGGAGTTATAAAGTTAATATCCATAAATTTAATAAGATGATTAGGTATTTGATGGCACATCATGGTGCTTGTTAACCTAGATTCCATATATTGAAGATAAAATTTTAATGCTTTTCTTGTAAACTTTCTAATCCAAAGATAAAAACAAAGCCATTATTTTTAGTATGCATTATACCTATTATTTTGTAATTTGAAATACATTATATAAATACGGTTTAGTTTATCTATAATAGGGTCTATAAAAAGAACTACATTTTTTTATAAAATGTATATCAAAATGCAATTTAGATTTTGTGTATTTCATTACATTGCTTTATGGTGTAAAAGTTTTTTTTTTGTTATTTGTGTCATGTTTTTAGAAAGGTTAAAACACACAAATGTTTTCACTTGGTACATAATTACATAAAAATAACGTTTTTTTTTATTTTTTGCATAATTTCAAAATGTTTATATTTTTTAATTTATAAATTTTTAATATAGTCATTGAATTCGCATATTAAAATGTAACATGATATAAAACAAATTATATACTGCTCAATTTACGTTGCTCTTTTTTATACTATTAGTCGATTAAAAGATGAAGGTGGATTTGACTAGAGTTTGTGTTTTTGTGGAGTTATTTACTTCAGATGCTACCTTGTATTCAGACGTCCAGGCTCTCGTAATCCTAGAAAGCCGTCAAGAACTATACAAAGAATGTACATCTGACATGGGACGAGAAAAGGATCATAAAGGCTAACAGAGCTTTGTGGTGACATTTTACGCATGCGCAACGGATATGAAATGATTATGATTTATATCTATCGTCTAAAATGGATTAACAAATCTATTAAAATCGCTTACACTCATCAACGATGCTTCCATAGAGTTACATTTTTACAACAACAGAAACGCTCTTATACAGGGCCAGTTTAAGGGGCTGGCAAAGTGGGTCGGTGCCCCAGGGCGTCGAATAAGCTAGAGGCGCTGAGGAGAACAATTTTTTCATATACATTTTTAAATATAAACAATTTGAGGTTCTAGAAAAAAATGCCTTAGAGCGCCGCAGAGTCTAATGCTGGTAATGCTCTTATGTCTCTTGGTTTATCAAAAATCGTTCAAATCGCAAATGAAATGAAAATAGCTTCCGAAGACCGTAATTTTGTAGTAATAGAAATACACACATGTCTGTTGGTTTGATGTTAATATTTATTAACTGTCCAAAAATTGGTGTATAAATCTATTAATGTTCCACTTTCAAAAGGTTAAAGATATAAAAAAAAGCTTTCAAAGAAGGTGATTTTTTAAAAATAGAAACACGCATATGTCTGTGGGTTTGAAAACGCTCATAAAGATCCTTTAAAAGGGATGGCAGGGCTGTCAAAATATTCCATAAATAAGATTCCGGGAAGAGTGGCTGTTGCGATGTTCTGGACCCCGGGTAAGGCTGGGCGCGTGCGCACCCCGCGCCCTTCCCCTCGCCCAGTGACTGTACAGCCCTTGTGTTAGGGAGTAGACTGCGTTCAAAGAGCCGCGGTGAAACGTGGGTGTTGTGTGTTTGTAAACAAAGACGGCGTGACAATGTGTTGTGATCCGAATATATTTTTATAGTATTCTATAATATGTGATGTTCATTAAAAGTTTGTAAATATAATGTATTCTTAGATTTTTACGTGATTTTTCTTGGTGGAATTCCATAATTTTAATGTTTTAATTATAACATATTTTGTGAATAAAATGCAGAATTACGTTTTTTACGTATTTGTCATTCTTCAAGAAGCCATTTTCATGCATAAAAATTATTAATAATGTTATACTTTTCCCCGTGAAGCCAAAACGTGTCCGCAGAAATAAAATTGTGGAATACTAAGTGGGTACTAAAAATACTTTTTTTATTTACACCATTTAAAAAGTAACATATTTCGTTTGGATACTTGTTTCTTCTATTACTTGGTAGCTGATTATTATGGAAATACCTTCATATTTTGTACTATTCGTAATATTGTTATTACATTTTTTAATTACTATTTTTTCATTTCATTTTATATGTGTTAAAAGAATATTCATAGATAAACAAAAGAATGATTATTTCTTTAACGCAAGGACATCAAATATTATTCTACAATATTGATTTACTTACATACTCTAATTAAAGTATATTTTATTAAAAATACTACTACTAGGCTTATTTATAAGATTTATCGGTACAATTATAAATCAAATTTGGCACATTATTTTCTGTATACTGTAATATAATTGTTTTTTTTTAAAAATCGCTCTAATTAATGTGCTCCAGTTAATCCATTTATCATGCAAATAATTTATTACCGTACACCAATCAATCGTTCAAATTTAAGTGTCTCCAAAAAGTGCGCAAAAAATGGCTTTTCAACCAATAGAAATTGGCAAAATAATTTAGGTCGTCAGGTTAATTTTTTGCAAAAAATACTGTTATAATTTCCATTGTTGTTGCTGTGTTGCCGTTAGAAAAAATTCGCCTCGCCCATTCGAACAGACACCACTGACAGTCGGGAGAGTGAAATAGTGAAATATCGCGAGAGCCCACAACTCAACAGAAATTCTCGAGTGTGGCGTACAAATCAGTACCGGCCAAACCAGCGCGCCGAACAGACGTCCGAAGCGCGCCGCGACCGGAAACGCTGAAAACCTGAAACCAACACTAAACACCTCGCAATCACAAAACAATAAGTGACCAACAAACTAGCAGTTCATCGCAAAATTAATTTAATAAATACACTGTGAAACATTCGCTAATTGTACTGTTTTCTCGTGAATATGTGAAGTGACAGTTGATTATTGTTGACACTCTGTTTTCTACCGACAAACTTGATGGGAAAGCATTCCGAAAGTAAATAATTGGTTTGCTTGCCTTTTGTTGTTTTCGTTACGCCCTGTGCTTTTATTCACGTCGAAGTATTATTGTTGTGACACTTCACACGAAATTTCAAATGTTTTTTGAAAGTGAATTGCGTCGCTTGATGCTTGCTTTAATTGAAATGTTTAATACAATAACATCAAGACACACGATATTTTAAACGATCACGCGCATTTTCCTTAATTTTGCTTACCACAGATAAAGCGTTTAAGATTATAAAGTGTCAATGTTGTTTTTTACTTTTGCTTCAGATGTGTAGTTAGGCTATTTCATTAGGCAGGTATCTTTTAAAAAAAATCATAAATTCAGTTAATAAACAAGTCGCTCTTTCGAACAGTAATCATTGTTGAATCATTAGTTCGCTCATCATAAAATAATATTAAATAAATCATGCTACAATCACTTTAAATTAAGGATATTTATTGAGTACTAATTCTGTGTTTATCAAAATTTAGTCAGTTTAGTTTTATTTAACTTTTATTATTGTTGTATGTTTACTTTTTACGATGTCTACTAGGCGAATGAAACATTTGCAATCAGATATAATGAGTATGAAATCTATCAAAATTAATTATAAATTTTCAATTACTATAATATAACTTAATTTACATAATATTTATAGAGAAGAAAATAATAATCCGTAATTTAAAAAAAAACATTTATTTTGTAAATATATAATAATTTTTGCGTTTTTTTATGTGAATAGCGTTGAGCAACGTTTATTCATAGTAAATTCATACAATTGACGATCTAGATATCTGTAAAACAATGTTAAAATGATAATGTATTTAATATTTTAAATTGACCTTAAAGTTAATATTTACATACATACCAAATGAAAAAAAAATGCATTCATTCAATCGTCACACATTGTTTATTACCTTTTCATTAATCACTTCACGTATTTCAGTATTTACAGTAAACGCCTCTGCTAGTTATAATACTCCTCTATCTGTCACCGAGCTTCATTAAGCTTTGACACATATATTAATATTATTAGTTCAAGATTGTTCAGTTGCTCAATTGCATTGCCCAGACAATGACACGGTGCTATCCCCCTTGTTGTCACGTTTACATGACGTACACCAAGTTGCGCCATGACATAACCCCATAGCGTGCACCACCTAGGCTCACCGCGACATGCGGTAAATGGTAAATACTACTCGGAACTGATTCGATCTCATTGCAAACCGATGCCTTTCGTCTTTTATCATTGCTGGGTATCGTGGCACCTGAATGATCGTGTGCTTTCTGTCAAGCCTCATTATGTAAAAAATCGTAAGCTATTACAAGCTCAAACAGTTTATTTAACTGCTATAAATGAAACTAACTACTTCATTGAATATGGGATCGATTTAATAAAAAAAAACACGATATTTCTACATTTAGCATTGCAATATTGATTGTCTGCCTTTAATGACTATTATAAATAAAATAATTTGTTAAAAAATAACCTCACTTAACATGAAATTAGCCATGACATTCAAGTTAAATGTTTTGAGATATAAAATAAGACTTAAATGACGATATCAGATTCGAAGTAATTTTAAAATGCTATATGTTACTAAAGAAATCATTTTTTAATTTGTTTTCAGGAATAAATGCTTTATTATCATGTTTATCTTTTACATTATATTAAAAATAAGCTTCTATGTATAAAAAAACTAAAAAAATATCATTCATACCATTTTTTAGACGTCTAGATACGATTGTAAATTTAAAATAATTGCCGGTTTATAAAATCGATAAGCTCACCCTACCATACGTAAGCTTCCATTCATTATTCAATTAATTCGTGTAGTTAGCTATGTACTCATGTTGTTAAATAGGTAATTAAAGAGGTATAAAGTATGTTTTCAAATTATTTTTAATATAGAAAAATTGCTTTTATACATAAATATTTTGTACAACACATAATATACTAATATACATAATAAAAACGATCGGAATTTTGATAAAATAAGGGGAATATATAATAGTAAAAATCAAATGCTGATGATTCAAACACGTATAGCTTAGGGTATTTTGTATGTTTTTATGGCAAAATTAAGGATTCCTGTCCTATTTATAGTAAATGATTATTATTGTTCGATATTTCGACCACCTTTTCGGGATTCATCGTCAGGGTGCAATGATTTATAAGTAGACATACACATAACGTTTAACACATAATATCAAATTTATACAATGCACATAAAATAATAGGGATTTATTTGCTAAATGTTAAATAGAGATTTAGAGATTTACCAAATGTACCGTGAAAATAATCGTTATTTTTTTGTAATATTTTAACGTTACCCAACATCTAAACCGTTTATCTAATGTCAAAACTTAGCACGCTTAAATCTATTTTTTTTTAATATTTATTGATAATATGTTTTTAAGAATAAAAATATGCATATTTTTAATAAAAATCTGAAAAAATCTGAGTTCGACCTGAAAATAAGCACATTTAAAAAAATGCTGCAATGCAAAGCAAACATTACCAAATCAACTAAGATTTAATTAAAATATTATTTTGTCGTCAGATAATCGTGCTCTAAATAACGTTAATTACAACAATTAAATATTACATTCTTAGTCTTATTAGGTGACATTAAAGCATATTCTATGTAGACAAAAAGATTAAATGTTCGTATCGATTACTTTTCTGATCGATTCAATTGTAACATACTCTGCAATTTTAACGAATTTAAATTGATCCTAATTGAGTTAACCATTTGCTATAAGGGCTTCATAAACCTCTGGCAATAATAAGTCGTCGCTTTTTGCCGATTCATCGCCCGGGATTGCATGCGACCATTTTGCATTTTATGGCTGACATATTGCCTTCGCATTAGCCGAACGTTTTCAAGTAAACACTTGGGGTGGCCTCTGGTGAGTCAGGAGCCCTAGGGCTCCCTTGCAGACAACCCCCATCGCGGTTTCAGACCCCAATAGAGGCTACGCTAAACAGTCCCTACACCACCACTTATTTGTTCAATATCAAATATTTTTACCGAAAATCTATTTGAATCCTCACGAACACTGTTTATTTTAAAGTTATTGATGATCAAAATACTATTTTTTTAATCTTGACTTTCAATGTTTTTCTTCTTCTGATTAAGTGATAAAATAAATGTTATATAAGATGGTATTTGCTGCCGATTTATAAGTGTATCAACTGTTAAACATGTCTTTAAGTCTTCAAAGGATAATAAGATTATTAAATGACATACTTTCATTATTTTTTTCCATATTTTTAAAGCACGTAAAATATTTATTTCTTTATTGTTTATATTTTGATGATTTGATATTTTTATTATTCTTCACCGTTTTCCATCTTCTGAAAAATTGCTTTCCATTTGATTATAATTAGGTGTAAAAAAATATTAATATATTATAGTTATATTAAATTATAGAGTACCGTTAATTGTGCCTCGTGTATTACAGTACCAACGTTATTGATCTTTCGACGTCTATAGCAGTTAAATAACTCACCCAATTGAATTATGCCTTAAAATAAAAAGCTATTGATTTGAAAACTCGATTATAAAGCACTCACTCAATAGTGTATTATTATGTTTAAACAATTTGATCTATTTTTTTGTTGTTAATCGTATTTAGACCCAACGAACGAATTTTGTTTTATCCCCACCCCATCAAACTCAGAGCATCAATCGAATTTGTTTTGTGCAACCAAACCAATTTGTATATAATTGTAATTCATAAGCTTTTTCTGTGTAATCCAGCTTTCTTTCCTTCATCCAGTCCATATTTGTTCACCACAAATTTTCGCTTCACCGTTCCATCAGCTGTTTTTGTCCTAAGACATATGACAGCACTTGTAAGTCGACCTGGGAACATATACATTATAATGTTCCCAGACAGCCTCCAAGTCAGGAGCCTAGGGACATTTAAACTACTGCTGTAGTATCCACGGCGTATTAAGTTGTTTATCAATCACCATAGTATAGAGATCAATATATTAATATGATGTAATTGGTCCTATGGTTCGATTTCAATCAAATAAAAATTGATGCAATCATATTTGTAACCGTCGTAAAGATAATAATGTATTTAAAAATACATTTTACTTACGACATAGCATATAATTTTAATAAAGTCAAATTCAATTAATTACGATAATAATAAAAAAAGTTGGAGGGTTAAGTATACGGTTTGGTCTATCGAACATATATGTACTGGAGCGACTGGCTTGGTAGGGATGCACCGAACAACGAGGGAGCCATGCTCGACCAACCCTTGTTTATGAGGTATTTTTAGGAATGCTTATTTATGCGCCTCAAAATAATGTTCTATTTAAAACACTGACTTTATGATCACATCTGCTTGCAGACCAAAAAAAAAAAACTAAATACACCCCACATAGTTATCTAAAAGTATTTTACTAATCCATGCTTTGAATAGCAACGATGAAATTAATCATCATTTTTTATTATTTAATCTGGCTTAGATAATAAATCATGAGTGACTTACTTATACACAAAAATAATCCTTTTACACGGCCTACGCAAGCAATTAAGATATCCTCTTAAAGGTCAAAGAAATATGTATAATTAAGTATTCGTTGTTTCATTAATTTTTGTGCTCGATAATACATCATGTACGCCTACACAGAAGTATGAACGTTTCGTAATCACGTTTCTCGTTACCTTCAAATCATAAATCAATACATTGTTACATAATACAAAATGATATATATTAAATATATATACAGTGAAAGTATTCGAAATCTATGTATATTAATACAATTCGGAATCTAATAAAAAAAGGATTTTCACGTAATAAATTCGGTCGATCCCTCTTTTATCCGCATTAAAATCAAGCATCTCTTCCGTACACTCGTTTTAGCATTTTGAGTCTACTTTTTTTCATGGGTGACTCTTAAGTGGTTCGTAAAAAAAGCCTGTTCGTAAACATGTAGACTCTTGGCGCCAGTGAAATTGATAAGAAAAGAAAAACAAAGCATCGGCGAAAGGTCGCCTACCTCATTCGTATATAATAATACTATGCCACCGTTCGACCTTTCGTCCGCCTCGGTGCGTCGGTGACATTTTGGTGAAAGCTTTTCCGATAGTACATCTCCGCGAAAAGGTTTTTCTTAAATGCCCAAACGTTTCGGCGAACGCGAGAGACGAATCTGTGTGTTATTTAATCACGAGACATCAAACAAAAATATGAAAGATAAATAAAGAGCACTTACGTTCTTCCATTTCCGCTCTCTCGGTTTCTGTAACTCAGTTTTTCTTCAGTGCAATAAAAACGCTTAAAAGGTCGCATCTCTTTAACGTTATTAACGTAATATATTCTGTACAAATATTTCAAAAAGCTTGTTACTTTCACATTGATAGATGTACGAGTAAACAAGTAATTTATTATATGTACTTTCATTTTAAAAATCATTGAATCTTTTGAAAATATCATGAATACATGTTACCATTTAATATACAACAATAACTAAATCAACTGTATTATGTTATAGTAGTTTATCCGAATTCGGATAGTAAATTTCGAAAATATAATTGTTATTAAGCAATTCTGCTGTAGTCATAATCTGCGTTATACAGGAATTACTTAAATTTATTCAAATGTTAATAACACGAATTCGTGTTCAGTGCTAATCAATAGCACTGCCGTAAATAATTGCGTTGTTATTATTATACCGGTCATACATGTTCTATTTTAGCTTACTGTGTTTCTACCAGCGTAATTATGATATTAAATAAATCACCGTAAACAACGTTTTTTTAAAGTACTTGTTACTGACGTAATTTTTTACTTCTTTTAAAGAAATAATTGAAAAATATTTTCTCTAGGACAATCTTTTGATTTTGTTAGTACTCGTATATATTTAGTACGTGTACGTCTACGAGTGAAGGACTTTCAAAGTGTTCGAAAGCTGGAGGTGCAGTTTTCTCCGGAGAAGGTTGATGGCCACGAATGGGAGCCAATCTGATTAAATTGAACAAATCTAGGGTTACGGAAGTTGATCACGTGAGTACTTTAACTTTTTCAGGCTTTTTCACACCAGCTTACTTGTTGTTTATGTCGTTAACTTTTGCTTCGCTTAATTATTTTCTTTGCATTTATTTTCTATGCTTGCTTTATTTATAACATATTTTATGTACTAAAAAATTAACAGAACAAGCATGATTTAACAATATTATTCATGTATTTTTTAATAAAAAAATACTTCTATGCTTAACACAGATATACCATGTAAAAAAAACGATATTGATATTTTTTATTTATAATTCTTTGTGGACTTCCACAATATAAGAATAAAAATAAAATATTTGATATTTATAAATTATTACATTTTTTTTCATTACGACATGTTTTGGATACGTCGGGTAGCCATTGTCAAGTCAATTAGCCAATAATACCTAACCTAGTATACGAAATATGTCGTCCTATAATAAATTATGTGGAATTATTTAAAAAAAAACTTTTATTTTTATTTTTATCTTGATAAAATATATATAAAATAATCTTTAAACAGCTGACTAAATATAAAGTAGTCATAATGTATCGGTCACAATTACAAAGTTACCATATTATTTGATCAGATTAATTTTGAAAAAAAAGGTCTAAAAACTTTTATCTTGTACATAGTTAAACATAATATTATTCAAACCAAATTTACATTTTAATTGTGATCATTGATTTTTTACTCATGAAATATGATTAGCAACATAAGCTTGGAACATATCTTTGAAATGATTTGTCAGATAATATTAAAACGTTTTTCAAGCGTATTGCTTAAAATTGTAATGCTCTAAAAGGTTCTGTTGACAGTATAATTAAAATTCCGTTAAAACGTTTTCGATTGAGTTACTACATTAAAATATACCGACACTCACTTTGCTTACCGATCGCAATTCGCTGTACATTTCATATTTACGATATTTAAAAGCACCTGTATCGGAAAACCCTTTTCCCATAATTGAATAAAGAATGCGTTTAACCATCGAATGCGATGCACATTACGATTATGACAGAAACCCTCATAAAATTAAAAGCAATCGGGCAATTAAATTAACACAGAGCCTCGCCTCTATTGACTGGGTAGTTACTACTCTTAGTTACTGGTTAGGAAATGGCTCATATAATACCTGTATGTTTAAAAAATGCGTGCCAAAAAATGATATTGTGTATCATATCAATGATGATTTACGTGTATACTCATGGGAAAAAAATCGTTTTTATTATAATTAATCAATAACTAATAATATACTTTTATTATTTCTGGATTTGTAAATCATATGTTTATTTATTATTAATCTTCCTTGTATTATATTATTGTTCATTTACATTGCATCTTTCAATCAGATTATATAATGTTTTATTTATTTTTAAGTGTAACTTAATTCAATACAACTTTTTTTTTTTGAAAAGTGTAACTTTGAACCAAGTTTGTTAACTTGAATGAGTTGCATTATGGTGCATTTAAACCAAACAAACATTCGCACATTCGATGTCCACTCCTTTGAACTTATTATTATATTAGTATTTGTATAGCGCTTTTTATGACCGAATGGTCATTCCAAAAGCGCTTCTTTACCTCTCTGAGTGAAAAGGATGCTCTTGGGTCTGCTTCTGAAGTATGACGCTTTAAGCTCTCTTATGCTTTCCGGTAACGAGTTCCAGGCCATTGGTGCCGCGTAGCTGAAAGCACGATTGCCAAAGACCATGCTAGGACTACATTCCGTCACTTGCTTGGTATAAGCGATAAATGCGTATTCTAACATTGGTATCTGCCTTCGCTGCAAATTTCTTACGATTTCAATGCAAACGCTACAGGATACAGTTTAAAACAAACCATTTATTATATAGAACTTATTTTTCGATATTAATTTATATTTTTATCTAAATTTATGTTTTGTTTTATCTTAAATAAGTCATGCCTGAATAAGACGCCCAAGAACTGGCAAACGAAGCATTGGCCGACCCCCTGCAAAATAGACTGACGATATAAGAAGAATAGCGGGAGTGACCTGGATGCGGAAGGCGGAGGATCGAAGAGGATGGAGACTCATGCGGGAGGCCTACCTTCAACAGTGGATGGACACAGGCTGATGATGATGATGAAGTCATGCTTTTACTCAATAACAGCAAGCACAAGGCGACCCCTTACTTTCAAAAATATTTTTTTACATTGCATTAAGTATGCGAAATAAAAATTATTTCTTAATCGCATCCAAAGCGCAGTTATATCCGTTTCTCGTGCCAAAAACTCCAATAGTTGTATGCGCAATGTGCAATGCGAATTTTATGATGCACGTGCTATGGTCTCGGCGGCTCGTCGACAATTCTAATGAGGCGAAATAATTCCTCGACGGGTGCGATAAAACACATTTGGCAGATGTTGCATCGCAGTTGGGCCCACGCCGCATGTTGCAGCGTACACGATGCAGCATTATGCACGCCAACATCAGCTGTTAGATACATCAGTGGAGTACACGAGTGTATATCGTTGAATACAGTTCACCCTCGTAACAACTACGCTATAGAAAAAGACACTAAAGAAAACTAATCTGCTTCTCGAAATCCATTCCATTTTTTGAACACGTTGACACTTTAAATTACCATCACTCAGATTGACTGTTGCTGTTGCCCATGTCTTGTCCCAGGATATATTTGCAACCAAGAGTCCTGAGAGCATATATGATTGCTAACGATCTCCAGGGCAGGAACTCGGGGACTTTATGGGATGCAGCTTTAGTATCTAAGGTACATTTTGGGTGATTTGTTAATTGGATTATTTAAATACTTCAGATTATTATCCTGACGTTCTCAAGGCTTAGTTCTTAGTAAACCAGGGGGGTGGCAAAACCTAATTTTCTCTTTAATCCATATTCTAGCTACTTTTATTGTTAATTAGATTCCATAAGATATTATTCAATAATACAGGGAGTGCCAAAAAAAAGCTGTCGGCTCTCGTCATTATTTTGATTTAAAACCGTCAGATTTTTTATTTAAATCAAAATTACAACGAAAACCGTCAGCTTTTTTTGCCGCTCCCTGTATATTCCACTACTTAGTAACTTGACAACAGTTGTCATATAAGCCTCAAAAATTTGTGCAAAGCTCATGACGGTTCTAGACATCATCCATGATAAAAAAAAATATGATTCATTTTCTTAATGAATGTATTGTAGAAAAAAAATGTAAGAAAAAATGGTTGCGGTTCTATCGAGATATCAAGATCTTCATTATTAGGGTAAGCATAGTTCCTAAGTATGTTTGGGGAGGCTTAAAGAGAAAGCAGCTAATGTATTCGCCGCACATCTATGCGTATCTAACCTCCTATCCGTGAAATACCTGTCTATTTTTTCTAGCCTATTTTAATCACAATTAGAAGTTAGACGACAGTTTTCCCGTGAACTACACCCATACATAGTGTATCCTTTTAAAAATTAGTTATACTTTAATTATTACTTAATTTCTTAACCATCCTAAGAATGGGATCCTACTTAGAGTACAAAAGATAGCATTACTCTTTCAGAGTCTGCCAGTATTCACCAGTGTGATTACTCGTAAAAAAAACATTATGATGAAAAGATCGTTAAACTTCATTGGTATTCGAACTCGGATTGCTTTCGTGACAGTCGGTCGTTTACCCCTCTTCCACTGTAGTAACCATGCAGTGGGCTGCACTCCTGGCAGCTGCATCCGCAGTAGCTTTAATATGCACTTACCCCGCGAGATTATCGACTGAGTGTCTGATACCGCAATGGTATATCTGCATTCTTTACGCCATTGCTGTGACGTAACACTTTGTACATTTAACGACGGAGAAATCTCATCCATGTAAACTGTGTCTCTTTCGCTTATTGAGTAAGCGCAAGGACTGTGTGAAGAATTTTGATTCACTAAAATCATAACATTTTAGTTTAACATTTTTGTGCTTCGCCAATGTTGATCAATTGGTTATGGCAGGCATTTTACGGGAAGAAGTTTTAACCAACTGGAGTACATAGATATAAACTACATATTTTTTGCTTTGTGGTGATCGAACCCTCTTCCTCTCGCTTGATAGGCGTGCATTTACTCTTATGTTATTCACTTTTATCTTGGTTCGTAATACTAAATTATAAATTTACTTAATACTTTGAAAAAAGTATGTTTTTATTAACTACAAAGGTTTTTATTATTAATTATCATTTTATTATTTTATTACACATATTTATCATTCATTTAAATACTTATTATATTTATTTATCGAAGGAGTAAATAAATGGTAAATAAATAAAATTTAAATTTAGTAACTATTGAATGTTAATTCCTTTCAAATGTTTAAATTTCTTTATGATTTTGTATATATATATATCCTACAAAAAATATTCTGTTCAAAATCAATACTGTAGTCATGCGAAAATGTAATATTTGTAAAATGTTTAAAGATATAGTATAAAATATAGTATAAAAAATACTATTACGTAAAAGAAATAGTAAATCTCGTCGATGGGTGGTTTATTTTCATAAATGAATATAACGCCTAGTGATATTCTGTAGGGGTAGAAATTGATGACTGTCAATTACTTGTTCATAATAGGCGTACATCGGACGTACAAGGGCCATTATTTTTTTCCTTGGCGAGCATGTTGACCTATTTCGGCAATATTTTTGCGATCGTTACTGCGAGAATCTCTATCGTTATTGGCATCAAGCCAGAGCCTTCCCATGCCACTGGAAGACACGAAGAATACAATATCTGCTTTATACGTCGACATTCACCGTGATTAACGAGCAATAAAAATAAGCAATAAAATTAAATATATACACGCTTAGGTTGTTAAGAAAGAAATCTCGCTTTCAACGAAAAAAATAATATTTTTATTAAATATATAAATACTTTTTGTATTATTTTAATAGATGAGTACTGTTTATTCATTTACTAGAATATCGTAAATTTATCGTCTAATTTTTTATCCTAATCAATTCAAAACAATCATGAACGATCAAATTCAATCAATTTAATCTCTTAACGTCTTTTTTCTACTGGCTTTTTTAAACGTTATACTTTCAACATCCATATCAATGGATCTTAATTTTGCAAACGAGTTTCGTCCAGTAAATACATTTTCTTCGCACATATAGGATGTAATTACTTCTTGCCTAAACCGCACTGTTACTTTTTACATACTAAAAAAGTTAAATTTGCCTTTTTAAATTTTGATTAATTCAAAAAAATTATTCCTTATTTTGTAAAGTGCACCAACTTCTAACTACTGTGTAGAATCAATCTTCAAGACTTTTCCACAAAGCAAGTTTAGTAAATATATACTCGCTTTTATATAATATTTCTGAAATGAATTATTGCTTCTGATTGACCGTAAATTAGGCATTTTTCAGTCGTAATACATTAAAATGAGATGCTCCCTGAAACAGACGCTTGCTGAAGATAAGCGATATCAAATTATTGAAAAAAATTCAAAAAGGAAATCGTAAACTCGGCATTTTAGGTTTCACTGTGAATTGCTCTCTTTATTACCCTTGTTATAATATCCTACAAGAATTATTTATTTATGAATTTTTATTTGATGTGCAGACGTTTGAGTGGAATTAAATATTTATGCACGAATTACAAATATATTTGGGAGTATTCATTTTTCTTTCAATCAAATAATGTTTGACAATATTGTACTCATTTCACAAAAATACAAATATAAAGAAGAACATTTATGTAATATTACAAAACAATCATTAAATATTTCGTATTTCTTAAATAATTTTATACATACTCTAAAAAGGTTTTAAAATATTATTTCCTTAGTTATAATTTTTAATTAATTTTAATTGAAAAAATAACAAATTTAATGTTTTAGTTTTAATTCACATTTATTTTAACGATTACATGTTTCGGCCTCCTGGAGACTATCTTTAGAGGCTGAATGTGAATCAAAAGTAAATATTTTTAATTAGTTAATTTTATAATTAAAATTAATTTAAAATTTCAATTATGCAGTTTCACCAAGTATTGTTAGTTGATAACCTTTACTTTCGTTTATAAATAAAATGAATGATATATTATTTGCTGTATATCATATGCTTATAAACATTTTGATACCAGATTAGAATAATAATACTATCCATTAAATGAATAAAAATTTAAATATTTTTTACGTGTAGATTTTGATATCACTCCCTTACATTGTGATAAAATTGATGTACTTAAATAATGAAACAAATTAATGAAATCGTTGTTTGTGTTGCATACAATTAATCCCATTCAAATAATCAAGTAAAATTAACTTACAAGTTTTCCTGTAGCGATGTGTGATTAAATTTACAGCTCTGCGCACAATGAAAAACTTAATTAAATTACTACTTCAAAGGTCAAAATACAAACGGGCGATGTAGTTCCACAAAGGACCTAATTTGAATAATATATTTAGTGTCGTACATTTATATTATCTACTCATTTTATCAATTACGCATTCACTACAATGTATCTAACTACAGCAAAAAGGGGGTGGATAGTACGTGGCATTTGTTTAATTTACATTCAAATGTCAGGACAGCTTAACGGCTTCTGGCTAATACTTTTGTAATCAAACCCGTTTGTAATTATCTGTCGAAATCGCGGGTAATTTATCTGGGCATATTATTTTGGCTGAAACTCGTTAATTTATTTGCAGTATTGTCTGTTTGTTGTGTGTTTTCCTAATGATATGTTTCACCGACAGACGCAATGAAATGTTGTGGTTGGTTCACTTCCAATTTACTCTCGGACAGATGGCTTTGAGAGCAGAAATATCGCCATAAAATATGCCGAACAATGAATGTTATTTTGAATTTTAAACACCCTATTGCAGTATATGTATATAATATTATAATGATACATATATCTGTTATGGGGAACTGCAAATAAATGACAGTCGAACACTTGATGTCATTTATTTGTTGTTATATAGTCATTAATTACTTTTTTAAATAACTGGATTAAAAAATAATTTCTTTTAAAGTAATTTGCTTCTCTCAACTATATCATCTGTTCTACAAAAATATGCATTGACAACAAGAGCACACTGATTCTCTGATTGTGGCCGGAGGATTTACGCGGGAAAGCGTGACGCGGTCTGATGATTAAGCTGATTGCTCATATCTCAAATTCTGCTCGTATTTCGAAGCGAAAAATCGCTCGCTCGACGGCTCGTATCTCAAAAAACTCGTATGTTGGGGCACTCCTATGTCAATGTAACGCTTTATAAAGAAACGAAAAATATAACAAGTAGACAAGATATGAACAAAATTTTCATAAAAAATGACTGTAAGTATAAAAAAAAAAAAATTTACTCCAAAGAAAATAAATGTTTAGAACTCTTATAAACATGACATTATATATAACATTGCATTTTAATTTAATCAATTTCATAAATTGAGGCTCATTACATTTATTTAGCAAATACAATTGAAAATATTGTGTTTGAATGGTTTTATCGATTATATTGTTATGTAAATAGTTTTCATCATTTACATCATGTAATCTATTATAATCTATGTAAATACATTTCACATAAATACAAATTGAATCCCATAAACGCCTTACTTGATTATTCCTAGTGAGTTTATTTGATTTAGTCGACAGAGACGCGTGCCGATAATATGCGAAACCCGCCGCCGCATCATTTAAATTTACATTTATTTCCCTCTTAGCGAGGGGCTTCGAAAACACTACGTTGATATTCAAATCAACCTGAACAAGATGTGTGGAACGTTGAACCTTACCGCAAAATCCTTCAACCTTTGCCAACGACAATACCATGTTGAAATCCCTTTCGCGAGCTTTGAAGACGGCGCTTCCCATTCGTTCGTTCGCAGTCGGTTTAATTTCAAACGGGGCCCAGATCCAATAATCTAATTGATATGAATTATTCATGGACGACCCGCCGTGAAACATTTCATTTACATCGGGCCGCACTTTATTGGCGGGCCCCCTCGGGGGCGCGGCCCGCGGCTGGACCGCAGCCCTTTGATTGCAATCTCTGACTGATTCAGGCCAAAAATAATAATAAACCACAACGACTTATGCCGTTTACGTCAAATGAATAATGTCTGAATATGTTATCATAATCATTGAATACATTGTTGTTATGTGAATTTGTTTAATTTTCATTTCAGAATCTTTACCTACTGCTCTTTTATCTAACTTATTCCATATCCGGTCGTTATCTGGAGCATATAGTCGCCGTAATTTCTGTGAGCTCACGTTATACTCGTACTTGACTCGTTCCAAGTAATTTCTGCACTCAAAACGGTACCAAACACATTACAATGAATAATTTTCAAGGGCCTCTAAGACAAGGGTATTGGGGCTTAAATAAAAAAAACTTCTGTATTTACCATATCATAGACACATTTAGGGGATTTTTTTAATTAGCTTTTTAAAGAGATGGGACGACTCCTCTTATGCTTATATTAAGTTTTGTAATTTAATTTAAAATATTTAGTTTTATTTACATTGCTGACAATGTACACTTAGGTAAATGAAACGCGTTCAGTAAAATTTAATGAATGTAAAATAAAACTATGTATTTTTCATTTCTTATTTTATTTAAATTTTATTATATTTTTAGATTCAAAGAAGAATTTTCAGTTATTATATAAAAGATACATAAGTGAAACCAATCAATATCTTTAGGTTATACGAGTATTAACGTAAATGCATAAAACATAACCATGTTAATTTCATATTTTTGTATTTATTACATTTAATATATTGCTGATGAATGTAGCTTAATTAACAAATTTATATAAAGCTAAAAATAAATAGCTTAATAAAGCTTTTCTAGCAAACAACGTTAAACATTAAAAATAATGTACTCCTCAAATGTTTATCCAAAGTGTAGATACAAACATCCAAACAAGCAAAGCCTTTGCTTTGCTTCTAGTAGTATTTTCTTTAAATAACATAATTGAGAGGTGATTTCGTCTAATGGAAAATCCTGGGAACGGTTATCGCCCCCCGGCTCTCGACGCCGGCCACTGAGCAGTTAGCACCCGCCTTCCTCACATAGCATAATTACAAATACTCGGTTACTCGCTTCCTGCGCAGACTTGCGGTCTGGAATTCAATATCCGGTTCGGTTCGCCTCCATTCCCGCACAAAAGTGCCCGTCCTCCCAATAGATTCGCTCCTTATAAACTATCCTGAAAGTATTTTGAAATAATCTAATTAAAATCTGAAAAGCCTTTTCTCAGGACTCGCCTATTGAATACGACGCAATTTATTCAAATTTTACTGTATTATATTATATTTTACGTTTCAAGTAAGCAACCACTCTATATTCATTTAATACAGGATTCTCTTTCAAGTTTCGTTAAGTGTTATTTATTTATAGAACGTGATTGTTTCCACGAAATTTAATGTAAATTTTACATAATAGAATATAAATTGACTATCACTCAAATTGAGTAACAATGTGGTGTAATTCATCTTCTTGAATATTCTAGATGAAATTAAAAATATATCCGGTAAATTTTAATGTAATTTAGGTAAGTTATAAAGAACGGTAAGGGCAAGATATAAGTATTCTTCTTAATTATAAAATACTCTTTCTTTTAAGGTCAGAAAAAATAAATATTTTTAAGAATATTAAATTTAACCATATCTTGCATTATTTAATGTACTTATATATTTATATTCTATAAAGTTATTTTAACCTAACCTAACCTTACTTAAACTTACCTAAAGTAATCTAATTAAACCTGTCCTAACCTAAGAATAATAATTTCTTTTTAACTTGCTTAACTTTAGAAGCAAATTGATTTAAATTCTGACCATTTGATTCCATTGAAAAATATTATAAATTTAACAAATTTATAATAATAAGCGCTTAGTGAAGGATTTTTGCAACAAATATCGAAAAATCTTACCATTTTATTTGATTAAGATCAGATTCTCTCAAAACCTTTAGAATTTCTTCAAAACGAAACATTTTTTTTCATATTGCAAAAATCTTATTTGCGATCAGATTTTCTCTATTATTTCTCAAGATGAAAATTGTGATGCTAAATTAATTTAATGCTCGTATAAGCTGATAGCCAGGCTGTGCAGCACGTGGGGGAAAATAACAGACAATACGTGAAGGCAGCTTGGGGTTTTCTGTCTGAAGGACGCAGCCTGTCCTTGGAGTGAGGAAGGAGGAGTTGGAAGACCAGAGAATGAGTTCTGGGCAAGGTGCCGAGCTCAAAGTACAATAGGTGGTCGATATTCAATATAATACTGATGAACAAATAACCACTATCGGAAAACGTCTAGTCTAAAGCTGGTCTCGCGTCCAAAACACTACGTAAAAAAATAACTTATACTTATACGAATATTTAAAGGATAAGTTCGCCCCTGTCGTCGAATGCGCTAATTTTAGGTTGTAGCTTCAAAATACTGTTTAAACCTGATTGTGATGCAGTTAAAAAAATAATAGTTCTTCTAAGAAATAATGGTAAGCTTACACTTTACCTACAATTATTTGAACAGACTCAATCAATTTTCTAACACCATGTCCATGGCGGTTGCTTCTCTAAACTGAATAAAAGTAATCCCTTTGCACCCACATAATTGCAAAACTTTTCTCATACTTGCTAAACACATATGCATTGCTAATATTTGCCGATCAATAACATCCAATTTAAAAAAAATCCTTCCTAAATATCTTTAGAATTATCTTCCAATATTTGTGTCTTATTTTTACAATCTATATCTCAGGCAGCAGATCAATGTATACTTTTCTTTAATTAAATTGTTATTCATACATGTATAAAACGCATACTCATCATTTCACTTCCAGAACCCTCGATTAAACGACATAATGCCTAAGAATTAAACAAAAAATGTGCTCTCTTCCGTGCGTTCATTAAAAAACCAAATCGATTTCTCACTATTAAATAAGAAGAATGATACTTTTTGATCAAATATCATATACAATTAGAACGAAAGTCATTGCTTATCTGGAAAAAACTTGTTGTATTGAGAAATAACGTGGTGAGGGAAGGAATGCTCAGTCAAATCAAGTGGAAAACGAATAATCGATTTTTATAATTTATTCAACGCGGCATAAGCTCTTTTCAAGCAATTTCTGTCCTTTTTTTTTGCCGAACGTTCTTGTGTATTTCAATAATGCACGAGTATAATGTAGACGGGAGATTCCTCCAAAAAGTTTAAAAAATCTTGTACGACCGTTTGGAGAAAATGCGCATTATATTCAAATGGATGAGCAAATAATCTTTTTTAAAGCATGCATTTTTACTATTAAAATTATTTACTTATACTAAAGGGTCTTTTTATTGAAAATTTGTAGTAAATAGATAAGTAACATTGCATTGAGCAACCATACCTTTTCCAATATACGTCACTTTAACTTGATACATTTTTTATTCGTATTACAAGGTATTTCTACATTGAATTACCTAGAATTCGGTAGCGTGTTGTTCTGTCAACGGCATAGAAACAAGGGGCTTATAAAAATTTACGGTGAATTCACGCTGTGTTTATTTACTTAATATTAACTCATCCAACGTAAACATACTGAAGTAACCTAAAAATTTAAAACTGAAGCTCTCTGAAAAAGAAACTCCACGAGCTTTACAACCGTATTTTTGCAGTGAAATTTGTTTAACATTTATCCTGCATTGTGTTAACTGAACAGTTTGGCTGAGATTTAGAACGCTGGAGTTTGTTCCTCAGAAAAAAATGATTTTAATGAATAAGATAATAAGATCTAAATTATTCAAAACAATATGCTTAAAGGATCCGCAAACATATATAAAAATGTGAAAAATTCTCTGTGTGAGAGTGATGAATAAAAAATGTGTAATCTTATCATTCAAATATTTCGTATACAAAAGTCGTCACAAACCACCATTTATTCACGGTGATATCTACTCATAAATTATAATTATCATATCAAATCTGCTCCATATCTGTAGAATTTAGCCATCTCAAATTACTGGTCAATATTCTGTCAGCTGACATGATTCTCGGCTTATCCCGTATCAGAACTCCTCAGATTACATTATATATACATTTCAGACGTTCTTTCATAAGAAGAGAGTTTGGGACCAAAATAATATATAGTTGCGTACTAATTTATGATAGACTGATCAATTCAAACGTCTCTTGACCAACTCTAGTAACTTGGTGAAAAGCTGTCTTCTTTACCTCGTCATTCCTTACAAAGAACATTGTACTTCTTATATTTTACGCAGATTATCTTCTCTTACTTTACAGTTGCAAAGGCTTTTACTAAAGAGCAGCCATATAGAGAGACGGGGATAATGCAAGCGCTGTATATGCGTTTAAAAAATCACTTTAATTGCCTTTGCACTCAGTCTGGCATGAAGTGGAAGGCTGTATGAAGGCTCTATCGCGCCGATGCACTCGGGGATCTGACGACAACGGAAGCCAGGGGCACTCGTAACGTTTCCTTTCCGCTTGTCGCGTCGCGGGGCCAATTAGTCACAGACAGCCTCATAATTAGTGGCGCGGCGGAGGGTCCTCGGGGGACTAAAGGTGAGACCTCAAAGAATTTAATTAGATTGCTGCAGCTTAAGGCTTTTGTGGCCGTCTCAGACCACCTGAGGGGATACCTGCAATCTATCTTACCGCACAATTACTTAAAGGAGAGCAAGATATATTTTCTCAAAAAAAATGGACTGCAAATGCTGAAGCACTTTTAGTCACGTAATGTAAAAACCATGTGGTAATCATTTGCTCCGTGTATGAAGCTGAAATGGTAGCTGTAATAGTAATTCTATTCAATTTAAGGAAGTAAACCTTCCTATTTAAATATACTTTATTATTTCATGACATATTTACGTCTAACAGCCAATTCTTGAAACAGATATAGGACAAAAGTCATATGATCGTTTCTTCACCTATTATCATGGCCGCCACTTCTCTTAATTCTTCAGAAGTTGTACCTGCATACTCAAAAACCTTTCCTCTTGGTTACCAAAATGCTTCAAATGCTTTTATACTATGTTTTCTCCCTCTTTTATGTTTAATCTATTTATGAAACAGAATAATATACATACATGCAATTTACCTTGTTTGTTTGTTTCTGAAATATCACACATCCTTTCTACATGGAGCTCCTAACATTTTACGGCGGGTATAGCTCAACGGTGAAAGCGTTTGCTTTGCAAGCTAAAGGTCTTGGGTTCGATCCCCGACGGAGATTAAACGAATAAAAAAAGGATTTTAATCGATTCTAAAATTCCACAGAAGCCTATTTTAAAATTTACTGTCCCATTCATAGTAAATTCCTGTAATAATAAGGAGGATGCGTGATTCTCGGGCTGTAGTCCTTGACGTTGGTGGACTCCACATGCAGCGCTTAGCATCAAAATATATATAAAATTATAACCATAGAGCATACTACGTTAATACCACTTAATTTTTGTGTTATTCGCATGCGATTACACAAAAAATAGTAAACTGTATTGTGTACCTATTTATTTACAAAAACTACATATGTTTATGTACGAGTATACTCGTAGTGTATATAATTGAATTGGCAAACATCTGCCTTTACATAATATCACTAGTATATGTGATCGAATTGGTTATACATATATTTAATCATTATAATGGTCGAAATTTAATTTGCACTACACCGGATCGCAAATTGGATTCGCTTCCCCCTTATTCCTTATTTTTTTCAGCGTACAAAAAGCCTCCCCTCTTTGCAAATATCAATATCTACCCTGATCGCACGACTCGCACAATATCAGATTATATCATCGCATGTCCAATAACCTGTCATTCACTTTCAATCATGCTCCTGCATTGTGTGCCGTTCCCCTCAGCAGCGTACAACGGCCATCCCTACAAGATTGACATATCTGGACATGTAACAACCAAGCTGTTTCTCCGATCCTAAAGTGTTGATATCCTCCTCGGGTATTTAGACATCGGCTTACTGGATGATAGATGCAGGATCAGGTTCACAATATAAACATTGTTTCTGTTTCACATACTACGTTTATTCGTCAAATACTTGCCACAAAAAAGACCGTTGTAGCCCACGCCATATACGCGTGACCCTAACGGTTGCGAGCGTTTGTCCAACTGACAGCTCACGGCGCGATCTCACATCTCGGCGGTACCAACTGCCAATATGACAGTCGTACCAACCGGCAATAGGCCAACTGTCGTAACAAGTATTTTGGTGCATGCAAACACCGTTTAAAATTATATAATTAAACTTACATTAGATGTGCATGTCAGGCGAGCGACCAAAAATAAGGCTTTACGGCATCAGCTTAAAGGAGCTATATCAAGCTGATATCAGTATATATTATGTAAGAAAGTTCAGTCTGTTTATTAAAACGATCCACGCCACGTAGGTTACCGGTGACCTACGCTGTTGTTGAAAAGGGCGCCCTGTAGGTTACCAGTGACCTACGCGATTTTTTTTCGAACAAACAGTCCCTGTAAGCCAGCGGTTACATTTCAATGGAATTTTAACATTGAATGTGACCTATATGGCGCCTCTGAGTCAAATGCATTAAAAACATTACGTTGTCGTTAAAGGTGTTAAGCCTATTTTTATGCTACTACCATGAACACTCTTCATCCAACACACGAGCTATCGATGTTGCCAGATATTGGGAAAAAATAATTGACGTCGCTGACACGAAGAAGAAGAATCCATACATTTTCTGTTAATACATCTTCCACACCTTTGAAAGTCAGAATTGTGAAACTATTTTCGAACACACCATCATGATTGACATATGTCGACTTAGGGTGGACTTATTAGAGAATATTTTAAGGATGAACTTAAAAGAATTTAATTTGAAAATTTGAATTAAATCAATTTCTTCTTCAACATCACCAGTAAGCTATACAACGCTATCAAAGCATCTTTGTATCCTCACTCAAGCAATATGAATTTCTTTGATATTTAGATTAATAATTTTTTTCAATAGTCTTAATCTTTATAAACTTATTTTTACAGCCACGTGTGAAGGTATTTGTTATGGGTTTGTGTGTGTTTTTTATTTAATTACGTTTACTAATATTCATTGTTTATTAAATTAAATAATATTTACAAAATATTGATCTCATAACTAACTTATAACTAATTTATACTACTTAGTTTTTATGTTTTACATCTCTTAATGTGACATGTATTAAAGTAACTCTAAAAATTTTTTCTCAAAACCATTAAAATCAATGGCTATTGCTATGAAACTAATCAAATTGGGTAACAAAAAATCAGTAAAACTTGAATATTATAATAAATTTAACGAGTATTGAGTAATTCAGTGGTGGATTGAGGAAAGCTACGAGTTAGTCGAAACTGCACTCTCCTAAATAGAAGCCATTAATCTTACGTGATCCATGTAAAAACAAGGTAAATAAAAAATATTTATTACTTCATTGATATTGAGATTCGCTATGAATCGGGTGCATTTGATTCTTCAAAAATAAATTTAAAAGGCGTTGACGGACGAATTCGTGGATTCGAAGAATTTTCAAAGCCTTCACACTACTTGTGCGAGATTTCAAACGATTGAAAATACTGGTAATCATCAGTGATCTGGTATTATGTCATGAATGTCAGTCATGAGTCATGACAAGCACGACTACAGACAATGTCACACACGTTGAATAAACAAAACTAAAAAATCTACCAAAAATTGGAATATAAACTCTTTTTCCCGGTATTCGTTTTCTGATCGCTTATAATTCACGTGACTAATTCGCCAGCCTAGCAGACTGGTGAATACATAATAGAGAAACAAACTATAAAAAGCGTGTTTTAAAACCTTTTATTACGCTTTTTTACGAATTACTTTTATCGCACGCTATGTGCCGAGTCGTTTTCAGTGAAAATGCCATGAATATTATAAACAGATGAGCCTTGTAGGCAGACTAACAATGTCACGTTTATTCCTTCAGGCAAATCTTATTTCACGTTTTTCATATTTAACAATATCTATGTCTTGACGTATTTTTTAATATTACACGCTATTTTATTATATTGTATACGTCATTCATATTTTTTTAGATTCAAACTATAATGATAATGACATAACAAAAAACAGTTTATCGTTTCTACACGTTCATAAATACAACAAATATCATCATGTTGAACATATTTTTCATCAAATTTCTAAGATACAAAATAGACTTTACACAGTATAACCACGCCTTGTTCGTTTACGACAACTTTAACTACTGAATCACCTGGATAATTTAAGAAATTTTATACTCATGAGTATACTCATGGATACACTTGTTATAAAACATAAGCATATTTACATGTACAGCTGCCGTCTTTTCGAGTTCACAGGCTGCTACCCTGGAGGTTGACGGAAACTATACATTTTCCCAGACGGACTTTTGGGTGTAAATATGTGCGTCTGGGACAAGGCAAGGACAATAGCAACTTACAGAACTGAATGGCGGCAATTTGTTTTTACCATATATGTCTGATATAGAACGGATACGAAAGAAGTTGGGGTGGCCATATCTTCTAGATATGGAAAGAAAAGAAGAAAAAACATGCATATTTAAATTAATTTATGATAATGCCCCAACCTACTCATTTTGGATTAACTTATACCACTGACTGCCACAAAAAAACACATGTAAAGTCGTAAATATATTTATCTTCAATTAAACTGCTACTGGCGTTATTGTGTATCGAATTGAAATGTCTTCAAAAAACGTTTCTGGCAAAAACATTGAAATCTATTTTGGCATTGCACAAAGCTGCTTTCTAATGGCGCGCCTTGTGCAGTGGGCAGAAAGAGAAAACAATTCGACCGAAATAAAACCTCTCCCACTACAACTAATTTGATGTGAGTGGGGTTTGAAAGAGCACTCGGACTGTCCAGAGTTGAACAATGGCCGCCTTGATACAAAAATTCAATTATTTCCGAATTAGACGCGACGCGCGCCATCTGACGGCCGAGTCAGGAATGCACATGCAGGCAACTTCACAACATTCCTAAAGCTATTTTCTTTTGATCCAATTATTTTGCATCGGACTCGCTTTCAGTACAGCAAGCACTCTTGAAATCGGCTTTAACACGTAATGTGTAACGTAATAATAATGTATATTAAAAGTTGTTAAGATATATATATATATGTTTTCTTTCACAAGAACTCATCTACATACTCGTATGTTTACGCGTGTCATTTACGCATATTATAATTGCTATCTTAACAAGGTCAATTTTGAGATGTTTCATGTTTAAATACTACAATCTTACATATTTAAACTAAATCAAATTTAAATATATTTACTGCCAATCCGAAAAAAATATAACAATACTGTAAATGATGCAGGATTTTCTAGATTACATACCGTCGATTTATATCTGTTCAATTTGTAGAACCAATTTCTGTTTCATTTACATAATTGGTATAGAGGATTTTCATCAAATATTATCGGTGAAAAGACTGAATCTTTGCAATACAGAAGTACATTGGTTCATTTTGTCTTTTCAACCGTTATCACCATAGCCGCTGCTCTTTTGGTAAGTAAAAGATTCCTCCTGCGCCAACCCACAAACGTCAGACTTGTCTTTCACTTGCTAAACATCCATACGTGGTTAATGTATGTCGACCAAAAAAGATCAGAAAGTACATCAAAGTCAGCTTCATTGCGCCGTTTTTCTGTTCTATCATTTCACCCTATCGTGGTCTGTCTATGTTATGCAAGGGCACGTCACACGGTGACCTGACGAGCATATAAACATGATGCAGAACGGGCTTTTGACGTGAAGGGAATGTTAGGGTGGGTTCGACGCCCGGACGTGCCAAAGGCAGGCAAACAGTCTCTGTGCGCACGACTGCGTACCGCAAGTAAGTCATGCGTAGGGCCTGCGGGATGCGGAGCTAATGTCACGTTAGAGACGAATGCGTAACCATTGATTGAAACCAGAGGTCACCAATGACTCCTGAGACTAACAATTGATACAGAAACAATTATTAGAAAATAATCAATTTAATGTTATTTTTAGCATTTACTTTAAAATCCTTTTTATAATATATATATTAACCGATGGAATGATTTACCATCATTATTACCATGTATGATACCCTAACTGAAGCATATGGTCGTTATAAACCCCTGCCATAAAGCTCTCTCAAACGGCATGGTTCTCATCTCATAATAATACTATATCAGCTCTGCCTCCCAGAGTTCTGCCAAATACATTATATATATAGTTTCAACGACCTTCCGGGAAGCCGAGGGCCAGGAAAAAACGCTGTATCTTAAACTATCCTGAGACATCCAATATAGATGTCCCATGGATATCCACTATCATCTTTAGCATGAAAAGGTGTTTTTGTTTTTTGTTGCTAAAATCCAATCCGGCGGGTATAGCTCAATGGTCAAGGCGTTTGCATGATAATCCAAAGGTCGTGGGTTCGATCCTAAACGGAGATTAAAAATAATAAGATTTGTAAACGATTTCTGAGTTTCTAAAATATTGGTGTGAATTTGATGCCTCACCCGTAAAATTCCAGTCATAGCCTATTAATCAAAATTGGTTGTAGACGACAATCGTCCCGTGAAGACCACCCGTTCATAGTAAATTCCTATAATAATAAGGATGATGCGTAAACGTCGGGCTGTAGTCTTTGACGTTGACAGATCAACACTCCACATCCAGCGCTTAGCCATATGTAACATGGTAAGCGTTATAGAATCCACAGATGAGACTTCAACATTGCTATCATCATCTGTTGGTATTCCCCTGTATGTGTTTAGTTAAAAAAAACTCCGGATTGATATTGCGAAAAAAACCATCAAAGGCTGTATTGTTCACTCTCTCACCTCGTCATTCCTAACAAAGTCAAACCAGAGTACCTCAAATATTTGTCGCAGGCATTTGATGAAGATGCCAAGATTCGCAGTTGCATTTAAGGTTAGGGAGAATACAGACACTGTATAATCGGCACTTTGTTTTGATCGAATATCGCTATGAATCCTAGATATTGCACATTTCAACTTTTATATACTCGTAGTGAACTTCTAATCGGTTGATTAAGTAATAATAATAATAAATTCATTTGCCAGTCGTCGTGTTGTCAGCGACTGGATTAAAATCAATTGCTCCGTTAACTGTGATCAATGTCTCCCCCAACCACTTGCGACCGCTTGTCCACGCCTGTGACCAGCTCATTTGTGTATTTGATGGACCAATGTCAAATGTCTATCACTCGGTGATTGGGCTTTATTGGAGCGTTCTGTTTCAACCAAACCACAATTTTATTTGAAATCACCATTTTACTTTTGACACATTACATGTTTAGGTCTCTGTGATGACATATTTAGGCTGTTTACTTATAACAAACTATTATTAAAATCATGTAAGATATACATACGTATAATATAGCTTTAATCAAAGCTATATCAACTCTCGGGCATTGCCCCACCAAACATACGGCGAGAAGTTACTATCAAAAGGGAACTCACCAAAGCAACCCACGACGCACTCCACCCTATGTTTGGGTACCAAAAGATAACTACACGGCTCAAATCAAGAAGAAGTTTCCTACAGTCGACAACGGAACTGGAGATACCTGAGGCCACCCTGCGGCTGAACATGTGGAGAAGCGCAACTGAGGGGAATACTTGGATTGCCCCGAAAGAGGACCTAGCCCCTGGACATGACCAAGGGTGGAATATATGGAGGTCCCTTAACAGACTTCGGACCGGAGTATGCAAGACGAGGACACAAATGAGGGCCTGGCAGTTTTACAGCGGACCGACTGAATGTGACTGTGGCGTGGAGCAGACCCTGTCACACCTTCTGGAGTTTGCGCTGTGCCCTTTGAATACTTTCACCCAGGAAGACCTGATGATGGCCAGAAGTAACGCCATCGACGTCGCCCACTTCTGGGCAGACAGGATCTGACCCTGTTGTTTCCGACACGATTATATATATACGTATAATATTTTGTTGCTGTGTATTAGGTAAAGGTGACGATACATTAATGCTTTATGTATGTTAATACATAATCACTAGACGTTATTGTACAGATCTGCCGGATAATTGTCCAAATGAACATGTTAATTCAATTGTAATTTCTTGCACATTTTAACATTATTATTCTGTACATTGGTTATGCATCAACATGTTCTATAAGCTTTAATCACACTATTTTAATAATTTGAAAACATTATATTTAAACAGAATAATGGTGTAAATATATCATTTATCTTTATTGTAAATAAAAAACATAAAAAGTACTTCTCTGACCTGACAACTCTCTTAGTTAAATGTCCATTCGGTAAATTGTCATTTTTTGTCCAAAGTCTGTTCAGTAAGATGTTTGTTTGCCAAATATCTGATCAATCAAATCTTCATTCGGCGAATTTCATATATACTCGTAACTCCACCAACTTTGATTAAATGACTTTGCCAGCTAGTTTCACTTGAACATCTCAGTATATATTTAAGACTTTTTATTGTATCCTTTATTTATTTTAAAATGTTTTTCTGGGAATTAAACCCGAGACTACTAGCATGTCATTCGAGCTTTTTGCCTCTCTCTCTTTGTAAAGTTACCCAATAATATCGATACCAATTCCACTGATACTCGGTTTGAATTTCCGGGCACTCGATTTCGTGTTCCGTTTTGAAGTCTCGCTCATGTCACTTGCTTTGATATTTGAGACGGAGCCTTCAGTACGTTCGCCATTGCTCAACGACGCAGAAAATCCTCAGATGTTTATTGAGGAATATCTTTTCACTATATTATAATGATAGAAAAATATATTTTTATTCAAACTATTTTATCATATGCCTATCATAGTCTTTTTATTTTGTTTGAATATGATATACCTTTACGTGTTTACAGTTTCTTTGAATTATTTCTTATTTATTTTCGGCAAACATTTCACTAATTTAATTGGAAAGTTGATTCTTCTTCTTCGTGTCAGCGACGTCAAATTATTTTTTCCCAATATCTGGCAACATCGATAGCTCGTGTGTTGCCCAGCATTAGGTCCTGAGATGTGCAACTTGTTGGGCACATGGAGCAGCATCGTAGGTGTGAGGCGGTCTGCAGGTCTCCACAGTCGCACAATAGTGTCTCTCCCTGCCGAAGCATTCCCCACCGCTCGAGGTTGTCCTTTGTTCTACCAACTCCGGTTCTTAATCTGTTTAGGGATTTCCAGGTCGGCCAGTCAAGGCTCTTGCCAGTTGGGAGGCCTTCCTTTGGAGTAATGAAATCCTCTGGTGCGATTTGTTGCCAGAGTTGGAGTCTCTCATTTACAGGGCCGGATGTGAGAGGTTGTGTGGATTTCAGAAAGTTGATCATTGTTTGTTTACTTAACTTATCAAAAATAAATATATGCTATATATTACTATATATCAATTACCAATTAGTTCAATAACATTATAAATTATTTTACATACTTGTGTTTGATGTACTCGCAGTTTAACTATCGTAAATTGGTTCGATTGTATTACCACGTAATGTTTTCACATTAAAAAAACCTTTATATATTATTTTTTAATAGTTATTGTTCGACTTAACTGACTAACGATATATATCGAAATTGTTGGGAAGGCATTCACTATCAATTATATACTTCTAGAAAAAGTAGAAATATGTTGTTTGTCAAAGAATCTTGGATTATTTTCATCTTAAAAATTATTTTTCATTACTTCCTATTGTACAATGCTATACAATTGAAGACTTTTTGAAAAAGTAATGGAACTAATTTTTCATATTCTTAATTATAAAAAAACCACAAACAGTTCCTATAATATTTCCTTACTAATATTAGTAAAGATAATTTTTTTATTCAAATTAATTAACATTTTAAAATTTAAAAATTGTTGTCACAGTCTTTGATTAAAAACTATTATATAGTACAATATATATCTGAAAAATTACCTAACATTTATTTTTAAAGGTCCAAAAAACTAAATATAATAAAATAGTGTACATTAAATAACATCCCATTTTGCATTTCACCACCGCGGGAACACTTATGCTCGTATATGAATATTTTGCTGACTAATAGTTTTTTGCGTTGTGTCGTGTGCATCAGGTGTTTATTAACGTTTGTTATATTGGAACAATTAGTCAAGCTGTCATATCAAAGGCCAGTCACTCGCTGCTGCCGCCACGCGACTCGGGACTTAATTTTCTTGGTACAAATAACTCGTCACTCAACTACTCGGAAGCAACTCTAATGTACTGTGATAATATGTCACAATATAATATAACATCCTTAAAATAATTATAATTACATGAAACTATGCAACAATAATATAAAAACATACAAAATTACTATAATACGTCAAAAAATATTTTTTATATATATATTTCTTATGTAACCACATCTGTATATCATCCTTATTATTACAGGAATTTACTATGAATGGTTGGTTTTCACGGGACGACTTTTTTCTACCACCAATTTGGAATTATACGCTTTGACTGGCATTTTACTGGCGAGGGATCAAATTCACACCAACAAAGGGTATTTTAGAGCTCAGAAATGTTTTTTTTTAATCTTCGTTTGGGATCGAACCTACAACTTTTGGCTGGCAAAGCAAACGCGTTGACCATTGAGCTATACACACAGGCATATAATAAAAGACGCAGAATCATATTGAGGTACGTTTTGGTGATTACTTTATTACTTATTGCACATTCATTTTTGTAAAATTACACTTAACCTCCAATAATTTGAATACAGACGTACAAGTTATGTTGATTCACTCAGTTCACTTATAATACTATGGGCGCTGCTTCTGTGAACTCTTACGATTAATCGCCCTTACGCCAACTTATCACTGCGAGACTCGTCTCACATAACACTCATACATGCTGCTAGGGAATCTCTGGTGAAGAAGATGAACATGTCTCTTGAAAGGGTTTCACGATGGGGCGACCTCAACCTCGTCAGTTTCAACATTTCAAAAACCCAATCATGTACTTTCTCCACCAAGAAGACTGCTATGGATCCTATATCTTTCAACGGTTGTTCTCTTCCGAAAGCAAGCTCCATCAACATGCTTGGATTATCAATATCGAATAATGTCAAATATTACGAGTCAATTAAGTGTAAAGCCGGTCTCGCTTCCAAAAAACTAGGTGTATTATATAGATCACGTCGGTATTTCAACGATAAACAACTTCTTCTTCTATATAAAGGACAAATCCGACCTATCCTTGAATACGGCAGTCACCTTTGGATTGGAGCCCCAAAATACCTTCTAAACTTAATTGACTCAGTTCAAAGAAGAGCAATTCGTTTGATAAACAATGACACCCTTACGTCTAATCTACAATCAATGGAACACAGACGTAAGGTTGGTTCTCTTAGTCTTTTCTACCGTTATTACCACGGTCGCTGCTCTTTGGAACTTAAAGAACTAATTCCTCCTGCACCCACTCACAGCCGACAAACTCGTTTTACACTTGCCGAACATCCATACACGGTTAATATATGTCGACCAAGAACTGGCAGCTTCCAAAGTTCCTTCCTTAATGCCACCGGTAAGCTATGGAATGCCCTTCCAGCGTCTGTGTTTCCTCCTTCCTACAATCTGGATCTCTTCAAGAAACAGATAAATATACACTTGCAATCTCCCCAACCCACACACAAACACGAACACAACACACGTTTCCCGCATGCAGCGTCCAGCCTCCCTGGCTGAGCGTCATAGAGTGCACTGGTCTTGACCGGTTGTGCTCTCCTGCATGCGTTTACATAAAAAAAAAAAACTCGGTTAATGTACTAATATGTCGATCAAGAACGGGCAATTTCAAAATTTCTTACTAAATGCCACCGATTATGAATGAATGCTCGTCTAATGTTTATGTTCTTTCTTCACACAAACCATATATTTTAAATAAATATATCAATATACACTTGTAATTCATGCATCTCGTGCACAAATACAAAACATATTTTACACATTCAGCGTCCAGCCGCTTAAGTTGATCGTCATAGAACCTAATAGTTTCAATTTTCAGTATTTTCTAGCATGCGCTTACTTAAAAATATAATAATGATAACCACCTGAAAAATAAACGTAGTAGGATTAAAATATATGATTGTGTATTATATTTAGATTCTTCTTTAATCATTCATACTACAATGAAAGAAAACATAAGAGTAATTTATCTTTTATTTTATGCTCAAGTCATATTTTCTGATGCAAATCGAATACCCACTGGAATCAGTTACGAAAAAAATTGCTTTACGTATTAAGTGTGCTTCAAAACGACTTATCTGAAATTCTTTGACGTTTATATCATCCGTAATCTCCCTTCACTGAACAGAGCCTTGTTTCAAAAAAAGATTGATTTGTAACTTGTGGCGTAGCGAGAGCGAGTCTATCGTCCTCCTCCATTCTCCGGTGGAACTTAAAACCTACCGAATTTTAATAATCAATGAACCGTTGAAATGCACACCCCGCTCCCGTCGAGGGGTTCACTCCCGTCTTGCGTCGCTCCCGTCCCGGGGCGCTCCCGCCTTCCGCTCCCTTCCGCCGAGGATCCCAGCCCTTATCGGTGCCGAGTCACCCCGGCAAACTAAACTAAAAACAATGAGGGTGGATTTAAAAGGCGGGGACACAAAAAAAGGAACCGAATACGACGAAAAATTGACGAAGCGTTATATTTCTGGCATCCTGCTGAAGCCCTCCGAACTTCCTCTCTATGACAAATACACTCGCGATTCCCGGAATCTGTAGCTTTTTATCTTGCTTTTTGTCACTTGATATGCGTGCAATATCAAGCATATCTCTCGTTTTTATTGCTACATATTATTATAAGCTTTTTTTCTCGTTTATTTTATTATTATTTGATTCTTTACAAGCTGAAAAATCATATATTAGTCATTCTCTTATTTTTATTTGTAATCGGAGGTATCGTTTTATATCCAAGTAATACCTCTTGCCTACTTGCTGAGTTTAACTTCCCATTAGACCGAAGCGAACAAAACCTCGGCAGCGTCGGTCTTATCATACAGTATCCTTAAAAATACTATATAACAAACACACAAATAAATACGCCTTGGATAGTTAAACTATTTTCTTCGTTTTTCGCCTTGTAGGACCATGTACATTTCCAGGTAGACTTACGAGATTAGCATTTTGGGACAAGGCATTGACAATAGTAGCTGATATTACTATATGATTTTCATTTTAACGACCATATTCTTCAGCTAATGAGGTTGTATGGGAAAAGATAATGCAATTAATAAATTTGTTGAACTTAAAAATAATAATAAATATCAATTTTATTGCACATACAATTGATAATTTGGTCATATATTTTTCTTCCCAATAAAGTTTTTTAACGTTTTAGGATATTGGTCGCTTTTCAACTCTTTTACTTTATATGGTAAAAGTTTCGATAGGAAAATAATCCACCCTCTACTGAATAATGCGATCGCGCATAGAATTTATCTCCAGATGACTAAATGGTGCATTAAATATGGAAATAATCCCCATGTTTTACCTATTTAATATACGCACAGACTTGTATGCTGTTTATTTCTAACATTTGTAGTTATCGTACTAAATATATACAAAATAATAAATATTTTCCATATTGTACATTTATTTTTGTAAGTGTTTTTTTTTATTTATAAAATCATTTATAGTATATACTGAAAAAATACAATCTCCAATAATTTACGTACAAAGTAATTGTACAAAAACATGTTATATTTTTCATTGATAATTAATAAATAAAAAAATATCTTACATAAAGCATTCAAAACGATTAAAGAAAATATTGTTTTCCAAGTATTAATTACTTTTCTTAGCAACATTACATTATATCCCTTGGTATTTTTAAATGTAAAAATAATACAGACATTACAGTGGCGGCTCATTAATTAAGCAGCCAAAGTATCTAATTTAATAACACTCGGTAAGAAGTTAAGGGACACCCTTATGATCTTACCAACTGTGAAAGAATAGCCGGGGAGGAGTGTTATTTCGAAATGTAAGTTATGACATTTTAATGCATCCATTTATCACACGAACTTTACTGGGGATATCAAAAACATTAATTGTGCAGGCACTCTCTCACTCTCTCTACATCGGATGACTGTTTGTCTCAGTTTTAGTTTAGCTTTAATAGTTCACCTTATGACGTTAGGTATAATTACAACCAAAGATGAGGGTGCTGTGCCTTCCTCAACTTAAGCATCGAATCCTAAGCTAAAAGCAAGTAAGAACCCCCTAGACGTTGCCAGTCACACAAAAGCAGTCTAATGAGCAGTATTTGTAGAAGACCCTCGAATATCTACGAAAAAAAACTTATCCAATACTTAGGGGATCTTTTTTTTTTCAAGGGGAAAGAAGCCAACGCTTTTTACGGAAAAAAATTTTGAATTTGTCTTCGCGGGTTTTTCGGCGCTTGTTTATTTATGGTGCAGCTTTTCTAATTAAATTCCGTTTTGTGGAGAACAGCATATTATTGCGCGGGAATTTCAAATTTAAGGCCGTCATGCACGACACCCATTAAAGTCGACGAGCGCACCGTTTTTTTATATAAAAAATTCATGTTGGCTTCACTATTATCTTGCGTAGATCTCAGGTAAATGATAAAGTAATTTGTAATGGTCTAGGAAACATTTGTGTAACTGAACGTTGAACGAGGCATATTTTGAAACATATTACTCCTGAACATTCTAACGTACAAGTATTTCAATGATTTACTTCTAATTACATTTTCTATGCAGAGGTATAATTATGTTATTTCGATTATTAGTGAATACCGCACTTACTGCATAAATTATATTGTATTCAACATTAAACAAATAGTATTTTTAAAAATCTTTATATGCTAATGAAGATTTAAATTTAAGGTCATATTCGTTTCTTTCAACTACCATTTTCAATGCCTTGTTACAAGACATCTCTGCATCCTAAGTTCTACTTAAAAACTTGCATATTTCACGACGATCTCCAGGTCAGGAACCCAGAAACTAGGATTAAAAAACAGCTGTAGTACTCGTATATACGAGTCATGTTTTGGCTGATATGTTAATCGGATTTTTTTAAGTTCGGAGGATCAACCCGACGCTTTCGAGACCTTAGCTGTTTGCTCTTAAGGGGTGGCTCGACCTTACCAACGACATTCGGTTACAACAGGCGGTAACTCATCCAAGAATCGTTTTGCGTTCAATAATGCTACCAACTAAATAACAATGTACTATTTTCATTGGTCATTTGAATCGAAACTGATGTCAATACATGAACTAAATAATTTATACATAAACTGTTACTGAGTGCTTGCTGACACTAAAACTACAAGTTTAACTGACCTCTTAAACTATTTTCAAAATAATATTGCCATTTTGCCATATGTAGACGGTAGGGTTCAAACATTTTATTTATTATCATTGTTATATATTTTTTATGGCATTCAACCATGCAAGCGTTCCGTTATTTATCCGCTAGTTATCCACCTGATATCAAATATAATTTTCAAACTGATAAATTATCTACAGCAATTGGTATATTGTTCTATTCATGCTTATTAAAATTAAATATTCAAAACCACTTTATAAGAGTTCAATAAATGTTTATTTTGCATACATATTATTCAAATAGAATCCTTGAACTTGAATCGAATTCAGTCGCTAGGAATTCAAGATTTCTCGAACGTTCCCTCTTTATATTCGAAAGCGAATCGAAACCAATATCAAGTGACCCGAGTATTGGGACCGTGAATGTCGTTTCCCGTCACAAAGCAACAATTTCTCCCAGGCGCATTCTCGTTACTTAGAGCGGTCGTAACTCCGCATCAAGGAATTACCGCTATTGGCTGAAAGAGACTGCGCAGGATTTCGCTGAAGAATTCCCGAAAATCAATTTGTATTCATGTATTGTAATCGATTCACATAACTCCTGCTGCTGTACACAATCCGCCGAGGAAGCAGACTCATAACAGTAAACAGCCAAGATAGTCAGGCGAGAGTCTTTAGTTAATCGAAGGTTGCAATAAAATTCAATTATGTAACATCAGTTACAAGTATAATCAACACAACTTTCATCTTAATTTTTCTATATAAATTTCCTAGCTGAATTTTATTTTAATAAAGTACTTCTTTTCAATGCAATTTGAAGGAAACGCCTTGTTCGACATGCAGAATGTGTGAATTTTTAAAAATATTTCCGCGTAGTTATACAACTTATTTTAGACCTCCGCAGGCAGCTCGCTAGGGAAGGGATTTGGAGTAGGGGAACTAAGATACACTACAGAATCGTGGGATCCACCATAACAGCACTTTTCAGGACTTAGGCCCATGGGAACCTTATAATATGGATCACCTTCGTATCATAGAAACACATCGACATGATAAAAGTCATAAATAGTATATTTTTGTGGAATTTCATCTTGTTTTATTATAAGTTTAAGCATGTTATAATATACATAAGCGATAATGTGATTAGTGTCATGTTTTCATAGCAAAAAATCTTCTCAAGCACTTGGTATTGTCTGACATTCTTACCGCATCCTCTTGTTAATTTTTACAATTATCTTAGATGAGGCAATCAAGTTAAGCTTTCACAACAAAGCTTTCACATTATCCCTCAAACAACTCGCAGCTAACAAGTTAAAAGATGAACTTCGTAGAGCTCTTTGTGCGGTCCTAATGTATTTTTCTTTGTGTTAAATTATCGCATTGTGGTGACCCTCCGGGGGCTGGTCGGACCTCTGAATACTTTCCTTTTCAAGACGATCCTCTTCCATTGTTATGCTTTCCATGTCCGATCGCATCGTTATCGCTGGACAATTTTGGCTAAGTGATATGTCATCTTGTTTTGGCATTTTAACATAGATATTCATATTCCTTATTTGTCGATTTAGTCATCATAATATTGGCGTTATAAACCGGCATTTATCTTTGCTTTGTATATTTTTGTAAACAAAGTAAATTAATACATATTTCTTTAAGTTTATTTTAATCTTTTCTATAAACAACGTTAGTTTTCTTTATAAAATAAAACTTCAGTTTTCCATGCATCGCTTGTTTTTTCAACCAGAAATCAAATTACACTTTTTGTTTTTTTTTCTTAATGTTCTTTTGAAATGGAATTTAAGATGTTTTTTTTTTTGTATTAATTAGAGATGAAATAAATTTTTATTTTGGATTAATATTATTATTGTAATAACGTATGTGTTTTTATTAATTATTCAAATTTGATATCAATGTAAATTCTTGATTCTTCAAGATGATCCTAGTCCGAAACATTTACATGAGAAATAAATCTAAATTATTTTAAAAAGTATAACACATGTTAAATAAAAGTTAGTGACTTAAAATTAATTGTGAAGGAAAAGTTAACATTATTAATTTGTTAATTAAAACTAACTAATAATTTTAAAAAAATATCTATCAATTATAATTATTCAAATTTTATCTATTAATTTTGATTTGTGCCTGCGTATTTTGACACAATGTATTTTTTTGATATGTAGGTTCATATACTTGCAAAATTAATAAAAAATATTTAAGAAAATTTACAGAACGATATTACATTTATTATAATACAATAAGCCTCTTACGAGTCTGTAAATAAAAATTTACCGCTGATATCCGCTTCGGCTCGCAATAAATAAAACCATATTTCATTTAAATATTCATGCCGAATTTCTCATGAGAAAACGGGGGATCAGCGCCACCTGTTAAGCACTCCTCGCGTTTTATTTTGTAATTTTACGCTTATGACTCCTGAAAATAAAATAAACAGGACCGCGAAGGCTTCTCTTCAAGGAAAGCTGTGTTTGTGATGGCTCCTAGTCCCAACGGGTGGATTTGTCAATCAATGGTAAGCCTGCGAGGCTCCGCGGCATTTTGTTTGCCGATTTAGCGTAATCCCCCAAGGGTGGAGCACCCGGGACTCCCCGCCTAAGCTGGCCGGGCCCTTAGGGACCTTTTTTACTCGATGCAAGGGCGGTTTTGTCAGATTGAAAGCTTCGATGGGTACGGCCGTTCTTGTCCGTTCAAGTACTTGCTCTGACTATCTTTCCCGCTCTCTCTCCGTCGGCGAGAAAATCCGCCCGAATCTCTTTTACTTTTATCTAAATGCGTTACGCAAAATATATTATATTACGTTTATATTATACGTTTGTGTGTGTGATTTTGTTGCGCCGCGAAGGATTCCGTTTGAATCGGTTGGAATTCTCAAATCCTCCCTTTGCTCGGCAATCTTTACCCGCAGAAAGGTTTGCTTGATATATTTTTTTATAAAATGCAAACTCGTGTTGGGATAATCTTGCGGTTATCTTGGTGATAAATAATTGCGTGCATATATTAAGATATTTAAAAATATTAAAAAAAAAAATTCAACTAAAATGGAAAGCGAGTATATATTACGAGTATATACTACTAGGATTTTTAGTTTTTACATTTAATTTCTTTTCGGCTATTATATAACATATACATTGTCAAATTATTGCCAATGTTATTTACATTAAATATACATTGTCTTGTACATTACATTGGCAAATATAAATTACGCTTTTCACACTCTATTTTAGTATGTAAATATTTTAAATAACTTTGTAAGTATATATAACATTGATCTAGTGTTATTCATATAAATGTGAACGCGGTTACTGTGATGTTAAAGCGATGTTAATATTAATGTTAATTAACAAGCCAACGCAGCCGTATAATAGGTTTTTAAAACAGATACCTACGTATTATCAAACACTGCGATGTTTTAATTTTGTGACGAATGACTAGGTTGGGTATCGGACATGGCAACCTACTATTATATAGTCAGTTGAGTATAGAATATGGCTCTGAATAGAATATGTCGTTCAGTTGCCTCAAGAGAGCATAAACTCCAGCAGATATTTCATCTAGACACCAGGCTCTCGTCATCTGGGAAGGTCGTTGGGAACTATATGTATAATTTATTTAGAGCTTCGGTAAGCAATAATGATTGAGATAATTTTGATGAGTTAATATTTTTTATGGTATTAGTTTGTGTCGACCATATGCTCCAGATAGAGAAGCGGATATGATGAGTGTTTGATTACATTATTTATACGCAATTGCCTAAATTTTAATTAAATTTGCATTGCGATCGTTATTCTGAAGATGGTTTGATAGGGGCAGATCATCTCCACCAGCCTCCATAGTGTCTAGTGGAGCACAAACATCTCTAGTGCTTGTATTGTCCCTGGCTCTTGCCATTATCTAATGTAATCAATTACACATTATGTACTCGTACATCGATCTAATCGCTCGGAGAGTCGCGATCTGCATATTAAGTGGCACAACGTCAATTTAACGAGCCAAATTACCGATAACGTGATCTTAGAAATTACCAAATAGTTGTTTACGATTTTATATTCATACATTCACTGTAGAATATTTCAGTTTATATGTAATAAATACATATATAGCTTATTGAATATTAATTAGTTCGAGTTGTGATTTGTAGGAAACTTTTTTTTATTATTTAATATTAAAGAAGTGACATTGTATGTCAAAAAATGTCAATACTATATTTCTAAATAAATTATTAAGAATACTCAAATTACCAACCTTTTACTCGTACGTTATATTTTGAAGTTTTCATGATCATAATTATGGCAACAATAAACAAGGTTGCCAAACCATTATTTTATTCCTAATTTTTCTGAACTGAAATACATATGTTAAGATTTTTTTAATTTTTGTTCATCAGGTATCAAAATATTAATTAAGTAAATTTTTTTGACATCCTTTCAAGAATGGTAATTATTATATTTTATTTAAAAAAATGTCTTAATGATTTTTATGAAAATATATTTATATGCCAGTAAATGCATATACTTGATAATTATTTCTTACATGAAAAAGCCTCATTTTAATCATCGACCGCCATTGCAGGGTTCTTCTTCAGGGTTGATGACTTTGTTGAGATTAGGTTAGTAAGTAAGTAAAATGAGTTTTTTTCGAAATATTGGATAGAAGAAATTCGCCACACACGGCTAAACCCAAAAGCCACAATATCAAATCTGACCGTGAAAACGTAAGAAGTTATTTTCAATGATCTATAATCCTTAATTAACAGCATGTACATTGTAATATACAATTATAAATTCTTTAATACACATATTACTCTACATTCATTGCTTATCTTAATTAAATCACACAAATAACTCGCATTCTTGATTAAATAGCACAGTAAATATAATCATAATCAGCAAATATCATTGTTTGTGCAAACACACTTTCACCTGCACCCAGAAGGCAGAAAATTAAATTGCTAATTCTAAACAAATAATAAAAGAGAGAGTGGGGAAGGGAGCCCGAGAGAAACTATTCATCAGGTTTTATCTGGCTCTCCCCCAGGCCTTGGTTGTCGGTTCTGGGTCCCTGTTTGCTGCCAAAACACTGCGGGATGTGTTATCTTGTCACAGCCTCCCTGAACAATGCTCGAGAACTGTTGCAGAAAAATGCATTTCGATTGTTACACTTCTTACTAAGAAAGTAGAGAATTTCAAACGTAATATGCGACTTAATTAGATTCGTAAATTGCACATTTATCGATAGCATATACGATTAATTTGGTGCATGTCGTGATTATTTTGAATAACCATATGTAACATACATGATTTCCTTAATAATATACTTATTATTTATATATAGTCACTACTAATGTTCTTTCGGCTTCCAAATAACACCTCAAGCGACGCTGTCGAGGCCTGGATATTTTTTGTCCTCTTCTTCTTCTTCGTGTCAGCGGCGTGAAATTATTTTTGCCCAGTATCTGGCAACATCGATAGCCTGTGTGTTGTCTAGCATTAGGTCTTGAGGTGTGCAGCTTGTTGGGCACATGGAGCAGGATCTTAGGTGTGAGGCGGTCTGCAGGTCTCCGCAGTCGCTCAATAGTGGCTCTCTCCGCCGAAGAATTTCCCTACCGCTCGAGGTTGTCCTTTGTTCTACCAACTCCGGTTCTTAATCTGTTCAGGGATTTCCAGGTCCGCCAGTCAAGGTTCTTGCCAGTTGAGAGGCCTTCCTTTTAGAGTAATGGAATCCTCTTTGTCCTTAAGTGGTGGCTCATTGTATTGTATGACTTTACTGGACTGTATGATTCTCTTCCAAATCCTAATATTTTTTCTCGGTTTCAGAAATAATCAATAAATATGCTGCAATCACAATAAGTCTCACACCGCAACACAATATCTAAACCCTTAATCCATTTCACAACAATTGCTTCATTTAAGTATACTCCTACATTTTATATATTTAAATCGCTAGTATATACGTTTCAAGGAGCTTAACGCACTGTGGCATCAAAAATCGTAATTACTTTCGATACATCATTGTTTGCAGAGTCTACCTTAACCGATGCGATATTAACCGAAAGAAAATTACATCCATCACCCCTCTAACTGAACAGGAGTCTGCTGGAGCTTTCAACGGAGAGAGTACCCGTCCATCTGTCAGGCCCCTGTAGGCTCTCTCGCGGCCTTATCTCTGCCCCGTCCCCAGCGAGCAAGTGCCGTGTACAAATAGTGTAAGATAGTGCAAATACCCCCTGTCAACTATAAGCGAAATGTTTGCCGGCAGGTAGGTAGTACATACACGCATCAGAACCAGAACAAGGGCGATGCTAGTAGATCAATTCTGACAGGCACAGGCTTATGAAGGGCGCAAAACTTTTAATGTGAATTCCGAAAGTCACATTTTATTACATTTTTTTTTTATTTGAAGCATTAGTTCTTCTAATATGCGCACATGCGTCACAAAAATGTTTATTTATTTCAATTTGTATTCCTGAATTTTGTATCTAACCCTTTTATTACGGCTCGGTGGAATACAAACTAAACTGTCAATTATAAAACTAGTATTTGATGCATAAATGTACTTATCTGGTCTATTTTCATACATCACATTCTTCTATCCTTTAGCTATCAGATAATGCATAAGAGAGTAGCAAAACGTTAAATTACGGCTACCGATGTCAACGGTAGGGGAATCTTAGATGGCATATATCGGCTACCGATGCGAAAGGGTTAATGGTGAAAATATATCAATTTTCTTTAATAATGCACAACGTTTCCTCTACTTCAGGTTTGTGAATGTAACACAGAAGTTTACTATAAAAAATATTTTTACAATATGAAATACTTAGTTTTTTATTTACAATTGTATTATTTGATTACTGTGCGTCTTTTTTAAGAAGTATAATGGGCTAAGTTGTTAATATAATAAATCATTTAATTACATATTTTTTATCCTATGTCGAATAAAAACAGCATAAAATAGCGCCAATGTGTTTCTTCAATCTCAGGCTCCTCCATTTGTCTACAACGGCAAAAAAAAATACGTTGAAATGGAAAGAATATACACGGAGCTTATATATAATATATACTAGTAGACATATAAAATAATCTGTTAATCAATTAATTAAGATAAACGTAACATTATTTAAGGACAAACCTCTTTCTCAAATTGAGATGCCTGACTAGAGCATTTAAAAAATCTTTCACTGAATTGGCTATTAGTCACGTGAAATAGATAGGTATAGAGATACAAAACAGTCAAGTTTAACACGCCGTCATCTTACCTAAGAAGCATTGTCCTTGGCAGCTTAGTATAGCTCTTTTGAAGCATCTACTGACTATGCTAAACCGATCTCAGACACGATGACAAGATATCTAAACATGCCACGCGCCTGCTTGAATGAATGTCTACACAAGCACGCATCACTTCTTGCTTTCCAATAGTAGAACCCCAACATTCTTCTTCCTTTGGTCCTTCGTCAGTCCCTCCGAGAGTGTACGGCCATAACTCGTCCCCGTGTTGACTCAAGCCCGGGCGCTTCATTCGTCTGAGGGTCTCGCCGCCAAATGGTGTTTGTCAATATTTGCGAAAATTTTACGGAAAGGAAATGACGGCCCGTCAAAGTGGATCCGATACCGCTGTAACAATATTGGCTTACATGGAATCGTAATTCCGTTGACTGCCTATCAAGATGACTCCTATGCAAGAGCCACCAGACGGGGAAATATTTTTCTGCGAAGCATTATTTTTATTTATTTTCTTTGCTGATTGCTAACGCCAATATTGGAAATAAAAATATTTAACGATTGCTTAAATTATTATTTATAATGCATTTTTTGCAAATATTTCTTCTGCTATTCATTTTATAAGCTTTGTGGATATAAATATTTGATTGCCTGAAACTAGTTTCAGCATTCGATTTATAGTGAAAAAATAGATGTTTTTCTTTTGCTGAACTTAATATTTATTTATAAAATTAAAAGGTCTTAAAAAGAACAAAATATGAAAACAAAAAATATGCAAATGGTACATCTAACTATTGACATTTCAGAGTATTGAATTTTTTACCACATACACTTAAAATATTGTAAAGAAAAAAATGTTTGCAGATGGTACCTTCTGCTTGGGTTGAGCCTCTTAGGACCAAATGATCCTGGTCTATGAAATCGTTGAACTAAACATCATCATTATTATCTTTTCCATGTTCGCTTCTTTCAACTGGAGCATATCACAAACCGCCGTTATAAGCTCTGTTCTTGGTCATCGCCTCACCCCATGTCAGCTCTGCCTGCAGTTCCGCCGAGTACATTCTATGTATGGTTCCCGACGGTCTTATAAAATGGCGCGAGCATGGGGCTTGAAGAAAAGGTATCTGTAATTAATGCTCTCCCGCAGCATTCATGTTCCAGCTAGGTCCACCTTCTGTCTGCTTTGTCCGCTCTTTCACCACGTCATTCTTCACAAGTCAAACCATCGTACTCCCAGTATTCCGATCTGTTTTCGAAACCCATTATACTACTGCATTGGATTTTGGTGAGATTCCAAGATTCACAGCCTTAAAGAAGAATGAGAAGAATGGGACCTAACATCCGATCTGATTAACAAATCAGGAGGCCTTTATCATTTGGTCTTGAGGAGAGACTCAACCTGACCAACGTTATAAATTTATGATTATGTAAATTTTTTCATGGTTCTAATATTTTTTGTCTTTTTATTTTTTAGCGCGAGAGCGGTGTGTCGCGCGATGCGGACCGTCTGCCCGTCGAGGTGCACGCTCGGCTGGCGCGCGCCGAGCACGAGGCGGAGCGCGCCGGGGGGCGACTGCGGGCAGCGCACAGGGAGCTCGCCAGGTCAGTAACCAAACAACCACCATCCTCCCAAACAACCTAACCTAACCCAAACTATCGTGACTTAACCTAACCTAATCAAACACCCACCAGCATCTCGAAGAACATGCATCACCCACAAACATAACACTTGAATACGAGCAAGAATGTTGGCTTAATAATAATAAAATATATTTATTTAGTCACTAGTTCCATAACCAAAATTACAGATAATACAGATACCAAATACAGAAAAAACAAAATTTAAATTAAACAATAGAAAGAAAATATAAATCGGCATGTACACATACTCGTACACCACATTATTATTATTTTACTTCTCAGTGAGTGGAGCACCGGATCCCCTCTGGATGACCACGTGAAGGCGCATCCAGTGCCCCTCCAACCGTGAGTCCCACCTATCCGCCCACACAGCGACCATTGCGTTTGGACTGCCGCGAACGCGCGCCCACCGAGAAGCGCAACGCTTCCTTATTAATGTACACTTTGGTTTAATCTGTCACCATTACCACATCATCTCTAAAGTTAATATCATCTTTTTGACATTTTCTTATTAATTTCGGTAAAATCCGTTTGTTTCTCGATTCAGTGTGTGGAGCAATTGGAAAGTGGCCCACGTTGAGTACACACAAAATATTGTATGTACGAATACTGATTAACCATTTACGTGGAGTTACGATAGTGTGCGAATGCTTGTTTGGTATAAATGTACCTTTTATGGCCGTACTTAACGATCATAAACGTTTCGGTAATGTCACTTCATAGCGACCTCAAACGGAGTTTTTTTAATTTTATTTTAATGCAAACTATAGCCCGTAAACTTTTAACCTGGCGACAAAATAAATTAATAAAGACATAAATCAAAATTGTTTTTTAATAAAAAAAGTAGTAAGAATGAACTTAAAATATTCTTTACACATTTTAAACTAATGCATTTTTACACAAATATTTAACGACTGATACACTTACAAATTCGTAACAAACACTATCTTATATGACATTTCTCTCGTCAGTTAATTGGAGAAAAATAAACGGCGTATGCGGGAATTTGAACGCGGACACTTATACCATGTCTATTTCCTTGCAAAGCAAAAATAAAATATACACCGTTATAACGCCATTTATAAATTATACACATTATCATTCGTATTCTTGTTACCACCGTTTATTTTTCTACGATTATTTACGATTATTTCTACAAGAGAAACGTTGTACAAGATGGTGATTGCTATGACTTTTGTGTGTTTGTGAGTTGTTGTATTTATTTATTAATTTGAATCATTAAAATTGTTGATATTTCGTGCCACAAATATGCCTCGAACAACGTCAGTTCTACGTCATGTCATTCCATAACATCACATACATAAAACCTGAAAAAACCTCTGAATATTTAGATGGCAACAAAAGCTGCGTGATTTGAAAATGCTCGACTTTAATACGTTTACCCCGGGCGTCGTAAATTTTTGAGTCTTCGCCTGTTATGAATGTATCCTCAGAGTCGGCAAGAATTCTCACTGTTCCAGAATATAAATACACATTACGCCGCAATACCTCTGAGGGATTTTCATTTCGCGTATTTACGGTGCTGCGGTATTTCTAGAGGATTCCTTCGTTTGGAGAAATCTCACCGATGCGCTTCCCCCATTGTGCATTCGACTCCGGCGTCCGCAACGTAAACGTGAAATAAGCACCTTCGGCTCGGTACATTTTGCACTTGCACTCTTGGGGGATGTGCAGCTTAATACTGCAGTCTAGTGCTGCCAACCTAGAACACTGGCATCTCAGATAAATAAGTAACCCATTCATTTTTAGCTAGTTTATTTAATGTTGTATAGACATATTTGATGCATGTTTTGGGTAATGTGAAATCGGATTTTTTTAAAGGTAATCGAATGACTAGCAAGACCTTTACGTGACTTGTACCATTGGTCGTGAGGCGTGGCACAACCCAGCCAACAAATGTCATATCTTCAAGTCCGGGCTTCTGCCCGTTTTCAGGAACCATAAATCTTCCCGCATTCCCAATCATACCATATATTTACATATAGAAAGAAAATATGGAAATAATGTAATATATATATAGATATTAAAAATGTACGCCTTTAAGTATCTTATTTCTAAAATATCTTAAATCTTAGTTTTTTATTATATAATGCGATTGAAAAACTTTAAGGAAATACTTATAATTCAGTTTATTACTTTTTAAATTATAAAACTCACAGCATAAATAGGTAATTTATCAAAGAATACTTTTTTACAGTGAAGATAATGTAAAATTATAATAATTTATAGTTATAATAAGACATAGTCCTAGAAAAAACAAGAACTAGTTGGAGAATAATAATTTATGGTTTATTCTGTCTTGTGATCAATTGCACTTTATGTATTGTTCTAGCGCACACATGAATGTTATATCCGATGACAAGTCCAAATTCACATCAACAATATATATTTATGTAACGCACCTCTAAAAAAATACTTGCGGCTGGGAGTGTCTCTCTCTTCATCCACGACTTTAATTCTTCCCTCGACTCTCTCCCCGTTGAATAACAAAGGGAGGAGAATCCCTCGCATCCTCCCGCCAAGAAGCCTCTCTTACCCGCGCAAGTATCGGGGCGCCATAAAGGGGTGTTGCTAAGGAGTCGGGTGACTTTTATATCTAAAAAAGTTTATTATTTATTTCTTTTATGATGTCTCCCGGCTGCAGCGGGGGCGGATAAGCTTGGGGCAGGTTGTACGGAGACCCCTGCATTTACTACGGAGGTGTCTGAAATGAGTAAACTACCAAATCGATTGAGGTCCTGCTTCTAAGGTTTCCTTATATACAATTTCATCGATTCTTATGTAATGAAGCATTGTTATTCAATGAAATTCAATAAATAAATATTTTGATTTCATTGACGAATTTGATTTCATAATCTAAAATATTAATGTTTATTTTTGAAATATTTTTAAATATAGGTGAATACCAACAGAATATTATTGAAAAATCGCAGCTGTGTATTTTTTTAAGCTAAATCCTTTTTAACTATGGTAAAGCGCTGTATGTGAAGTGAAAATCCTCCTATTCTATTGGATTACAACCCGGCATATACGTACCGTCCATTTTTACGAAGTCTCATTATGAATGCGTGTTGTTCATGGTACGACTTTCGTATATCTATATTTTTTCATTTATAGAGTATGACTGGCATATTAAGGTATCAATTTCACACCACGGCAGATATTTTATGGAGCTTAGACATTCATTTAAATAAAAATCTTCGTCAATAATCGTACCCTCGACTTCTCCACAGTAAACAAATGTATAGATTGATTGTTTATTACTTTATTGACATTTAGATCTGCATATTTGATATATATTTGCTATCATGAAATATAAAAACCTGCGTTTAAACCGATTTTACTGTCATTTTACTAGTGTTGATTATTTCAACGTCTTTTCATGTCTCCAATCAGTGAATCTTCTTTTTAACTCATTTCATAACTTTAAAACACGTCAAAGGTATTAAACCCTAAAAACAAAATTTATTGAATGTCTGTGCTTTCCTTTAATGTTTATTGATTGAATATTCATGATAACAATATGCATTGAAATTTTCAGGCACTGAAAAGGAAGTGTCAAATTTAATCGAACCGGAAACGCTCGGCTAGCTTGCTTTGGACAGTTAGCTCGTACGAATTGTTCCATAATGTACTTAGTAATTTAATCTGATCAATACAATCTAATTATTCAGCAGTGATGCGCACAGTAATAATTAATTTAATTATTTTCCCTGTCCGTATTGAATTATTGTTTTAGTTAAAGCTGACCTTACTCATTCTATTTGAAAAGTTACATTATTTTCATGTTTTTGTTTTTATACGACTAGTTATAAAAATACATATTTTATAATTTTAAGGTTATTTACTGACATTGATGACATTTAAAAAAATATTATTGTCTCATTTTTCCCATATCCGTTCTCTAACTGAAACATATGGTCTTCATTAACTGCTTTTTTATAAGCCTTTTCTAAGGTGAAACCTCGGATGCCTGAAGAAAATCAGCTGTTAGTATATGCTCTCGCTGTTCAGAAATTCGATCGATGAATTTAATAATTTATATTTTATTATTTTAACATAAACACTCTTCATTTTACTTAGTTTACTAAAACCAATTAATACGTGCTCCATATTTAATTCAAAAGAAAAATTTAATTATACATACATTTTTAAATTTAAAGTTTTTTTAAATTATATTTATACATAATGATTTATACAGTATGCTTTCACACTTTGTAAACTGATGAAGCCTTCATTGAAAGCGAAATAACGCTCTTCCAGTAATTACCTATGCAGTGCTCCATGTAAGCCATGTTAAAACAATACTTACTTTTTAAATTTTAGGTAAAAAAACAACTGAAAATTATAAATGAACTCTATTAATTGATCTATATAATAAAATGTTAAACAAAAGTTTTTGATAGTCACTACATAAAACAATTAAGTAGTTTATTCTTTTATACTATCTGTAAAGTGTTTTATAAATTTAACATACACGTGTGATTGATTTTAATTAAAAAACAAACATTCAAAATGGATAAGCGTTTTGAGCCCAGTGAAACAAAAAGGGATCGTTGATATATCACATGAAGTGGCGCATATCTCTGCATTTCCCGGCATTATTGTCAAAGGAAACAATGACAATGTGTCGCTGCTTTGGGTTCAATTAATCCCCAGTCGACTGGTCGAGCACTGGACCTGGTCACTGTTGAGGGTGGAGAGCAGTGGTTCGTTACCGGGAGCACAGGTGCTCCTCGAGGTTGTTTCTGATGCTTCCTGGGTTGAAATTTTTTTGGTGAACTTTTTTCAAGTTTCGACCGCCATTGCAAAGGGTCTTCAGATGCTCAATAATTTATTTAGTTTTGAGTTGGTAAATACCATGTGAAATGGCATTTCTATTCGTCAATAAATTGAAAAAGCAAACATCAAACCCTGGGACTACAAAACCTGTCAAATTTCATTTGTATAGTAATAAAACGAAAAGTTTTGCTGCTGAGTGATTAAATAACAGATACAATTTTTTTGAATCAAAATTATATCAAACTAAAATCATTTTGGTTCGTAGAACTGATATTTTTTTTTTTTGTGAAACGCTTCTTGATATTACTCGTGACTTGTTTCTATAACATTTATTAACGTCAATATGTCACACCATATTTAATAAAATCTTTATAAAATTTGGATATTTTATACTATTTTGTCAGCTGCTATGCTCCCTTCTCTTTCAGGATATATTCTTCCAACGTTATCTCTCTAATACTACGTTCTTGATCTTTACCTTTATGTAGTTTGTATGCCGGTGGATGTAGCTCGTAGTATCGTTGGTTTGATCCCCGACGGAGATTTAAAAAAAGGATTTTAATTTATTTCTGAGCTCTTAAATATTATAAATATCGGTTGGTGTTAATTTGATCCCACACCCGTAAAATGCCAGTCATAGGCTATTAATTAAAATTGGTGGGAGACAAAGTTTGTCCCGTGAAGACCACCCATTCATAGTAAATTCCTGTAATAATAAGGATGATGCGTGAATCTCGGGCTGTAGTCTATAACCTTGGTGGATCACCACGCTACATGCAGCGCTTAACCATATGCACCATGGTAAGCGTCATAGAAAAGTGTCATATTAATCCTTGAGCCGATAGTTTAATAATTATTTTTATAAAGCTCATTTGTCAAAAATTAATCGTTTTCAGCGCATTATCTGTATTGTTGTGTTTATTAATTGATCTTTAAATATGGCGTTTGGTGCGTAGCAAATTTCCTTAAAATTTTAAGTGTTTTGTGGGTGTAAAAATGTTTATGATCACTGAAGTGGAAACGAGTGTTGACAGAACTCCTGCCTGTGTCCAGCGCAGTATTGTCCCAGACTTGGACGCTACACAGAGGACGTGTTTATCAACAAACACACGGGTCACAATTCCTAATACTCGGAAGTATTACACTTCACAGGAATATGTTTTTCAAGCTGATTATGCACAGACACTGTTGATGTAGATACGATACTCGTACCATAATATAAGATTATACTCTTATTCATTTGCTTTGTATTTATATAATTATATAAATACAAAGCATTAAAAGAATATTAAAAACATTAAAAGAACATTGAACAAATCTGAGATGTATAGTACCAATGAAGAGTAGAACACGAGATTCGTTGACTACCACCAAATCATTGGTGGTAAAACATGACTTTAAAAAGTGAGAAAAACTTTAGTTTTTCACTTAATACTTCACAGCAGGAAATGCCGTTTACATCTTAATTTTAATATTCTGGCTTTACAGTTTAAAATATGTTTAGCGAATTTTCGAGCAAAGTAGATAAAACTATGCTGATATGGTAAACATTCAACAAAAAATTCATTCCTCACGCCACTTCCAACGTTTTAAAACACTAATTACTTTCTTTTTTGCCAAAAAAAAACACAACTTCAAAGGGCAAATTTATTTCTTGTTTCAATGTTTCAACTTTTTGTTTAATAAAAAAATACTAATAAAATTATATTTTACGAATTTATGAGTAAATACAGATTAATTTTATAATTCAGGAAAACCTCGATTGTACGTTTTTCAAGGGATCTTAAAAAACACATATTATGCGAGAGATCTTCAAATATGCAATGATATAAAACATTTCTTTCGGGACTATACAAAATGAACGTCAAATGAACAATAATAAAACTTATTATACGACAACGTTTAATCGGTATTCCATTATATTTAAATTCATGTTTTAGAACAGACATGGATTTATCTAAATTATCTAAATAATCTTTAGACTATACTTAGACGACATTCTTTTCAAACAAAGGATTTGGGTCACCTTGGTAGAGAACATGACTGATTTGGACAAGCGATGGAAAGTGTTTGTTGTACTACTGTCAACTTAAGCCTGTCTACGGGCACCGAGTCCTTAATCATTTACTTAACTATTTACTCGAAATATCTCCTCAAAAATGCCTTCAAGTATATTTTTCTACTATAAGCTTTTATTTATCTAATGAAACATGCTTGGTCATTAAAATAATGGTATTTTCATGTATTCATTTCAGTAGAGACATGTTTTTAAATATATTGTTATTTGCTGAAAAGAATTCTGTTATTTTAAAAATATTTATTGAACTGCTGATTTTCTGTAAAAATTATAAACATTTTACTTGCAAATTACACACGTTATCAATATTATTTAAATAGAACTAACAATATACTTCTTTTACCGCGAGCGAATTTGATCCATCGAACAATTTCATTGTTACGTTTTTTTTTTCATTTTAAACTTTTTATTTCTTTGAAAAAAGCCAAAATTCTTGAGTCAAAGAAAATTACTTTAGGGCTCCAAAGCAACTTGCCAAAACACTTGTTTGGAGCCATCTTTAATGTACGGCTGTGAGACATGGTGCTCCAAATATGAAATTTGATAAAAAAGACTAGAACTTTGAAATGTGGTTTACACATTTTGTATTGATGAATTTCTGGAGAGACCACGTTACGAACAATGAGGTTCTCAGGATAATCAAGGAAGATAGGCACCTGATAAGAACCATCGTGCAGAGGCAGGCCCGATGGATTAGTCACATTATGCGCCACGATAGTCTTCTTCATGATATTGTGGAGGGATGGTTGAGGTACGTGTTTTGTGAGGGCGCCCTAGACGGGAGTATTTACAGCAAACATTTGAGGACATGAATTGTGGCGCGCTGAAAAGGGTTGCGGAGGACCGAGAGGATGGAGATCGAGATGCAAGATTCTGTTGCTGCAAACCAATCCACCGGATTGATACTACGAAGAAGAAGAAGAACTAACAATATACTTCTTTTACCGTGAGAGAATTTGATCCATCGAACAATTTCATTTTTAGTTTTTTTTTTCATTTTTAACTGAGTTCAAATATGGTATTTTAAGTACCATTTCATGTATGCACTATTTATCTTAATTTCTTGATTTACACGATTATTCATTTCTCACATTTGCACTGTTTCTTTATAAGATTTGTAAAAGCCGCTGTCAGGTGACGTAGTTCGAATTATTGTTGCTTAAAACGAATTCTCTAAAAAAATACATAACTTTGTAGCATGTGACACTTAACTCCAAACTATACCATCTATTTAATACTTTTAGAAAGCGAAATATTTCTTATACCCTACAGACTTGTGGGGTTTCAGTTTTATTTACGGCATGCCGTAATAATCAACAAATTACATGCATCGCGCAAGCATTGTACTTTAATTAACAGCCTCAGTACATAGTATGATCCGTCCATTCTCTCGAGTAGGAGTGTTGCGGCTTGTTGTGACGTGTTTTGACGTGTTGTGACGTGTTATGACGTGTTGCCGCGTGTCTGCACACTCCAGATGTGGTTCCATTGTTCCAATACGAGCGGTTGACAAGTAATCAGACCCACTCGCTCTCCCATAGAGTCCCGTGTCGAACCTGCCAACACTAAATACTCACTGATGAATGCTGTTGACAGATTTGTAAACGAATATTACGATACACTGGTTAGATTTAAGTTTACATACTTCATATTCCACATAATTTTGCGGTAATCGGAAATTTATTACACATAAAAGCATCTGCGCCTGTTTTTTTACAAAATTTGTGTTTTCAGATATATATTTTTTAATATCCCCTACATAATGGTTTAAAAAGCCTTCCAGAGAAAAAAACGGGAATCAAATAATTTGACAACATGCATAGAATTTTTGTCATCTTTAAGTGTTTGTAAATCAACATTCTTAAGGAGATACTATGATAAGTCTGACGCTTCTAAAGTCTGAATCATTTGGTCTTAAAAGGCTGCTAAACTCAACTAACGATGCGCGGCAATATAGTTTATTATCTTACAAAAAAAACTTTGTTATTGTATAAATAATGACTTACACAATAACTCATTTTTTTAAGTAAACTCGTATAAACGGAAGATTAGTATTACATACACGTCGATGAAGATATTTTATTGTCTGAAAATGACAGAAATATTTTTAAAAAACTTTCAGACAACACTTTTAATAAATAATGTCTAACACGTGACTTAAAAAATATTCTGGCATCACTACAGACGTCTGCGATTAGACTTACAAACAGCTGAATCTTCGCTTATTTTTTATTTCAAAATGCATTATCACACCCTCCTGAAAGAAAAAACTCACTTTGATATCTGAAAACGCATAATATTTCACAGCAGGCATCATCTCATATAAAGAACGCCCGGCGCGTGACCGGCGCCGTAGGCTACGCGTACTACAAGTACTACGCGTAGAAGCGTAGCCAACGTCTTCGATTAGTCTTAGACGGAGTATTCTTGTCTTCAGGGGTATGTGGTGAGATCCCCGGGTGGTTCCGACGCAAGGGCGGATAACCCCCGTCTGCACGGAGCCCCCGAGTAGAACCTCCATCTACAACCTCCATCTACGCGGCCGGAATAATAAAAAGTGTGTCTCGGTCGAGGGTTGCATCGCGCCCAGACCTCGACACTAGCGCGCGCCGTGAGCCTGAAACGCAACTTGCTATCAAAACACAACTTGCAGTCGAATGGGGTGGCTTTCTGTGCAGCTGGTGTCTTCTCTGTGACTGTTTAATTTCGTGCTGGTAACTTTAAGCCATAAAATGGACTTGCCTCTGCCCAATTAATGAATAAATCAAAAGTACATACTTTTTATAAACGTTTTATTATTATTATTTACATAAAAATAATTTACTTTGTAATTCTACTGTAATTCGTAAATTAAATATTTTAACAGTGAGTTACAAGAACATAATATTTATTTACCTTTAAATAAGTGTTTACATTTTTTTCCTTTTAGTATTGTGATTTTGCAGTTCTGTTTAAATATAGCTATGTACTATACATTTGAAGCCATAAATAAAGTTTATTTATAATTATGTTTTTTGTAGATATAGTGTTCTATATCTTCTACATACTCGTATATGAAACTTTTCATCAATATATTCTACGTAATTGAAGCCCAATTTAAGCAGTTTTCTACAATATTGTACACTTCAACGAATAGCCATATTCCAAGTTAAGTTCGTTTTCTGCCAACAGCGCTTTATGGAATGAAAAAATAATTTTATTACGTTGAAAACCTATTTTTTACTAACATTTATTTTGAAATTATTATCATTCAATTAGATTTATTCGTGATATTATGTCATTCTATTAAATTCCTTATAGGAACTGATTAGCTTTGAAATAATCTATCTACTTATATATAATTTTTTTCACACTTCATTTTATTCTCACGTTTCTTCAGTATCGTTTTCAATAAAAGCCGTCCAAGACTACCTCTTGAGCATGCCGCGTTTATAAATGCGGTCTTCTTCCTCCTCTGCCATATTTCCCGGCGCATCACTTGCACTTGTCCCAAGGTTTCGTCCCCTGCTGCACCGGATCCTACGTGAGAGGAATGCAACACCGAGCCTCCCCTCACCGGAAGGGGTCCTCCCGCCTGAGGTTCGTTGAAGTAAATCAATGCCTTAACCCTGAAAACAAGAGCCTTCTACAACGGATTTGTTTCACAGTACAGCAAAATACGCTAGTAATGTAATAAGTTCGTTTTTGAATAAACAAGTCGTATTCTAACATTCAAAATTTATTTTCAGTATTGTTTTCAACCTTTTTAAAAGACTCTAATGTGTGAATAATTTTCTAAGAATAATCATGTTTATTCATTTAATTCAAATGATGGAATTTCAAATTAAGATATCGATTAAAAGGGTTAAATATTATTACCTACCGTCTCTATATATACATTTGTAGAATATTTGTATACCAAGTAATGTTTAGATTTTTTGTGTTTCAAAAAATATAGTTTAATCAATATTAAAATATTATTTGTCTGTAATAAATTAAACAACGTGATAAATATTCTTGTTAAACGGTTATTAAAACATTAAAATAATCACCAATTCACTATGTTTGCTAGCAGGAGCATATGGTAGTGACAAACTATTGCTACAAATTTCTATCAGCCGCCTCGTCCCATGGCGTCTCTGCCTTCCGAATCTCAATTAGTTAAATATGTTTAAATATTATAAAAAATATTTTAAGTATAAAAAGTATAGCCACTTTAGTACGATACAAAATTATCCAAGAAAATATCATCCATAGTTATACTAAGAGTAAGAATATTCAAATCGCGTTGGCAAAAGAATTGAAAATTCTCGTCGCTTAACATAATGATACAAAAAACTACGCTATAATGCCAACTGCAACAAGCTGTTGTCGAGAGAAATGCAGAAAATGTGCATCTGAAATTCCCCCTTCCCCGTCTGACTGGCGACTATCATTTCCCGTCTCGCATTGCAACTCTCTGATAGTTGTTTTATGCGACAGAATTTTTTTTCCTATAAAAAAGTCAGACTCTAGCTCCGTGATAGTTATTAAAGTTTTGACGTTGGACGCATATTGAAGCGCTGCATCTGAGTGCAATTCCGTTGCGCTTATTGCAAAGTCGACTTTGATATCGGAAAGAAAACTTCCTGAAGGATTTTTCGCATTTTATTTTTTTTATTACTCGTACAGTTCAGATAGTCTCGATTGTCTGAAAGTGTAATATTTTCATAGCCTTCAGTATTAACATTGAAAATTACTTTAGTATTGAAATAGTAACTTCATGAATTTTAAATCGATAAATAGTTTTTACCTTGTTTCAACATCACACGGAGCACTTGCAGGTGCAATTTCAGCAATTGAATAAGCTCTTAGTGTAACCCATGTTAAAACAAGAAAGTATTTATCTATTTGATATTTCAAATGGATATTAAAATAAATGCTACAAATATGAATAACATCTTATGAATAATTTATTTGTACCGTTTATTTTTAAACGAAAATATAGACTCGTTTAGTTTTTCGTCTTCTATAGTTTACATTATGAATTGAACCAACCTATAACACCAAATGTTCTAGGTGTCGGATGCATTGAACTAATCATCCAATCTGAGTAAAAATTCTTAATAACAAACCCAAAATATTGCGCAAATATTACAGCTGTTTTGATGTTTTTAAGTTCCTGGGCTCCTGTTTTGGAGGTCGTCAGGAACCATATATTTTACAAACTGTCAGTAGGGTGTAAGATTGTAAGAAAGAATGGACAGTGGTAACTGACAGAACTAAGTGACGACAATCTGTGGTGACGATATGTTCCAGATATACAACGAATATGGGAAGAAATACTAACTACATATATCGTGGTCCTTTTATCGAGAATATAGAATTGTTGACAGTACATACATTTCATCTGGTTTTATTTTACAGTACAATACCGGAAAAGCATTTCCTTGGAGTATTTTTGCAGTTGATTATTATTCAAATGTACTCGCATTATATTTGATCGTTCGTTGAATTAAATAACCTCCCCCGTTTCTTGACCATGTCTCGGCTCCGCCCCCATAAACACGTTTGTTTTATTAATTGCTTCACCATACACCCGATTCTCACACTAGGGGGCGACACAAGCTCTCTATGGAAACGTGACAGGTGCCAGTGAAAGGTTAAACGTTCCCTAGGGGAACAATTTCATCTTGGTAACTTATACCCAATATCGAATAAGTTATTTCATTATTGTCAACTGACGCGTTTCCAAAGGACTGGTATTAAGAGATTCCCCGACGGTTTTTTTTTTTCAAGTAGATGATATTATATTATACTCACTCAACGTCACTAGGAGCCGTCAGTTTTTTACCCTCTATGATTAAATTTTCGACACGAACATGAAATTAAATTTGTAAGTTTTTTTTAATAGTTATCTACTCATTCCCATTCTTTTTATTTTTCCAAGAACCGTTTAAAAAAATCATTTTATTCGTTCGTCAAATTTCATTAAAGTGTTTTAAAAGAAATTCTTATTTTAAAAAGCTAAGATTCAATATGCAATATGATTTTTATTGTGAATAATATTTAAATTTTATGAGATTCAGGTTATACGCAAAAAAAATCAGTAATCAATTTTATTATCTTATTAAAAAAAAAACATTATTAATGATAGTAAAACAATTTATTATTATATTGATTTTCGGGTTCAATGGTTAAACATACGGTTTATGAAAAAAAAAAAACATTCTAATTATTTCGGCTTCATCGTGAAGCTATTTTTTTTTCATCGACGAATCCGAAACATAACTTAATTAAGATAGTATCATAGAATAGTTGTTAATTTTATTTAATTTACCATTTTAATATTTTTAAATTCCACCAAGAAATATTGATCGATAAATGTAAATAAATAATGCCTTATTAGTTTCCTTCCACGGCCGGAAATCATGAGTTTTTCATCACTCTGAATACAAATTATACTGTCAATTATAAAACTAGTATTTAAAGCATAAATGTACTTATCTGGTCTTTTTCATATATCACGTTGGTTCTTGTAACTTTTAGCTAAAAGATGATGCATAAAAAACTATTCTAAGAAAGTAACAAAACGATATATCACAGCTTCAAATTTCAATGATAGGGGAATCTTACACGGCATATATCGGATACCGATGCGAACAGGTTAACATTTAAATATTATTTATTGTACTAAAGAGAGTATAAGGTATATCAGTGTTAGCCATTGTAAATGTTTAAATTAATTAGTTAAATTGTTTCACCAAACTTCCGGTTCACTACTTCACTACAGAGCACTCTACTTGAAGTCTTGGATGCATAGATCATTTGGCCGGGGATGTAAGAGCGTCTCTCCCCAAGTAAATGAGGAATCAGTTGACTTGGGGTGAAGGGCCATTTATTTGCAACAGATGTGAGGCAAGACAGATTCCCGAAAGCTATTTCAATGTTATAGCCTAATTTAATCCCGGCATAAGGTGTTATATTACTTATTTACTAGTTTTCACCCATAGTATTAGTAACGAGAAACCCATGCTCCATAAATTATAATATATTACTGTACTTACTTACGCCTTTGTCGTTGAATAGAATATTTATCGCTCTATTGGAAATTAATTTATTATTTGAAACCACTCGTTAACTACCATAGAAAATACATTCAAACTGCAAGCTTCAAATTACATTAGTTTTAAAAATTCAATGATGTTAGTCAAATATATGTTTTTAGATTTTTTTTCTTTTTTTACTTCATCTTTCGGTTTCATCGATAAGCTATTCTTATTTAACAAAGCAGAAACTTGTTACAATATGTTTGTGAAATTTATATATTTCATAATTACTCCCTCTCCATAGAGAATTATCAATTAAATAAAACACTCTAATAGACTTTAAAACGGCCATTCTTGATTTGCAAACTTCGTAACTTATTTAATACATTGATTTTCATATTTAATTTTAAGGAATGAAAAATATAATGCTCATGAACTTTTAATCAAAAATATTTTTAATATAATAATTCGTACATCTTATATACATAATACAACTTATTCCGCGCATCTGTTCGGGCAGGAGATGGTCGAGTGGTCTAGGCCCTAGGGTAATGAACAAGAGCAACGGTTGGTTCCATTGCTCGCAGGTTCGCATCCCGCTTCTGACGATATTTTTTCTGAATGAATTAATGCGTATAAAGAATTTGATGTATAGTATGTGTGTATTTAATAACTAATAATAATTCCTATTGCTTAAAAAAAACCACAAATATTTTATTTGTAAACATTCATAAATTTAATCCATATAAATGTTTTTAAATAATATAATATACATGTAATAATTTGTTTTTACTGAAAAACATAAAAACAGATGGAAAATCATTAAGGTTTATTATTATTTTATTTTATATTAATCGTTTTTTTTCTGCAATATTTTTAAGTCAATTGAAATTTATTGTAATTCAAAAATAATTTTCTCGTATTAAGTATTTTTATAAATTGTTGCTTACCTTCACCTTCATCGTTATTTATAAAATAAATCGTCGCAATTTACATTGTTTTTTTTTGTAATTAAATCTCCAAAATAAAACGCTCACCTGAAAACGTTTGTACGCGAAAGGGGTTCAATCCCAAAAGTCCCCTCTCTAGGTGACACTGGCGACTATACTCTGGCAGCTTTCCTTCATAATTGCTTCACACTTCTGGCCCGAGCTTTGCCCGGAGCTTTGTCCTTCCAATTACCCGACGTAGCCTTGCAAAAATTGGTAATCCCATATCACGCTTGACGATTTTATGTTGATGCTTGCTATACAGCCGAGCGTTCATGAGCAGGGAGACTCTAGAATTCCCCTTCAACTTTCCACCATCCACTCGCAATGAGCATCAGGTAGATGTTTACATTCCCTAGTGTTCCCTGCACTAAAATACATTCTTCGAGTTTCTGAGATCCTAATACCGCGTCTCTCTCTCTCTGAAACTTCTTACATCCCGTGTTACCGACCCCTTCAATGTATTGTCAGTACTTCTGTTAAATTTCCGTGACAAATTACCCGAGGTATTTCCCGGATGCATTTTTTTTTCTTCAAATATGTTTTATGATTGCAGATATCCTCGCGGGAGTTGAAGTTTTTCATAGAAATAAAAATGAAATATTACATTTTGCGGAGACACACCATCGCTCCCTGTGGGGGTTTTATCTTTAATGATACAAAATTTAAATAACAACACCTTGTCGCATTGCTTATTATCCAAAAAAAAATAAAAACAAGGACAGCTTTGTATCACATTGCTTCCAGATTTTTTGCCTCCTCCCAAACTAATATCAAATTCGTACGTTGAGCCGAATATATTCCATGCAATATAATTGACGGTATTCCACGTTGAATGTCCCAGATAATGATTAAAAGTTAGTTTAAATATATGCTCTCCTGTGGTAAACTATTTTGAAATGAAAAATATATTCAATAAATTTTTTCTTCATCCTTGCAACCCTATATGTCTCTCTTATCATTCCCTGATAGACACACCCCTACCCTCTCTCCTACATAAACTGTGTTTGACCACTTATAAAGTACTATCACAGCTCAGTTATCTCTTAACAAGTGATGAATTGAGAAAGGCTACGAGTTAGTCGAAACTGTAGTCTCCTAATAGAGAACTTATATTACGTGATCCATGTAAAAACAAGGTAAATAAATAAATATTTATAACACAATTCTAACAATAAATCATAAAAATCATAAAAAAAAAAATGTTTTTTACATTTAAAAAAATATAAAATAGTCATGAAACTGGATACTTTTACCATCTAAAAGACTTCATTTAGATTTATTTTACCATAGTATAAATTTATCGAATAGAAAGATTAGATGAATGTATTACATGTATTCTCTTGATTTTTAAATATTAACATTGATCACATGATTTGTCGTCTACTATGTTAATATAATATGTAATCATGCGTTGATTATTTTGTACTGTAAATGAAATGATACGACGCATAAACCAAATTTGATAAGACCGTAAAAAGTTAAACTTATCAAGGATATACGTGTGGAATTCTTGGTGTTTTATGCGCTTATAGTCAGTACCAAACATTGGGGAAAAACAGAATTGCTTCTTTTATGTGGAACAATTTGTCGTCGCTCAGAGCGCTGCAAACTGTTCTGCTCCGTACCGTACCGCTACATGACAAAAAACCTCACGAACTGATGCGGTACCGCGGTACGAATACTTTGAGAGCCAAATTTGTCGACATACTAGCTGATCTGGCAAACTTTGTACCGCCTTAGAATCAATAGATGTTATATTTACTTAATGAATTATTTAAATGAATTAAATTCAGCTTTTTATTAATGCTTAAGGAATTTCGAGTCTAAAATGAACAAAAAAAATATATCGAAATTAGTCAATCAGTTATCCAAATGTCTTCTATCTTAAAAAGCCATTTCAAACAAAATTTAAAATACAATTTTATTCTTTTTTTTTCGTGATTTAATGAGTTATTTTGCTTTCGCTGAGACTGTCCAACTAGTTGAATATCATAAAAATCGATCCAGCCGTTCTTGAATCGTAAGCTTTACTAAATTTTATATTTAAATTTAATATTACCGTTTGAAATAATTATTCGTCAATAATGTCATATTTCAAACATTGAATAAACAATATTTTTTTAATGCAATAAATGTATTTGTTGTTCTTTTTTACCGTCAGATAGTGATATACCTTTGATAGGCCGAATCTAGCTGTTTCCAGCTACTTTGTATTCCTAAATAAGATTTTTTTACCCAGCAGGCATTTTGCATGTAACGAGAAGCGAGAATGTTTCTATTAGTGACAACATATGACATAAAAACGTGTGTAGGTTTTTGTGCTATGAAATATAAATTAAAACATATTTAACATAATTAATACTCAAATGTAGTACATTTTTTAATAGAGATGACAAGAACATCGATTTTTGTGATATTTTAAGCCTCTGCTTCTATACTTGCACCGCAGTACCGCTTTCATTTTCGTACCGCAGTACAGCTACCGCGCACCTCATCGCTTTACGAAATGCTTTATGTAGCAGTATTATACCCATCGGTGTCAGCAGAATGCCTTCTGTGTCTATTCTACAAATCATATTTTTTATATCCATCCTTATAAAAGTGGCGATCTCAGAAATGCGAATACCCGTGTTCAATGTTCGTCTGGTAAAATATCTTACGTCAAATAATATTTAACGTAACAAATTATTATTAAAAGCTTAATATTTAATTGTATCGTTATGTATTACGAGTATGCACGCAATTCTTTAACTATAAATATTATATTATACATTCGTACAAGAATGTGATCCCATTAAAAAACGTATTATTTTTTCGGTCCTTCGTTAGCAAATAATCACTACTTTAAATGTAAAAGAATAACTGACGAAGACTACACTGAGTGTAAAAATCTTTGTTTTCACTTCTGTGATAACAGTTGCTCATTTATAGTACAATTTATTATAAATCTAAAATGTATTCCAAAGAGAATATTAATAATATAAATAATACAGTTCATTTTACTTTCTATTCTAAATCAAATGTATACATGCTTCATAATTTTAGTTTTAATTGATTACTTTAGTAATTAATTAATATAAAACAATCCACTTTTGTGCTTCGTAAATTCCGAGTAGTGTTTCGTGTTGGGTTTAAGGGTAGTAGATATAAGTTTTAGGTTCGGACTCTGCAGAGAGAGTCTCTACAGAGCTGCGACAAAAGTTCCTGGCGGTCAAGGGAACTAGGGGAAGGGACAGAAGTAAGTAATAGCCAATTTGCCGGACAATAAAACCATTATTTGTTACAAACGTAGGTTTCAATTACAGCTGGATCTGTTTCATAGTCTTCCGGAGCTGGCAACGTCCTCCAACTAAATACAACTTCGTAATAGATAGATAATACTGTGCTAGTACTAAACAATTTCGGTTGTCGTTTCGGAAAGTAATTTCGGGCAAAAATACATTTCAGTACAGAAATCGCCGTATATAAATTGCATTATGTCGTCTACTTTTATATTTTATTACGTCTCCTACTTTTCTTACTCAACGATTTTTTTTTAAATATAAGTATTTAATTATTTATACAGGTAACATATTACCATCAATTTTTATTACAAAATATGCGAGTTTTATTTTTTGTGTAGATTTTTTAGATGTTACATATATAACTTTTCTTTCTGCATAAACAAATTGACGAATAATGGTCATGCTTTCAATTATAGTACAATACGTAAAATATAATTATAGGTTTAAATATAATATTTTAAATATTTTTTTTTGAATACTCACCGTACGGAAAATTTTGAAAAAATTGTTTATCATAAATATGTTGATCCATTTGCAGTAGAAAATTTATTTATTCAGAGAACAGATGTTTTATATATATATTAATAATAGTGATAATAAGATATGCATGAAAAATAAAACATAAAAGTAAGAGAAGAAAACATAACTGAAATGTAGAAAAAGCGATAAAAAAACTAAATGAATCAAAGATCACAGAGATATATTGTATTTCTTTAGCTTGATAATGATTTCTCGGCGAAGGTAAAACATATCTTCGTTAAGTTAATATAATTACGAAATTTATTTTACAAATTCATTGTCATTCACATGATTAAAATTGTAGAACTCCATCAACAATTATTTATCAAAACTCAGTTCGCATCGTAAAGAATTGATCAAAACCCCCAACACCACCCCAAAATATAATTCTTGACATGATATCTAACAAAAAAACAGTTCTAAAAAAAGTGATCTCTGTATTTAAATTACTAATCAAAATGTTACAGTGGTACAATATTGTCAAGAGTGGCTCCCACATTAGTAAATTTTACCTCTCGCAAATTATGCCAGCCGGTGTGATGAAACTCATAGAAGTAACATTCGCATAGTGAATTCCACCGTGACAATTAAGTGAGGGCTGCTTGGGGAGGAAAAAACGGGCCCCCTTTGTAGGGGGAGCCTCTGCCTGGCCCTCCGCCCCTTTCTCTGCTCGACAGGTGCCGCTAACTACATTTTATCCCATTCGCAATTCATAAAGATGGATTGCAATATCCTTCCGGGGACCATGTCAGGTGCGGCGCATTACAGAGTACTAGTAGTAAATGGAGATAATATTACAACTACCTACATATTGAAGATAGAATATTATATTTAACTGCTCAGTTTGAGTTAATATACAACAACAACAAAAAACATTTATTTTTTTAGATGTTTTTTATTTCATCGTTTAGAATTTATACGATATAAACAAATGTTAGGTGGAATTAATTGTTTTTATTGTTGTTCATGATTAGCTTTAAAAAATAATAAAAAACATGCGCCACGGTGGTATTCTCTCTGTAAACTATATAACTTTGCAATAATTATTATAAAAATTATTGCAAAATATGAGCTATGTAAGTTTTTTATTATTTTTATTAAGAAGACATTTAGAGGCTTCGTTGGGCAATGTCATTGAGTTTTTTTTTAATAGTTATAAAATAAGATAATTGTACTAAAATCCATGAAAAATGTATTGTAATTGCTAATTTACTTTAATTCCGATAATAATAGCGTCATATATTTTGCATTCAACAAAATATAATTATCGAAAAAAGTATGCAGAGGTTTTTTTCACTACAAAACATAAATCGACTACAGTCTTCAGCTTTTAAAATTATATGTTTTCCTCTGAAAATTTTTGACAACTATGTTTATTATAGTTTAAATATTTTTTTTACATACATTATACGTTTTTTTAAAATATGCTTAAAGTTGCATTAAATTCAATTTACACTACTTTTCTCGAGTAAATAACTAACCACGAATGACTATAATTAACACTCAAAAATCGTTTCCATTAATAATTAATATTTTCAATTTCAAAATTGCAATGAAAAATAAATTTTGTCTATCTAAATAAGTATCTCTATCGTAAATATGCTGAAATGAAAATGCACACATATAAATTAACTGCAGTATGCAGGCGGAACATTTGTTAATTATTCTTCGTTGATTGTGAGCAGGTAGAAGTTATATGAAATAAAAAAATTCTCTCCGTTCCAAATTGAAATTTGCGATAGGCCGCTCTTGTTCCTTTTACCGTTGAATTAAATCTTTTTTTTCCACAGTAGAATCGTTCCTTTTTCCTGTGGAATCGTCTCTTTTTCTGTGAAATTCGCCTGTTAATACATTTGATCATTTTTTTTCACGGGATTCAGATTGCTAGTGAGGTGGCGTACAAGAGCTGGATTTCAGGGATCGTTACTCGCAGACTTTACGGCGATTGATCAGGCTTTCTGACTAATTGAAATAAAAAAGAAAGGTGAAAAGAATTCCTGTTGTATTTTGATTTTCTTGTGCAAATCTACGATGATTTTTCACTCAAAAAATTGTCAAATCTTTTAAAACGATTTGTTCAAACAAGAATTAAATTTTATACGATCGCTAAATTTTGTAAAAAAAATTTTTTCATAGTATATACATAATAAAAACTATTTATTTTTAATGTGTATTTTTAAAATGTAATAATTCCTGCAAATTAAAAAATAATAACATATTGTTGTTGCATGTATTTAAATACGATTTGAATTGCATCATCGTAAGTATCCATCAATAAGAATCAGTCCAGCGACCATACTGCATCATTATCTCACTGAATATAAGCAACATTGAGGAAAAAAACTTGTATTGGTCATCTCCTGTTGCTAACCACGTGTCGCTGGTCAGGTTGAGCCACTCTTTAGGTGCCTAGATGATTAGCCCGACGCTCGGGAGTGCCGGGATATACATTCGTCGCTCGACACTCAAACCGGGCGGACGTGTCTAGTCATCCTACCTACAGGATGGCGAACTGTTGCGATTGTGATATCGCGCAAATAAATCGTCGCTTAGACGATCACCGTTTGCTGCTGGAGAGGCTCTTAAAGGCTGTTGGATGCGGGATGGATGATGCTCTGACATCCGTTGGTGTGGACCCTCCACCCAACCCGACAAGTCTGCCGACTTCCCGCAGAAGGCGCTTACCTCGAGCGTGCAAATCAATTCCGGCTACCTACGCTGAAGCTGTCAACATTCCTGTGTCGATGTCGCTTAACTGTGACAGCAGAGACTCGAACCTGCCGTCAAAGAATCCGCTTCGAGTGAGGCCACCGAAGAGGACTCCTCGGAAGATACTATCGAAGGAGCCCCTGCTGTTTCGAGCAAGGCTCCCAAGGACTCCCGTTCTCAGCCGGGACGAATCATCGTTCGAGGAACTGGAGGACCTGAGTGCTTTCTCCGTGGATGTCCTCTCCCTCCCCCGAGCAATCTTTCCGGAGAAGTTCAACGTTCTAAGTTGAGTCGCGCCTCTCCGCATGCGGAAAGGCAACAACATTCAGCACGTCTGATGATCCGTGGTTCTGCAGCTCCTTCAAAAAACGTTACTGGAGTGAAGATGGCGTATCTTCACGCCAAGGGCCTTCACCCAGATACATCGGCTGAGGACTTGCAGAGCTTCTTGGCAGCGACCGCTGCATTCAATCCTTCTTGGATGACCATCAGGAGGATTATCAGCAGGCGGACGCTGTCAACTTCTTTCAAAGTCGGGGTCATCGCGACTTCGCTGGAGTCTCTCATGGAGCCTCAAGTGTGGCCTGAAAGGACCATCGTTCAACCCTGGATACGCATAAGACGAAAGAATCGCAGTGAACAGTGGTTGAAACCAACTTGAGTGAAGATATTGACATATTTAGTGTTATATTGCTTTAAATTCAGTACTGGTGTTTATGGAGGCGAAATGTTACACGTTTTATTTTGTGACAATAATGCCTTGTTATTTGTGAGTCAGGGTTTTTGTTGTTACAAGTCAAACTGTTTATCTTGAGTCTCCTGACGCTAGTTCTGGGTGTGAGGTCAGTGATACTAAATGTGTCTATAAATTTACATCACCACATTTATGGTACCTATTGTATTTATATTTTATAGTATATTATTGTATTTATATTATTGTACTTCAGAAATGCATTGAATTGATAAAATTTGTAATGTTTCTGCAAGGAAAAAAAATAAAAATAAAATTGAAAATTGAAATAAATCAAAATTTATTTTCAAAAAATCTTCGAGGTCTACCTTAGAGGTCGTCGAAGATGTTCCCAGGTGGATCTTAGGTGGCAGAGATGTCTTGGAATGAGACATAATTATTCGCAATTAACAGAACTCAGTGGCTGAAATATGTGACAATATGTTCCAGTTATACAACGGATATGAGTAAATCATCGCATGTACCAGTATTTATGTATACCAAATTTCAGTTTAATGAAATACTCAAATCTAATTGACTAAAATCGGTCTAATTGAACGTATTTTTTTTATCCGGCTAATGCGTACACATACACATAAGTGGCATCCAAGGATGAACAGCGCCAACATAATAAAAACATGCCGTAGAAGTAAAAATAAAACATAAATTGCATAAATACACATATATTGACATGCACAATATTCAAAAAGCAATAACGTGCGTGAAATTGAATTCGGTCACTCGAAATTCCAGATTTTCACATTTCACAAAAGGCATTTTTACGATTTCAAACAACGGGCATTTGACGTGGCATTTAAATATGCAAAAGGCACGCAATTTGTTTTTGTTAACACGTTTCGGCCGGTATCTATGGTCCATCAAATTTATTGCCATGTCCGTGAAGGTATGTGTTCGCAGTCCATATTAATGCGGTATGGAGGTAATTCCGCGAGCCCTTCCCAATTTTCAGCGACCAACCGTGCAAGCTTTCAAGGCATTTTTCTCTTTTTTATAGTCACAGTTTAATTAACTTAATTATGGTTTATGCTCGGTTATGAAGTCAATTACTTCGTCGAATTCCGAAAAGGTGATTTATCCCTCTTTTTGTTAATTGAGTTTTAATTGCATATTTCATCAATTTCTACTACTACAACTATATTTAGTATTTTATTTTTACTTTTCAGTTTATTCGTTTAGCCATCCTCAAGCACCAGAACAGTTCTTATAAATCAATACAATTTTATTCAAATAATTAATTTACTATTATTATACTCAAAATTTAGTATATTCCCTGATTATATAATTAAGTAATTAAATATTTGCTTAAGTTCTGGCTGATATGATAAAGTTAAAATATTTTAAGTCATTGCAAGTTGCTTTTATTAATCAAGGCTGATCAAGGATCATATTTTATATCTTGAATATAATATTTTGCACTGTAGTTTATTTTCTTCCTGAACAATAAATGTTTCTTATTCCTCTTATTAAATTTGCCCATTGTTTAGATTTTCTTCATATTTATTCGTCAATATTGGACTATACAGTATTTTCATATCGTTATGTTGTTTTACATTGAAGGGATGATATTTGAATAATTTATTTATTCAATTTATTTTATGTACCTTGACACAAATATTAAAAAATAAATTACATAGTTGTTTAAAAATTAAATAGATGTGTGTTTATTATATGGTTATAATAAAAGGACTATTTTTCTAAAATAATTTCGTACGTTTTCAAGTAACCGTAAACAAATAAACCCTTTTTATATTTATCCAAAATAAACCGTATTAAAATTCCAATTATACCGAAATTTAATCAGCTGGAGAAATACATTTTGTCCTTTAAAATTTATGTGGCTCTGTTAATTAGAAGACCGCGACAGCCCACCTCCATTATTTAACTAGAATCGGTCACCTGTGTTTTTTTTTCCATAGTACAACGTAAACAAATATGTACTTGAATATAGCTTTTAGAGAATTATTTTTTATGTACGTTAATTAAATATTTTATTATTTTATTTCTAGGTTATATTTGTTTTTTTACATCGATCGTACAATAATTCATAAAATATTATACATTCATCTGAAAGTGGGGGAAGGGCATCTGCATACGAGTACTTAAAAAATTAGTTATTGCAGTAATTATAACATTTTTTTTTTATTTATTTAATCAAATATAAAAAGATACATTTTTTACATAGTAATTTACATTCCAATCTTTTTTTTTTTTTACATTCGCTTACCACACCACTTAAAGATAAGATCTTGTGTGTGGCGTGGGATTCATCTATGTTATTTTACAGTTTTATATAATTATACAGAGTATTACATATTTAGACATTTACATGATTTTGATATAGAACTAACATTATATGATTAAAGATTTAATATACTATATGTTGAATTAAATTTAATGTATATATAATTTAATAATACATTTTTGGTACATTTCATTATTTCAATTTGTTATGCAGTGACGTCGGTTCTGTTCGTAATTCTTTTAAAAGTACTGTTTCACCTTTTCAATCAATATTTTAATATCGCTGATCTCTTTTATTTCCCGAGGAAGATTGTTAAAATTAACTATTCTCAACAATAACATATAGTTATTAATTTATTTATATATAAGACATTCAAAAAATATCAGTAAATATAAGTCACATAATTTAATATACAAAAGCATTTAAAATGCTAAAAAGCTTATTTTTTATATAAAAAATATATCGTATTTTAGCATCGTTCAAAATGTACCTATATTGATCCAAAACACTTAAAATTACTTAAAATAAAATAATGTGAAATAAAATTTAATATTCATTTATTATTTCAAAAATCTTACAACTATGTTTATTTAGCTTTTTAACCATTCACCTGTCAAAAAATTTGTTTATTTTGTCTGTTATATACAAGAAAAATGCTCTCCAATCAACATTAAACATACTATTTTATATGTAAATATTTTTATCATACTTTTAGTATTGAATTTTTCTTTTGATTTTGTACGTGGGCTCTTAAATAAAATGTTTCTATCGCGTTCATACAATTTTCCACCGCAAATATTTAACGTTCTTCTCACGTAATAAAGCGACGCAGCCCCTCTTTCGCTGACGTAGACCTCTCTCCTCTACGCCATTGCTACGACCGGTGAAGGTTGCCGGTCTGCGAGAAGTTCTCGTGTCAAGGTTAACTCATACATTCACTGACAAAAACAATACCAGCATAGTAACTAGCCATTTGCTCTCTTTACGTATTACCCGGTGTACATTTTACTACCAAAGTTTCGAGATAAAATACAGCATTAGGAGTTGAATTATATTCTACTGTTTAATGTACATGAAAAGTACTGGGCCTAAAATTATAGTTTATTTTGTTTAACGAAGTGAAGTTGACTTCTGGCGCGTAATTAACTGTGAATTATTCATGTGATGTAATGCCTTTAATAACTATTATTATACTTCCTCGATCCCTTTAGTTTGCTAAACTCTAGGAAATTCTGTTCAAGGGATCTTCGCAAACGTGCGGTTTTCCTGTGTTTCCCCCTCCTTTTTAATAATGCATTGTATGCATACATTACGTTTCATCATCTGGTATTATATCGACGTACAGCATAATACTCGTAGGGACCTTTTAAAAATTACAAGAATCTAATATTTTGGTATTGCAAAATTTACCAAGTTCATTTAGTTATAATACTATATAATTTAATTATTTTCAGTACCCAGTGTCAGATTTAGCAGCTCTTTTAGGCCAAGTTATTATGTTTTAATAATGTCATGATTTTTTTGATCTTCCTAAGACTTCATCCTTACTCATGAATTATTGGTAAAAACAACTAATTTATATGATAATAATATTCTTGGTCCTATTTCGTAATTTACTTTCATGAAAATTAGCGTAATATATAAGTCAGTAACTTAAAATATTTTGAATATTCTAATGATACTTGTACTACAACAACCTTACTATTAACCAAGCGTTCACATCTCAGAAGAACAACTCGAATTGTATTTTATATGTATTAGGTAAACTTTGAAGTGTATTTGTATTACTTGAGACGAGGCAATGAGGAGCTGGCAGAACTGTACGGTACCAATTTGTGATGACCCAGCTAGAGAGTATGTATAATAGAATACGAAAATTCTAGTAATTGTGTTATTTTTGACATTAATTAATTATTATTATTCAATTCTTTAGTCTTTTAATTATTTTAATAGTATATGGTACTTAATATACCATATAAAATATTAATGTTAAGAAAAAATACAGACAGTCAAAAAAATAAAGCATATAAAATTAAATTAAATATTTTTATTGTCGTGATTAAATAAAACTTGAATTATTAACTTATTACCTATAATGAACTGTCTAAATAAAAATAATTTAGACAGTGATATATTTTCTATAAGTGTATTTTATTTCTTTGGATACAGATTATACATCGTATCCTCTTCATATTACTAGTCATTTATGCTAACGAGTTGAAACTTTCAAATCACATTATGCTATGAAAAAATGATTGCATATTTCAGTTTCACAATTTTTAACGCAGGCTCTTGACTCCCCCCTTTGCTCCCCGGCACCTGGGGACCTCACACAACAGCTAACTAGTTAAACTAGTTAGCCTCCTCCAGCACGGGCGCACTTCCGGTCCCCTCACCCTCTGAATATAATAACCGCCCCAACATTTGAATTGTCCATTAATATATAAAATCCCTCTCGTTCAGATTACGCTCAGGTAGCTATTAACTCCGTGCATTTTCACTAAAGCATTTTTCAAATCATTAAAATTTGAATTAATATTTCTGCAATTATATGCCGAAAACTCTTACTAAACTATCAAATCATCAAAAAAGCCATCAAATCTCTGGCTCTTCTCCTTGTTTCTCCACTTCTCTCTCTACCATTGATTTACTGATTTATATCATGTTTAGTTTTAAGTTTGTCCTACAGAAGGTGAGACCGAAACTGGCAAACGAATAAATTATTAAAACTCAGTAGCTTAACAAAATTTATTATTTCATTATTTTATGAAATCATTGTCAAATCATATTTTTTTTACTGAATAATTCATATTTTTTCAAATACCTTAAAATTTGTTGTCATAATTCAATTAACTATTTTTAATGTGATGTTTTTTTTCTGTCACATTAACTCAGCAAAAAATAAAATAATGCTTAATCACATTGTAAATAAATAATACGGATATTAAATCTGGATCAAAATAATCCGTAAATAATCATTTTTTATTACCATGCTTTAAATTTACTTAAATCTTATTTCATGGGTAAATATTCTAGTATTTTATATTATTCTTATCTACTGTTGCAGTTTCAATGTATTTCACATTGTTATTCCAATGTTTCAGTGTCTTCCGCTCTTTTGTTATGCCACGTTTTATATTAAATACAAAAAACGCTAAATAGAAAGTTGACTGTCTGCGCTTTCTCAGACTAAACAATGGAGATAACGCTGTGGAAAAAGCATTCATCTTCCCCTAGTTGCATTCTATCCCCGGAACCTTCGCATCTCCCCGTATGCAAGATGAGGGGGATGATATAATGCTCTTGATGAATCCTCCCACTCTGCCCCTCAGTTCGTCTGGTGCTTTGCTCCATCCAATTAACTCCAGAAAGCTTTGCATTTTCAATGTAAACCTCGACAAATTTGTTTAATCCCAAAACTGGCATATATCCCTTGCAAATAACCCCAAAAACTATAAACTATTCACGCAAAATAAGAAAATATATCAAAATATAATCTGCATTTACCCAATTTTGTTTGAATCAATTGCACACAATTGTTGTGCTATGTAATTAGTGAACTTATTGTCCAAAGTATAAAAATTATCACATTAATTAAGCAATATTATGTTAATAATATTAACCCCTCGTGATTTCAGAAAGTTTGGTATAGTAGCATTTTAAATATAATTGTTTATTTAAATTGTTTCCTTTTTAATTCGTGTATAAAAGCTCCTGTTTGTATGCGTTTATACCGTATACGTTTTAATTTGTGCTAATAAAAATTAATTGATGTAAATAAAATAAAAACTAAAAAAAAATACGAGTATATTCATTTTGTATGAAATAAATGTTACATAAGATGATTATTGCTCAGGATCTGTATGTGTATTAAATTTGCTTCAAACATTAGAATACGTCACGAATTTCAATGTTCAAAAGTACTTTTTAACATAAAGTTTAATGTTCTGTAAATGTTATATTATTTATGACTAGTATTTTAGGTATTCGCTGAATTTTGACAAATTCACTGAACATAGATAAAGACACTTTTAGGTGTGGAAAGGGAAGTTCACAACACTGGAGACAGTTGACAAAGCTCGCCCAGGAGCTTTCTGCGAGGAGTGTTTCAGCATACAATGCATCACAAAAGCTCCGCAATACCAAAACCGGCATTATTAGAAGTGGCAATATTTATTTTTGGAATTAACACCCAGGGTTTGCCAGTTTGAACAGAGTGAATTTATAATTTCCCGCCGGGGAACTGTTCGGGCGGCCAGGACGGATATGCCTAGGTGCTGAAATAGGGTGACTTTTGCCCTGAATTGCACAATTAAGGACTTTAATATTTATAAAAGATACTATACGTTATGTACAAAAACCGGAAAATGGAATGTATTCCTTGGAAAGATGAAAAATAGCTGGGCAGATTTAGTCATTTTTCTTTCAAAGTCGGTCACCCATCGGCGGCTTAATAGCCAATCGTAGGTTGTTTTTATATTGTTAACTCGTATTGATGATTTCGAGCTTAATTATTACTTGGCTTGAAATTAAATATGTCAAATAATTTATAAAGAAATAAATATTCTCGGTTTTGAAATATTATTAATTCCACAGTTACGTCTCACCCTTAACTAACTTTCTCTTCTCGCACCATTTTTTACTCTATAGTAAATTCTGGATATTTTCATAAATCAAATCAATATACACTTGTAATCATCTCAACCTTACATAATTTATCCTTTACGTAAGTAAAGGGCCATTGAGATCGAGCGTTACTTAACATAGTTGTCGTCAACTCACAATTGATGTTCTCTTGCATACATTTATATACCGTGATTAAGAATTTAAGATCTTAAGAGCGTTAAGATGTATTTGAAAAAAGTAAATAATGTTTCATCTTTTCAGTAATTGTTTATAAATCCAAAGACCAACGAAGTACTAAGTGAGTGCGAAACCGAGGTCTTGTCCCTGTGATTCAAAGTAACCAACGTTCTAATAATAAACGTACGTTGGTTACCCAACCTCGCCATTTCCTTCCTATCCCACGTATTTCGTGGTTAGCAACGTGTTACCAAAGAAGGCAATTCGAGAACCGCTGTAGTATACTAATTTCGCAGCCTTAGACTGAGGTCTATTTGACATCTAACTGATGCACCTAGAATCACGGGAAGGCCTTCAGCCACTCTATAGCAAGTAGCTTTTTGCGTGCGCCCAGTTACGGGTCCCCATCTGGGTCTCCAAAACAGAACGGGACAGGGAGGGTTTTCACCAAGCGAGGTTGGTTACCCCAGTTAAGACTCGTTTGCATTGCGGGTGCGACTTGGTGCGACGAATTAATGAAACGCCCTCCCTCGCCGTGCCAGGAAATTCATCGAATTTGACGGAACACTTCCTTTTCCTTTGCGCATATTTTACCAATAACGCGATATACGAATGCTTATATTTCAGAATCACATTATTCAGATCGTTGTAGAACTTTTACCTGCATTTAACAAGACCAACTAAGTGAGCTTAAATGTACCTGTTATCGTTTTCACTGGAGTGTAAATCTAACCTTATTCATTATATTTTACTTCATACATTATTGATATATAATAACTGATACTTTTATGTTTGAAAAGGATGTTTCAATTTGAATTAATTCTACATGAATTTATTTTATACTTGAAAACTTAAACACTTCAATAACGGTTCTTTGGAATAACATATTATTGATTACAATATATGACGTAGTATAATTATCATAGTTATTTATGTTCCTTAAGTATACTTTCTTTTTCGCATTTTTTATTTTATTAAAATGTGTTTTTCTTTATACATGACTTTATTCAAATAGTTCATTTCAAAACTCTACCGTAATCGTTAATAATATACAGTTTATGTATTACATTTTTTTTTTTGAAAATACAAATTTTAAGTAAAATCCATTTTAATATTATAAATGTTAAATTAAACTTTGTTATTTATTTATAATACAATAATTACTACAATTATATACTATTCGTATCATTACGAAATTTCAACTAATAACCTAAATTTTTGTTGAATTATATTATGAAAGTACTCCGGTATTAGATCATAATATCTAGCTGGGTTTATTTTTTATTCCTTCGTTTTATTGACGACTTCATAAAAGGTATAAAGGAACACAAAAGAATAACGTTCTTAAATTATTTTTATGTAAGAGTTGTTTTTTACAATTCCCATTGTTATTCCATTTCAACTCCTGAAAAAACTTCTTAAGAACCTTTCCGCCACGTAGTTTTCGTTCGATAAAGCTGGTTAACTGTGATATTCGTGTTTTACCTTCACTGTTGGCTGAATACTAATGCGATCACGTCTTCCACAGAGCCAGGAGCAAAAAAACACTGTTTTGCCCCAGTTACCTTTGAAATATATTACGCCGTACCTTCTGCAACTGAAATACTGTTACTTTCTATTCTAATTTTCACAGAACGATTTTCAATAATTCAATCAATAAAAGTAAAATGTTTTTCTTTTTACAAAATTCCATCAATTAAAATCAAATAAAACCTGCTATAATGCCCAATTGAATCAATAAACGCTTTATTAGTATTAAATGATCAAAGCTTCATATAATTAATTTACTTAGCAGCTTAACCTTCAGTATATTCATCAGTTTGTCTGTTAAACCATTAGAGTATTATCCCCATCATATTTTCATGTCAATTAATAAATTTAATTAGGGCGAGACTTCGGGCAATTATTAATCTCTGAATGTACTGAGTATTAAAATATATTAAAATATTTTTTTTCTAATTTTAGTAAGGTTAGAACCTTACTAAAATAATAATACAAAGAATACCGAATAGAGGTAGTTTAATTCCGCTTCATAATACATACATATTTTTGTATCATAAAAATATATTACGTTAGTATTTTAAATGTATAAAATTCCTTTTTTATGTATTAAAATAATTATAACTGGTTTTTTCGTATTCATCATTTCCTTTTTCTCATCTTTCTTCTCTTCTTTCTCTACGTTTTTCTTATACTCATTCTTTGACTTTTTCTGCCCTACATTTTTATATTATTTGAGATAGACTTATTTTAAGAACACTTCATTACGGTGACTGATTCTTTTTTATATATAGTGTCTTAAAATCTATAAACTATACAATGAATTATAATCGTTATAAATGTCATATCACTTATTTTCAGTTAATGATTAACTGGTTATAATATAACTGTACTTATTCATTCAAGATTGCTTAATTTAAAAATTTAAAGCACCGTTTTTAAACTTTCGTTTCTGTGGAGTAAAAAATAGCAGCGGGACTTATTTTTTTACGTATGACGTCTTTCTTATTTTGATAAATCGCCTCAGAGTTAAATGTCACAACGAAAGCTGAGACTTGAAGGGAAAAATAACAAATGACATATCATGCGGGGCAATGGCAAGTGTAAGAAATGTCATTAGGCAGCTCATTAAGGGAAACCGAAGCTCAGATACCGATAATGTGGTGATAATTAACTAAGCTTTTAAATATTCAACCTAATATTATTCGTAAAAGAAATTGATTTAAAGGTATTTTTGCATAGACGATTACAATTCGTTAGTTAAAATGCTAATTGGTTTGAAGATACATTTTAAAATCGACTAAAAATTGAAACTGAAAATTAAAAATGAAATTATTGTCAGTACAGCTTAACGTTTATGAATATGAATGAATGATATAAAAATATGCAAACGAATAATTATATTTATTTACAAACATTTTTTTCAATTTCATTCATTATAACATAAGATAAAACTATGTATTCAACTAATCCGCTTTATATCTAAATTATACAATCTCCACAAATTTCTTTATATTCTTTATATTTGCTTTTATTCCTGCCTTGTCCCAATGCATCTCTATACCTGGAAGTCTACCTGGACCTATATAAAAGATCATAAGCATAGTTGTGTGTTTTTTTTAACACATTTATTTTTATGGCATAATTAGCCCTACTCTTTTGAGGCCTGGATTGGGTAAGAGGGGCACAACCTAACTAACGATAAATGGTAAAGAACAAGCTCATTTATAATAAACTCATTCATATTTTATTCCATGTTCAACTTCGGTTATCAAACGAAGACCGCACTTACAATGTACATTTGTCTTATAGTACCAGATGTTCATAATATTAGATTATTTTATATTACGCATAATTGGTTTCTTATCCTAAATCTTGTATTACGTAAATTGAACGGGGAGAAGCGGTAATGACGTCGTGCATTCTTTAAATGCATTAAGTAACCAAGTCTCTATGTACACGATGCAGCCAACAATCACGCAATCACCTGCATCGATGGTGTAAGTAATATTAGAATTAACGACCCTTACAAGTTCCTTACCCCACGACTGCCGTCAACGCCTTTCACATTAATCATTACCGTCCATTTGTTTGTAAGTCATTATCTTGGACGAACAACGCCCGAGGGGATACAGTACTTTTATCAAAATATAGATTTAAACCATGCTGAAAGAAATATTGAAGTGTATTGAATGAAAGACTGAAAACTCATGAGAGAGGTTTACATTATCTACGTTAATAACCAATGATACACAGTACAAAAAGTCATCAAAAAGCAGTTGTTATGATTTTTCTTTCAACAATAAATCTGAAAAATAAACGTAGAATGCAGAGATTCGAACCTTGCCTGCTTCATTCTGTTGAGTCGAGAGATTAATACGTAGTGTATGATTAATACGTATTATTTACCACTGCGCGTGTATTTATTTTTGCAAGATTCGGTTAAATTATATTTACATAAATAATATTTTAGTTTGAGAAGATGTTTATTTGAAATCTCATTTTCAACTGCGTTCGAGTTTTTTATATACATTTCAAACAAATACTTACTGAGTCTAACAAAAAAACGCATCATCAAAGAATTTTTGAAATGTTAGGGATTTGTAGAGTCGAAAGTAGAAATATTTAAGCTTCGGACATGTTTTCCGGATGAAAAAATGGAGCCAACGAGTATACAACATTTCTTTAAGGTATTGAGCTCTCTTCGTTAACGTAAAGGCATCGAAAACTGTACATATAATTTACTCAGTGAAGCTCCATACATGAAAAAAGTGCTGAAATATTATATTTTACTTTAAATGTTGATTGTCACATCTTTCTCGTAAACAACTGAAAACAAATACTGAAAATGTCCTGACAATTACAGACGATATTATTTACGCTATTCATTTGATAGCCTATGTGATATTCCAGATTTGAATTTTGTGTATTCAATCACAAAAGTCATTTATATATTGACCGCTCTTGTTACTTTACTTGCTTTGTGCCGTCTACACATATACATTAATAGTAATCCTGGACTCCGTCACGGTACTTTGCAGGTAGGGTGCGCCACACAGTGCGGGGTCCCTTCCTTACCACAATGCTGCAGATTGGAAAATCACACAATGCCTTAGAAGGGACAGCCCTCTTTGAATTAGGTTCCATTTGACAGATTAAAGTAGATATTATACAGTTGTTGGTTGTCGTATATTAAAATTTTCTTTTTATAAGAAAAATATTTTCCTCTTCATTTCTTTGTTCGTCTGTATTACAATATTTTCGGCTCCATGAATAACAATGAAATATTAGGAGTTTGCTTATTTACTGCGTTTTTATATGCAAAGGAAATATTTACAAGTACTTTAAATCAGAAAAAATGTCTGTTTGTTTTTTCAATTCCTTTCTACGTTATTTCTCGCCAATTTTAGGTCAAATATGCTTAAAAAGCTTAAATCAATATATTATTGGATATCAATTAATAGTTTGAATATTTTCTTAATTATCGGTATTTATAAAGACATCTTACTAAATGAAATATCGTAGGGTTTCATTATAATTATTTTCATACAATAAAAATAACGTTGAATTTAATGCTGTTATATTTTCACAGTTTCACGATTAATGAAAACATCTGTTTTTTTTAATTTTGCATTCTTTTTTATTTACTGTCCTACAAAAAAAAAATATAATTGAGTTTTTTATTATTTTTCCTCTAACGTCATTAGTTTAGTAATAAAATTTCATATTTGTTAATGAAACCACGAGTATGGTATTCTCGTGCATGATTCAAAGTCATCTGCTAGCGCCTAAAATATTTCCTTTTCGGCTGCTTTTATAAAGGGTGGCATTTAGAAAATGATTTCTTATGTAATCACATGTAAGAGAGCACAACCGGTGCATTCTATGACGTTCAGCCAGGATGGCTGGACGCTGCGTGCGGAAAATGTTTGTTGTGTTTGTGTGTGGGCTTGAGAGATTTTAGAAGTGTATTGTATTTATTACATATCTATTATACGTATTAATCTGTTTCTTGAAGAGATCCAGATTGTATAAAGGAGGAAACACAGACGTTGGAAAAGCATTCCAAAGCTTACCGGTAGCATTAAAGAAGAATCTTCGAAAACTGCCAGTTCTTGGTCGACACACATTAACCGTGTATGGATGTTCAGAAAGTGTTAATAATGTTTAGTAACGTTGTACGTGTTTCAGTGGATTTCACATTTATTGCAATTATGATTATTAAAAAAAGAATATTTTAAGAAGCAGTAACCACGATAATAGTTACAAAATATACTTAAAATACCTACCAAACGTATGCTTTATGATGCATTGTATAACAAGGAACCGCTCTATTACATTTAATCGATAGATGATTTACTTTGGGTCTCTACCCAGAGATGGCACTCATAATAATATAATGCATATTTCATCCACTTAGATAGCAATATATCTGACGGTTTACCTGTTAAGATTGCGCAGACATTGTACATTAGAATAACGCATCTATCTTCACTCGAATATGCGTGTGACTATTGTTCTTGAAATTTTCCACACAGCCTTCCTGCGACCCACAAAGCCTTCTTCCGCTGACAATGAGTTCGTCAGCCAGCAAGGGTCCCCGCATTGTGCTCGGAATAAATCAGATATGAATCTGAATTAAACCTAAATCAAGTCATGTTAATTCACGGCGAAGGTGATAGTATAATCGTACAAATGCTCCTTAATCTGATGGAGCTCATTTTGTTCCAAAGCTGCGAGTCACGGAGAAACAAAAGCTTCAACTTAATTAAGTTTCAAGCGTGAAGCACTTCGTAAGCTCACTCGATCCGCTATTACAAAAGTTTTATATTGACTTGTAAAGTGAAAATTTTGATAGAGCTTTTTATTGACTGGAAATGGATTCCCGCTTAACTCTTAACTTCAAAATTATTCTAAAATAATGTTTTTTACATTTTTAGCATTGACTTTCAGATTCATTCAAAATATTATATAGTATTATTATTTCTCATATTGTTTTGATGGATTGTTGTGCACTGTTAAATCACTGACTTGTAGACCGCTGGCAATGACAGCTTTATCACTTCTTCACTTGTATAAACGTGAAGAACTGATGATACCTTTATTGAGAGTGGGACAATGAAATAATTGTTGTTTATTAACGATTTTAATTAAAACAAGAAACATAATGATCACCAACTTAATACTGAAATAAACCTTCAGTATTTTTTACTTTAAATAAAATGTGTTTTTCCATGTTTTTGCCATTATCGTAACGGTTTTCAAAATGAAGTATAATGCAGTTACAGATCTTCTCAATATACGTAAAATTTTCCACGTATAAAAACAGCTTGAAATTTTACGAAGTAGAACATCAGTACTACCATACCATTGATTAAAAATTAAATATCTTTCTTGTTTAGTTGGAAACTTAATACTTGTTTCAATTTAACCATTCCCTAATCTTCTAATTTATCTTATATAATATATTCATAATATTTTCTTCTTCCTAGTAGTATCAATCCGGTGGATTGGTTTGCAGCAACAGAATCTTGCATCTTGATCTCCATTCTTCTGCAACCCTCTTCAGCTCAGCATAAGAGCTACAATTCATGTCCTCGAACACTTTCTGCAAATACTCCTGTCTAGGGCACCCTCTACAGTTTCTACCCTCAACCATCCCCTCCACAATGTCGTGAAGAATACCTTCGTGGTGCATGATGTGACCGATCCATCGGGCTCGCCTCTCTGAGATGGTTCTTATTAGTTGCCTTTCTTCTTTGATTATCCTGAGAACCTCATTGTTCGTGACGTGGTCTCTCCAGGAAATTCCGAGAATGACCGCATCTCAAAGGCCTCTAGTCTTTTTTTATCACTTTCAAATAAGCACCATGTCTCACAGCCGTACATCAAGATGCTCCAAACAAGTGTTTTGGCAGGTTGCTTGCGGAGCCTTAAATTAATATTCTTTGACTCAAGAATTTTTGCATTTTTATTGAAAGCTAGCCTTGCTTGATGTATGAGACTGTTGACTTCTCTTTTTGTTCTGCCATCCCAGGTGATCGTACTTCCACAACAACTTTATTTATCATTTAAAGTTATTTTATAAAACATTACTTACGTTTTTTCTCATTTTATTTACTCAAAACACTCTCACAATGAATTTTTAATTCAAAATATGTCCAATAAACTAACTTTTTGAGGAATTTTCATTCATTTATATATTGTCTTACAAAATCTTGAAAAATATAATTGAGATGTCATTAAAAACCTTAATATTTAGTGTTATGTTTTTTGAAAAGATACCTCTGGATTTTGATTTGCATTAATACGTATAATGGCTAAAAAAAAATTTTTGTTCATTTTAACAAAGTTTTTTACGGTTTGCGTGTGACAGGTCGCGTAGACCCTCACATTGAAATCGCAACCTTTTTTTAACTCTCCCCGTCGCTCTCTCTGAGACAATACAGTTGTCACCGGACTGAACAGCGAGAGAAGGTCCAAACTAATGGCTTCTTTTTAAATGGTGAGGGTTCGACGATGTGTATGGTAAAAAAGTTAAAGCGATTGATTGTCATGGAAACGTTCCAAGTTCAAATGCCAGTAAAACATAAATGTATATTTTCTCTTATAATTATCAACTAAAACCAAATAAAGTTTACCAACAACACTATTCATGTCTTATAATAATCTTACGTTCTTAAAGATATCAAATAATTTATTTTATTCATATACGAGGGTTATTTGTAAAATAAGTTTCCCGTGGCGCTACAGTACTGAAAAGCGCTGTTATGATGGATTCCACTTCCTTAGCGAGCAGTTTGCGGAGCTCAGTCTTGGCCGTGCAGCCGTACGTGAGAGATCTCCCACTCGCTTCGCCCGTCAGGTGTGAGCTGCATTCGGTGATCCGTTTTCTCTGCAACCCTCTTTAGCTCAGCGTAAAGGCTAGAACTCATGACCTCAAACACTTGCTGCAAATACTCCCGTCTAGAGCACCCTCTGAATTTTCTACCCTCAACCATCCCTTCCACTAAATTAGTAACGAAACGAAAAATGACCTATTTATATTGGACAAAATAAGAATGCCGGACTGTAGTCAAATAACGTTAGTGGATCACCACTTCACATGCAGTGCTTTGCCGTCTCTAATTCGGCTGCCGTCTTAAATCCACAGATGTGTTATATTCATTATCGTCTAGCTGCATTCTCTGATATTTGTTCACATAAAAATGGTGGTTCGCGGGTCATGGAGGAGTGGCTGATGGGTGGGGGGGCGGTACAGGGGCGACAAACAAAGGCCAGGAGCGATCAATCACCGGAGCCGGGGCCCGAGTGGGGCCCGCCAGGAAAACTCTAATGCGACCCTCGCTTGAAGAGGCGACGGTGTGGAGAGACTGTGCGGTTTTGAGTTGAACAATGATGGGTAACGTGGGTGGATAAAATTCATGTCTTTTACATGCATCTAATACGCAGTAATTGATTTTTTTACGTCTTTAATTCAACGTGGTTCAATAAATCTGAGATTAGAATGCTTCGTTTCAATCATTTAAAAATATATATTTAAGCACGAGTTAATATAAAACTATAATAAAGAGGGTTAGTAGTCAAATTTAAAACAAGTGTTGTATATAAACGAGCTAATGGTGCTCTACGGCGTAGAAAGTAAAGAGAAAAGTGCGCACTGTTTTCTAAATAGAGCACGATTAATGAATAGTTGGGAAAAAAATATGTTCTTCTTCCCATTTTCGTTCCATATTTGGAGCGTATAGTCGTTGTAAATTTATGTCACTGACTTCTTTCAGTTTACATTGTTCAAACCATATCCCAATACATAACCCAAAGGTCCACCTAGGAAATTATACGGTTCTTAATGATCTTCAACGCAAGATCTTGCTGACTTGATAAGACAGCATGTATAATATACCAGGCATATTTTTGGATGATTTTTTAATAATTTTGTTTTGGGAGATTGGTACATACGCTCTTCGCTACCAAAACTATTTGGTCCTATGGGGCGGCTCAAACCATGCAAATGACGCTTATCCTTTCAGTGTATACAGTGAATATATACAGTGTATTTATTATATTATAAAATACTCTTCAATAATATTATGCATAGTTAATGCGTTTATCTAATAGATTTTTAAATGTATGATCATATTCAATGTTATGATATTTCATTTGCGATAGTTATAATATTTTATAAGTCAAGTACATATACAAAAGATCTTTTTCGCAACATTTAATCTCAAATATTACAGACAACATTTTTATCGCTTTAAAGGATGCTGTAAAATATGTTTATTTCAAGTATGCGTTGCTTCTTTTCTCTTTGGCAAATTTTTCATCTACCCAGTGCTGCGCTACGATCGCGTTACCAGTGCATTATTTTCCTTACAAATACATCTCGATCGGCATCACCAGCAATAATGCCGTCAATGCACCACGGCTCTAAGCCCAAAATCCTCCAAGCACTTCGACTTAAAATTCAGTTGGTATATCGATAGCGAGCGCAGGTGCTTCAAGAGTGTTTGATAGGAAATTCTTTTCCCTGGAGTTTTATTGGAATCGACTACGAAGCGTGTTTATACCAGTTGTAAAAAAACGATCCCAAATCGTTGCATCGACTGAGAAGTGTATTTGCCTATAGTTTAGACGTTTTTATTGTGTATTTGTTGTAATACAAAGTCTAACAAACATTTCAGTCTGTTTATGAGAATTTAGTCATCTATAAATAATGGATTATTGACACAAGCATCTATCATAATATACAAAGTATATATATAAATGTTAATACAACATGAAGTGAGTATAATAAGTATTGACATATTTATTGCAAATGAATTTCCCATACAATATAAGTACTATAGCGCTCGAGACCTGAAATCGTAATATCAAAAACTACGTTTTCAGTACATAAAATTCAATTTTTTTATTAATTTAAATTGTACATATTCAAAAGGTATGGACCTTATCATCTCCATCCTGAGTAATAAAATTTATTTAAAATTATAATTCTGCAATTTCGCCAAGTATTGTGAGTTAATAACCTTAACGTTGTATCAAATTTGACGCACAAATAACACAAGCTATTGTTGTCACAAATCAAACATCCAACGATTGCCGACAACAATGAACTCTAAGTAATATTGCACCAAATTTTCAATTGAAATTCAATAATATAAGACACATTTTAATCGATTTACTACTATTTATCTTATTAACTATTTTTTTATTATATTGTCGAATATATACAAATAACAAAATCGTTCACAACTTTTGATACTATTTTTATTTACAATTAACAATATGATAAAATTAATTTAATAAAGTGCATAAAATATCTCATCAGTATAACAACACTCACATTGTTTTCTGTTCGTTCATGAGTGATGCTTTGAAAATGCTTGGCAAATATTCTTCAGAAATGTTTTTTTCCTTATTTGCGACAAATGCACGCACCACATGGTGCAATACGCGACAGCGAGGGCAATAATCTGCGTCCCCGTGAGGGTACTCATACCTGTACCCGTGAAGGTACTAAATAGTATCCCCGTGAAGGTACCAATACCCATTCCTTTCCTCGATTCATGTTTCCCCCGCGGTGGGTCCTTTAGAACTAGTGGCGGGAGGGAACAATGGCAGACTAACAACTAATCTTCGGCATACATTCGCTTGTGGCTTTTTAACACTTCAAAGTGAAGCCGCCATTATTCACTTCAAAGAGCACGAGGACCTCTGAATATGCTTTTCGACGCTGATTGTGGAACACGAATGGCATCTTATTATTTTATTTGAAGCTGCGTAATTGAAAAAAATGCTATTTTCTATTATTTCTTAAGCTTATTATAATATACATAAATACACTTAAGTATGTAATAAGGTTTTGAAGGTCGATAATTATTATTTCATTATTTCCATATATGTAGCATATTGAGACTACAAATCGCCATCAATCAATTTGCTCAGTTGCCACTATCTACGTCTTAAACCATGACATCTATCCGTCTTAAGGCTCACCTGGAAACATGTATGATTTCTGACGACCTCCAGTGCAAGAAACTTGTCGTATCCGAGACATATGTTAGATGATTTGTTATTATATTTTGTAAGGCGATTAAATATCTATTAGATACTTAGCATTACTCTCCCGACACGTGAAACACTTGTTCATAAGTGGCGGACGAACGCATCCATGATTTCATCCACGTCATATTTTTCTTAACTTCGGTGATCTTCGTCACTTTTAACTTGAAATGTGGAATTTAATCCAAAAAATATATTTCATAACCAAAATTGTTCAGTTATATTATAAATATATATATATATATATATATATATATTATTATAGGTATAAACGTCATTTTACGATTTGGCTTCTAAGAAGCAAATTTTTATTAGAATGTTCATGTAAATACTTACATAAGAACCCTTGAGAGTGTAAGAATACGGTAAATGAATGATCTGATCAGTATATTCTATACAAAAAAAAATGTTAATAATATCATACGTTTCAATTTCTTTAATGCTCTTATAAATTTGTATGCATGAAAGAATATTTAAATTACAACTCACGAATAACTAAAAATATGCTTCGTAGAGACTTGTTAAAGCTTCTAGTGCTTATTTTATAAAATTATAATATCCGGTCTACAACCCAGTGGTTGGCGAGACAAACAAAATCTCAGTGGTATGAAGAACAAACCGCTTTATCAGCAAATCCAACGGGCTTTATTTTTTATATTCCACTTTTCTTAACTTTCTTTTTGCGACTTTTATTATTTTCTTTTGCGTTTTATGAGAAAAACGCTTTTCTTCGAGTTTTCCCCTCCACGTGTTCGTGCTTCTTACATATGCTACAGTACATACAAAAAGTACATATATATTTCAGTTTAGGTGTTGGAATGCTTATCTTATTAACGCAATAATTGTACGGTTAAGTATTTAATCAGTAAATTATAACTAAATTCGACAAAACAATCAGGGTCTTAAACTTATTTAAATCATATGTATCGAGCAATAATAATGATATCTTAAATTGAGTAAATATATGTATATTACTCAAGTCTTCTTCTTCTTCTTCGTGTCAGCGACGTCAAATTATTTCTGCTCAGTATCTGGCAACATCGATAGCCCGCGTGTTGCCCAGCATTAGGTCTTGAGATGTGCAGCTTGTTGGGCACATGGATCAGGATCTTAGGTGTGAGGCGGTCTGCAAGTCTCCACAGTAGCACAATAGTGACTCTCCCTGACGAAGCATTCCCCACCGCTCGAGGTTGTCCTTTGTTCTACCAACTCCGGTTCTTAATCTGTTCAGGGATTCCCAGGTCCGCCAGTCAAGGTTACTAACTTACTCAAGCAAAAATAAGATATTATTTAGATTTATTCACCCATAATTTATTTTTTGACGACATATTTCGGCTACGTCGAGTAGCCACTATCGAATATTAATAATTATAAAATTCGGATGAATTCTTTACAATATTTTATTTTTATTTCATATTGTGGAATTCCAACAAGAATTATCGATCGAAAAAATATACATTCGAATTATTAAATTAACAATTTACTATACATAATTGTTTTCCTATTACGAAACGCAGATATATTGTACAATTTGCATTATATAACTTATCCAACACACATACACTCTTAATCCTTCACTATATAACATCACAGATATCGAATAATTTTACACTTGAGAATGGCCTCTTAATTAAGCAGACGTCAAAAATAAAATTGTGTAAATGAAATTTAAAAAAACTTCTTTTATTGTTCACATTGATAATGTTAATAAAATTTAAAAAATAGTGTCAAGTCCACAATATTTATTTTTGATGAAATGCTTCAGTTTTGTCGTAAATCCATTATCAAGTGTTTTATAAGCATCTCTTTAACGAGGCTGAAACTTGAAGTCAAAAAATAAATTGTTTAATATATACCAAAAATATATATACTATATTAACTGAATTATTTACACTCGTAATATTTGGTATCGTAGAATTTTTTTATTCAAAATTAAATTTACGACAAAATATGGTGTGACTTCCGGAGTTTAATTAAAATAATAAAAAAATAACGAAAGCTGCCCTTTATATCTGTAACGAGTTTTACGTGCCGTTAAGGTCGATGAAGTCGCCCTGTGGCGAGGGAAGTACCGCGAAGTCCCGACCAGCAAAAGCTTACACTTTTTTATCGCACTTTTGTGGAGAAATATTTCGCTCAAATTTCCGCCACTGTTTTTGACAGTTACAATTTACCGAAACGCGAACTACCGACAGCCCCACGTACTTGCGTACATGTGATAAAATTATCTACGTAAAATATATCACTTTTTTTTGTTTACTCCAGACAAAATAATCAGGCCTCGAAATCGTCGGGCTTAAGTTTTTTGGTTAACAAATCGCCAAAAAAAGCTTCAAGATACTTCTTACAGCTATTGTTTTTTCAAATCCCGGCAAAGTTATCGGGATCCATATATATATTCCCAGTTAGACCTCCGGGTGCATAGACATAATGAATATAAATTATATAATTTTTACTAGCCATTAAAGATGTATGAACACATTCAACAATTGGGGCATTCATATTTTTTAAATGTCATTTTATACCAATTATATGACCTTGCAAATAAAAATGCATATTATTTGAAACAAAGCCATCTATGATAATTGATCAGTATTCACCGCGGTATAATACTGCGTATTTCAACTGCTAGGCATATTTATGAAACAAGCGACAGTGTAAAGATATCTAATGGAAAAACCAAAGCCATTTTACAAGTATTTTCATGCCTCAGATGTATTAGGCTTCATTCAGATGTATTCCGCAGAGTCTTGGTATGCATTAGATAATTGGGACAAGGCGATCACTCTAGTAGCTGACAAGGCTTTCTGTTCTTGTATTTTATTGACAATATGTTCCATTTTTTTTTCTTCAAATAATAGAGATAAATAATATATATTCTCATGCTTGCTGTATTATCTGGTGTATTAGTTAATATTATCGTAAATTATTAATTTGATTGAATAATCAAGATGTAGAACGCCGATATTATAAAAGTTTATTACAATAACAACACCTTTTTCCTTTTACATAATTAAAGCGTTTGACCTAGTTTTGCGTATTTGCATATTTACCTGCGTACAATATATAAAGTATTTTTTTTAATTAACTCGCATTTATACAGAAGTGAAAATTTCAAGCGTAAAATCGTTTCAGCTACTTAATTGCGGCAATTCAAAAAGTTTCAGTTCTTACTTTTATGCATAATTACCTTTTAAAATCACGTCGCTGAAATAGCTCAGTTGTTATTGCCTTTATACGCGAAGCGAAATATTTAAACAAGTCATGAAATTTGAGGTTTTAGAGTTTGAAGTATTCTTTGAGAAAATAACATTTCAACCAACAATACAATACTAGTACTTTTCCAGTTTAATGAAGTTTAATATATTCTCAAAAATTAAATTATATTACATTCTTTTGCCATAGATCTTTTTTAATATTTTTTTTAAAAACCTACTATTTTACACGTGTTTTAATTGTCACATATAACAAACATCAATCTTTGTTAATTTAAAACTTATTAACAGTTAACTCTTTTGTAACGATTGCTCGTTCGAATCAATTGTTATACTAGTATACAGCCAAACCTAAAAAAAACGTTTGTAAATTTTGCCGCAGAAATCTTTTGAAATACATGGTTTACTTAAATAATTTCTTAGGTTTTCACGGCCAGATTTGATAGGCGAATTTACATTGACAAATTCACCACACACGGCTAAACCCAAAAGCCACAATATTTACATGGCTTACGTTTTCAATTGAATAATGTTTCTTCTAGTTGTACCTTATTCAAATTGGCAACATATTATTTTGTCATAACTAATTTAATTAATGAACAGTAGAAAGATAATTAAGTAGCAGGAAATAATTAATGAATGAAAATTAATAATGAGTTAGGTAAGGTTAGGTTTTTATTTTATGTGCTTATTATTCATTTAATAATAAGAACCATCTCAGAGAGGCGATCCCGATTGATTGGTCACATCATGCGCCACGATGGTCTTCTTCACGATATTGTGGAAAGGATAGTTGAGGGTAGAAACTGTAGAGGGCGCCCTAGACGGGATATTTGCAGCAAGTATTCGAGGACATGAATTGTAGCGCTTATGCTGAGCTGAAAAGGGTTGCGGAGGACCGAGAGGAATGGAGATTGAGATGCAAGATTCTGTTGCTGCAAACCAATCCACCGGATTAATACTACGATGAAAAGATTATTCATTCATTTTACATCAACTACTGGCAGTATTGAATATACGAGTATTACTGGGATTTTAATTTTATAACTTTCCACATTCATACCTTTTAGGCCTTTCAAATTGAATATCTTCAATTGAAGATATTACTTGTTATTTTATCAATATCATTCATTCTACATGCAGTATTTACAGGTTTAGCGTCACTAAAACTTCGAAACCTTTTGCCGTTATTTTCTTATGCCCGTTTATTTTTCAAAAAACGTTATATTTTTGTTTGAAGAAATGCGCAATAAAACTTTTTTAACCACACATTCACCTGTTCGTAAAAAATGTTCGATCGTTTCGCCTTTGTTTGCGGTGATTTGCGTTCTCCCCTCCAGCCATTCGTCTCGGTTATTATGCAACATTTCTCAAAACGTACAGAAACGTCATACACACTCAGTGCATCGCCCGACCCCACGCTGAATGCATTTCGCATGCTAAAATAAGCCATTTCTCTAATTCCCGTGGGCGAGCTCTCGACGATTCCTTGCTCTTAGCGGCTCAAATTTAGCCTATCCCTTAACTTGTCATATAAAAAAAATACTACAGCAAGTACACTTTAAAAACTGTTTATTATGATCTTATCTACAATAATAAATAATATATTGATAACTCCGTCCCTACAATAGTTTCATGCATCGCTTATACTCGTATTTTATTATTTTTTTTCTTTCTTACTCTTATAATATCGCCATCATACCATTTCCGCACTCCTACCTAAAGCAAATGGCCACCACTATAAATTTATATCAGCCACCATGGCCTCGCCGTTAGCCATGTAAACTCTGCTTTTTAGAACCACACCGAGTAAATTCTATGTATTATTTACGTCGTTTTACTAGGACAGCGCGAGCTTGAAATTTAAGTAAATAAAAAAGACAGCTTTAATTTATGATCTCCTAAGACATCTGAAGTACGTGTCCCTGCCAGGTTTATCTTTGTCTCTTGACCTAGCTACGTCGTTCTTATTTTTGTATCAGTCATACATTCGTCTCTTGACCGACTGTAGTAAGGAAGGCTGCCTTGTCCACTCTCTTATATATTTACTCTAATATATTTACATAAACAACCTTAATACATCATCTAGTCCAATTAATGCATTCGGAGTATCTGTTTTCTTCTTCTTTTTTTCTACTATATATCGTCATATTAAATGTTGCTAGCTCCTTATAAACAAGAACTTAATAAAAGTGTATTTGCCTTGTTTTATTGTAATAAGAGTATATTACATGGTACGAAAGATCTGAGGCTTCAATAAGATGCAATTGTATTTTATACTCTCTTGGAGCATTTAATGAACATGTCCCAGGTAAGTTTACCTTCGTACTTAAATCGAATTTATTAATTACTCGTAGTATGATAGTTTGCAGGGTATACTTTCTCTCATCATTACTTGAAAACTCTAGAGTACCCGACTTACATATTATATATTACTAGCGAAATACATGTAGTGGTCATATGGTATATTTAGAGTTCTAGTATGTAACAGTGTAAGAATAAAGCATTTATTAACCCTACGTTTGAACTCCCTCTTTCTCTGTATGCACTTTGCATGCTAAAAGAACCCATTTCTCTAATTCTCGCGGACGGCTCTCGACCATTAGCCGGGCTTAGTGCCTCTCTGATACCTTGGCAGACCTTCCCTTGTCCCTTCATCAGCCTACGGTCAGCCTATCTAGACTGCATACTCTGGGGCGTGATACGAGACTATAGAGCTAGCAGGATGGCGACGATAATGACTTCATAGAGCTAATGCATATTGTTAATACCAACTAGGGTTTAATTAATTTATAAACTCAGTACTCGCTTATTAAAAATGTGATAAAAAAGCGTGACTCATTAATGAATAAATAATGGAAACTATGTTTTGACTTTGTGAGGATTGACTAGATGAGAAACCTTTACACTCAACAGTGAGTCGTAGTTACAATAGATCTTGTTGGTTCATTAAATATATTCAACAGAAAAACATGTACGACACCTGCCTTTTATTTAAGCTCCCCGGCTTTCGCCATTCTGGAAGGCCCTGAAATACATAGAATGTTCTGTAAGGCAGAACTGACATGATATTATGCGAAGATCATGATAGCTTACATACTCGTAACGACTATATGAGTCTACTAGGAAAAAGGATATAGAAAAAGATTAATTATAATTTTGATTATTTTTAAATTAAATAACATACATATTTTTACTTAATACTTTCTTCTTAGTAAATATTTCATACTCTACGTCAACTAAGATCACATTATTATTAGGCAAACAGTAATAATTTCAGATGCACATTGTGGAAGGATGATTTAATGCAAAAATGATACTTGAAGTATCTGTAGAGCAGGGTGATTTGTTTGACGATTCTTTAATACTATATATACCCTATAAATATATATTTTAAAGTCTGAATACTAAATATTTCTTTATTCAGAACATACAAATACGAAAGTTTGTTTTTAATTATAGTATTTGAATAATATACTCGTATATCATGATTTCTTTGAACGCTAGTACAAGAAACTACCTTTTCATAGTCTACAAACATAGACTATGAAAAGGCATTTGACTCAATCGAGACTTGGGCAGTGCTAGATTCACTACAACGCTGCAAAATAGACTATCGGTATATAGAGATAATAAAATCTCTATACAAATCTGCAACAATGATGGTCCAGCTCCATGATAGCACTAACAATATTTCTATAAACAAAGGTGTTAGACAAGGAGATGTTATATCTCCAAAACTCTTCACAAACGCCCTAGAAGATATTTTTAAACTGCTATCCTGGACAAAATGTGGAATAAATATTAACGGAGAGTACATTTCTCACCTCCGATTCGCAGATGGCATAGTGCTAATAGCCGAATCACCTGATAAGCTCCAAGACATGCTCTACGACCTCAATGAAGCGTCGAACAAAATTGGTCTGAAAATGAACATGGATAAAACAAAAGCCATGATTAATAGTCATATTTCACAGACCTTCGATCCTATTTCCATTGGAGGAACAGAAATAGAGGTTGTAAACGACTATACCTATCTGGGACAAGTAATACAACTAGGGCGAAATAACTTCTCAAAAGAAATCGACAGGCGCATACAACTGGGATGGGCAGCATTTGGAAAACTAAAGTACATTTTTAAAGCGAAAATTCCGCAATGCCTTAAAACTAAGGCGTTTAACCAATGCATCCTCCCTGTATTAACTTATGGCGCAGAGACGTGGAATCTAACAGCAAGTCTTACCCATAAAATAAAAGTCACCCAGCGTGCTATGGAGAGATCCATGCTCGGAGTGTCGCTAAAAGATAGAATCCGAAACGAGGAAATACGCAGAAGAACTCAAGTAGTGGATGCTACCCAACGAATAGGCACACTCAAGTGGCAATGGGCAGGATATATCTGTCGAAGAGACGACGGTCGATGGGGAAGAAAAGTATTGGAATGGCGCCCAAGAACTGGCAAACGAAGCATTGGCCGACCCCCTACAAGATGGACCGACGATATAAGAAGAATAGCGGGAGTGACCTGGATGCGGAAGGCGGAGGATCGAAGAGGATGGAGACTCATGCGGGAGGCCTACGTTCAACAGTGGACGGACACAGGCTGATGATGATGACAAGAAACTACATCGTTTTTAAAGATGCAAAAAGAAATATGATTAAAAGTCACGTTTGTTGAGTAATGGATTTATTTTCATTTAATTAAGTAAAAGCTTGCCTTTCTCTCGCCTTTTTTTGTCTCCGACACTCAGCTCATTCAACTCAGCCGGTGATATAAAACAATTTACATTTTGATGTGACGACTACGACTCTATAAAGTATAAATTGACACAGTTTTTCTTCGTCTCGTCCTCTTTGGTCCTCCTTTGTATTTCCGCTTATTGCTTTTTTTTTTCTTTTTTCCTTTCTCTCATCTCCCGCCGGTTTCAGTAGGGCCTTAAAAATTTATGCTAATAGCCAAGTACTTTTTGTCAGGCGGCAAAAAACTTGAAGGGAACGCTTATCAAGTGTTTCATATATCTTACTTTTATAAAGAACTCACGCCGCGCTTTGTATAATTTAATTTAACTGAAAAAATGCCCACGATTATGCTGTTAAGCCTTATAAATTATGAATCCGCAAATAATTGATTTTTATTTCAAAAATTTGCCTAATTATACTCAGTTACACTGTCTTATACTCGTTTGTACTTGAAGTGTATGACGCCTATAAAAATACAAGTATTTATCATATTTATCTAAATATGGTACCGTTAAATATCATAATTCCATATCCGTTCTTTAGTTAATGCATATTTTAGTTAAAAGCTGCCTTAAAGTTTTGTCATCGCCAATGCTCCCAATATTCTACGCAAACACTTGTTCTCAAAACCCATCATAAGACTGCATTGGCTTTTAGTGAAGTGCCTTGTTCTTAAATTTTCCAGATCGTAGACATTGAGAGTGTTGTTCGCAGCTACTCCTCTATACATAATGCTATTTACTTGTAGAAGATTCAGTTCATGTCTAGAGTGATGTAAGATATTTGCCATTTCAACTAAGAAGGAATTGCTGCAGCATTTCATTTAATATATTTTTTCTTTTTTAGCATCAGTCTCTAATAAGCAATTAATTAAAATATAATTTATTTGCATTAAATATTTTTATTTCTAAGATCAAAGGTCGTAACTGTATTTATTTTATTGTAAATTTTGTAAAGATGTATTCAATTTATTATTAACCCTTTCGCATCGGTTGTCGGCATATGCCCTCATAAGATTCCCCAACCGTTGACATCGTTTGACGTGATATATCGTTTTGCTACTTTTTAAAAATAGTTTTTTATGCATCATTTGATAGCTAAAGAATACAAAAACCAATGAAATATATGAAATTTGACCAGATAAGTACATTTATGCTTCAAATACTTGTTTTACAATTGACAGTTTAATTTGTATTCAAACCGAGCCGTAATGAAAAGGTTAAGATAGTAGTCATATGAAATTTATTATATGTAACATCTGGTAGTATTACTGTGTTTACAAAATATACTTATATTTATTTTTGTCTTGTTTCAGGTATGTAATAATCAACATATCATACAAGTGAGGACTTATACCTGTAAGTAATTTAATCTGGTGAGTAATTTTCGCATAAAACCTTATAATTTTTTTATTCGTTCTATTTGACTATGTGATTCGGTAACACGCTGCAGACACTTTAGAGAAGCGAATGAAAAATATTAATGCGCACATAAATGTTAAGCTGCAGAATCGTTTCTATTCGCAATAACAATATGCGAGCAATAAAAGGCGAAATTTGTGAAATAGCAAACCGATATTTCCAGTGAACTTTTACGCAAATGGCATTTTAAAAAGTAACGACCTCCGTTAGTTTGGTTAGCGTACGAACTGTTTACGTTCGCTATATTATTTTCGTTCGTACAGTAATCCACTTCGCATGCACTTCCAGCTTTGCATTTTTATAGAGTTTTCATATTCTCGACTATTGTAGAAGAAATATTTCTCGCACACGTGTTACGAGAATACTATCGTTATGGCGTAACTTAAACACAAACATAATTGAATTTTAAAATGGACTTTTAGCAACGTCTTGCATTGTTATTTGTCAATTAACCAACTTGAGCTGTATATTTCAGTAATAAATATAATAACTCTTGAAAAAAAATGTGCATAAACGAACTCACTTCAGCAGTTTCAATGTGCACGTACATTGAAACTGATGAAGCTTTCATAGATCGCGATACTGCAAGTCTTTCCATCAAGCAAAACAGTGCTCAGTGCTATCCATGTTAAAACAAGATATGAAATTCTTATCTATTCAATATTAAAATGGCAGTTAAAGTGAATGCTAAAAATATAAATAACATTTAAAAAACAGACTCGTAATTTGATATGCAATTAGTAAAATTATTGCAACTGTTATTCCACTTATACCAGCAACTAATGCATGTTGTAACATCGTTTCTTGTTCAATCGCTTATTGAAGCTGCCTTTTCTTGCAATCGTCATGAACCATTAGCGCATCCAGTATAACAACGCCTTCTGAATGTTGCTGGGTCTGCCGCGATACTGCAGTGCCTCAGGCATGTTGACGGAGGCACGAGTGGATGGTTTCCATGCCATAATAAGGAAGCGTTGCGCTTCTCTGTGGGCGCGCGTTCGCGGCAGTCCGAACGCAATGGTCGCTGTGTGGGCGGATAGGTGGGAGTCACGGTTGGAGGAGCACTGGATGTCCCTTCACGTGGCCATCCAAAGGGGATCCGGTGCTCCATTCACTGAGTAGTACAATAATAATAATGTATTTCCTTTCTATTCTGTTTAATTTTTTTTTGTATTTGCTTGGAATTATTATGATTTTTACTATGGCACTATAGTGACTAAATAATAAAAAAATATATATATTAATATTAATGTATCTATGTGGAGCTTCGGATGCAGAGATAACTATGATAATTGTATGAATAATTGGAACTGGTATAACTATGGTATGTGACTGAAATTTGTAGCTATCATACAGCCTTTATATATGAAGAGCGGAGTTCGGCAAGGTGGTAGTATGTCACCTATTCTCTTCAATGTATATATCGATGACTTGATCCAGTCATTAAATGCTTCCAGAAAAGGTTGTCATATAAGCGGCTACTGTGCTAACAATATTAGCTACGCTGATGACATGGTCATTCTATCGCCATCAATAAATGCACTGCGATGCCTTCTTTACCTTAGTGAAAAGTATGCTAAATCCCATGACCTCAAATATAACCCCACAAAATCAGTCGTTTGTGTCTTCAAACACAATAATGAACCACTGATCATACCCACAGTGAGTCTTGAGGGCAGGGATCTAGCAACAGTGTCTTCAATAAAATACTTGGGCCACATCCTCACAGATGACCTACGTGACATTGAAGACATAGAGCGGCAAAGAAGAGCAATAAGCGTTCGGAGCGGTATGCTTTCTCGGAGGTTCTACCATTGTAGTAATGCTGTCAGGAAAGTGCTATTCAAAGCACACTGTATGGCACTGTATACCTCAGAACTCTGGTCTAACTATCCTAAACGAGAGTGGGAGAAGCTTAAAGTTGCGTATAATAACTCATACCGCCAACTTATGCAACTCCCTAGATTTTGTAGCGCATCTGACATGTTTGTGGAGGGCGGAGTCCATTCATTTCCAGCATTATTGCGACACCGTGTTGCCGGCTTCTGGAGCAGGATAAGGAGGCCCAACAACATCATCATCCTGGCTGCTTCTGAATGGCTCAACTCCTCCCTGAGCCATCGATGGATGGAGATGGTGCACCAACCACCATGAAATACTATTTTATTTTATTTTAATTTTTATTTGACCTTCACTTAATCTAAACTTTGTTCAATGCTATGTATTTAAAAATATGGCAGATTGGGTATTGCACAACCCACCCAATCCTGCTGGAATAAAAACTTTATTATTATTATTATTATTATATGATAAAACTATGGAGCGCATATTAAAAAAAAAATGTTCAACCGTAATTTTAAATACTCGTTTACCAAAAGCATTTATTTATAATCGTACACTATACTCATATATTACAAAGCGAGCGTGCAATTCTTACTGCAATATTTGTATATTGTGAGTTTATCTAAAACTGAGAATTTAACCACCAGGCACTGTATATTATCATGCACTATTACCGTGCAAGTCTAACTGCATTTCAGGATTTCCGGTACCCGCCAGGATTAGCACCAGTGGTGCAGCTGCTTTACATTTTCTCGCCATTCGATAACCGCGAAAGTTATTACTATTGCCCGAGCAATGGTGTGAATTGAGCCTCTTAAGGAGCGTTCCCACTCTGTAAAAATTAAATTGGCGCAAAGCATTTTCGCCTCTTGTCATATTAATTTGATTTACGACGCGAGCAACGCGGTGCGAATGCTCGACTAAATGAAAAGTAGGTTAATGGGGGGCTTATAAAAATGCGGCTACGAAAAGATTACTTTTATTCGTTCAGCCGTCGTCGCACTCTGCTTTAATTTTGTAGAAACCTGAATTTATTTTCATTTCTTGGTATAAATTAGATTCAATGCAATGGTTCTAATTACAAGTGTTATTATAACATAATTACACCGAGCGTTGATATGTTTTTATTATTTTGTGTGTACCTTTAATATTATTATTCTGGTAAAAGTATACTTAAAATAAAATATAATTAAATTAGTTACGTGATAATCTTAACAAAAATTGAGAATGTTGGACTGTAATAGTAATGCTATTGGTGAATCCACATCACTCATAGAGATTTTATTAGATTTTAAAAATAATGCCATGTGTTAAAAAGTCCGCTTAAATTTGTTATTTATCACGTTTTTATAAATACATACATGAGACAATATATTTAAATTATATTACAATCAAGGGGATTTATTTTAACAGGTGTTCAAGACGCAAACTTGATTTTTGACAGTGAATTATAAAACCAAGCTTTCACGTCTACTTTCATCAACTGCAGCTTATTTAGATTGATTTGAAGATTATTAAAATTCATTCCATTGTTGTCCTAAAAAAGCTTTTTTTAGCTTGAATAACCTGACAATAGAAAATGATCTATGGCGTGCATTAAGTAGAGTTCCTTAAAGGGTGCTTTTCGGTGTATTTACGCCCTTGCGAAAGCTTTCACGAACGGATCTCGTCTACGGTGATCATTTCATTGCACCCCTTTGCACTTGGAGGGATGCATCGTCCATTGTCATAACTTGGAGTGGCGATGGGCGAACGTTGGCGTCATTTGAAGCCTATTGGAGAACCGCCACGTCTGAGGATAGTCAGGGTAGTGGAAGTACAATGAGCTGCTGTGAAGGGAACGGTAGACTTCGCTTTGGATGCTCGTCTGTTGCCGATAAACCCATTCTGCTTCATGAGGGCGGCTGGCATGGTAGTGACGCCTATCATGTGCATATTGCTTCATTGTTATGGCACGTAAGTAGCAGTACATGTCACTGTATTGCTGCCGTGAATTCAAAATTTTGTCATGAGAGCCAAGCAACATGATATATCTGTGAATATTTCTCTCCAACATAAAGCTTTCAAGATTTGCGTTCTTCAAACGTTAATTATAAGCAGACTGCTAAAAATGAAAAAAAACGACAATTAATAATATTTTTAAGAAATTATTAAAATGAAGAATGCATTTGATATAAAAATAACTTACGTTAGAACTAACTACAATGCGAATCAAAAGTGTTTTATCTGCAAGATAAAGTGTTACCTGCAAGATAAAATCAGTGGGAACGCATATAAAAAGACAGTTAGTTTTCCAGAACGTATTTCATATAATTATTTACTTAGAATAAGGCAATATTGTAATAAAAGGGTATTTTTTTTTAGTTTTATCATTAGATTCCCTTTTATACAAATAATATTGTCATAATTTTAATAAATAAATGTGGCATTTAATATTTTTTATATATTATTTTAAAATCATATTTCCAATGCAGGATTTTTAATAAATACCAAAAAAATATTACTTGGAGTAAAAATAAGTTTTTATTTTCATCATTTAATTTTTCTTACGTAACTGGTGCATGTACTCGCCACAAACTTCCGCCTAACAGTTCTTTCAGTACCAAGTTATAATCATTACGCAGTCGGTCCTCGATATTGTTCATATAAGGTATCTTGAATACCCATCTAAATCAAAATACATTTTAAAATGTAAGAAAAATCTAATTCAGTCAGATTTCTTTGTTTTCATCGACTATGCGAATGAAAATATACACATTTATTTGAATATCAAAACGCTCCAACTAAAAACAACATTGAAAGCATATAGAACAAGTCTTCTGTATAGGTTTCTGCATCAGACATACGAAAAGCAGCAACAAATAGTGCATGTTAAATGCGTGGTATCGGAGGCGGAAGTGACTGAAACAACGCTCTAAGAGAGAGATAGACAGACAGCCTCCGCAATCAATCTTCCGGTACACGGGCGCCTCCTGGCGGCGTCAAGCGGCGGCTTCCTGTTGCCTAAAAGGTTCTTCCGCACCTGCTACCTGCCCTCCGGGGACTGACACATGGCAACAGAGAGAATCGCTCACTTGAGGAAGAACTCTGAAACTGTAAATAATATATCATGAAATTGCACATGATATCATTCAAAGATTCCTGAAAAATACTTACGAATACAATGGCACTTAAGCGCGGTTCTTATTTAAAACGATAAAGTTAAACAACATTGGACATCGATCGAAACGTGAAAAACTCACTGCCTTTTGTTTAGCAGTACGTCATTGATTATGTTGATTGTAGGTTTACACCAAATGCTCTAAGCCTCGGGAGTATCTGTGCTGCTTTATAAACAATCAATTTGCCTGAATAATATTGCCATTCTAACATATCTAATTTTTTTGCTATAAATTTAAAACTAATTGTGTTTTGCGCGTTCTTTAGCAGCCTCTAATTACTCACTTTATTTTTCTTTATCATCATATCTGATATATATTTCTAAGGTTATATACACAAACACTTTACTCATACACATTATAAACCTATCGAAAGCTCTCTACGCCATATCCTTTTATCATATCAAATCAGTCAAATGCTGTCTTAGTAAGGCCATTAACATTGTAATTTAAGAAGCTTCTACGCCTAAAAAAGGTAAACTATTTTTCCATTATTAAAATTTCTTTGCTTTTTAATCTCTTATAGTCTCTTCCATCTTTTTTATTCTTAGTTTCTACGCTCCCGCCCACTCCCATCCGCGCAGGGCCCGCCCCGCCTACCTCCACCGCTCCCTTCTTGTGTTTCACCAGCAAGATAACGTCAAATTTTCCGCGTTCCTGCGCCTCTACGCCACGCTCCATGTTGTCATATTTTTCGTTGAGATTTGTAGCTTATTTTTACTGCCAGAAAACGTATTGCAAATTGCTAAGTATATGCTTTACGACGTCTTCACTTCTACTTTTCCGCTACTGAATTTATCTGCTTGTTTCGCATCGTAAAAGAACATTTTTATAAATATTTTATTATGACAAAAAATTCTTCACCAAAATATATAAAACAACATTATATTATACAACAGGTACATGCCGTGTCCCCCTGAAGCAAATACATTTTTTTCTGTTTCGTGTCAACAACGTAACAAAAATTCTACTCAGTATTTTTTGAGTAGTAATTTCAATGAAGTGACTTTCTTGATTTTCAAATGAAATTAAATCCTGGGAGTACCAACCTTTCGTACTTGCGAAACAAGATCTTAATTGCGATATGATCTGTTGGTCTCGGCATTCACACATCATGGATTTATATTTAATATACCATAACTTTTCATGAATCTTACTTATGTAAATTAAACATAGGTATGTAATATTAACATAAGTATACATGAACACTGCCTAAGTACATAGTACGAATATAATTAAATTATTTTACTATTCATTATTAGTAATTCTTTTTTTTTAGTCTTACATCAAGGATCGTCTGGTAATATTTTTCTTTTAAAGAATAATATCATTTTATATATTTAAGTATAAAAATATCTTAAAAACAAATTGCTTTATGTATTTTTTTCATACATCTAATATATTTTTGGTTTATTTCCGTTACCTTTTTGTCAAATAGTTTTCTCTTATATTACATCTGATTGCTTCATAATAATTAAAACCGTAATAACTCAATGATATTCAATTAAAACAATGCAACACATTGTCGTTATATTGTCAATTTAATTACGCAAAGAATTGAACAAAACACAGTTAATACACATAGACTTTAAAAAAGCATCGTTTTATGAAGAAGGAAAAAACATGTTTGATTGTAACTAATATACTCGTATGCTATACTTTATAAATATATCGAAACGTTAGTTTTATTTTTAACAGAACATTGTTCAGTAAGCCAGCAACTAGCTTAAACTATATTTAAAAAATGAAGGCCATGTTAAATTTTATTTGGTTCACTGAAGCGTAGTTGAGCCGCATTAATAGCTTCTGTGGATCAAGCTTGACCGCGATGTGCGGCTATTTCCACCGGCGGATCCTGAAAATTTCCATACGTTCTGCTCGTACTCTACCGAACTGAAAAAGGTTTCACTTTATTGGGCATTGAAGCCGCTTAACCTTGACCTTTCAACGTCGAGGAGATATATAACGTTTTTACGACGAAAAAAGGTTTGCTTAATATTATCGCACATGTAATATGAAATACATTTTTTATCACAAGCCATATTCAGAGCGAAATTTCAGCATTACAATATACGTTTCATTTAATTTTTCATGTGAATATGTTTTGATAATTGTAAATTTTTTTTTAAATTAAATATTTTAAAAGTGTTAAAGGTATGTTGAGTATCATTTCATAAAAGTATGAGTAGTTACTAATAATTAATACAATGGCAAAATTAATAAAATATAAAATTAATGTTACTAAATATAAAAAAAAAACATTTTAATTAAGCTTTCTGAAATTAAATTAAATTACTCAATTAATCAAACGCACTCTTATATTCGAAAGTAGTCTATATAGTTATTATCGATCTTTAATTACCAAATAATATTCTTACTTTGAAATATATATCACGTAAAGAAGTGTTTATACATTCAATGAGAATTTCGTCAATTTCTCGCTTGTAAAGAGATTAGAATCTAGATACAATTATATCTCAAAACGGTTGTTTGTTATACGTGCGTATACTTTTACACAAAATTAAGGATTATATGTTGCTCTTAAAATTAATTATTTAGTACATTATTGTTCTCAAGAAAATCAGTGCAAGAAAAGTACAAATTTATAAATATATTTCGATTTTAGTAAATTAAAACAGCTGAATTCAAATATTTATATTCTATGACGGAAATCTTAAAACAATGTTTCTTTACTTTTTTGACTTTCAAACGAAGTAGTGCATTCTCAATCCAGTGCAAAAGTGGCGCATAAATCTTTCAGCGAAATCTTTGCATAAGATTTAGTCTGGATGCGAGTGAAAGTCCTATAAGCCACGTGCATCGCGCCTTTTTATTATTTTCATCGAAGGCTTTAGTGGAAGGATAAAAGTCTAAACCTTGGCAAGAAACATCCCACGTTTATCGTTGCAGTCACTGCTTTAAATAGGTGTTTTCAATATAAACAAAGATACAAAATATATTGTATATTCAACGTTGCACACAATTTCATAGGACATGTTTTCTTCCTTCTTTAATATGTTAATGTTTTTTTTTTTACAAAAATGTAATACATTAGAAAAATGTTAGACAACAATAAAACCACTATCTGGTGTGTTTGTTTTATTATGTTCCACTAGTTTAACTGGATTTTTCCTTTGGAAAAAATGTAACGAGCGATTTTACAGTTATTGGTAGGTCTTTTTTATGTTTTAACCGCAGTTTTTATTAGACTTCTTAATCAACTTTTAGGCTATTATTAGTTTAACAAAAATATGTTAATTACATTTGAATAAAATAAGTAGTTTTCACAAATTGTATTCGATTGCAATTTAATATATTATATATTCAGGTTATATTTCTCATTTCAACAATAGAATATAACTGTCATAAAAGACTGAAAAATCTGTGTAAAGGTTAATGGTGGTTATATACTAGTACTTCACCGCGGTGAAATGGTTAAGATATTTCATGAAAAATGAAACTTAAATACAGAAAAATATTTTTTAAGACTCTTAAGACATTTTGAAAAAAATATTTTTAATGTTTCGATTTACTTTTGTCATCATTAGAAAAGCATTATTTGTTGTATGCTAGCAACGATACAAAATAATGTTAAGGAAATAAACAATTAAAATATTGATAAATGCAAATTGTATATTATTTATCAAATATTATTATATATATGCGATTTCTGAACTTAAATATATGTATCTGAGATGACATGTAAGATCGCAAATAATAAGTCTGGACGTTACAGCCTTTGGAGGTAATAAATAACAATGCATACTTGGCAAAGCCATTTATATCACTTGCAAAAGGTCGATGAGCTCGAAACGTTTGCGGCTGCGGTTTCACATTAATCATAGTAGTTCGCCAACCTTTCCTAATTGAAATTCTTTTACTTTCATTCGAGTCTTGCCAAATTCTTGCAGAGGAGCACGATTCTCCGATCCTCTGCGATCCGCGTTTGATTTATGGAATTATTTCTTTCTCATTTCGAATAAATCAGCGGCACAAAGCGGATATTTACGAGAGACGGGGTCGCGTCACGTGACCCATCCCAGCCGACTGATATTTCCGCCGGAAGTGCCGCCATTGCGCAATCGCCGCCATTTCAACTTTGCGAACAGGCGCCATTCATTTTATTTCGCTTATTAATCACCCATTACGGTGAAATTTTCACATTTTTTCCGAATGAAATGACATTTCTTTCTATATATACTTAAAATAATAAACATCCCATATTTGTATAAAAACATATCATCACTTACATCTGACTAACCGCTACTGACTTCTAATATACGAGTACTCGTAAAAATAAAGTAAGTAAAAATTTATAATTTTTCATTCGTAATTAAGTATTTTAACCGTTGAAAATGTAAGAGTTGACTCAATTTTGAGCTACATAATGTATATATAGGTATAATGAACAAAAAAGTGAAAAAATCCATGAGATTTGACATTCGTCGTTCAAACACCGAGTATATCATGGAGATTGTTGCACAAGGCCGAGGGTCAAGTGCATATAACAGACACACCTCTATAGGACAGGCCCAACTTTCCAAATTAAAGACACACGATGGGAAGATAACAACAAATCTTAATGATATACTGAAGGAAATAGAACATTTCTACGGGTTATTGTATTCATCTACGATGCCAGGTCCTAATGACAGATCTGCGGACGACAAGAGGGCTACTCTCACAAAGCACTGGTCTGAAGACATCCCAAATATAAGTATATTCGAAATTAAATCGGCCCTAAAACAACTTAAGAACAACAAAGCCCCTGGAGAAGACGGAATTACATCTGAGCTTCTGAAAGTAGGAGGAACCCCTCTGTTGAAAGAGCTTAAAAACTATTCAACAAGGTAATAGAACATGGAGAAACCCCGTCGACATGGAGTACGAGTATTGTGATATTGTTCCACAAAAAGGGGATAAATCACTGCTCAAAACTACCGACCCATTTCCTTCTTTCCCATGTGTATAAAGTATTCTCCAGAATTTTAACAAACAGGCTGACGGGTCGATTTAATGAATTCCAACCTCGAGAGCAAGCTGGGTTTAGGAAAGGCTTTAGTACAATTGATCATATCCACACGCTAAGACAAATCATTCAGAAAACCGAAGAATATAATCAGCCACTCTGCCTCGCCTTTGTAGACTATGAAAAGGCATTTGACTCAATCGAGACTTGGGCAGTGCTAGATTCACTACAACGCTGCAAAATAGACTATCGGTATATAGAGATAATAAAATCTCTATACAAATCTGCAACAATGATGGTCCAGCTCCATGATAGCACTAACAATATTTCTATAAACAAAGGTGTTAGACAAGGAGATGTTATATCTCCAAAACTCTTCACAAACGCCCTAGAAGATATTTTTAAACTGCTATCCTGGACAAAATGTGGAATAAATATTAACGGAGAGTACATTTCTCACCTCCGATTCGCAGATGACATAGTGCTAATAGCCGAATCACCTGATAAGCTCCAAGACATGCTCTACGACCTCAATGAAGCGTCGAACAAAATTGGTCTGAAAATGAACATGGATAAAACAAAAGCCATGATTAATAGTCATATTTCACAGACCTTCGATCCTATTTCCATTGGAGGATCAGAAATAGAGGTTGTAAACGACTATACCTATCTGGGACAAGTAATACAACTAGGGCGAAATAACTTCTCAAAAGAAATCGACAGGCGCATACAACTGGGATGGGCAGCATTTGGAAAACTAAAGTACATTTTTAAAGCGAAAATTCCGCAATGCCTTAAAACTAAGGCGTTTAACCAATGCATCCTCCCTGTATTAACTTATGGCGCAGAGACGTGGAATCTGACAGCAAGTCTTACCCATAAAATAAAAAGTCACCCAGCGTGCTATGGAGAGATCCATGCTCGGAGTGTCGCTAAAAGATAGAATCCGAAACGAGGAAATACGCAGAAGAACTCAAGTAGTGGATGCTACCCAACGAATAGGCACACTCAAGTGGCAATGGGCAGGACATATCTGTCGAAGAGACGACGGTCGATGGGGAAGAAAAGTATTGGAATGGCGCCCAAGAACTGGCAAACGAAGCATTGGCCGACCCCCTACAAGATGGACCGACGATATAAGAAGAATAGCGGGAGTGACCTGGATGCGGAAGGCGGAGGATCGAAGAGGATGGAGACTCATGCGGGAGGCCTACGTTCAACAGTGGACGGACACAGGCTGATGATGATGATGATGAGGTATAATATCTATTACTTGGATCAATAATGCTTGGTAAAATTCCATAATATCAAGTATAATAAAAAGATTCTTTCGAAATTTTTCCACAATATTTTTTGGGGACGATATTTTTTAGCTATTTTATCGAGTAATGGCTACCCGACGTAACCAAAAATTTCATCTCCCTAAACATAGTTTGTCTTTTTTCCTAAATATAATTTTTTATATTATTTTTATTATTTTATATAATTTATATTATTATATAGAATATTGATATTATTTTTTGTTAAAAGTTGTTCGAGCTATGTTCAGGCTAATTAAATGACATCCAACAAGTTGAACAATATTGTTTTTTTTGGATTCAACACACATGTTTGAATTACTAAATCATATTAAATATTATTGTGTTTATTTCTGGGCATTCTTGATTTTTTTTTTTATGTAAACATACAGGAGAATACCGACAGATGGTGATAGTAATTTTTTTTTTTGAAGTCTCATCTGGAATTCTATGATGCTTACCATGGTGTATATGGCTAAACGCTGCATGTGGAGTGTTGATCCGCCAACGTCATAGACTACAGCCCGAGATTCACGCATCATCCTTTATTATTACAGGAATCTACTATGAATGGGTGGTCTTCACGGGACGACTTTCGTCTACCACCAATTTTAATTGATAGGCTATGACTGACATTTTACGGGTGATGGATCAAATTCACATCAACCGGGGTATTTTAGAGCTCAGAAATCGATTAAAAATCCTTTTTTTTAATCTCCGTCGTGGATCGAACCCACGAACTTTGGCTTGCAAAGCAAACGCTTTACCATTGAGCTATGACCGCCGGCGAAGAAGTGCAGCAAAAGATACAACAATTTATAAAACAAACTACAATAAATTTAAAACTAATTTGATACTATTTAATGGATATTAATTTAAAAATAATACTCGTATGTGCATTGATTATACCTTAGATAGATCTTTTATTATGTATGGCTACCTACATAATTCTACAAGTCACAATATGAGACTCTCTTACAAAATTGTCACACTGCATTGTTCGCGATAATTTACAAAGTTGGTCTCAAATTCCGCCCATCCCATAAATACCGATATGATCCCGTTGCGAAATCGCCCAGAAGTAGGCGGCCCATTACAACTTTATCCCTCCGTAAGATAATCTGCAACGCACAATAGAGCCGCATCATTATTTATCACTTGCCGGTGCCAGATCTGCCGCCCACGTTTTCCGCCCTAGTTAAATGGTCAAAAGTTAAGGCTATCAACCTACAACTAGACAATACTGGGCTCAAATCCAAGAAAAGCCTTTTTTTTATTACTTTATAAATTCTAAATTATTTTTTAAAATAATCTAAGAAACTTGTATAACTAACTGAATAGTTTGAGGTGGTTCACAAAAGTCATCTCGTATACATCGGCCATAGATATTTTATAGAGAGAGGAAGCATTTTCTCACATCATTCTTGAAGTTTTTCTAGGGACTACCAATAACCATATCACCTTCACATAAGTAAGAAAAACTTTCGTTGATTTGAAAACTAACAAGTCACTCTTAATAGATCCCAGAACTTTATCTTTGAATACAAATAAACATAATACAGAGTAAAAATGGAACAAAACTGTGTTAGAAAATAAGCTGCCACTGGGGCTGGGTTATTAAGAAATTAATTAAAGAAAACAAACACGTAACAAAATAATACAACAAGAACAGAAGTAATATTGATTTACATTGTGATAAAAACTATTTAACGCATAGCAAAACTGTCGATATGAATCAAATTAAGTAATTATAAATTGAGAACAAAATATCATGGAGATAATGTTGTGCCATAGAGAAGATCAGGAAGACGATACTGAATCGATCGCTTGAAAAAACGGATTCTGAATGAGTGATAGTCAAGATCGACGACTGACGTTTTACCATACGCCATCCGACTTCCAGGAAAACCACATAAAATGGATAAAGAGTTGAATTTTTGTGTCTGGAATAAGCTTCTGGTAATAACAGAACATCGTCTTAAAATAAATAAATGAAGAAATCTGTAAATTATCGACGATACACATGCGCTTCTCTTTTAATGCGTTTAAAATTAAAAACATTAACATTGTATATGCAGAATTAAGCCGTACTATACAAGTAACATAGAATCTGCTTATGAGATATGTCTATCATTATGTGGCAGTATTATTTTTTATGTTTATATTTTTAAAAAACATTCATTCTGCCTGTAGAATGCTTCGTTCCACCTACTGATGCTATCGCCGCCCGCATCCAGCCCGCCCTACCCGGAATAAATCCATTATTGGAATGGAGCACCGGCCGAATGATCTAAATGTATCAACCCCGTCCTTTTCTCGGATCCTTTTTTTCCCTTCTACATTGATTTCTGGGTGAGTAACGAGGATCTTCCTTGAATAAAAGGACGCTATTTAGATAAATCTGATCAAATATTTCGCATCGATATTTTCCGCTTTTTTCCACGACGCGCTTTTGAAGTCGCGCGCTCTTTTAGCAGTTTGTTATTTTTCGAAACGAGACATTGTTTCTTTTTTTATTAAAATTTATTCCACGGAGACGCTACACAAAAATCGAATCTTCCTTTTTCTAAATCTCAAATGACTCTCATAGGAATATTGAAAGACAAACATTTATTACGTATTTTTTTTTCTTTTATGTTTTATATTTTTTAATTGTATATTAATCGTAAATCAATAAATACGATAATTTGATTATATCAATACACACAAGAGCATTATCGCCAGACTATTATGATATTATAATATATGGATTATAATATGTTTATTATTTCCGCCTATACAGCATCTGTTTAACTCCCATACTTCTTATAAAAGGCGGTGAATCCCGACACCTCACCAAAAGTCTTTGCAGCGGTATAGTTGGTTTTCAGAACAGGTAATTGCTTATAAAATTGTCGTTATGATGTTTTGACTATGTTAGAAGAAAGCAGACACGACAGTCTTTCATCGTTCAGTCGGCAAATAAGCAGTAGTTGATACATGTGCAACAAGAGAGCATAAACTGCAGGAGCTTATTTCTCAGCCCCCTAAGCTCTCGAACTGTACATAAAGTATACTTGACGGAGCTCCGAAATATAGAACTAATGCAGTATGAAGCTAGAACCATGGCGGCTTACAGAACTTTATAAGTATTTTTATTTTATTATTTTTTTCTTACAGAAACATTACAAATTTTAACAACTCAGTTCATTTCTAAAGTAAAATAAGAATTAAATAAAAAAATACAATATATGCAAATAAAAATTTATGATTAAGTACTAAGAACAATGCAATAAAGACAAGCAACAGAAGGTCCCAATGCTCATCAAACAAACGACGACAACAAATTATTCCTCCAAAGAAACCCTTGGAGTTCATGTCTGAATTGGGCCTCCCTTACGTGAAATATACCAACAAATTTTAATAACCATATGCTCCGACTAGAAAGCTGATTTAAAATTATAACATTTTAAGAATAGATTAACGCTTTCTACGCCAAAATTATCACTGTCTACAACCTTGATTTTACACTCCATACATTTATTATTAGACTTTGAATATTTTCTAATAATTCAGAAGTATTGTTCACATTACGACCTTTGTATGTAAATAAGGAGGAATGTTTTGTTTTTAAAATTATTTTATGGCTATTCTTAAACGCCTGCAGTGAAATTGTTTGTAATTTGTGGTCGCTACAAGCAAACTTATGCTCCCGCGTAATTCAAACTTGTTATTGCGAAACTTTCTTTATGCAGTTTTTCACTTTCCTCGTTGTTCTCGCCGCGCCGGAGGAGAGAGATGCCTCGGATAACACGTTAATGGTTTTACTTTTTATGGCAGGAAAAGTGAGTGATACTGCCAGCGCCTCGGGCTAATAAGCTCTCTAGCGTTTTCGAGAGCTTTCTTTTCGAGAACGTAAACTTTCTTTTATAAACGCACCACCCCCGTATTTTGAATGCGTACGTACATTAACATTTCGATAAAAAAAACTCGGGCAAACTTCAAAATTTTTCATTTTTCTCCTTTTGCCGGGCGCCATAGTCCAGTGGTAAAGCGTTTGCTTATCATTCAGATGCCGGCGATTCAAAACCCAACCAAGGTTTTTTTTAAATTGATCTAATCAAATCTAAGCATTCTATTCATGTCCCCGGTAGGATTGAGCCACCCCTTAAGGACAAAATAGGAGCGCCGGGCTGATCATCCGATCTCCTTAAAAAATATTGATTATTGTATATGCAAATAGTTCTCTAGTAGTAAAGCCGCAGTCTATACAAGTACGCGGGCTCTTGCCCTGGAGGCTCCCAGAAACCGTCTACGAGTATGTTTCCATATAAACCTCCGGGTATACAGTTGTTCTGTGACAAGGCGTATACAATCTGAGCTTACTAAACTATAAAACAGTCATTTTCAATGTATATATCTACTCCCTAGCTAGAATATATGGTCTCCACAATTTTCCTACACAGATATCACTAACTATTATCCTTGCCTCGTCTTAAATATGCATACTTTGCAATATTTCTTGTTCTTTATGAGTAAACAGCTGTGTTTTTATGTTTATATATTTTTTTATAAGATATTTAATAATTAACCCAAAGCTTTAAAGGCCTGTCCATTTAGTTCTTAGGAGCGCTAAAACTCAACGTAACTTTTTATTAGATATATTTTTGATAATATATTACTTTAATCTTATTAAATTTTATGTTGAAATGTTATTTAAATTTTGAATCGTTGCGAATCTAAAGTACATTTTTTTCAATATATAATTATGAATAAATTTCAAAATTCACACATAGTGTGGTGGGAAATTGTCTGTATACTCTATAATATGAGCCTAAAAAGTTATATTTTCCATTGTTTCTTCTTTTATAAATATTTTTGTTATATTGCACACAAGTTAGTGTTTTGTCTTCAACTGCAGCGGACCCTTTTATTTGAACGGCTCTATAATATTTTCGTATTCAAATGAGATCCACATAAAACCAAATAATATTTTTCCTTTCCGCTATAAAAACATCCTTTGTGACATAGCATTGAATAAACATAAGCTCCATCACGGACTCGCATAAACACAGGACTCTACTCTTGCACGGCAATATCACAAAAGAAACCCAAACCGCTGTTACTACTAGGACTATTTGATAAGTTTCCTGACATATCACGATGAAAAAAAATGGTTTTAATAAATTATTTTACATATATATTCCGTAAAATTGTCATGTCATTTTGATAGTTAATTTGTATTTGGCAAATCATTCAAAAGTTTTATAACCCCTACGCAGTTTTATCGTCTTTTGTTATGAAAGGCGGCAAGCCAATGCGAGAAATATTTTTCGCAAATCGAATTATTGATGTAAAATCTTCTTTACCCATTCAGATGATATCCCACTAACACATTAACTTCAGCAATATCATTGTCATTCAATTGACAATCTTTCATCACATTTTGATGCACTAAAACGGATCATATCGTCAGTTACAGTGAAACGAACGTCTTGAATGTTACTAGTTTGCTCGTATTTTCGCTTTTTCTAATGATGCACCACATTTTTAATCATGTTATTTAAAACGGTCTACGGTATTCAGAGTCTTATATTATATATATTTATTTCCAAATATGAACATCTTATTACTGCACGATACTGAAATTTCTTCATTATTTACAAACAGTATCATCTAGCAACTTAAAACTTTCAAAGATGAAAAATATCAAAATAAGTTACCTAAACATGGTCTTTAATAGTCAAAATACCTCAACTATGTATGATACTACTGCTAATTAAGAAGTTTCTAACCTCATCGTTATATATCTTAAGATATTTTCTGAACAACTTAAGATTTTATATCAAGATTTTAAATGAGAAAATTATCCTAACACTCAATACCGCGCTTGCTAACAATTGAGTAAAAGCGCAAATAATACATAAGCTTTGGAAGACTATCATTAACAAAGTAATAATTTAAATGATGTGATTTTTTAGAGTTTACATATTTTAAGACCTCCTAACGGAAAATGTATGATTCTTTCGGTAAACACTTTTTATAAAAAGGGGTGAAAGCTTATCAAAAACCCCTCGTATTAAAGTCAGTTTTACGTGAAAGCAATATATTTTACACTGCAACCATACGCGATCATGAGTTTGGCTCCAGACTTGTCATAAAAGGCCGTAATGTGTGCTGGGGTGCATATAACGCCCATCCTTTACGCATGCGACCGAATAAATCCTTCCGATTAGACCATATTGTTTTATTAGACGATTTCGGTGTGGAATTCAATCAAGCGCGAGGAAATATCATTATTTTTTTTATGTCACCATTTATCTGCAAGCTTTCTAAATGCGTTTTGGTTTTATGTATATTATATGTATTTACTGATCGGCAGTATTATTTATTTCCATTTAGCCAATCTGAAAAGAGTTACTGGTGAATCACTTTCAATAGCAAGAAAATAACATTTAAAAAGTATATTATCATCATCATCATTATATATTTGACTTGTATCTAAATGGTGCATATGGTGGTCTTGAAATCGCTCCATTAAATTCTCTCCACGGCCATAATAATTATCCATGTTGACTCCTTGTCCCGAAATTCAACCGAGTTCATTATATTTATAAATCCCGATAATTTTTCAGCACAACTAGAGTCTAAAAAATAGGCAGCTATTGTGTATGCTCTCCTGAGACATTCAAGTAACATTTCTCAGGCTCTATTTTAAACTTTTGACGGATTATAGATTTAAAAGCTACTTATTGTAAAACCAAACATTCAATATGCTACAGCTGTTTTGAAAAGACATTTACAGGAATAGAGGTGAAACAGGCGCTGTATAGGCAGTAAACTAAAGGGTCTAATTTAAAAACACTCATCTTTCCAAAGTTTCCGCGCGCGTGCGTAATTACGCGCGGTGATCACTATAAATCTCGCGAGTTTCCATGATATATTTATATTAATGTCTCAATCGCAAAGTGCTACAAAGTTGGCGAATGCGCTCAAGTTTTAATAACTCTTTCAGGCCCTGAAAATTATTGAAGCGCTTTCCTTTTACAGGATTTCAGCCGGGCGGCTAATGCCCCGCGCCTGAAACTTGCGACGTTAGTGACATCTGCTATCTCACTCGGTTCCTGCTTTATGAGCTCTTCATTGTCTGCACGGGGCGATAAGATAAAGGACATTTAAAGGCATTTTTAATTTTGTCCTACTTTACATTTTTCTTAATTTATTTAAGATGCACTAGTGTATTTTTAAATTGAATTACTACCAAAAAAATATATATTCATTAAAAACTATCAGACAATTCATAATTTTTTGGAGAGTAAAACTTACGTATGGTTGGGCTATCTGTAAAGTGATTTGTTAATACAAATTAAATTTTTTCAATGTTTTCAGCATTCACTTTGAGATCCATGATAAAATATAAATATTTATTTATTGACCTTGTTTTTACATGTATCACGTAAGATAAGTTCTCTATTAGGAGACTGCAGTTTCGACTAACTTGTAGCTTTTCTCAATCCAATGACTGAGCTGCGATAGTAATTTACAAGTGGTCTAACCCATTTTTTTGGTCTAACTAATTTAATGGTGGTCTGACAAGATTAATCAGCGGATAAATTTTACGTTATTTTTTTCTCTATCTTTTTTAATATCCGTTACATATTTGGAACACGTGTAACCATAAGTTGCCACTCAGTTCTATCAAATACTACTTTACTAAAATTATAAGTGTCATATAATCCAGCAAAAAGGTGATATTTCTTCATCATCATCTGTCGATATCATCTTGTGTTCCACATTAAAAAAATCAAAATAAAACACTTAAATATAAAGTGTGTTCAATTTTAAAGAATCTCGAAATCTGATTGGTCAGAATAAAAGATTTTCATGTTACTCTCTGCAATACTTCTTTGAATACCTTTGTTTTCGCGTTTATTTCCGATCCGATAAGTCCACAAAGGAGTAGAGAGCCGCTTTCAGCGCTGTTTTTCTACGCAAGAAACTTTCCCTGAAGAAAACCTTTTCAAAGAAAAATCCACTTCTTTTTTTTTTAAATTCTACGTTTTCGGTATATTTTGTAACTCAAACAAAGCTTCCATATCATCCGTTTTTATAACATTTTTACTTCTTATATTTATATTCAATACTTACTCTAAATACACATATATATTTATTGTGTTATTGAAATCTTAAAGAATTTATTACGCAATATTACGAGTGTTATAAATCTAATATAATGATAGTAAAAAAATTAGATGAAAATAAAGATCATCAATTTATTACCTCATGTTATGAATTATTAATATTTATTTACTGAAAAATCTGAGAATGAATATCTTGTAGTTACTGGTTTCATTGATTTATGAATAAGCATTACATTTCAAGATAAAGAGATTTATGTGCTTAGATTTTTATTTGCAAATATTATAAGTGAAGTCTTATATTTTTCATCCCATCATCATTAATTGTATAGAAATTATGAAAGTTAGCTAGAACTACTCCTAAATATTTTTTGTTAGCTAACAACTGCTTTTCGATGGGGTTATTCGTGTACAAATATTTGAACATAAAACATTATGAAGCGTGTATGCTATTAATTAATTGACATAACTATTTTCAAAACATGGCAAAATTCATATTTTTTCATATTAATTTCACCGAAAAATTTATCGGCATAGCCGTTAAGTGAGCAATAATGCCCATCCGCCGCACTTTATTAAAAAAACCCTACCTTTTTTTACGCGCCGAGTTTTTAATATTGATTTAGTGCAAATTTTCGGGAGAAGTAATGGCCGTAGGTGGTCACTGTAATTGCCGGTGACTAATCGTAAAGTGCCCCGCGAACCGCCGCAGGTGCAGCGAATGTCCAGGAACACGACACCGTATATACGAGTACATTCTGTGTACTAAATTTCCAAAATCGTTTAATATAACTACTATCCATTCTCAAAAAAGGATTTCGTCACCTTTAAAAGATTCCTTAACGTTTGTTGACACCATCTAGGATGACTTATTATTATAAAAATATAATGTAATCATACAAACCTCTGCAGTTTGTCTTAAAAGATGCAGATTATTGCGGTCATAGCTCAATGGTCAAAGCGTTTGCTTTGTAAGCCAGGTCGTGGGTTCGATCCCCGACGGAGATTGTAAAAAAAATGAATTTTTAATCGATTTATGAGCTCTAAAAAATACCCCGGTTGCTGTAAATTTGATCCATCACCCGTAAAATGTCAGTCATAGCTTATTAATCACAATTGGTGGTAGACGAAAGTTGCCCCGTGAAGACAACCCATTCATAGTAAATTCCTGTAATAATAAACGATGATGCGTGAATCTCGGGCTGTAGTCTATGACGTTCGCGGATCAACACTCCACATGCAGCGTTTAGCCATATACACCATGGTAAGCGTCATAGAATTCCACAGATGAGGCTTCAGAAATTACTATCACCATCTGTCGGTATTCTCCTGTATGTGTTTATATAAAATAAAAAAATAAAATAATAAAAATAAATTAAAAATAATTAAAAATAAACTTTCTTCATTAGAGCACGCTATGTCAAATTAAGTTCAATACAAAGTTTCGGCTAAAGTGTGATTTTTGACAAATGTCTTTAAGTCGAAATGATGCTTATATATTAGGGAGTGAAGGTGTACGTGACAAATCTGAAGATAGAAAGAGTAAAAATTGACCGCAAGTATGTTGACCTTTTAATTTGTTGTTTTTTCTATTGTTATAAGAAGGATGCGGAGGTCATAACTAGATTCATATAGAAGAGACACATTCCAGTACAGCATTTTTTCGGTAGGCTTATTTTTATATTCGTATGTCCTTCAATCGTACAAACGCTTCTTGTCGTCTGAATTTTTTTGAAAGTTCAGGTAGTCGGGTACACGTAGCAACTTACACGTAATGCGGTCTGGAGGTCTTCTCAGTCACACAGCAGTAACTTTCTCTGTTTCGTTACTGATTTGTTCAGCCTGTCTCGTGTTATTTCTTTCAGTTTATTCAGTGATTTCTATGTTCACTAGACAAAGTTATTACCAGTAAACAGGCTATCTTTTGAGTTAATAATATCTTCTGGGGTGGTATGATTTATACAGTGAAAGAATTCGTAAGTTAATCAAACAACGGTCCCAATGCCTTTATAACTAACTTCTCAAAATCATTAAAAGGATGTATGCAACTTCGCAAATCTATACCTATGACTCTTGAATAATATAATATTTATGTATACTCGTATATCTCTCTAGCAGGTATTCAGAAGTGCACCAAACTGTAACAGAGAAAAGTAATTCTGGTTACTTTTTACACAGTACGGTTTATATACATATTACGAGTATATCATATCGGAAACCATATCGGGAGAGAACCTTTTTGGGCACGCAAAGCGGATAATAAATTTTGCCATGTGTCATTCTCTTTCCGCTCCAAACAAGGAACGGAATGAATAATTAACGTATTTACGGGGAGGCGAATTATCGTGGCTTTAAATTGAACGTCGCACTCTATATGGGGCTAGTTTTTGGGTTTGTTAGTGGGGACACTTAACTATTAAGTGTCATATTTACACATCGTCGTTGTTACAAAAAAAATATTTTTTAGATGTTACCGACTTTAAGCAGTGGGACCATGGTTTTGTGTACGTACACATTTTTTCATCAACATTTTATTTATATACAAAACAGAGCAAATAATTTATTTGTTTTTGTTTTAGAAATTATAAAAGACGCTAGGATGATCGGAAATTTTGGAATGTAAAATAAAGAAATAATATGTATTTTAAAACAATGAAGTACCTGATTGATGAACTCTTATACATAAACCCAGGCAGTAGAATGACAACAGACAGTGATGGAGAAATCTCTATTGTATTGTAGATTTCATGATGCCTTCAATTGAAATACGGGCACTCACTATAAGTGAGGATTGGAAAATTTATCGACTACAACTAATTTTGTATAAAAAGAATAACTGTATACATACATTTCACAGGTGATCAATTTGACACCAAGTGATAGTATTACAGAAATTATACATTGATTATAAATATTTTAATAAAAGTTTCGCCGAAGTTCAAACTCAGTATTTCTGTGATTATAAGCAAAAGTTTAACCTTCAATGTATACCCGCTGGCACCTAATTAATTTTGTATTAATTTATATCACAGTGATTATAATGATAGCATGATAATATTACAAATTAATTTAGACAGCAGGCTCAAGTTTTGAATAAATTATAGTTGTAAAGTGGCCTTTTCTCTCAGACAAAATTCAGCTTGGCAGCAGCACTTAACAATACACAACTTTTGATTCATGAATCTGCTTCTTCCTGTTTAAACAATATCGTTTCTAGTTGCTTTGGTCTGGAGTAGAAGGTCCGTGGCTATGGGCGGTCTGGCGTAGCAGCTCGTAGCGGCGTAGAGGCTTCAGCCTCAACATGAAATACCGACTACGAAACAATGGCGCGTCGCAACGCTAATTGCTCAACCGTGCTCATTGTGTTAAAACAGTGGCACTTAACCGGTGCTAAGTGAGAATTTCACTACATGAATGTTTTAAAAAATATTTTTTTAGTAAATTCAGTCTTAAATAGATGAATACATCTTACCTCGCTTTAATATTCTCATAGATCATTTTAAAAATTGTTCATTCATGACAGCAATTTCGCTTCCGATGAGATTTTTTTTATATATCGAAAGATTAAATATTTAAAATATGCAAATAGCGATTAAAAATCATCGTCAAAAGCCGCAAAAATATATGTCGTGTTTCATTACGATTCAGCACCCGAAACTTCTACGAAAAATGTTTTCCCATAGAAACCTATTCCAAGCTTTTGTAGTTTGTTACCTTTATATAAAAAAACATATCGTTCCTGAAAAAGACAAATATAGTATATACTCTTCTACTGCATCATGAGAACATGCTTTAGGTTCATCTTCATGTTTTGACCGACTGTAAGGTTTTCACGATGTTCCCCACAAAGTCAAACTAACGCACCAAGAATATTCTACGCAGGCATTTCTTTTGTAAACTCATTAAAAGGCTGCATTGACTTTTGTAAGATGCCAAGAAATCTTAATCATATAAAATAATATAGGTAGCTGTACAAATGGTTCTATACTTTGATCGATTTTTAGTAACTGGATATTCCAGATATTGTGCATAGAGTTGAAAAAGGCTCAACGTACATATGGAAAAGTAAAGAAGCCAATATTTGAAATTGATTTCAAATTGAATACTAAAAATATAAATAACAAAAATTCGTTGTAAAACCTATCGTGTTGGTTTTATTTAGGCTCTCACAGACTTCGTTAAGCCAGTTAATACAGTAATTTCGATTCAATAAATAATAATCTTTATTATATGATTAAATTATTTTGATAATTCTAAATATCTTGGCGTACAGAACACTGAAAAATCTCTTTTGGACTGCGTTTCTGTGTGTCCTTCAAACTCAATTTGATCGTTGTATATTCCCATATTGATGCTACATTTTTTGGTTTTAGCCAAAACTCTTCAAAAACTGTTTAATTTCACTGCATTAAGCGGACCGACGCGGCGGAGTGCACGGCTTTATGAAGGCTTCTTTGTGTCTTGCTGGGACAATGCGAGGCTCAATCGTATTTCACGGACGCGGACCCTTAATATTTGAGAATGCTGCTTAAACAACCTAAAAACGAAAATGAGCAGTGTTTTATACTGTTCATTTTTAATTAGAAAAATAATTATCGCGATTCAACTTGTTAGAGTATAATTATAATCATCACGTTTATTATTCATTTTTAATACATTTTGTAATCACATTAGTTCATACATTTACATACAAATACATGTACTTACATTACCTATATAATTGACTGTTGTTGACGAGATTGCTCATAACTTAAATGTACCTATTCATTTCGAAAAGCGTACTTTTTTTTTTAAATGTTATTGATTTTATTTGTTTATTTTCAATTAAAGTTAACTAACAATTGTAATACTTGTGATTATTAAATTATAGGTCTTACAAAATATTTTTTTTAATACTTTATATTATTATTTATAAGTCAATTTTATAGAACACTTAATATATAAATAACATTAAATTATAGAAGCTTTGTTCGTTAGTAAGTAAGTTTACTATCAAAAATCAAATAATAAATTCCTACTTACGAGTACTACACCTATTATTCAATTTAGGAGTGTATGAACACTGAAAATATGTTTTTTTTATAGTATTTATTTCAATGTAATTATAATATTGCCATTTCGAAAGTAAAATGATTGGATCGATTAGATAAATCTTCTATATGTTATATTATTTGGTTTGTTTTTACTATCGAGCATTGGCTAAAATCAACAACATTAGGTGCCCCGTCTTATTTTCTTATCTGAAGGCTAACACGTACTGCAGGGCATATATATGTTCCCCAAAGTTTCTTAACTTTCCACCCTCGCGTTTCTCACACGCCATCGATAAGCGGCCTTACTAATTTATTGCTAAAAAACCTTCTGAAATAAATAATGATTTGACAGCTTTGGCAACGATAAACCGTCCCTCTCTCGCACTTTTTTTTTCATTTAAATACGCAATGTACAAAAAAACGGTCCTCAAATATACTATTTTTTCATTCTTTAAGCATATGGACGTCACAATTTCCCGCCTCACAGTTCTATTAGCATTCAATGTGCAATGTCTTGTCTAAAGACATCTCTCAATCTGTCAGCTTACTTGCGAACATATTATATATAGTTTCCGACTTGAAGAGGCATAAGCTGTAGTTTATGAGAAATATTTCAGTGCATATTATTCAACATTTTTTATTTAATAGTTTGATTAGTCTGATGCTCCCGAGGCGTAGATAATCCCATTAAGGCGGCTCAACCCAACCATCAACACGCGATGAACTTAATCGCTCACTAACCAAGTACGTTCCGCTTACTATGTAGATCTGTGATCTAACGAGAACCGTAATTACAATGTGTTATTATCGTTGGTTAAAGCTTATGTTTCAGCTAAGTTCCAATAATCCTTTAACTGACTTTAGTATTTCGGACATAACAAAACAGCCACAGCTGCCTTTTGCTTCAAGCTCCCAGGATTATATTGTCCCAGAATGACAACACAAACTATATATAGAATGTATTCAGTAGAGCTCTGACAAACAGAGCTGACATAAAGTGAGGCGAGGTCCATGGTAGATGTCATAACTTAATTTTCGTTATTTTTGTTTCAGTTAGAGGAGCAGTTATAGAAATAATGATGATGATAGAGCTTGTACATAGATTTAAAAAAAGACGATTTCAACCCGTGACTGTTGGCATAAAAGTTAAGTGATTTAACGTCTGGACATAACCTCAGCTATCTTTTACAGAGCAGAATATAAATTACCGGACATAGTCTTATCTGACCCTCGCAGCCTGCGAGCTTTAGTGGAGAGCTCCTACCGTCCGCACATCCTGGCTGCATCATAACATCGTCATATTTTATGGAAACAATGTAAGATCACGGTTATTTGCGGCACAGATATCGCTGGGAGTGGTTTAGCATCTCAGACGCGAACTGCTCATAAAGCTGACTGTTATGATCGGAATTGTATGCAATCAACTAACACGTTTTTGCATACATACTACGTATTACGTGACTCTATACGAACAACAATGAAGTTTTGTATTTAAATTATGGAATTATAATTTTAATTTCGTTAGACTATTGGCGTATATAAGTTGCTCAGTAAAAAAGATTTTTTAGAGTAATATTTTTAACAAACGTTTTTAAAATAGGCATTTCAAATGATTATGAATAGTTTTTATACTTCACCGATCTCATGAGTTGTCATTTGCCGATTTGCATCTTTAAAGTATCAGCTGTAACTGGCATTCCAGAACGTTATGCAATTTTAACATCAAAATTGCCAGATTTAAATGTGGCACACCAGTTCTGGCACTGGCGTTCTGCCATTACATATTTTTCTAAGAAAATTGTATATTTATTATTTTACTTTAACTCGAGCGTGTGCTCTCTATTTATTTGTAAATAATCTTTAATACTTTCTTGACACATTAAATAAGCTTAAAATTCTCACATAAAAGATATTAATTTATCATTTCTAATTTAAATAAGTAAGAAGAAGATTTACTAGTATTAAACATCTTTCTAAGCACCTTCTTTAAATCCCACCCTCCTTCCTTCCTTAAGTTTTCAGTGATATTTAATACATTTTTGTGTATATCTAGCTTAACAAAGGATGGTTTATACTTGTAAAGAACTGAAGAAGCTCTCATCAAAAGTGATATCGCAGTCTTCAAATATATAAATAAAAAGTGTTCCACGTAATCTATATAAAACAAATAAAAAAATGTTATCTTTATAATATTTTAAATGGATCTAAAAGTAAATGTGATTTTTTTAAATAATAATTTAAATTTTGTTCCATTTCGATCAATCGTCTGCATTTAGAAAATGTTTCAATTTGTTATTTTATTAAGTCGTCCCTCTGCGACTGGGTCGCTCGTGTTTTATTTGAGTTCTTACTCATTCTTCTAACTCGAGACAAAGTAGTCATAAAACAAAAGCAGTTCCCGCACTTAGTTTATGGGAGTGTCATGCGCAGCGAGCCCGTTTTCACGGAGAGAAACCCTGAAAACTGTCCATCTCCTTCGTTCCGGATGTAAAGACTGAAACGGAAACACAATCACGTAGCGGTATTCGCGTTACAACAACTGTCCACCCCCTCTCTTTGTATAAACGGGTGGCTATTGAGGAAATCGTGCGCGGAATTTGCAAGCAAAAGATTTACTAGCATAGTTTACTCCTCTCTGACAATAGTTGCAGAAGCAAATTTCACCGTTTTGAATATAATAGAGATGTGATTCCGGTGCTGGCAAACTCTATTCCGGCCAAGATTATTTTGGTTTATGGTCCAAGTTTGAAAATGGAATAATATGTATGTTTGAACATGAAGAAACAATAAAGGATATATTGTTACAAATTCATGTTTTTTAATTTAAATTTGAAATCAATTCAAATGTTCTTTTTTATTATTGCTTTAAAATTTAAATGGTACATTAATTGATTGAATAGAACATTTAACAAAAGCGAATAAAATCATTAAAATAGTAGTTTGAAGAGCGAAAACTTTATTTCCATTCAGTTTATAGTTTAGAGATGCAGGGGAAATTGATTAAAAATTACACAATTTTTCAATTAATTGTTTACTCAGTAAACAATAACATTCTAGCACCGGTATAGGTTTACATATCATTATGTTAACATAAAACTCATCTCTTTACTGGGGGAGAATGTTTTAGCCGAGAGTTGCAAACGGGGACGATAGGCACCCTCGCGGTGGAGGAAGAGCAGCGCTGGACCTCAGCCACCCTCATATAGCCGAGGGTCATGGACGTGGCTTATAGTGGTTGACTGTCTCACATGAAGTCCTGTGTTCAATTTTAGCTTATCTTAATAAACTACACTAATTACTCTTATAAGATCGAGCTGAATTTTAGAAGAGAATTATGCTTTTGACCATTCATGCGATTTCTTTAAAAATTCCGTTGAATGTCTAAATTTGTCTCGGATATCTTGATGATCGTTTTTTCGAGTCCCTGGGCACTTGAAAAGCATTTTATGTCATCAATAGAGCTTCAGGTGCGGATATAACGTGACATAAAGCGATAAATGGCATCTAACAAAACTTAAAATTAGCATTATTGGCTCTCTAAATTCATTCCTGCTTAAGAACAGATATGAATGAAAAATGATTTTTCAAAAATATTGTCATTACATTTGCTCCTATTTGGAAGCATCATATTTTCGTTCCTCTCATCACAGTGAGGACTTAAGACAAAATAACTCGTGACAATATAAACCAATTGGGAGACCAAATATAAAAAAGAAAACTAAAGACCACATCTCAACTAAAGATCTTTCCAAATATGCTTATATTCGACTAGCCAGTACCTGAACTATGGCTACATGTTATACATCTTAACAGATACTGATTGGAATCTGTTTGACGTTTCTGACACGAATTTAAAAAATAATAAAACGTTGAATGAAAATGCGTGAATGCAGCGGTATCTTCGCAAAATATAGCGATTGTTAATTTTCTAAATAGCGGGTGTTCAATTTAGTTCTCTACACAACTATTTATCTGTATTCTCGTGTATGTGTTGAGTTGATCCTCATGCTCCCTTTCCAGTGCTGGACCTCATCCTCCAGTACGAAGGGCTGATCGTCCTTCTCCATGTTGCCCCAGACCAGCCGGAAAGTAATTAATACTGCCGCGGAGCGCGGGGTGCAGGACCGGAACTACTAATCCGAAATATTTGCCGAGCCTAATGTCTGGTTTGCACATGACCGTTCACTGAGCATTGCAGATTACCATAACAAGTGTGTGCACTCATGAAACAACGACTGTCATCATTGTTGTTTAACGTCACGTTCTAAATGCTTATTGAATGCTTATTACATGTATCTACTCAAATAATTTCAGCATTTCAATACTCATCTGCAACCGTTCTAATTACGATTGCCAAATTTAAATCAGTTAAAACCATAGCTTTTTTTCTAATAAATAATGACACACTTACGTCTCACATCCAATCCTTGAAACACAAACGAGGTGTTAGTCTAATTATTTGCTACAGTTATAACTATGGCCATTGTTTCTCTGAACTCTGAATTACTTCGTCTGCTTCCAATCACTCACATTTACTGAAAATCTGTACGAGATTAACGTCGAAAATTTATTTCCTAATGCCACTTGTAAGCTTTAAATGCTCTTCCAGTGTTTGTTTCTTTATACAATCTGGATCTTATCAAGAAACACATCAATACACATTTATGAATCTCGATCCTTATTTTTTATTGGTGTTTTTACATTAATGATATTAAAATTCACTTATTAGATATTGACAAAACTATCTATTTATTTTCTATTTAAAACAATAACAAAACTATTGTGTTATATCGTTACTGACTTACCAGTCATCTGGGTTCAATGAATAAGCGCGTTTAAACGAAACTTACAAAAGGGGTTCCGATATTCATATTTGACTACTATTCTACTTCATTGCACGCAGTTATTTTAATATCGAGAAAATATGGAATTTAATTTATTCGCCTTGTTATTAAATTTCATCGCTTTTTATTGATTTTATATTCACGATCAAATGCGATTACCTCAATATGTTTTATAAATATATATCATGATTTTTATAAACACATTTGTATTTTAGTTACAAGGTCAAAGATACGTGGCATTTATCTATATTACAACCGTTTTATTTGATATTTTTTTGTATATAAAATTATAGTTCCAAAATACGAGTATCTTATTTTATTTTATTTTATTAACGGCCTAGGCCAACACATACGGTTTTAAAATAGAAAATACAATAAATGAAATGGTAAAACAGAACAATATAATAGCTAAGACAATACATTTAGACAAAACATGAACATGAGTAAAAAAAACAGATCTAGTACATTAGTAGAGGGATCTGCGAAATGCTGGAAGGTCCACCCCGAAAAAGTCCAAGTCACTAAAGGAGTTAACCAGTCTACACATTCTTAACATAGGAGAATAGAATCCGTAGTTGGTTTTGGATGTCCTTACATGTAGCAGGTCACTGCCTCTAGTGAACCGGGAGGGAACATTGAACGTAATTTCCTGCAATAATGTCTTGTGATTCGTAAACAGATTGATTCATTAAACATAACAAAATGTTTCAGTTTTTGATATACGAGTATAGCTCTGAAGTCAGTTCAACAAATGTTGAAGTATCAACATATTTTTTATCGCACTAAAAAGATCGTAATTTTCGACCGTAAATTTTTCCAATATCATAAGTGCATCGAATATTAAATCCTTCACATGAAAAAATACCAGTAAAATCTTTCAATTTTTTTATATTAAAAAAATATATGTTTAAACGGATCGGCATGAAATATCGTGGATAATATTATACCCACCGGTTACGTGGCATCCCTCACCAATAAACCTCATATTAAATGGCCGTACGTACGGTGTAATAAACAAAACCGCCCTCGGATATCCGCCCTTCAGAGGACATGTATTCCATTGTAGTCTGCACTGAAACCTCGACAGGCCCTCCAACGTTCCGCCCTTGTCACATGGAAAATAATTTTCGATCATATTTCAAACTTTGAATCATTCTATTAGAACAAACTAGCGTTGTTTTGATTAAAAAGTTTAATTTGTGTTTCTAAAATCTCGATATATTATGCTCTTTATATATTTGAAATTCACTTAAAATTGGACTGCGGTAGTGGAAGGGATAAACAAACTAGTCTAGCACAGGCCGGTAGACACAACATTGCCAGATCGCCTCTTATGTTGCCAGTCTTATTCTTTTTCTATCCACCTCGTATTTTATATTTTTTACCTTTATTAACATGAATCATGTTGAGTAACTTTACACAAAATTGAAACAGTGGTATTCAGATGTAATTAATCAATTGTCAGTTTATTTGATTGTTTGCAAGTAGTAGAATTGTAAATCACATACATAAAACTGATGTTATATCTGTGGTTTATTGATAAATTTTTGATTAAATATTATTTTCAGTTACATAATAACATCATACCATAAAGTTTGTAATAACATTAACAAAAAAAATAGTTTTTTTTTGTTCATGTGGATTGAAACTTTATATGGTATAAATTACGATTCATTTTTGTTGTATATTATTTAAGAATACACCATTGGTTTAAATATGGTATAAATTCTGATATGATGATTCTAATTTTTGTTGTATCATATTCAAAATAATGACCGTATCGGATAGCATTACGTTCGTAAAACCATATTTTCTGTTTGAATATTTTTTATTAACATAATTTAAAACATGTTATTATGGACTGATTGCATGTTATTGTGAGTACAAATGTATATTTGAAACGAAGTTTCTTCATTCTAATGTACGAGTAAAATAAATGTTTCATAAAAGTACTTCTAAGTGTAGAAGTACGTACATTATCTTACCTTGAATAATTCAGAGTGTGCACTCTCAGTAAATGTTTCCATACGTTGAATTTCTCTTGCATTTTGTCCTTCACTTTTTGACCCAGTTTACTAGCGTACATCAACATGAGAAAACATTATACGTGAAACTTTTCAACCTTCTCCGCAGTTAAATCGACCGTTCTTTATATATACTTTTGCTCTGAATATGTCAAGAGGATTAGATTATTGGAACCGCATTGCTAAGTGATACAAATACGTAGAATATCATGATCATCATTATTTAATGAGTATCCTCACTATAGCAACCTCTATTGTGCTATCAAAACCTTATTTTTCTACAATCTTAGTTTTTTACCGTAAAAGAGCCAAACCATGGCCGCGTGATCATGGTTTGGCATATTTTTTCCAATATTCGTTATTTTTTACCAAATACCTTCGTTCATTTTTATGTAGTACTAGCTGAAATTTTGACAGTAGCCGTCTACGAGAATATACTACACGATATTAAATTTCTCTTGCGATAATGGTGCCATCGGGCGGTTAGGTTTAGTACTTATCGGACCGCTCTCGTAAAGATAACAGCTATTGTACGATCTAATAAAATGAATGCACAGATATCTTAGAAAAAACATAATACCGGGCAATACATTAAGTTCCATAGAGCGGCTTTTGGTCAAATGCTTCTTTTTTTTAACACAAAAGATAGTACCTGCTGAAAATAGTGATCCTTCACAGACTCCTAACTGTAATGAAGATATTCAGATTGTATGTGGAAGGAAACATATTCTGATATAGCACTCCAAAGCCTGCCTGTTCTGAAATTAAAGAGCTAAAGAAACTGTCTCACATATGTCAACTCAGAACGTACAACTTACATACAAACACGACAATATATAGTTTATGGATACAAATGATTTAAAAGGAAATGATATGTACACATACATTTTTTTATTTCTTTTCCTTCAATGATATTACAAAATATACTATTTTAATTCGTTATTGAAGTACTAACGTAAGTGTGATGATGTAAATGTATGAAAACATTTAGAGTCAATGACCTCACACCCAGAACAAGTGTCGGAATACGCAGCGCAAATAGTTAGATTTGTGACAACAAAAACCATGTCATAAGTATATCATGGCTGACACAAATAACACGGCATTATTGTCACAAAATCAAACGTCCAACATTTCGTATCCGTGCACACCAGCACTGAATCTGAAGCAATATTACACTAAATAAGTCAATATCTTCACTCAAGTTGGTTTCAACCACTGTTCACTATATTATGAGGAGGCCTTTTAAGGGGCATTATTTTGGAAAGATTAACATCCGCTGGAGTGCAATAGATTTGAGTGTGGCCCAAAAAGACATGGGCGCATAATAAAAGTAGATTCAGGGCTTAGGGCGGCTGTGCTGTGGGCGGGCGGGGGCGAGAGTGGGTGGGCGGCCAAGGCTAGGACAGTGCATTGATGCGGCCTGCACTGAATCGTGGTGATTATTTATTCACCACACTGCGGATCACCTCATTCACTTAAACATAACTGTGTATATCTGTGACGTATTCATCAAAAACTATTAAGCCTTGATCTATATATTAACATTGAGTGACAGCTATACAATTGCTTTATTTCCTTTATTTTACTTTGATTTAAATGTATATTCAATTACATATATATGCTTAAACATCGCTGATTTCTTTCTGAGAGTGATAATTTACGAGTGCAATGAATAATAATAAAAATGTACAAATATTTTATTCAAAGTTAAGGTATACTATTGATTTTTGTACGAAATCAGCGTATTCAATTGCGATGGGCAGAATTTTTAAAACTTAAAAATTAAGGTACTTAACCAATGCATCCTCCCAGTATTCACTTATGACATAGAGACGTGGAATCCTACAGCAGATCTTACCCATGAAAAAGTCACATTACATGTCATGGAAAGATCCATGCTCTGAGTGTCTCTAAAATCTAAACGCTAGAATCCAAAACGAAGATTTACAATGAAGAACTCGAGAAGTGAACGATACCAAAAAATAGGCACACTCGAGTAGCAATCAGCAGTATATATCAGTCGAGAGACAATGGTCGTTGGAAATGGAAAATGAGTGGCGCTTTCTTTCAAACTGAGTGTTGGCTGACTTCTAAAAGTTGGAATGACGACAGAATAATAATGGGAAGTCTACATTCAATAGTAGATGGACACAAACTAAAACGATGACAATTATTTTATTCACAACTACCGCCATCCATAAACCAAATCAGGTACTTTTGGGCAACCTAGTCAGTAGAATATGCAAAGAACGAGTATCTGTAAAACTTATATTGATTTTGTCTGCTGCTGAAAAATCTCAAAAAAAACTAATTGAAATGTGTGTTTTCATTAATTCGCATAAACACTAGCGCGTATCGTACAGGACCAGCGGGAGAGCGGTGGGTGTCCTGGCGCATCGCCCGGCGGCGGCTGTACTAGGGGAGGCCCCAGGGAAGAGGACGGGATTTGCATTTTAATTTCTTGGAAATAATACGTTTTGTAGACTAATAGATACCGCGGCGCCTCCGCCGGTCCGATCAAATGCTAATTTCATTCAATTTCGGATTGAATTAATGGAAATCATTGGATTTTATTCTTTTGACTTACCGACTCTGTTATTCGACTCGGGAAATTTATCTCGGGCCTTTAGAAAAGTTTTTCTTCCGTTGTTTGTGGAGTAAACTTGTCGTTCTACGTTTAATTGGATTTTTTTCTTTGAGTCCACATAATATTATATATTTTATATTTCTCTTACAATCAAAGATGACTTTCAAAGCCTTGAAATTCGATTAAAAATTAAATCGGCCCAAACTTTTTATATTATTTCCATAGCCACTCTTTACATATAATATATAATCATCATAAATTGCTGCCTTAAAGTTATATGATTGGCTCATCAAATATCAGCTCTGCCTCCCAGAGCTCCGTCGAATACACTATAACATTAGTTCTCTACGACCTTTAAAAAATCCCAAGGACCGATAAAAATCAGCTATATATTATGCTATCTTGTTGCATCTGAAGAAGATGTCTCAACTATAGCTACTTCCATCCCTAACTTTAAATTTATATTTTTGATAATAAGTATATTTTGTAAGAAATATATGTAATTGTATGTATATTATGATAAGGTACTGAAAAATATCGTGAATCGCGTTAACCCTTTCGCATCGTTGTCTGCATATACCGTCATAAGATTCCCCGACCGTTGACATCGGTTGATTTGATCTATCATTTTGATACATTCTTAGAATAGTTTTTTTTTGCATCATCTGATAGCTAAAGGATACAAGAACCAATGTGATTAATATTAAATAGACCAGACATTTATGTCTCAAATACTAGTTTTATAATTGACAGTATAATTTGTATTTAAACCGAGCCGTAATGAAAGGGTTTATAAAATTTCATTGTGTAAACTAATTAACAAATAATATTTGTAATAATTCTCAGTATTTTAACTCAAAATATAATATTCGAAAATAATCCCAAAGGCAACACGTCGAATATTAATAAAGTAATTGATCATTAAATTGGCAAAATTTAATTTCAATGAACGAGTACGTAATATATCGATGAGTGGCAAAATTAGCCAACTGGATAAAGAAATGAACATGTTGTATACAGAGTTCGTGGTTCGAATCCCCGAATCCGCTCTTTATTTTTCTCCGATTTAATAATGAATGAAATATCATAGAATATAATATTTACTGTATGTTTATGTGTATCAATTGTTGTCATATACGAGTATGTAACGCTATAATTAATATTATTTTGGTGTACGATGCTTTTAAGACAACCCGTTAATATATTATTGCTAGGATTGTATCCCCTTGATTTGAGTGCGCTTCGCAGTGAATTTATGTGATTTGTAAACTCGTTACATGTTTTGTGTTTGCATTAGTTTCGCCATTAGTTATTGCACAAGCAAGGCCTCGTAATAACAACTATATAATGCAAACTATTCCACCGCTACCCATTGGAGTAGAAATTTTCCTTGGACATGCACGGGGGCTCCCAACTCGAGAACCGCAATCGTATATCAAAACTTAGGCAATACAACCCTTGGCGGCACGTTTCTATTACATCAAGACTATTCTAAGGCAGTTCGGACCCTGTATTGCCGGGCTGCTAAACTAAGGCTCGCAGACCTAACAAGGCTCTGTCATATTAAATTATATCCTTAAATTATCATTGACTTTTGATACATTACTTATGCTTATATTTTAGTAGTATTCATTTCGAAATTCATTATATCAAAACAATAACGTAATTAAAATCACGTGGTATAATGAGATGAAACCCCATTATTCATTTTGTTTTACTTACTTGATATCAGCTCGATATAGCCGTTGCAGGCTGGTGCCGAAAACTTCCATATACAATCTTTCGCCTCTTATTTTTGTTCGCTCGACGGACATGCATGTGTCGCCATATTGGCATTTTGACAAGTCCGGTCACGGGTGTGACGTTAGTTTTGTACATGGCTGCTGTGATTGGTGCGCCATTAATTCTGTAGATCGCCACTTGCGGCGCTGGACGACACCCTATTACGAGCGCGCTTAGTGGTCAGAAGTCCAGCCGGCGAAACGTCATGTAACGGTCGGGCGGGGTAATCAAGTATTCATAAAAAATAAATGCGGATTTGTGCTTCAAAAACAATTTCTTTGCTTTGCGATCTGCTCCTTAATCCGTCTCCACGCTACTCGATAATTATCCTGGCGACGTGAAGTCATCTTTTTAAGAGAGGATGATGTTATTACTTTCTTTTCATTTAATTTTCATATTATTCAATGAATCAATTTCAACAGTAAAAATATCGCTTTAAAAAGAAGTAAATCCTGTAAAACAAATCCAAAAAAATTGCGTTGAAGACAAATCACATTTTTAAAAAGTCGCTTATAGAAGTACTGGGTGTACATATCAATTTTTTAGGTAAATACTCAGGGATAATGCTACATTTTCTTGAATAAAGTGTGCAATCTATGCGTATTTTTGAAATCCCTGATAGTCCAAATGTTTGTAAAGTCTGCTTCAGTGCACGCGGCGCGGTCAGAGAGTGCTTCCGGTACTCATACACATACTTCACGTCAGATTGCGAAATATTGAAATAATTTGGAGACTTCCGGCCGCAAGACGCAATGACATAAACAACAACCCTCGACGCTTGCGCGACCAGCACTTACCAACAGACCCTCCCAACCCACCCCCTACATTCAACTCTCCCAATCGCACAAACAAAAGGGTATATCAGACATATTTGGGTGATCGACTATTACGAATTTATCCCCAGGAAGCTTAAAATAAAATTGATTGTTCTAGATTGTTTCATCATCATCATTATATCTTCTCCGTTTTATGGTCATCACGAAATGCCACCATAAAGTTTAATCAGCTCTACAAAGCGCAATGGTTCTTGCTTGATCCCATATCATCCACATATCAACTTCCGCAGGATTAATCAAATCTTTCTCTCCATCCATCGAACACTTATTGACGTAGAAGAGGACGAACTCCGTGAACTTTAATCTCACTCATCACGAAAATTTCAGTTCAGAGTTCCTAAAAAGAATTGGCCTCTCTTCTTGCGACGCATGTCCATGTGATCCAGGCTTACAACAAACAGTGAGGCACTCTCTCATGGATTATATCATCCATGAGAATAGCAGACGCGTTCTGTGTTGTCACCTAGGAGTCTCTGCCATTTCTTGGGAGGATTTTCCTGAACCGCTGCTTAGTTCTAACGATCCATTGCTGTTAAACTTCATTCCAATTTTGTTGGAGGTATATGAAACTCTACTTTACCATAATTACTGTACTACCACCCTTTAGATTCAATTCAAACATTTGCGCAAGAGATATTGTACAATCTCGCAACCTTTTTCGTGTCCCCGGGGGAACATTTAAAAATACAGATTAATTATTATTCATGAAAAGAAATCTCTCCGTTTGCTTACCATTAAAACAACTTTATACTCGCGAATGCTATCATTAGCTTAAATTATTCAGAGAGTAAACAACACATTTTTCAAAGATATGGTAATGAAATATAAAAAAAGGCACTTAAAAAAGCTATACTATGTTCAATTCTCATATTTTTCTGGTATCATTATACTTGTATTTTACGTTTTTTAGTATCTTTACATTAATGATATTGTTTTGTTTGTTTCAGGTAATGACCTTAAAGAATATACATAAATGACGCCACGTTGTAAGTAAAAGGTATTTATTGTATTTATAAAAAAAACGTAATTTTGACCCCTCATCTGTAAAACTGCCTCTGAGCTTATTTATCAATATTGGCGGTAAATTAAAGTCGAAATGTTGTTTTCGAATCTATGTTGCCCATTCAGCACTTAGAGGTATAGTAACTATAGTCAAAATTGATAAGTCCCCATAAAATCGACATACATTTTTTTTTCATTCACCCGTATTTACTCTAATTAAGAAGCATAAAACAAACGATATGTCGGTTTTTGATAAATGCTACTCTCAATGCATTTGAAATATTATAATACATAACATATTTTACCCGTTTTAATATGGATAATGTTAAGAAACTGTATATTTTTAGAAATAGTACCACGTTTGCGTACAAACTGCTTAGTTTAAATAATGATCTTTGTAAAATTATGCATAAATTGATATATTCATGGACAAAAAGAGACTTCATGGTCCCATTTATATAAAACTGTATTAGTCAACGTAATCTTTTTTAAAACGATATTAAATAACTAATACATCTGAAATATGAAATGTATCTCAAAAGAATGCTTAAAATATAAATAACAAATTACTTACACTATCTATCTACAATATAAAAATATTTATCATTGTTTTTCAGTAAACAATTTAGTTTTTCTATTTATTTGATCGTTTTTGCGTATTATAAATATACTTGCAAATGCTTTAGATGTTGGCATTCTGTAAAACAATGTTATTTAAGTGAATTTTCCATTTCTCTTCGCTCTCACGGCGCTCACCTCAGTTGTTTGGTGTTCCTCCGCACCCCCCAACAGCCATTAATACTAAATGCATCACATGCCATTAAGTAATGATGATAATGGTAGGTTTCCTCTTTCTTCGCCCCGAAAGTGGAAACCGCTTTCGCCGACCCTCCCATGAACATCCGCAAAGAGAAAGTGGCAAGAAAGGATGGAGAGCAATGACAATACAGGCTGTAGCATCCCACTCTTAAACGATCCGTTTTTTGTTTGTGACTTTTACAAAAATAGAGACTCGCATTGTGGGGCAGTTAGCGTGATTAAAGCGCCATTTAATTAAAATAAATGCTTCGAAGGCTTTTAGCGCATTCGTGACCACTAAATGGGTTCATTACTTTACAATCACCTTTTGTTTAGTGTTCGGGCTCGGTTGTATCATTCCAATTTTTAATGCACTCTGCCGTTTTGTTTTGATTTAATCGAAAACCGTTCGACACGAAGCGGCCTTACATCGAAGCATCAAAATATTCAATGAAATTTAAATCTAATCATAAATCTTAATTGTTTGCCATTATGTATAAATGCAAGTACACATTACATAAGCATTTACTTATATTATACATATAGTATAATAGGCGTTTCACGGCATGTATCATTTCGACTTTCAATTTAAACATGGAAGCTTTTTTTTAATTTATAAAATATATTGTTCAGGTATGAAAGCGTATGAAAGAATAATTGTTTTTTCGTGTTGCATAAAAAGACACCTTTTTTACCATTCATGATAAACCTCACCATGATAGTTTTTCCTCTTATACACATATTTTAGGTGCGTTAAAAACCTTTTTAGGTTGCATCAAAATGTTTCGATTTCAAAAAGAGACCAACACACGGTAACACTTTTTAAAGATAGTGCGAAAAATCGTCAGTGTTGCGTAGTATAGCAGTATTCGTATAATTAAATTCTTGAATACACAAACGTTTTCTTAAAAATTGGTACTATCCCGTTTTGAGGACAAAAATAAATGGTCGTATTAGTCATGAACCCTCAGATGTATTGATTTTGTTTCCAGTGCGGTTGAAAAATTTCGTATCATATCCTCCGGTCGAGCTTTAAAATGGAAGCTTTCAGTCACTCTCGCTCTCGTAATTTGCTTCCAGTTCCGTCATTAGGCGGGGCTCGTGAGCCTCACTGGGCCCGGGGCGGGGGCCCGGGGGCAGGGCCCGGGGGCAGGGCCCCGGGGGCGCCCCGCACCGATAACGTCCCGGAAATGACTTATGGCCCGACCCAACCCCTTTTTTGGCGGATTAATGTTTTGATAAGGCGAAAGTCATGGATATCGAGCGCATGATTACAACATATGCGGCTGCTTAGTGTAGTGAAAAATGTGGGAATTATGCGTTTTTTGACCCGTGTCGGTATTTCTTAACGTCACTCACATTTTAAGCTCGTTATGTTTCAGCTGTTTCAATCGAATTATTCAATCCTTTAACATATAAACGTTGACAAATTCAAAAAAAAAAATTTTTTGACTTACTTATAATTGATTCATTTAAAATTATAGCAACAAATGCTAATTAATTTTTGTTTTTTATAGTAGGAAAGTGCCTAAAAATATTTGTTAATCGAAAATAAACGTGTTTATAACACACATACCTGTACAGCGCCTTCTTCAACATCACTGATAGATTTTAGAATACTCTATCATTGACGAGTATATTACCGACCATACACGATCTGACTTTTATAAAGAAGTCCTGGTTTAACCTTCTCGCATGCAGAAATCGTCCCAGTTAAGCTTTATAGAGCCATTAACGGACCAAAGCTCTCTACTGATGCTCTTCTATGTAAATAATGTGTCTCGTATATAACGTTAAATAATAAAATAAGAAACATAGAAAAGCATTTTTTTATGTATTTAAATAAAATTATTCGAATATATTCAAGCACAATGTAAGATATTTACTATATCTTGTGTATTTGGTAATAAGTTGAGATATCCGTAAGATATCGTTATAATATTGTTATTAAAAGTTTAGATTAACCCCTGAGCAAGTTATTAGTAGATTCTTGAAGCGCAAGTTCAGCCCCGGAAGTGATAAGAGTGTGGTGGACCTTGCGGTGCGAGTTTCAATAGCCAAAACTTTGCTTATTCAAGTTGAGCACGAATAAGGCAGACATCACATGAACCTCGATGGATAATCTCAGGTTTGTTCGCGAGCTTCTTAATAACTCTTTTATCGTTTTACTGCGCTAGACTCGCGGGCGCAAAACTTAACGAAAACTAAACAAACTATTGCATTTTGTATGCAAAGAATTTTACGGCCACCCCGTTTGAAAGTTTCGAGAGAGCTGCTTCCAAAGTGGCGTATTAAAACGTTACTTTAAATCAACATTTAAAATGCTTTCAAACTTAACGCGAAATGCATTAAAGCTTTCATGAAAACTTAAATAACATATTAAATACTATCCTGAAATATTAAATGAACGGAATAAAGTATTATTTATAGTATACCAAAAGTGGTAGAAAACTTCAGGATGAAAATAGAAGTTTCGTATTTTAAGAATATTTTTGCATGATACCGGGGATTGTCAAAAGGCTGGTTTCTCTGCTTCGGTGTGACAGTTTAAGAAGAGATGCAAATGATGGTGAATGTTTTTATTTTGTTTCTTAACAGCTATTCTTCGGTGAAAACTCTTGGGAAAACTTTCAGGCTCGCCTCTTTGTGTTTTTGCAACTTTCTAGACGTTTTCAGCTCGCGCCGAGGCTTCAATATAACTGCAGAAAGGTACACACAAGTAAAGGCATTCCGAAGTTTTTGTAGTTTCGGATTAAACCAAAAGTTTCATCGTCGTTTTACTCTGAATATAAATGATTCCTGAAAGGAGTTCGTTCTACCTAGCCTACTGTTTTACTTTCTTCGGTATAATCAATGGAATTCATATTGAAGTTACACTGACTAGAAAAAATAGTATATTTCGTAACGGTATAAGTGGTTACAACACTTTAAGCATATAAAAATTAAAGCAAAGATCTGTTTTTACAATAGCATTTCCCTGTTCCTAAGATAGAAGGTCTGATATTAAATGTCAAAAATCAACCTGATAGCTACAGTCGTATCAATATAATTGGTATAATTGTTTAAAATCTAAATTTTCAAATTTGTTTTATAATAGGTTGTAATATTATAAAATAATTATTAAGCACCATTTTGGCGTGTATTTTTTTATTCTTCAAAATATTTTACGTTTACATTTTTCATTCTTTACAAATCTATCATGAGTCGTATAATAAAGATAGATTCTTTATAAACATATCACGGTTGCCATGAAATCTTAAAGTATTATATCATGTAGGAATAATAAAAAACAGCCATTTTTTGTATTATAATATATATTTAGATGTTTATTCCTTATTCTTAACCACCTAAAAATATGTCTGTTGTTTTAACATTCTAAGCATGATTTTATTTTGAATCTAATGAAAATCGTACAAATCTCAAATTTTCCTTACATACTATTCAGTAAAATAAACATTAGCGTTGGCGGTGTAATATTTGTTAATTTATTCATTTTTTCGGCATATAAATAAGGCCTAATTATTACGTGGCCGTTATTTTTTCCTTTCGCGTTGACAGAGACAATAATTTATGGTTATTTACCGTTTTACCGTTCCCGGCAGGTCCCCGAGTTGCGCGCGCCTCCGGTTTGCGAGCGTTCGTCTGACCTAGTTCAGCCAAATGGGTGCGTTGAACCAAGGGCCGCTCCAGGCCCTAGGCTTTCGGAGGCCCACCACACCGATCCTTATCCGGGTCCTTAGCAGACGGGACCGGGAACAAACTCAGATAAATCTTCTTAGACTGCCGAGTATATTGAGACATTGTGCAAAATCTTGGGTTAATCTTTAAGGAGGTCTCTTCCCTACAATCTCCCTGCCACATCTGCAAACAATTTTGGCGTAGTTCTCCTGCTTATTGGTGTTCTCTGCAAATAGAAATATACGACTTTTTTAAAACAGTATACTTCACGAGAATCAATATAAATTTACAATAAAATTCACTCTTTTTTTATCAAATAAGCCGTAATAATTTATATTCGCAATATCAAAAAAGATCATTGTGACTGGTGATGATGATGGCGCAGTCAATAATAAAAAAAATCTAATATTGTGACATTATTATTAACAATCACACTCCTCTTGATTTTTTTTTTACTTCCCGGAATTAATTAATAGAAAAACTATCTAAATTATTGTTAGTTTCAACTAACCATCTTTCATAAGCACGATCAACGCTGTGTTAAATGGTTTGCGCAAACCAAATCTGTGATCACTAAGCCGTATTCCCATCCACAAACATAAACTTCAAAAAACAAACAAGCTTGCGCAGGCAAGACTTGAATAAAGACTGCACGTATAGAATATCCATTAGTTAGTTTAAAAGGAAAAAATATTGCTATCGCATTTAAGTTTTTTTGATTAGTTATGATAGTCATTGCTCTATTTTGGTAGCTGATTTGATAAAGAAATAGCAATTTTATCTAACTTCTTAGGTTTTCACGGCCAGATTTGATATTGTGGCATTTGGGTTGAGCCGTGTGTGGTGAACTTCCTTCAACCAATATTTCGATTTTTCTATATTTCGAACCAATATTCGAGGATTAATAATTTATTTAGTTTTGAGTTGGTTTATTCAGATTACATATTTTTTATGAGCGTTATAAATCAATAACGCTCATAAAAAATACATAACTAAATTATTAATCCTGAAGAAGACCCCTGCAATGGCGGTCGAAATATTGGTTGAAGGAAGTTCACCTCACACGGCTCAACCCAAGAGCCACAATATCAGCAATTTTATCCTGCAAATACGTATTTCTTCCGAAACGCTGCAAAAAAATAACGTAAAATGGATGTATTAATGCAGTTATTTACTTTCAATTGTAATGTTTAGTTTCCATTGTATCAACAATATTTATCTTTTTATATAAATAAATTTTGTAAAACTGTTGGGTGTACTCAATACATACATATTAATAACACCGCAGAAGTCCCAAAACTTCACGCACAGAAAGAAATGACAAATGTCAAGCTCAGAGGAACAGCCCGCGGCGTAGCAAGTTGGTGTCATGCCTCAAAGCAAAAACTTTATTCAAAGGAAGGGAATTCGTCCCGAGAGTTAGACAGTTATACCTTTTACTTTTCTTCAGTACAGAGTTTGACATTCTGACGTATTTATCAATATTTAATGTATTTTATCAACCATATATTAAACATCCACACATATTATACACCTTAAATGTTTATTTGTAAGACTAATTTGAAACGTATTGTTACCATACTATTTTTTAAATTTGTTGGATTCGTAAATATTTGGTATTTGTCTCTTATAAAAATAAGTACGAAATACGAGTAGATTCTAAAATCCAAACTTTGGATTTCAGTCCCTTATCAAACAAAAACAGCATGATATTGCGCAAATGTGTTTCTTCAATTTCAGGCTTCTGCATTTTTCTACAGCGGCAAATTAAAAAAAATATCGAAATAGATAGAGTACTAATAGAGCTTTAAAATTATACCATCCACGACGCGCTACCTCAACGGCGACCGTTGACAAACTGGCGTCAAAGTGACGCAAAAAAAATGGTCATTTCTTTCCGAAATACCTATTATTTATGTGAAATATGCTTCCGTAAATAAATAATATCGTGTATTGAGATCATGAATATATGTTTTTCCTAGTTGATATAAAATAAATTGTTACAAAATACAATGTATTTACTAAAGTTTCAGACAATAACCCCGAAAATGCGGTTATTGAGGTATCATCTTAATCTCGCCCCCTGCCCTCCCGAGTTCCCTTTACGCGTCGCATAATAATGCCGCACTGTTGTGCCGCACCTGCCCGTGGCGTCTTGGACTATTCGTTTTATACCTTTATGATGTAATTTTATGGTCTCCACATAAATGGGCTATGAAACGTTGCAGGCTACGACGTCGAATCAAAACTGATCGATAGCGCTCTCGCCGGCTCGTGCGTTCCTCGGCCGGGCTTTTTTATGGGACCGTAAAAGTCTCTGCTCGACAACTTCTGCTATTGGCACTGATACATTTTTCAGTCGTGAGAATTCCGATTCTTTCCTTTGTGTCGTTTATGAATCGTTTGCGAGTTTATTTATTTTCAGTGTCTCGCTATGTATCAAACCCGTCTGCTGTCTATCCGCACTGTAAACACTATTGATCTTTTGATTTCTTAATAACTTATTTTCATCGACATAAATTATTTGAAAATTTATTAGTATTTCGGTCAAAATTTTACTCATGGTTTATGATAATTATATTTCTTCATCAATATGTGTGCCCACAATTATGAAAGTGGTGTAAGTCAATAAATTGAAAAGAAATGAGTCACGCATTTATTTCAGTTCACATCGTTGTGAATTAATATTATCTTCATCCAACATAAAATTTAAAAATCTAAATATATTATTTTATACAACATGAAGTTGTCACTTTCATTGGTTTTTAACACACATCAAAACACAAACCTTTAAATATTTCAGAACAAATAGAAAACCGACGAAAGTGACAACATGTTGCATAAAATGTTATACTTTGTTTTTTTTAAATTATGTTGGATAAAAATTATATAAATAACAATGTGAACTGGAATAAAATGAATAAATATATATTTAATTTATGACTTACGCCTCTAGACTCCTGAAAACACCTTTTATGTATTTAATGCTTGTTTTTATTTTACTTTTCAAGAATACTACAAAAATAGAATACATACTTCACACATACAAGAGAGTTTGATGTATATTAAATATATTATAATTGTAACTTAATTGTTGTTAATTAACTAGTTAAATATTTCATTTTATTTATTTTAAATGATTGTAGCGTTTCTGACAGAATTTGACCGAATTTGTTCATTTAAATTTTTGTAATTAAAATTAACTTGTAGTTATGCAGTTTTATTCAACTACACATTAAGTATCAGTTGTTAAACAAACATTTTTTTTTAATATATCAAACGTTTACGTTAATGATATATTATTATATACATCATTACAATGACATTTACTGACAAACATACTTTAATTAACCTAGTGATTAAGGTTTTTATTTATTTATATCTTTATTTCAAATGCTTTATTTATTTTGTAATTATTTTTAAACTGTTTATGTTTGAAGAAATGAATATGTAACTCATAAAATAATAACATATAAGATAATTAATTACAATTATAACTCTTGTCTTGTCTTTTTTCTTACAAAAATTCTCCAATTGATTAAACCAAGACACAATCAATTGTGCCTGTTGAAGCTCTGTTTCATTATGACGTATTGTTAGATCTCTCGTCTTATCAAGCGTCCAAGAAGCTTTTCTACGTTTCTTTGTTCCCCGAAGCCCAGCCGGTGTTCCACGCAATAAACCCTTGATGACGTATTAGTGTTTACCGTTCGTACTGCGAAGAGCCTCCGGTACATTTCTCGGCGTTATCTTTAATTACGGCTTCAGGCGCGCGAAGCTTTATTGCCGACGCTCGCCTCGCGCAATTCGCCAGGGCTCGCACCGCACAGACGCCTGGCGAAACTCGCGCCCCGGGAAACCGAACATTATCTCGTCACGTTATTATCCTCCGCCCATATTTAAGGATAATATTGACATTCGGATCACTCGCACGGAAACGTTTGTCAAGAAATCTCAAGCTATGACTGGTTGCTTTGACAAACAACTGATTAAGAGCTTTGAATATTTGTGTCAGTATTTGAATTGGAATCCATTTTTTTAATATAAAAACATATCGTAGAGTACCTGTAAAGAAATACAGTTATCTACGGATACTATTACGCTCAAACAGGTCTGGACATTGCGTGTGAGGAGGATGTGAGATGGTTTCATACATCTATTAATAGAATTACAAGGTTTATTATCATTTTTTCTGGCACAATAATATTTGAATAATGTTTAATATTTGTAATGTTTTAATTAATTGATAGCTAGAAAAAAACTATTTTTATGGTTAATAAAAATGACATAAAAGACTGTAAATACTATTTTTTTTTACATTCATATATACGTGTTTCTCGGAATTTCCTGGAGAGACCACGTCACGAACAATGCATTTCTCAGCATAATCAAGGAAGCTAGGCACTCAGTAAGAACCATCTCAGGGAGGTGATCCCGATGGATAGGTCACATCATGCGTCACGATGGTTTTCTTCACGACATTGTGGAAGGGATGGTTGAGGGTAGAAACTGCAGAGGGCGCTCTAGGCGGGAGTATTTGCAGCAAGTGTTCGATGACATGAGTTTTAGCTCCTCTTCTGAGCTAAAGAGGATTGCAGAGGATCGAGAAGAGTGGAGATCGAGATCCAAGATTTTGTTGCTGCAAACCAATCCACCGGATTGATACTACGAAAAAGATACGTGTTTTAATAATATTTAAATATAAAATTAGTAATGACAAAACAGTCATTATAGAATGAATAAATAATATACAGATAAAGAAAGGATGAAAGCATTTTATTTTTAAATCGACATTTCTAGGTGAAATTCTATAATATCAAATAAAAATATATGCTTTATGGGAGTCGATAGTAAGCGCATTTAAAAAAAATGTATGTTTAATTCATAATAAATCAACTTTGCCAATATACAGAGTGCATTTTTTAAATCAATTAAAATTACAATTTATATTTTTTTTAAACTTATTAAATGTGCATCAAAGTGCCATAAAAATGTAAATATTTATTAGGGATAATCAATGCGCTTAAAATGAATACTTTCAATTGCTAACTTCACCCTTAAATGCCATTAAGAAATAAACAATATATCATTGCGGTTTACCTTTAATGCCATTTGGAGCTCGTCGCAGAACTGGTTTACCTTTAAATTAATAAAATATTCCTTAGCTTAACCCTCGAATAATTTGGGGAAATCCACAGCTGAAGCAAGCCGGGCCCAGTACCGCCGTAATCCAAGCAGGCTTGGAAAATGCTGGAAAATATTTCACAAAAGAAAAGGATAATCCATATCTTGTGAGACCTTAAATTTACATCATATATTTTCAAATTAAATACATTTTAAAAGTTGTTTTAATTTTTTGATTGATGCTTTTTTGCTATATGTCAAATTTAATTTTGCTGCTTAAATAACTAAATATAATAAATTTAAATTAATTTTTATGTATTCTCAATTAAACTTACATTAACTGCTGTCTTTATTAGATAATAGATGCAATGTAGATATGCTGCTTGATAATGGGTTACCGCCTGTTGCTTACCGCGTGTACATTTTGTATTGAACCACCCATTATGATCAAATGAACCACGCCTCGAGAGCGTGTGACTAATCTTCAAATATCTTAGTAAAAATTATATTGTAATAAGCATATCAATAAAAATACGTTGCAGATACTATAGCTACAGTATTTTAAAGACACCGGTCTCCTGCCCTGCAGGTCGTTAGAAACTATATATGTTCGGTGGTAGATCGTCGAATAGAGATATGTCTTTTGACAAGGCATGTACTATTACAAATGTAAATACTTATGTCGCTAATTTTATAGCAACTACGTGTTTCTGATATGGTAAAAAATAAGTACTTAATCGTTAATGGCCTTTGATAGATGATGCATATTGTGTCAATGTGTCTAATAATGACACGTATATTTTCCTACGTCAAAAGAAAGAAAACAACTGAAGCAAAGCTTTCACTTGGATATTGTTACAGTATAGTTATGGCACTCAGCTGCAACATCAAAGAAATATTTTGCATTTTAGTTGTGAAAACATTTGTGTGTTTTCCCGGGCAGGCATCGCGACGCCGTGACCCACTTCCGGCGCCTCGCTTTAAAGGAAATCTGCGAGGAGCTTAATGATTATTGTTACTGTGATACCGGGAGCGTCGGCCTGGAGCAACACGAGCTGTAAAGAATATCCCAGTTGTCTACGTTGGGTTTCAGTGATGAATAACTCCCTTTCGTTTCCTGAAATCTAAAACAGTGGCTAAGCTAATAAACTTAATTAAAAAATATAGTTTTTTTTAAGTAACTTATTTAGGCATAGTAGAGCGTAGTATTATATGTATTGCTTAGATTCTAGGCGTTTGCTTGTCAATCCAGAGTACCTGGATTCGATCATTGATAACACTGAAAATATAGATTTTGTAATCGATTTATGAAGTTGTTATAACATCGGTTATTATTAAATTAATTGCTTTTTTGAAATAATGTCAAAAAATAATCAGTTTATTGCTGTAGACATTAAGAAGTAAATTAATAATATTTGTTATGAAAATCTCACAACAATTGGTTTTAATTGAAAAAAATAAAATTATTAGTAGGTAATAATATTTATCATCGTATATAAAAAATATCCTGTAAAATGATTATTCCATATTGTTAGACATTTACCTGAAACCCAGAGGATACACTAAATAAATATATTATCGGTAAAAATATATTTTTAATTAATTTATAAATTGATTAAAACTTTAGTAGAATTTATATATGATTAAGAAAAAGTGAAATAAATAACATGTTATATGCATATTATAAGCATTAAAAACTCTAACTATTGGTGAAATGCCGCTATGGTCAACGTAGGTATTAGAAATTTGTCCACGGTTTGGATTCTACTTTTCTCTGATTAATTGATGATAAAAACTGGAATAACAATTTGATATTATGTATGTTAACGAGTTTCAACATTGGTTTATTGAACATAAAAAAATGACAAAACATTTTAAAAAAAAATATCGTTTCGATCGAATTATAATGGTACATCGCATCAAATAAACTAATCTATATAAATTTAATAAAATTGATACTCTTCAGTGGCATGGTTGTTAATCACAAATTTAAACTGAAACTGTGAGCACACTTCCGTATTTGTGCTTTACGCATAAAGCTCCCGCGCACTCGACGTCAGCTTTTCCTGCAATACTCTGCTACCAAATATTCGAGTTCTTGCACGTTCCCAAGCTCACTTCCTGTAGCGCTTCACACAAGTGCGGGCCCCAATACAAGACTCAAGGCTCTGCTTCGTGTCGTTTTAATTAATTGTAGTTGTTTTTGTATTATTTGTCTTCGCCCCGACGATCCTTCGCGACTCCTTGAAGCAGCTTTCGTTCTGTTTGAGTTTTCAACTTTGCGAATAAAGCTGCAAATTGCTTTCAAATTTGTTCGCCTAATCGTGCCATTTGCATTTTTATCCATTCTAATTATCACTTTAGAGAAATGCGTTTAAATTTGAATAGATTGTTTGTGATTTTTATAAAAGTGATCTACAGAGAACACTGTTTTACTTTAGTTGTATTGCTGCAAAAGGCAAACAAATTTTCAGTTTTAAGTTTTGTAATTTACTGTTACTTTCAGCGTCTTTTATAAATATACATTTTAAAGTGGTTTTTTTTTTAGTACTTCGTAAAATTGGTTTATATTGAATGAAAATGAATCTCCTGTGCGTTACGTACTTCATAAACAATTTACGTCCATGTGTACTACTCTCCTCGTGTATTTTTTAAATATAAAGCATAGATAACCAATGGATTATTTTATATTACTGTATCCTTCACATAAGCTGAACAACTTTGTTAATTTATTACTTAGAAGTTTTATGCGTATATAATATTGCACACAAGTCAACTATCGTTAACCCATAATTTCGTCTTTATGGTATGAATTAATAATAATTGAGGAATAAAATAAATAAATCATTTCATCAAGAAAAAATATTTTACATGCAATTTCGCAAAAATATTTCTCATCCTAAAATATTCCACAAATGCTTAAATGTAAATAAAATCAACTGTTGTCCAAGATCTAAAGATAAATTAATATTTATCAACATGATCGGTGCAACATGTTAAACAATTAACATAAAAATAATCAAATAAACACTTTAAATAAATTATGTTAATTTTCATTTAATATTTATATTAATTCATTCATGAGATATAATATAGAGCACGGGGTATGTTTGATTTAAGTTAATAGTTAATATTTTTTTTTAATTCTCACAAAAAATATCTTTAGATAACACACACTAGCTAGTGACAAACAACCTGCCATATATTTCTTCACCTCTCTACTTCTATCGCGGATATCTTCCATCCAGCATCCTTTCACAGACCTACTGCAGAGCTTTTTGCGCCTTATTGGTTTCCGCCTGTCTTATGAGTGGATTTATTTTATTTGCTCCCCGGTATTGGCTGACGGAAGAAAAAATCCCATCTTCTTTTTTGATCTCGCATTCAAGCGAGTCTGATTTCAATTGTAAAACTGAAAACTTAGACTTATATATACGAATATGTTAGCGAATTAATATTTAAGCGTTTTTTATATTTTGAGAATAATTATAATAATTCAAAAATATTTTCAGCAACATTATTCCATGTCTGCTTCCTAAATCTTATGGTTTGCTCAAATTGCTGCCATTATGTTATGTCAACCGATATGTTCTACTTCTCGTTCGGTCCACAGAGTACTTACCATATTTTAATCCCTGTAGAAAACGCAACTATATCTAATGCTCTTTTGTGGTATCCAAAGAACATATCTCAGCCAGGTGCCCCTACTATAGGATGGAAAGTCGCCATGTACTCTCTTCATCCGTTATTATTCACTAATAAAAACGATCGAACTCTTTAACTTAACGCAGGCACTTGCTCTCAAAAAACATTTTTTAAACGAATGTATTGAATTCGTTGATATCAATACCCATTCTTCTAAAATGTATGAACATCCCAAAGTAAGGTTACTTGTAGAGGTTCCACAATATTCAAAAAACATTAATTTGTAGTTTGTTCTTGGTATACCTATGATAGGAGTCATGGTATGTCTGTATTTTCTGAGTTCAGTGAGATTAACAGGTGTGTAAGTCTCCTGCAGGATCTATTAGGGATAATTTGCAAGTCACTCGCTCCAAGTAATCTCGTTACTGCGTCAAATCCGTCCTTTGAAACGCTGACCCAACCAGGAGTCGGACCCTTGACGTCGGCAACGCAAATTAACTGCTTTGTCCTGTTCGCCGAAAATACAGGTAATTGCCTCAGGTACTTGGTCTCGATGTCTTAATATATATTAAAATATGGCGTGCAAAATCTATTAAAATACGAGTATTATGTAATTATCATACTTTGATCATTCTTGTCTAGAATATTTACTAAATTAGGTAAAATCATATTTTATCTGTTTTGAGGGTTTTTTTATTTTTAATTTTTTTAGTGAAAATATTATCGATTTCGCAGTCAAAATAATTTTTTTGTTATTTTTCAGTATTTGAAAAAAAAATTACAATATTAGGCAAAAATAAAAAAAAGGTTTTTGATTTTGATATAATATTAAAGTATCCTGCGTCTGTCAGATAATAATTTTTCATGCTAAAGATCGTTAAACTTTTATAGTAAATTAAAAAGGAGCCGTTATAAGGCTTCGTATTACCCAAAATCGTGTAAACTTATTACATTTATCTTGTTAACAATATCATAAAAAAAACAATTCTTACTGTCTTGATCTACAAATATGTAATAGTATCTAAATTACAAAGATGTAATAATTTCGTTTAAAGTACAATGTATAAGAAATATTATTCACTGAACTATGAATAAACAACCAACATTGATAAAATACATGTAAATACAATTTCCTTTAAATTGTATATCTCATATTAACTAATTAACATGTTTATTTTGTTCATCCAGTAAGCTCTTCAGTTTACATTGAATAATCTCAAGCCCGAAATTCCAAATTAATCTCTAGTAGTTATTACGCCGAAATTTAATACGGCGAACGGATTTTCCGGTTTATCTCCGAGAGCGCTACACACAAAAGTTGTTTGCAGTGTTTACACTCCATGAAATTAATACGCCCGCGAGAAATTTCCAACTTGAAGTATTCGCAGGTATTCAAGAGGTGTGTGCTCTAGCTCTCCGCATAGTTTGAACCCCGCCCTTCGACTGTCCCGCCTTTCATTAGAAACTCATCAATAGGCGTGGGATGAGCCATCGTTCGGTTTACTGCCTCAGACGGGTCACCTTAATTAACGGAACAACACTAGGGATGGTCGCCCTTGCAGGGATCGGGATCCGATACTAGGGGTGGGAATTATTCTTCGATTAGGAAGGTTTTATCGCATCTGCGTGTGTGCAAGGGCTCGTTAAATATTCATCTGGGCGCGGGGCCGCGTTTTCAAAATCGCATTTTAAATCGTCTCGCTATCTGCGCCGGCGATAAAGGTCGCACTTTGGCAATTTCAGATAACGTTCTAATTTTATGTCGAAGTAAAGCTCCCGATTTTAAATCGGCGTGTTCGGGATTTAACATCGATTGTGTCAAACACTTTTGTATTACGAGATTATTGTAGCGTGTAAGATAAAAGTAGTTTTTATATTTGTCGATTACTTGGGAATCTAATATTCAAAAATATTCTGAAAGCGTGAATTGATACATATTTTGTTTGTATTTATTTAGCATGCAATGTCTTAAAACTAAGGCGTTTAACCAAAGCATCCTCCCTGTATTTACTTATGGCACAGAGACGTGGCATCTAACAGCAAGTCTTACTCATAAAATAAAGGTCACCCAGCGTGATACCATAATGGATATTTGACGTCTTCAACACAAATATTAACTATTAAAATGAACCAAGAACTCTTTCAAATCATAAAAATATATTTTACCCTATGATTTTATATGTACTGCATAAAAACGGGGTGATTCCGTAGTGAATTCGTTATTGAAAATGAAATGCATATACATGTACACTTTGGTGAGTAATCAAAAAGCTGCAGCAGTTACTTTCTCTTTTACATTCCAATCTTGATAAGTAGAACTGACAAGCATCCCCTGCGTTTTCCCTTTAGTAAAAAGAAGACTCTATGAATTTAATATTTTAAAATATGCAAGTAACGCAATAAGCAATAAACTTGCCTTCTTTACCCCCTCCCGCTCTCTTCGCCAGATCTTCCGGTTCCTATCAAAGGGAATTTGATTAGATATTTTTCTTTTTCCGCGCTTTAATTTAATTTGTAACAATGAGTTTGCAGAGGGCGCTGATTTTATTATATTTTTTCAATACTCCATTAGGTGATTTTCGTTTTTTTTTGACAATTAATACTGTCTATCTTAAATTATATTATAATCTTCTTGTATATTTTGCAAATGAAAATTTTCATAATCAACTGTTAAAAATCAAGCCGATTAATAATACAACTGCATTTTTCTTTACGTTTCATAAATAATATTGCCAAATAGACACTTAACATTTTTTTTATTCTTCCATATTCGCTCTCCATCTATAGCACATGTTTTGCCAGCTGCCATGATCTATCCTAAGTCAGCTATCCACCCATTAACTATTGTCCTCTAAGACGGCAAGAACCTGGAAGCTTGGATACGTAATGTTTATGTTTTCCTGCGGTATCTAGAAAATATGTCACCACCAGGTTCTTCTTCTTTTTTTACCGACTGTAGAAAGGACTGTTGCAGTATCCACTCATTCACCTTGTTATTCCTCACAGTAAATAAAAATATAAAGTATTACATATTTAAATTAATAATAATACATGAACCGGTTTCTTAAATTATTATTGATTCTGTAAGAAAATAAATGTATTTGCATTTTAAGAGTAGGACATTTATTTATCAACAATTTTACAATTTATCGTTGAATAGATTAATTTAATATTTTTTATTTAGTTAGTTAAAATGACGTTTTCCTGTCATGGAAGAATCCACTTCATATCGTTATTTTAATCATTTAAAAACTTTTATTTTATAATAACCAAAAAATGGATTATCAATTTTTAAAAGCTTTTAAACTCAGCTTTTCCGCTTTATCGGATTATATATTACAATGACGCGTATCGAATAAATAATATGTGAAATCAGTTTGCGAGTTTTATAATAAGCTTTATGAATCTATCAAATTTTAACGTTTAAATGATTTTCAGCTGGGTATAATGCGATCCTTCCATTTAATACTTTAATGGATTAATTACAAAGTTTTGAAATCAATTTCACTCACTGCGTTTGAATATTTCAATATGGTATTCATTCATTACATTTCGTTACTTAAATAAATCAATACCAGATTTATTATTTATGTAATAAAATGAAGTAAACCATATTCAATATTGTTCAGTATTGATAGTTCTGTTCATATTTATAAATACGAGTGTAATATATAATTCATTAACCATTAAAATCTTCAATAGAAAGATGACATTTAATAAAATATTCGTCCTACAATACCTAAAATATCCGTTTCAAATAGACTTAAAGTAACGGTAACAGTCAGATTTGAAGCATATTTTAGTATCATTTTAACCTTTAAGAAGTGAGATACGCCACTGGTTTCCTGGAGGATGATTAAAGAGACAACGTCTTCTACCCTCTTCAACCCATGAATAATATCTTCCAAAAAAAATAATCACGACTCTTATACCTCCTCTAAAAGACAAAAGAAAAAAACTAAGGGCTCTCAGTTATTTTTGTGGTATTTTTTATTACGTTCTCTATTTAACCAAGAACAAAATACTCTTTCAGCAATTTAAAAGGAATGTGGTGAAACAATAAATTTTTGGTTGTTACCATCAACAAAGAAATATAAGTCAGCCTTCTCCTATGGGTTTTTATTTCAACCTTTCATAGCCGACCCACATCTTTGAACAATGCACGAAAAGTTTTCTTTTGTCGTAAAGAGAAGCCAACATTCTTCTTTATATAAGAGATTTCCCGTTCCCGACTACTTTCGTCAAGAACGGAAAATAATACAGAGCTAAGAATTGGACGTTTTAAAAAATGGTGACGGAAGAATCCATTTTATTTGAATCGTAAATGAAAAACATTATATTATTTATAATTATTTGTGATTTGCAATATAAATTATTAACTTACATACATTATTAATATAAACGTTTTTAATAGTGCTAAATATAAAATGTACATATCATATATTTCATCAGTCTTTTCATTTAGGTTTCTACATCCCATGGCATCTTCCTTTCACACTACTATAATAAAATAAATCAAAATTACCCCCCCCCCCTCCGGCTAGTGTGAATTTAATCCTTCACCCGTAAAATGACAGTCATAACCTATTAATGAAAAATTATAGTAGACGTCCCGTAAAGACCACCCATTCATAGTAAATTCCTGTAATAAGAAGTATGATGCGTGAATTTAAAGGTGTAGTCCATGACATTGGCGGATCAATATAGATTAGTAAGCGTCAAAACATTCACAGATGAAACTTCAGAATAAATATCACCATCTATAAGTATTCTCTTGTATGTGCTTAAATTTAAAAAATCCGTTGAAAATTGCCGTAAAAAATAAAAATTACTAAATATTTGAGTTCATGTAATATTTTTGAGTATATGCAAATTACTCGTAATTATATAAAATGATGAAAATCCGAAAGATATGAATCCTCTAATAATAATAAGTATCTACGAGTACTACGAATATGTTTTTTTCACACTTTTTTTCACCATTTTAATTCAAAGTAACTCACGGTTATTATTTTACGCTTTTACCTGGATCTGTCAGTTAATAACTTTAACTTTACTCTCTATTTACTTTATTTAGTGTCATCGCTTTTCTTTCTTGAATACGCTTACATTTAAAAAAAAGTGATTCAAAACATCGTCTTAAATATATTGTGTATACTGAAATTGTGTATCATATATTTCGTTGTGGTCTTGAATGAATAAACTTTTCAATATATCAATATTGACATTTTCTCAGAACAAATAAATGCAAAAGCTCCCGGGTACGTTTCTAGGTCCGCTTAGGCCGTTTTAAGGTTGTACATTATTTTGATTACGGCAATTTGGCAAAGCAACCGGTTTATTTGCACTGGCCGTTGTTCCCGGGAAGGCAGGATATTGAGCTTCATCCCAGACCTCTGCCAGAACTCTGGAGATTCCGGCAGGAACTGTTTGCGAGCGAATTCCACCCCGGCACTAAAGAGCTTTGGCAAATATTTGACTTCGCTTCAATAAAAATTCACTTTATGTTTATTCGGAATATTTAAGCCCACATCAAAGTTTTTCATATAAATTATATTATATGCTACGAGTATACTACGAAAAGTTCCTAGCTAATTATTATTTAATGCCAAAATACAACAAGTTACGTAGATAATTGAACAATACATAAATTTAATTTATAAACTTTATATTTCAATCATTTAAATTAATATTTATAAAAACATATTGGAATTGATCACGGAGAAAACTCATTCTTAAGTAAAAAAAGAGAGACGAAAACTATCATTATAGACTAAATCGGTAATCAGGAAAATTGTTTTTGGTGGATTTTCGAAATGTATTTCAATACTCTAATGTTTACAGATCATTTAAAATCGATACATATATTCACTATTGAAACTTGCATAAACGTACAAATTTAAAGCAAACATCATCTTATGTGATCAATCTCAATGTCTCTCATCAATAAATAAATCTAAGAAAAATAAACGGCAAAAGCTTTCTCCGTTGATGTTATAAAGTTATCTATGAACTTAAGCATAATATACCTCTAAATTGTCACCACACTATTCTCTTCGGAATTTTCCTGCCAAGAGTGCTGTAGTTTATGCACTTCTGCGTAGCATAAGAAGAATTAAAATAAACATATAACAGATTAGTCCATGAAAAATAAAAATCAAATCTTGTTATTTGCACAAGTAACTAATCATAAATTTGATTAGTTACTTATAGAATTGAACAGCGCATCTATTACAGATTATTTTACATTAAATACGGCTTAAGCGTTGTACTCACTTGCGTTCTTTTAATTTTAAAAAAATATGGCGATACCGTGTTTTAATGTAAAAACTTATCGTGCTGTCATTATCGTTTGTCTTTTTTGCGAAAATTGCATTCTTAAAAATCCATGCTAATAGTGTTAAAAATTGACGATATTTCCCTTTAAAATTTAATTGCCATTAATATACGTGGGGATGAAAATAAAATGCTTTAACTTATCCCAAATTCCAAAATACCGATGCTCTTCTCTGCTCATTCTCCATCTGGGGAAGTTGCGGCGCCGGTTATTGGGAGACTGAAGATGTCGGCGCCAGCTGTCCCACTGGGAGGTGGAAAGAGGCCGCCTGAAGCCGATGGAGGCCCGTGGAGGCTGGATGTATCCATCATGCAGCGAAGGCGCGGCCCACTGAGCTTCCTCAAAAATGACAGCGGCCATATTAATTTGAATACCTGTCAGCAGTGGCGTACAACACTCCATATATGTATTCTCTGAATATTCTCTCATATGTGATAGATTCGGCAGGATAAATTCGTGCGGTCTATTGAAACGTTTGTCTCGGCTGTTGTCTTATTCGAACAATGACAATAGCGCATTGAAATTATGCGACATTGGACACGGATCAAAACATTTATATGTTATCGCCTACTCCTAACTACAACTGTGTCGTTGGTTACGGTGTGATGCTTCTTATAACCAAATCGTGCAGGTGTCAGTACTGTCAGGTTAATCATCAGATCTCTTTAAAAATTCCGATTTATATGTTTCGGATACTAAAGTTTCCGTCTCTTTTAGTTCATGGGCTTCTACCTCAAGAGTCGTCGGATGCCATATATATACCCTGACTCTCGCGTGCAGATTTAGATGTCTGGGGATGAGGCATGGACAATGGCAACTTACGGAAGTGAGTGGTGAAAATTTGAGGTAATAAAAAATATTTATGTTAAAATTGTCAGTCTAACTAGTTTTATTTTTACGGAATCACATACATTACAGATTTTTTATGTGATTTATTTTTATTATATTTATTTCAAATCATTCATTACAGGTATACATCATATCACAACTTTTATTGTCTATAAAACAATATGATATGTAAAAATATTATGTTAAGAATTTTTGTTACCTTTATAGCACGCCACTGTACAACCATTTTAGACCCGAATAATATTATTTATTTTGTAAAATTTCCATAAAACACTTTATCCATTTTACATTTTTGGCAAACATATTACACTTTTTGTGATGACTTATTCATTCAGTTGCGTATTATATAAAAAATGTATAAATCAATCGAATTTATAAACAAATGTTATTTATAAAAGTAAATTTGATTCTGGTGTTTTTAATATGATGAGGTAATTACACCTTTCCATACAAAATATTGTTTATTTTACAATTATTCGCAGTTTTATCAGAATTACTTGTTGTAGATATGCCCTTAAGTGTCAGCTAACATTCCTCGATCCTTTATTATTTTAGGTTAATTATTTTTTTGTGACATATTACTTACATAATTTATACTTATGTAATACATCAGTTACTGTATTATACAGACATGCCGACATATTTCGTTTCGCATAAAGTTTGCGGGGAAGGAATTTGATTCGTCACAACCCCCCACCTGCACAACCCCCCACCACCTACCCGTGTAGGGCTTGCAATACCGGGAAAATTTATTAATACCGATATTGTATATTAAATACCGGAATTACAAATATATACTGAAAAATTTCAAAAAAAAACTTACAAAAAAATGGACAATATATTAATAAAAAAATAATGATAAATATTTTTAGGTGATACATGACGTGAAGAATATAAATTATTAGTATTTAATATTTATCTCTATAGCGAAAATATATAATACCTGTAATTCAATAATCTTTATGCCGTTAATTCGCAATAAGTTTCATTTTCGATAATGTTGTTGTTAATCCTAATCAAACTCAACGTTAATAATCCATCAAAGGTTTAAAATAAGTAAAAACATATTTCATCAATGTTCTCAAAATTATGCTCCTGCTCGTCAATACACTAAAACGAGTCTTCTTCTTTGTAGTATCAATCCGGTGGATTGGTTTCCAGCAACAAAATCTTGCATCTCGATCTCTCGATCCTCTGCAATCCTCTTTAGCTCAGCATTAGAGCTACAACTCATGTCCTCGAACACTTGCTGCAAATACTCCCGTCTAGGGCTAGTCTATGTAATGTATAAAGTCACGATTATATTAATATAATTGAAGAGAAAAATTACTTTTCGCATTATTTATGTTTTAATATCGATATACGTATAATATATCGTTTCAAAATCGGTATTACTGTATTATAAAAATGGACTAAATACCGAGATGCCGGTTTCGTTAATAACGGTATTGCAATCCCCAATCTCGCGTGTACCTCACTAAGGGGTGGAGCAACCTTCCATTCACCAAGTTGCCATAGAAATAATCTTATTTTCAGAAATATTTTTGTTTGCTGTGAAATTATCGTAGAATATTTTGTTACTGGGGGGATGGAAATAAGGTTTTGATCTTCTTGCTTAGTCCAATTACGCATTGTACGTATATGTTTACAATTTTCTTTATTAGCTGAAGAAATTGGATTCCGTTTTTTCCATTAGGATATTTTTTATTATTAATACACCTGAAATTGAATTAGAGCTCTTTTATCGAAACCGTGAATAATATTAAGTAAAAAGTTTTTTGCTTCTTTAAATTTAAAATTGGATTTAATTATTTTTAAAAAAAGTTCAAATTCTATTAAGCAGTTTCAATAGAATATTATATCCAGTTTCGTATATATTTATAAATATTAGTAAAAACACTTTTTTAACTACAGGATTTATAAATATTACTTTTTTATTAAATAAATATTATTATTTCTTATATTTTTATATTGTTCATTAAGTAACTCTTCACTTATAGATAATTTTTTAAACATTTTATTAAAAAGTCAAATGCATGATTTAAACTATATATTTTTTAACTAGATTTAGACTGAATTTCGATTTTAATTTTTTAGTTTTATCGGCTTAATTGTTGAATTATAGATTTTAATTATTTTTAATATACGACTACAAAATTAAATATTTAATGTTATATAATATAATTGAATTTTTTATTTAAATATATAAGAATTGCATTTCTTATTAAATTTTCTATTTATATATTATTGTTCGTTGCTATGTCCAAAATATGATCGTTATTCACTACTGAATATATTTAATTAAGATGGTAATGCTTTTCAAAAATTATGATTACTTCATCTACCAAACGGGTGCTTTTATTTTCGAAATTCGCTCGAAACAACACAAACATTCAATTTGAAATTTCTTAGCTTTTAATTGACTTTATAATTAATGCCGAAATCTGAGCGGGAGTGTTTTTTTCAATTTGGAACCCTTAATATAACGCATAAAGGAAATTCCTTAGAATATAAATATTTTGAATTTCTTAGCAAGGAGTCATAGATGAAGAAGCTCGACATTTTTCACAGTTTGACTAAAATAAAATTAGTAATATAATGAATAATAATAACTATTATTTAGCAAATTCTGAAAAATATAGAAAGTTAATTTAAGTAAAATAACAAATATTATTCAAAGAATACTTTCAAATATGTTATTGCGTTCTTTTCAAGTATTTTTTTAACTATTAATCATTGAAAAGTAGCTCCATCACATTACCGAAACTATACTCAAAAACAATTATCATAATACAACTATATCATCATAATTTTTATATAACCGCTCTCTTTATGGAGCATATGGACAACACAAACTGTCGCAACACAGTTCTATTAGACACAATTCTTCTCCTCATAATTCCTAAGGGTTTGAAGAAAATCCACTATAATTTTAAATTAATTTAAATAAAAAAAAGGTTCACATTTATTTTAAGCGATTACATGTTTTGGCCTCCCTGGAGACCATCATGAATAATGTCTCCATAAAGGCCGAACCATGTAATCGCTTAAAATAAATGTGAATCAAAACTTAATATTTAATTTGTTAATTTTTATTTAAATTAATTTAAAATTATAATTGTGCATTTTCACCAAGTATTAATAACATTAAGGTTGTCAGTACATAAACTTAATGTTATTGAAAATCCACTATATCATTTAAGAGATATTCTTATATTTAGTAGAAAAAATATATTTTTAAATAAAGAAAAAAATATTGAACCATTTAAAATATATATATACATACAAGCGCCACCTAAAAATAATGATTTTCAATCATATACATGTATTATGTATTAATTTTTCTATTCCGTAAGGTGGTATAAGTGGACGAATGATCAATGTGTTGGTTAAAAGAATACGACATGGTGTACAAGGTCTATGGTTCGAATACCCGCGTCTGCCGTTTATTTTTCTCTGATTGATAAGAGAAACTAGATATAATGGTGTGTGATATGAATTTGTTATTATTAATTAAATACACACACACAATTCTACATCAATTTTTTACGCATCAATTCATTCAGAAAAAATATCGGCAGACGCGGGATTCGACCCTAGAGCGTTGCACCTTTGCTATATCCTACACACCGCGCTGTCCACACGAGCATTATATGCCTGGACAGATACGCGAAACATGATGCATATATATCATTGTTAACATCATATAATGATGGATGTCTCTTTTTGTAATTTGTAATTGCTTCATAAGCTGTTAAAACATATTATAGTATGTTTGCAAGGAGATGTCTTTGTCAATACAGGGTTTAGTCGTTCTGTTAAGCTTATTACTTCATCAGACAGGACAATGCAGCTCAACGGTCTTGGTTCAGCCACCCACTTGCTTCTGCCCAACATCAGCCGCCCTTGCTCTGCTCCGCCCCCGCCCACCAACTGTTACGCTGATTGCGACAGCCCAAATAAAGCAATCCCCGCGATGTCCCGCCGTTTGTGAAATTACTTCAACACTTTAAAGGGAAATCTCGACATTAAGGTGAAACATTAAACCAAATAAGGGATGTTTTTTTTCTTAATTTTGAATCCCTCGCAAGTTTCGCCGAGCTCACTCATAAGTTGGTAATTCATGTCTCAACAAGTCAAGAACGTGAAAATTCACTTAATTGAAATTTTACAATTTGAATTTTATGTACTCTTGTTTTTAAAACCGTGAATTTTTCCTAATATTATCAATATTTAGAAAAGTATTAAATTTTGAATGTATACCATCGCAAAATAATTTAATATTTCATTTATTATCGCAGTTTAACTCTTTGCAGTTTTAATGATCTTTAAATGAGCTTGTTCTTCTTCGTAGTATCAATCCGGTGGATTGGTTTGCAGCGAAAAAATCTTGCATCTCGATCTCCACTCCTCTCGATCATCTGCAGTCCTCTTCAGATAAGCATAAGAGCTACAACTCATGTCCTCGAACACTTGCTGCAAATACTCCCGTCTAGGGCTAGTCTATGTAATCTCAACCATCCCTTGCACAATGTCGTGAAGAAGACTATGGTGGCGCATGATGTGACCGATCCATCGGGCTCGCCTCTCTGAGATGGTTCATAAGAATGGTATATTTATATATATTAATTAATTTATTATTATAAAATAATATTATATATTAATAAAAACTAAAAATAAAAATATATCACGGTCCTAACCAAATTACTTTTAAATGTAAAACAACGACTTCGTATATTTATTACAATTAATATATTTAGCATTATATTTATTACTAAAAATAATATAAAAAGCTTATTAATAAATTTTGACTGATTGAATCATAAAAATAATATACATACTCCGAATATATACTACAGAGACATCTATCGTTATATGATGTTAACAATGGTATATACACATCCAGGCACATAATAGTCGTGTGGACAGCGCGGTGTGTAGGATAGAGCAAAGGTGCAACGCTAGAGGCTCGAATCCCGCGTCTGCCGATATTTTATCTGAATGAATTGATGCGTAAAAATATGATGAAGAATTGTATGTGTGTATTTAATTACAATTTATAAAATACAAGTATGTACAACTTTAATATTGGAACTGTTGCATTACTGTCTGTAATAAAAATGAAAATTTAAACAAAAATCATTAACTGCATTACATTAATCTTACTTACTTTACGTCTTCAACAATTATATTTAATATTTTATTTCTTTGAATAACAGCGTTTAATGCCGGCTACAAAAGTCGCTCTTTTAACAACCCCCTTTTCATTCAATTGTACATATTATTTTCACATTTATTTCACATTTTACGACCAATAACTTTTGGGCAGCAAGTGAGTGTACGGCCTCGAATTTCGGTCGAATAACTGCTGCGTTGAATTAATATCTAACTTGTTTATATTACGCACTTTCGAATCTATGTCAAAATATAAACCTCCCCCATTCAACCATAAACCCCATCAGATTGCTGTTTTATAGTAATTTTAATGCGCGAGTATTCCCACATTTAATATTCAAATTTTATATGGAATACGTATAGTATGGATACTAAAACCCTTGAGGTATCGAAAAAAACATTTCCATTTAATTTCCTGAAAAACCATGCTTTTAAATTATTGTTCGTAAACTTACAGTATGAAGTATCATACGAAATAATACACTTATAAAAACGTACCATCAGCCCATGCACTTGAATTTTGTGGTGAACTAAATTTTCTAGAATAAATAACTACTCATTTTGAAAAATAAATATTTAAAAAATATGCAAATGCAAATATAATATAAATAAATACTAACATATTCTGAAATCAGTGCATAGACCATTTTGTATCCAGTATAAGGTGCAACTAACAAATGTACCCCGAAACCAGTACTCTTTACCTCATATTTCTACATATTTACAGAACATACGTTTCTCGCATGCAGTGTCCAGATACCTTGGCTGAACGTCATAGAGTGAAATGATCTCTAATGGTTGTGCTCTTCTGCATGCGATTGCATTAAAAAAATAGTTTAGTGAAAATGTTTAAGGTCCTATACAGACTTCTTGTATGTATTATATACGAATATTTATTATATATAGGCGACACTGCAACACATTTCTTCCCATTAAGGTACAATTATAACAAAAAAAATTATAGAAAAAATAAGGTGTACCTTGTTCTTATCATATTTGGATTTTATTTATATTTTCAAATTTAAAAGAATGTTCCATATTTCTTACTTATAATATTTTATGTAAGGTTAATGACATCAAGCATATTAAATTATATTACGGATTTTATCGGTGTTCATCTTATTCACTTTACTTCATCTCGGGAATCAATTTAGGAACCAAATTAGTGGATAAATCTTATTAAGAACATGACACTCTTCTCGTCTCCTTTGACAATACACCTCCCCTGCTTAACGTCGACACTTGCGGTAAAATATTTCAAATAAACAATCTGATTTTAAAAATAAAAGAATTTAAATTTGAAATGTTAATTATAAAGTTATTTTTTACTCGGGCGTAAATTTTTGATTTGTTAATACGGCGTCTTTAACTCCCGTGATAAGGAGTTTACGGCAGACTTTACTGGTACAATAATCTTTACTTTTACAACCCTTCCCGAGCTTGCAACAGTCAAATGAACTTCATGCTGGAACACTAAATTTGCGACTATATTATGTTACATATAAATAACATTTTAGTGGTATGAAAGCAAATACTATCGCCCAAATGCTTAGATTAAACTATGTAAATTTACTTAATTTACAACTAATTTATATAGGTATTTTTCCTTCAATATTCACCGGAAATCGATAGGAGAATTGGTTTATGACTTGAATGAACGTCGGGTTTATCATTTATAATAATAATAATTAACGTGCATTCAAATATTTTGTCCTAGAGGCCGTAGGGAAGAATGCATAGTTTATACTTGACGGAGCTTTGTGTGCGGATATGACATGGAATTAGGGAAGAATCATGGCTGCCGAAAGAGCTGTGTAAAAGCAATTTGTATGGAACATATATGCCAGCTAGGAAACGATTTGAAAAAAAAAAAAATTAAATACTCTTAAATTCAAACCTTTGAAAAATATATACACTTGTAACATTTATTTCCAGTGTTCACATCACTCAATCCTAAAATTGTAGCAAAATATATTCATTTAAATAGGTTAGTTCTGGATACCACCTAAATAATAAATATAAATTATAGATAGATTCCTAAAAACGTCGATCATGGAATACCAACTTTTAATAGTATTTATATAATCCAATCAGTGGAATAACGCTAGTAGTACAGAGGGTTAAATAAGTCTATTGAAGATGGTCTTCAGAGAGGCCGAAACATGTAATCATTAAAAATAAATGTGAATAAAAACTAAATATTTTTAATTTGTCAATTTTTACTTATAACTTAAAATTATAGTTAAGTAACTGAGATAATTTACTGAGATCCTTATAAAAATATATCGTTAAATATATTTCAAAGCTTTTGAATCTTTCATCTTTGAGAAAATAAAATACTTGCATCCAGTTTCAAGGGTTAATTTCTTATGAACTTTCTAAAATCGTCATTTTTTCCTTTATTTTATTTGCTTTGAATACGCGATGCACATTATCTTCACAAGTAGTTATCCTTTGATCATCAGAAAAAGACGGTGTATTTGAGTAACGTAAATAATTTCCTTTCCATACGAGTGCCACTCCCCCTGCACTCGTAAATAGACTAAAAGCCTCTTCGAGGGTAGTTCCTTTACGTGGCTTACAGGCGCCCTGGAATATTCTTCTGCTCGACTTAATAAAATGACAATGAGTGCCTGTCAAGTATACAATATCAAGCCTTAATATTAAAATGTCTCACATTTAACATGGGGAAATTTAATAAATTTTCAGCACGTCCCACCTTCCGCGCTGCCATCCAAATTTAGTAAATTTACAACGCGTGAATTTAGTCACTGAGGCTCTTAAACTTAACACCTTGGGTCGTAACGCAATAAGACTGAAAATTAAGATTTCAAGTGAAAATAAAATAACCTAAGCAATATAACATTGTCAATTATTACACACCTCTTGTTTCGTAGGCGAAAGTGAATGTACTAATCAACTGATGCACCTTTCAAAATATACTCTATTACTACATCAACAAACACTGTTTATTTAATTACATACATTTATGAAATAAATAAGATTTAAAAAATTTAAATTAAGATTTATTTGTCAATTTCAATAATTTTTGCATGTGTGTTGTTTTATTATTTCTATATTATTCGTGATTTCTATATTCATGTTAAATATTCTAAAATATTTCATTGTAAAATGTTTGGTAAGTCGTTGTTTTATTTCAGTGTATTATATTCATAAAAAGAAGTTTTATTTTTGTAACAAGTATAACATTGTCTTGTTCAAGCATTCATTTGGTTAAGAAATGTAATTTAAATGTAATGTAAATCTTCTTCGTAGTTTCAATCCGGTGAATTGGTTTGCAGCAACAGAATCTTGCATCTTAATCTCCATTCCTCTCGGTCCTTCGCAACCCTCTTCAGCTCATAAGAGCTACAATCTATGTCCTCGAACACTTACCCTCAACGTATGTAAATTGTTAGAATGTAAATTAATAATGGTTAAATTGATAAATATATCGTACCTTATTTTAACATGGATTACACTGAGCACTGTTAAAGCACTATTAAATAATACTCAGTGTGATCTATGCTAAAATACGAGCGAAATATTTATTTATTTTATATTGAAATGGATCTCAAAGTGAATGCTAAGAATATAAATAACAAATAATGGTTAATAAAAATCTAACTGTACTGAATGCTAAAACCCTAATGGTTATATGATAAAATAAAAATCTACCTAAATTCTATGGCAAAATATATTCTTTATATTATACATTCATTCATCAAAATATTTTTTGTTTCATTCGTTTTCAGTTGAAATATTCAATAATGTACTAAAAAACAGAAAATATTAAAACAAGATCTACTCTTAAAAGATAAACAACATTGCGTCAATCTATTTTATCGCCATTTTTAGATAAACTGTGCTTAGAATTAATAGTATTTTATAAAGTAACAGTTAATTAGATTGGATTGAACTAAATAAAAAATAAATGCATACATCCTTATTGTGTGCATTGTATTGTAAGCCGAGATTTTTTTGAAATGCATATTATTCGACTGTTCCTTTGAAAATTTTGATGAAAGGGAAAACACAAAGAAATTCTTTGCATTTGTATGCCGGTATCCCACTTATGAATTTCTCCAAGGCGAAGGGGGAGGAATCAAAAGCTGGTTTCAAAACACCTGTGTTCATGTCAGCTCTATCGATGACTTGACAAGGTGTTCTGATAGTATTTTAATGCCCATCAACGTCAGGCTTACTGTTATAAGTACCTATCTAGAGTAAATAAATAAAATTACTTCATTACATTAAATAAATAGCAAAATCTCATGCTAAAAAATATGAAAAATTTAAATTCATACAAGGTATTTGAATGTAAACTACACTTTATATAGAATCTCATATACATACTGATATCCTTCTCTCTTATTTGATATCGATTTACTGGATGACAGGATGCAGGATCAGGTTCACAATACAAAGAACTTGTTTTCGTTTCACATATTATCATGGTTTATTTATCAAAATCGTCACCCGTTATAGCAAACGCCCTTAGGCGCGCGTGCCATAACGGTCGCGAGTCAAACTCCAACTGTCAACTGACAGCGCGCTCTGACATCTCGGCCCTGCCAACTGTCGCTGCAGAAAAAAACGAATTCAAGATGACAGTGGTTCCAACAGGAAATGGGCCCACTGTCATAGCAAATAAATTGGGGTATGCAAACACCGTGTAACATTATATAATTAAAACTAACATTAGATGTGCATGTCAGGCGAGCGAACAAAAAGAAAAGACAAAAGATCGTTTTTCGAGGCTTTACGGTATCAGCCTAAAGGAGCTTTATCAAGCTGATATCAATACAAACATTGTTAATATAAGCAGAAAATGTTTAAGTAAAAAAGTGTTTTGTAAAAAATTCGTAATGGTTTTAAACGATCAAGCTGAAATTTTGTTTAAATTGCAAACGCTATTTCAGAATGCCTTCAATCTATTTTATGCTGATTTTTTTCAATGTTGATTAATATTATTTTTGCGTACCTATGCGTTCACCTGTTGTTTCAATTAAGTTAATTAACCCCCTCGGATTAACCCTCGTTTATAACGAAGGGACGGCGCAAGTCTACCTGCCCGACCGGCGCATTTCTTCAGGTTACTTCAGGTGAGCCGTGCGCGAGGAAAGCAACATTTCCACTTAAACATTTTACATTTATTAAAATGCCGACAAAGGGAAGAGGCTTCCTGGATTTAGCGTTTTGCTACCCCATTTACAATGCGGCACCGTGTAATCTTTGCTATGTTTTGTGAAATTTTGAGCAGAGTTTGATATTAATTAAAAAATACCACCATAAAGAAAAAAATGACGCATTTTTAAATTAAAATATAAATAATTTATTGAGCATGTGAATAATGTTGAAATGCTTAAAAAAAGTGATGGTTTCAGTTTTATTTTAATATTGCTGGTTTCTTTTGTAAGAAACATTTCTCATTGATTTCAATCTAAAGTTGTAGATTTTTTAGTATTATGTATGTATGTATTAAGTCTTCAAAAAGAAACAATTTTATCAGTGGGATTGATTCTGTTAGTTGGATTGCAGAGTTAATTCGTCAGAAATTTGAGTTTTATATTATAAGTTTTTTTAGATGTCATTTTGTTTTCAAGTACGATTTTTATTTGCCGTTTTATTTTATATTTAAAAATGTGTATTTTGTAAGAAAAAAATGATGTAAAATCTGTTCTATTCATAAATATTATCTACAATATTTGAACTTTCTATCATTACTATGTCTCCCATCAAATGACTCTTGAGTGTCCATTTAATGATATTAAGCCAATCCAGTCAAACTAATTATATTTAGAAGACACACTTTTCACTTTCCATCTTATCTACAATATTTATTTTATCGTGGCGTATATTCTCGTCTTTTAAGTGATCCAAAAATTTCCATAATTCATCTGGTAAATCTTTAGCGTAATCGCTCATTCTCCTGGTATTTATCGTTACGTTTAATTATTGCGTTTTCGTTTAAATTAATTATGACGTCATTTAGTTCTGGATGACTTTCTCTGTCTCCCCAAGACGCACCCCCCCAGGGTCGACGCCCCACGAAAACTTGCCGTAAGACTTAGTGTCTAATTTCCGGGAGGCTGCGCCCTGCGGGGGGCCTGAATGGGCCTGGGTCGGGTCCCCCTTCTAGCGCCTCTCTCGGTACTGACCGGAGGATTATAATTAGAGCGACTAAATAAAAATAAAGCACGTTTGTTTAGGATCTTCTCAAATTGGGTTTAAGAAGAAAATTAACAAAGCTAAAGTAGTCTCGGATATTATGTTTGTATTATACGAGTATATTCAACGAAAACAAGTCAATTTAGATACTGAAACGATATTATGCGTAATTAGGAAAATATTTTCCTTAAATATAATAATATGCCAGATGGACAACGATATTTAAAGAATAGCCTGGATGAGAAATGTGGAGGATCGCGAAACATGGAGACTCATGGAGAGAGATCTACGTTCAACATTGAATGGACACTGGAGGCTGATGATGATATTGATTAATATTCTATTATATAATAATATAGCGGCTAAATTTATAGGCTCAAATTTCCGCCTTACAGTTTTGTAAGCTGTCACGATCTTTGTTTTAAGTCATATCTGCATACAAAGCTCAACCGAGTACACACTGTGTTTAGTTTCTGATAGTTATCTAGAATAAAGGACCTAGGACTTAAATAAAAGCCTGTTGCAATGCTGAAACACATTTGTGCGTATTTTACTCATTTTAAGAGGATCAAATAATTATCTCGATGCTCTCGAATTCAGTATACATAAGGACGGAAGAGGGCGCCCTAGACGGGAGCATTTGCAGCAAGTGTTCGAGGACATGAGTTGTAGCTCTTATGCTGAGTTGAAAAGGACTGCAGAGAATCGAGAGGAGTGGAGATCGAGATGCAAGATATTGTTGCTGCAAACCAATCCACCGAAATGATACTACGAAGAAGAAGGACGGAATAAGGTGCTTAAGGACGGCATTATCTAATCTACAAATTACAAATTATGAGTTTTAGGCAAAAAAATGTATATAGAATATAAGTACGAGTATTTGATTATTCTAATCTTATCAGTGTGACACCTTATCTTTTAGCAACTTCCTGAATTTCATCAAAAGCTTAGAATTTGAGCTTGTATTTATATTCAACATTTTCATACAAACGTATGATTATTTATATAAAACTTATTATTTCTGGAGTATGTCGTATTAAGGTAGCATCGATACGACGTCAAAGCTTATTGCAATATGCATGTTCATAATTATTCAGTATCCTGATTACTTTGGTTGACTCCTGTAATAGGATATGAACTTCGTCTGCCTCTTGCGTATATAAGATTTCTATAGCCGTTCCGAGTAGTTATGTTTAGTATATCAACATACTGACTTGTATAACTATAACCAACAACATATTGACTTGAAGAAACATGTCTCTAACTCATGTTTGTATTTTATTTATCAACGTCAATTATGTTTAGTTAAATTAATACACATATAAAAATAAATATAAATATACATTCTAACTCACAGAATGGACGCCTTGAACAAATTTAGAAATTGAAAAATGATCTTCTTTTTTCGGCAATACATATCTCATAATTCACAATAGTTTTTCAGTAAAAGAAGCACTGCAATAAAGGGATATTTCTGAGGCTAGTTCTTCTAGACAGCTTTTCACCGTCTTATTAAGTTTAAATAAACTTAAAGTTTCGACAACATCGTTTGTTTTAATTATCACAACAAAAGAAATTATTTATGCAAATCTTTCCTCTCGGAGGGGAGATCTTTGTAAACGAGCTCTTGGCCGATCGAGACCTCGAACAATAATATTTATCTTTGAATAAAATAATCTGCTTAATCATCTCGTTCGTTATGCAGAATTCCATCTCTTGAAAACATTCAAAAATGTTTAATTGATCTTTTAATTTTAGAAAACAATATTTTAAAAACTCGTGAAAAAGTTTGCTGCATTCAATTTTATTCTTCAATGAAAAGTCACTCATTGCAAATTTACATGCGAATGAAAATCTTTGAATGAACTTAATTCCATGCTTTATATTTATGTGGAGTCCATTTATTTAATTTATCACTCGAAACTGCATTAAATATATCAAATACTAGTATTAATCGAGTAATATTAACTGAGATCTGAATTCATAAGTATTTTTTGCTGTTGTAAATTATTGACAATGTGTTATTAATATTTAATTATTCAGTAGAAATATATTTTTTTTTCGTATATTCTGACCTAAACTGCAGTATATGGTGTCCACAAATGCCTCAAAATTCTGTCAAGCAACATATACCTCAAATTTCAAACCAGCTCTACGTTTCGAATTAAGAATTATATACGAGTATAATAGTCGAAATTCCAAAAGCTTCAAGTAAAGGTAGCTCTATTTTATACTCTCTATATTGGCATTCGAAGAACATGACCCAGCCATTTCCACCTCCGTCTTTTGACCGATTCGACCGGACTTTACCCGCCTCACACCCGCAACACACCGGATGACAGTTAAGTGTACTTGATGATGCGCTCATTCAGATTATGATCACTTAGTAACTGAAGTCCAGTGGGAGTCCCCTCTGAACAATTGTGCCACTGCACAGAAGTGCTAAAATAAAGAACCCGTGAAAGAGATTAGAATCACTTTCACGGGTTGTAAAGAGATGGAGATGGAAGATAAATTATTTCACCGAAAATACGAACAAAAATGGCAAACGCGTGTAATTTTTTTTTAGTGGCCACAAAGTCTGCATGCCCTGCAGGCCGACGCGATTCCCTCGAACTGCATCGAAAAGGACTCCTCTTTCTAACAAGAGGAATCGATTTGACTATGGAACAGATAATTACATATCCATTCCTATACCTCGTCTTCCTCATAAAGTCAAACCACCGTTCCCGGAACATTCTGCGCACCTGTTTCCAAAAACGATTTTGGGAACAGGTGTGCATTTTGTGAGCATTTACGTCGGCTTTTTACAAGATGGCAAGATTAGCAACAAGAAAAACCATATTATTTTTACATATATTTCATTTAAACCAAACTATGTTTAAAAACATTGTTGCGAATATATTATATTTTCGAAAAATATATAATTTGTATTTATAAATGTAAAAAATAAACCAATTTTATAAATACATTTTGCATGGCATTCAGCTGAAAATTGTATTTCCCCAACACGGCCTAGCACCTAGTGATAAGAACCCTCCTCGCAGGAAGGGTTCAATCCAAGCAAATCCATTTTCTGCCTAATGTGATTCCAAAACTTTCGATACCCCTTAAAAGAAAGAGAGATTGTTTCTAACGATGGTTGACTGATAAGTTTTCGGGCTTTTTCTATTATTATCTCGTGTTTCGGCGCTTTAAATGCATCTAAGTTTGCACGATTCTATTAAAACTTCCGTTTCCGGTAGATTAGATCCGGCACTGAATTATCTGCACTGGGAACTGTAGGGTTTGTTTCTTTTCATAATAAAAACTTTTAATTTTAAAATCGATCACTACGATAGCTTTCACAAAAATAATCATTTTCTAACCACCTTTCTCATAATATCAGACATTTTGTTGATTTTAAATAAAAATATTTTTTTCTTTTTCATCAGGACCTCTTTATAACAACTCCTGATATGCATACTCCAACATAATATTTTCCATATTCACCTGATTTTTATATTCATTTCTTATTTATTTATTTATTTATTTATATACAGAATCGAAATTTCAATTTTTTTACAAATATTTAGAAACATAGAGTATACATAAATATACAATAAATAGAGAAAATAATAAAAAATAAAAATAACACAAAAGAATAAGAAGATGACACGTGTCAAAAATCACAGAGATCAAGTAGAACAATACCATCGACAAAAGAGGAAAAGGATGTAAGAAAAGGATCGAGGTGTGCTGGTAGGCCATTTAGGAGCGACATTGCCGTTGTACCAAATTGAGTGCTTGAAGCTTCACAAGCATCGACTGGGATCAAAAACAATGGATGGCTACGAGCACGGGTGTACCTATCTGGAACATAGTTAAAACATTCAAAAATCCCAGGAATGTGAATTGAACCGCGAAGAAGAAGGAATGAATGTTTGAGTGCAGCAATTTTCCTCCGGGACTCTAGCGAATGGAAAAAAAGCATCCCTAGAAGAAAAAGAGTAGGGTAATGTTCTTTCATTTGTTAATTTCTATCATTTGCAATATTTATCAAAGCAGATAACATCACGAAGTAGTAGTTTTGTGACACTTTTAACTTTTGTCCATTTTTTAGGTGATCTTTCACTGCATTGTCAACCTTCAATGATATCGGTTATCACAAGCCTCTTCATAATATTATCTCCGTTCTACATGTCCGAAAAACAACAGAACATGTCAAAGGTATCGCTTACACATTCTTCCAATCATCTAATTCCTCAATAATATATGCTTTGAATACGGTTTTCGGTCCATGGAGTTTGTAGCATCTTTCTCTAACACCACATTTTTTTTACATATTTAGTATTTTGTACATTATTTAAATTGTGTATGCTTTTATATTCATTTCAAATAAATATATTTTCTGATTATATTTTTCTTTAATAATTAAAGTTTTATATAAACATATGGAAAAGATCATAAATCTTTATCAAAACGTTTTTAATTATTAATATTTAAATATCTTTTTTTTGGTATTAAAATTTAATTAGACGTAGTAAATTACTCAATATTAAGTCTTCTTCTAATATCAGATTATTTTATTATTCTTTTACAGAAAAACTAGTTTACTAAAAATAAATGAAAGTATATTTTAATTTTATATAAATCGATATTATCGAAATCGTTATCCTGAAAATAAAAGCATCACATAAAACGCACGTGTAAAATATCGTTATTAAGTTTTCTTTTTCGTTCGGCGATATAAAAAATCTAGTCTATATTAATGGTATATCATTTCACTCAATAATATTAGAGCGTGGAGTCATGAAAAAAAGCTCCCCTTCCCCGGTTCGCCCATATTGCATGTGGCCCTCCCTCAGTGCTGACTGGCATCTTTTTCTATTCTTTCAGCGATATAATATTTTCAGAAGTGGCACTTTACAGGGAAAGCCTCCAGCGCCGTATGTAGTAATACTTGCACAACGCTGTGCCCGACCCACTCATGCGCCTCTGCATGTTATAGGACAAAGTGCGATGAAAAAGCCTTCTTCTGTTCACTTACCCACTGTATATCGCTCATGACGTAGATACTGCCTTTTACCCACTTTAAAAACACGAAATTCGGCTGAAAAAATGCACGTCCTGAAGAGATTCTACGGCAGGTGTTTGAGTTTTAAAGAAAATGCTAAAACCACTCTCACTTATGAAGGAGCGTCTCCTAAATGATAGAATAAATTCATATTACCTTCAAATGTTTTCTATACAAAAAGTACAAGATTATTTTCTTAATAATTCATAGAGCATAATTTATTTAGACTCATGGACTTCCTGAATAGACTCAAAATTCAAAAAATTTAGAAACCTTTCGCTTGCTTGTGCAATAGAAAACATTGTAATATTTAGTATAATAAATAATACTCGTATATTAATTTGTTTTTTTTATGTCAACATATACATAAGAATACCGACAGATGGTAATAGTAATTCTGAATTCTCATCTGTGGAATTCTATGACGCTTACCATGGTGCATATGACTATGCGCTGCATGTGGAGTATTGATCCGCCAACGTCTTAGACTACAGCCCGGTATTCACGCATCATCCTTTATTATTACAGGAATTTACTATGAATAGGTGGTCTTCACGGGATGACTTTAGTTTACCACCAATTTTTATTAATAGGCTATGACTGGCATTTTACGGATGAAGGATCAAATTCACACTAACCGGGGGTAATTATAGAGCTCACAAATCGATTGAAAATCCTTTTTTTTATCTCAGTCGGGGATTGAACCGATGACCTGCAAATGCTCTGACCATTGAGCTATACCCGCCAGCAAAGATAAGTTTTCATTCGATCATTGAAATTAAACAACATTTGACAAGGAACGTACTTCATTGAGATGGCTGAAATACATCGCGTGTTGCTAGTTGAGCTTTTAAGACTAAATTATCCAGGATTTGAAAAGGCCGGGAAATTTATTTTGATAATTATATTGAAAAATAAATTTGCTCCCCTTAAAAATTAGGTTTAAAAAACGTTCGAACATGTCTAGTAAACAACAGCTGCTGTCTCCTCAAACTCAAAAGCTCTTATCTTGGAAGCTATTGGTTACATGTATGTACCCAGGTAGTGCTCTAGGTGCAAATATTACTTGGATAATGAGTGTCAGATAATGCTAGTTGACAGAATTGATCAGATATCAGAAAAAATCTACAAGCTATACATATAGATATACGAGTATACATTAAACTAAGCGATGTGACGATAGTCGTAAATTTTACATGTGCAAATGACTTTTTAAATTCTAATGACTAAAATTAATAAGATGCATAATGTTTCATGTCACTGTAGGTGTTGTACTTGTACGTACAATATGTACAGCTTAAATGCAATGAATATTGCGCGTATCATAGTTTGCACCTGTTTGTAGACAATTAGCTGATTGTGGTGAATGTCTAGTGATGCGATACATTAAAATTAATTGGTCGGCGCCCTGTCATGTCCGCGGCTCATCAGTGCTGGGCCGGCGGGAGCCGTCCGCGTGAATTATGAACGAGAACTCTAACAAAAATTACACTTTCAGCGGAGCCTCCGGGCAATGAGGGAGCTTTCAGGAGAGCCGCTCGCCCATCCCTGCTGAACAAAAATATACTAAGCCCCTGAGGGACAGTTTCTTTAAACAGATAGGGCCGTAATGTAAAATTGGCATGACACGAGATATACTCACTGTAGTTGCAAGACCTTGTAGCATAAATGTTACATTTGACAATGATGATCTTTCAAATAATACACCATCAAGATTTATTTTGTACCAAGTGTGTAAATTAAGGAAGTACGAGTATATTAGTTTTAAATTCCACGATTTTATTTACGACATGTTTCAGCTTCGTAAAGAACTATTTGAATTGTATGATTTATCCATATTTTTCATGTTAAAACTTACAGGGGAATACCGAAAGACAATAATGGAAAAATATCATCTGGAAATTTTATACAGTTTACCATTTTTGAGTATAATCAAGCGCTGCATGTGGATTGTTGATCCTTTAACACAAAAGATACCCTGGCATTCACGCATGCATCAATTATTGCGAGAACTCATTATTAATGGGTGCTGTTCACGAGACGATATTTGTATACCACTAAGTTGCATTAATATGCTATGTATCAAATTTACTCTAAAATAAATTATTTTATTCAACGTTAGTGCTTAAAAATCGATCAAAAATAATTTTAACTTTAGTCTCCGTCGGGGAACGAACCCATGGTCTTCGAAATGGTAAGCAACAGTTTTACTACTAAGCTATTTCCTCTAGCACAAACACAAACACGATATTTGATACAGACTTTAAGTATTGCACAAGAAAACTTGTCATATTTTTTTCGTAAATGCTTAAGTAGGCGGAAGCCTGTTGCAAAAAGCAGCGTCAAGAGGTTCGCCCCAGTCGCAATAATTTCAATTGTGCGAATCTTACGTTTCAGTTGACTTCCGGTTTCGAGTGGACTTCGTTTGGTTAGGTTCCCGTTATGCCATCGACTCCATCGGGCGTCTGGCCAGGAGACAGGTAATATAAACCGTCTGAAATGATTGCATTCTGCGGCGGGGGCGGCGCCCTGGGCCTCCGACCTTACTGGCGCCCCCGTCCACGATAATAATCTAGATTTACTCAGATGGGTGCCACTAACACTGCCTCACAGTCAAAAGATACCGCCTGTATGTTTTATATCATATAATACTACGGATAACTGAATATTTGAATATAATATACTCGTATATTATCAAATTTGGTGTTGAATGAACATTTTCATTATCTTAGTATTACTCGTACTACAACTTTACTAACTACTAATATTTTACGTTCTTTGCCATTATTTTTATGTATCATGAAAATATTTAAATGGAAGTATTTAGTGCAAATAATTATCTATATACTCACATACAGTACTTTGTAAGAACGGTTTTTGTTAAGATCACCAAAGTTATGCAACATAATAAAAGATGGGTCAACGTTTGCTTGTGACGTTGGCGGATCAACACTCCACATGCAGCGCTTAGCCATATGCACCATGGTAAGCGTCATAGAATTCCTCAAATGAGACTTCAGAATTACTATCACCGTCTGTTGGTATTCTCCTGTATGTGTTTACATAAAATAAAACATACAACATGCTATTTTGGCTTGACGTATTTTTGCTATTATTACTCGGTCATATTACGGAAAATAATATTTAATCATCCTCAAGGTACAAGTCTACAGTACAATTCTTTCGATTTAATACGTTATATAAGTTCAACTCCGATACGAATCTAATCTTATTGATTTTTGCTGTATCGACGTTGTTGGCCTTTAGAGAGCGCTTGGGCTTGCCTTGTTCCATTTAATTAGGTGAATAAAAATGTTTGATATGAAATACTCTTCACTAAAAAAACTAGGAACAACGTGTAAAATGAAAATATTTACACATTTAAGCATGTTGCTATAAAAGGACGTAAATGGTGTCGGAAGAAAATTTAGATCACAAGGTCATTTGATAAGGACACGTAGAAACGGCAAAAATATCTGATAAAAGAGACTATTAAGTCTTCTTTTGACGATTATAAATTGGAGACATGAAGATGAATGATGCAGAAGATTGACATTCCAAAAAACACAACGTTCAGCAGTGATCTCAAAGTTTAAAAAGAATAACAAGAAATTTGTAGTAGGTATTAATAGTAAGGTAATATGTATTATTATTAACGATTTTCAAGTCAATTTATAAATATTGCAAAAAATCCACTCAAATCTCCCCTACATGTGAAAATTTTGTTTTGTATTAAGTTTGGGTATGCGTGATAAAGACTAGACACGTGAAATCACTGAAACACTCGCTGACTTCAGCGACGAGCCGAAATGAAAACATTGAATCATTTCACCTGACGTAATAAAAGTCGTGACGCACTCGAGTAGACTAAACCAGAAATGGCTCCGAATGCTCGTCCTGATGTCGGATTCATGTTTATTTTGAGGGCTGAGTTTTTTGTTGCCGAGTTCCGGTAACGTTAAATGCACCGACGAACTTTCTCCCGAAGAGCCTGACATTTACTGGCGCCTGTCACGAAGCTCTACTCACAATGTTACTCTACGTTAGCCAAGAAAAAGCTCACTCCACTCAATTGAACCATACATCACTCTTTTATAGATGTTTTATGTACCGCGGGACCTATTAGCCGCATTCATTTCTCGTGGCATTTTATAATATATATATTTTTATGATTTCATTCAGAGAAAATGAAACGTCAAATAAACATTCCGATCAATTAACAATAACTTAGCATAATGCAGTTCATGTTTACTTGACTTACGAAATAAAATATATATTTTTATTATATTTGAAACTAGCGACATTTTTCAGTTTTTATAATTTGAGAAATGAAAGCAACTGAGTTATTCAAATGAACATAAATGAAATATTTTATTATTAATTCAAAGTTAGAAATTTAACAATTTCTTTCAAGAATTGTTAAATATTACTTTACGTACCAAATAATTCAAATACAACTTTATTGTTTTCAATGATTTTTTATGCTAAATTTCTTATCTGGATATATATATACGTATTTAAAAATTAACGTGTCTCCATTCTTTTTTTTTCTCTTTAATCGGCTGTAACCATCGATCTTCCTCGTAATATTCTCTTGATGTCAACGATTTATTTAGCGAAAGCTCGATCAAAATGAATTAGTATAACTATTATTTAAAATTTTCAAATAAACTTAGTGTACAAAACGATACTACACCTGGGATTCGAACTCACGACAAGGCGCACAAGTCAATTCTTCTAGTGTCTATTTGAATATGCATTATTCAAATTATCCGATATAATTCATTCCAAATATTTTTTGTTCACCGGTTAATTGTTTATTTAGTATATTCTAATCGAATTCCTATCAAACTTTAATACAAACTTGAAGAAAAAACTCTTGTAAGTTCATTCTTACAATATTCGTCGAATTTTATCGTATTTTTTTGTGTATCGTATTTTGATGAGTAATTAGAAAATAAAATTATAAATCTTCATTATTTATACATTGTACTTCAATTTAAACAAGTTAGTTTTTACTTAAAATTTAATGTTAATTTTTTTTTTATTAATATTTGATTCCGACTTTGTAATTAATTTCCTCCTTTAACGAGGCGAGAGTTTGCGAAGAGAGCTCTTAGGTCCTGCGATAACTGTCGCTTTTATATGAGACATAAAGCAGCCGAGAATGAACCGTCAAATTCCCGTCACACATGGGACAGAACCCGGACCAATAAAATAATACAGTCTTCGAAGAGCGAGCGAATATGCTATACAGGAGGAATCACATTTCACACAATAATCATTAATAGAAGATTGTTGGATAAATCATCTCGGAACTGATTGTGTAATCAACGTTTCGTTTGTCTGTTGAAATTTTGAAATAATGCTTCAGAAATGATTACATACACAGTTATTTTTTATAACTTCACAAAACTTGTACGTTTCTCTATCCTTTGCTACATAAATAATTAGAATTTATAAATCATATTCTAGTTCCTGCAATATTAAATTAGAATTTTATTCTTCTGTTAATATTCAAATTACCTATATATATTAACTACAATCATTTTAAATTAAAATGAATCAACACATTTGCTTACATTAAATATTTTAAAATCCATTATCAAACCTACCAAACAAATTTTCTGTTTACAGGTTCTCATTTTTCATCTTGCTAAAAACAAAACATGGAATAAATTTATTTCGTTTACTTACATAATGTGGGTAGATTTGTGTATTATATTATTTACACATCTTAACAGGACCCTTTTTTAGCAATTCTGGGCAGTAGCTACAATAGATAACTACAACTGAACTTATCAAGCACCATTTTATAATAATTTAAATTTGCCTTGGAGTTTTTTTTTAAATTTTAAATTCTTATATGTTGGATAAGTAAGCACATGCTGATAAGAGATTTTTGGTTAAAAAGTTCATTATTAGGTTATTTCTGTGTTGGTTTTCGAAAGCAATTCGTCCTGTATAGTAAATATAGCTCCTAGTATTACATTTTCAGGCCGCTGCTTCAGCCTAAAGCTCGCGTCCTTGCACCGCCTGGCTCGCGTTTTCAGTCGCTTTCCCGACTTTAAGTGCATTTTTATTGCTTGATTACTCGCAACGAAAGCGACCGCCGATAACGAACGACCCGCGAAGCCATTCCAGTCGCGCAAACCAAATATTTTTTGAGCTTTTCTCGGGCCATAACTTAGTGGCTGTAATGGGGCATTCTTGGACTTATTGCGGCTAAGCCTGGCGGGGAAAAGCTCTGCTGGAAAGGCAAAATGTTTGATGGCGCTTTTTCAATTTGATGCGCTCGCACAGTAATTGAATGCTCAAATAAATAAACCTTATTTTACTATGTTTATACGTTATTTGAGGGGTACGAAATAGCGTTGAGAAATGCAAAATTTGTATTCAATATTTATTTCATTTATCAAACATATTGATAAACGAACATCATTAAACAATCATATTGAAGCTTTCAAGTTAATTTCTTGTTAATAATAAATCATTTTTTTAACAAGTGATAGATTGAGAAAGGCGACGTGTTAGTTGAAACTGCAGTCTCCTAAACAAAGAACGTATCTTACGTTATCCAGGTAAAAACAACGTTAATAAATAAATATTTATTATTTATAATGGATCTCAAAGTGAATGCTGAAAACATTGAAAAAATATTTAGTTATAGGATCATAGGTTCTAAAGTCTGGAAATTTCTACCATTTTATGGAATATTTTTCTAAACTGCTGCTTGATTCTGAAGTCTCTTACTGTTGAACAACATCAATGTATCGTTGAGATAACCCACGCAGTTAATGACGCCGACATGAGTTTTTGTGTAATTTGGATTTTTTCGAAAATAAAATAATATTACGTAATTAAAGTTCTAAGCCTCTATAAAGTGTAAGTCTGCTGTCTTGTTTGGAAAAACACATCTTATGTTCTTCATTTCATTAATAAATTTCATAACAAACGTAATTTTTATTATTCATCACATTTATAATGAGTATTTTACTGCTTTTTGTGGACGTAGCACAAATACTGGATTATTATGTAATCACATTGGCAGATCAAAACTTGACGAAAACCATCCTTTAAATAACAAGCATTGTAAAATCTATAAATGAGATCTCTCCATCACTATCTGTTGGTATAATTAATTACCTTTACATTAAATATAATATAACTGTAAAAAAAATACTATTTACAACTTGTGCGAACAAATAAGAAAATCTATATTTAAATAGATTCACAATGCTACTAACTAATGGTACACATAACTTAGTAGAAACAAATTGCGAAATTTTCATTAAATATAATCATGAAATTTTCAGTTAATGGCGTCGTTAATGAGGGAAGTTATTTCCTCCGTGACATTACTCGACCTCCAGACATTACCTTTCAATATCACGCCCGGCCACCCTTCAGCCATCCACTGAAATATAACATAACACATAATAACGCATTTCATATCCCGTATAATGTGTTATTTCATTAGCACCTTGTATGCACCGAACAATAATGTTGGTTTAAGTCTCATACAATATGGCTCGATACACCGAAGAGGGTTCTCGTTACATAGCAGGTGTATTTTTTTTTAAATGAAAGCACATTTAGAAGAATACCAATACTGTTAAAGATAACACATCTCTGGGTTATACTATATAATATATTTCTAGTTTTTTAGGATAAATAAGCCATAAATATGAAGTATTGATCCGTCAACATTGTAAAACCGTCATTCACATATCATCCATAAACGACATTTAGTTTTTAATAAGCAGTAATCACGACGTTAATTTTTCATCTAGAATTTGTATAGGTTGACTTTGGCAGCCGTTTTTACGGTTGAAAGTCTCACACTAAGTTGAGAAGCCAGTATACATATTTATTGTGAAACTTATTTCCATATTCGTTGCATATATGGAACATATGGTCACCACAAACTGTCGCTTCATAATTCTATTGCTCTTAAGCAGCAGCTCAACTAAACTAACGACACGCAGCAAGCAACAGGCAGGCCTCCCCTATCACAGCTTTTGTCCGCGTATGTTGTCGCTTAACTTTAATGAGCAAACGAAAATCGCACATAATTTGTCATTATCATTGATCAAACACATATTTAGAATTCGTTTTTTGCCCAAGTTTCGAACCCGTGATAATCGCGTAGAAGTCATACACCTTAATCTGTCATCGTCCTCGTCTAAATATAAATTTTATATTTGAGTTGCATCAGACAGGAAGAGTTTTTAAAACCTTTGTTTGTTCAGGAGTGTATGAAAGTTGAGGAGGTAGCAGTGTAAAGTGGTAAGGCTTGCACCCGACGCTCCCTTGCGGTATTTCCTGGTGTTACCTGGTGTTTACTGGTGTTTCCTGGTGTTTGGTGGTGTTTGCTCCCAGTAATGATGTCCGTGTTAACAGCTGCGCGTGCTCGCGTCGTGTTGTGAATGTTTTCAGACCGTTTAGCTTGTCATGTGTCATAATTGAGTTTATTTTTTTGGAATGAAAGTGCCATTAGACAGAATCTATTATTATCGGTGAGCGGTTCGTTAGCTTATCGTAGACTTCTATAACAGACAATGTGACATTCGTTTTGTAATTAACAACGTGAAACTTTTTGAGAAATAAAACAAATAACATTATCATGTTACATTTTGTGTACTCAGTATACTATTATCTCAATTACCGAAAACATTATACGGGTTTTTTTTTTCTTATTAATTCTCGTTTTATTTTTTAATCGCTATATTACTAATATATACGTATTTTTTTCTTTTTTGGTATATTTGAAGTCTTTCTGTCTAATAACTTACTAACGTATTGTATATACTGGTTAACGGCAAAAGCATGCTGTAATTATAGCTTCAAATACCTAACTTAAGCAACATTGAACACATACTAAAACGTTCTCGTAGATGTCACCGCATGTTATTAGTAATGTTGAACCGCTTCTTAGGATCATATAAGTCTCTACTTCATTACCGTCGAAATAATCATTCAATTTCCCTAAAAATAATGAATAATAAACAATCACAAATGCCTCAGTTATTACAGCTGCGGACTATGCAAATCATCGTTCTCGCATTATAAGCAATCGGGAACTGATATTGTGGCTTTTAGGTTTAGCCGTGTGTGGCGAATTTCTTATATCCGATATTTCGACCGCCATTGCAGGGGTCTTCTTCAGGGTTGATGACTTTTAAGTCATGAAGAAGACCCCTGCAATGGCGCTCGAAATATCGGATATAAGAAATTCGCCACACACGGCTAAACCCAAAAGCCACAATATCAAATCTGGCAGTGAAAACCTAAGAAGTTATTCAATCGGGAACTGTATATGTTCTTAGGTGGACCTATATGTGTAGTGATTATTTGTGACATAACATGGATTATTTCAGGTGTCATAACTTTGTGGCGGTATTTTGCACCGACTACTCCAGCTTTGCTGTTAACCAAACAAACCTTAAACTATAACACGAACAAAAATGTTATTTTAGTGTTTAGTTTAGTTTTTACCTGCCAAAAATGCAGCGTATTGACCCAAAGTCGTAAAAAACAATTCAATTAAGTAAAAATAGAATACAAATTTACTTCTTAAGTGGAGACAAAATGTGTAATTATTTTTTGGGTCAAAATTCATCATTAAACAATGTTTCGATGGTCTTCAAAATGTACTGAGTCTAATTTAAAAATATCTCCAATCCAGCATTTTGAAGGCTTATTAATAATTTGATCGAAGCAATTAAATCCTAGATAAATACTAGCAGGTACAGATCGGCTGAATGTACTTTAAAATAATTATGCTTCAGCAGCATTGTTTGAAAATCGAGATTGAATATTTACTCACCGCACGCCCCGCCAATACAATACTTCATTAATTTGATATCCAAGGGGTAAAGCGCACATTCTGCAAGGCCAAACTTTTTCCTTCTCTGTGATGAGTCCCCGCGTGCCCCGTCCACCCCCTTACCTGTCTCACTCTCTCCCTGTCAACCTTTTATCTTCCTCATAGATAATGTTCCAACTCATTAAAACATTTACAGAGTTGTGCGAAACGAAAATGAGGAAAATTGAAAGGCTGTCTTGGGGAAAACTTCAATGAGATGTTGCGAGCTGCATCAGACAAGGTCCCTTTTCAGCGTTTCGGAGTTTCAGGTGACGGCGAATATTCGAGTCTCTCTGACTGACGCTTCCGTTTTAGATAATTGATTTAGTACGTAAGATATTGACTAACGACAACAGTAAATTGTTAATGCAGTTTTCGCACGATAACTAAAGTTAAGCAACATTAAACAAGGATTAAAACACGGATGTGATACCGCCTGATGCTAAATGAGATGCAAGTCGTTGGTTGAGTTTTGAGATTTCTATATAAATTAACATTCGAAAAAATCAGACGAACCAGAATTTGCATTGTAACATTGAAATATATAGTAAAATGCTCTAGAGCTTTCTATTCATACTCGTACTGTGCTAGAGATTGAACGTGCCATAAATATTTTTATAAGTTATCTTTTTTCATCAACATAAAAAAAATTAAATTGAAACACACTGAGGTTGCCTAATGACTCGTCCCTTTTTAAATTTTCATTCAAAAGAAACACTCACCAAAAGAAATCTGTTATTGACATTGCATAATTAAAAATAATAATCCACGCCCATACAAATATTTAATGCTTCATTTTAATTGAAATCTCTGATGAAAATGTATCAAGGGATTTCGTTATTTCATTATTTTGCATATTTAATGTCTTATTTTTCAGCCTTTTCACCATATAATAATACAGAACAAATTTCACACTATGCTTCACTCTCGTATTTATTATTAATGATTAAATATACATATACTATACATAAAATTCTTTTTTTCAACGCGTCAATCCAAACACAAAAATAATGGCAGAAGCGGGATGCGAACCGCGGACCTTGGAAACCAACTATGCCCAGATATTCATACCGCTCAGCCGACTCGGCTGTAGAATATTGAAATAATAAAATAATAAAAATTTAAAAATCCATATAATAATGTCTCCTTGAGACAATATCAAGAAGGTAAAATTATTCATCAGTAACACAGGTAAATGATTGGTTATAAAGTCCAAGTCGGAACTATAAGTAGTCGTTTCTCATCCATTCAGTCTATAGTTTGGTTCGAAACCCGAGTGGTACTTACTAAAATAAATAGACTGTCGGAAAGTAATAATATTAAGCTTGTGAATAAATGAAGACTGATTGAATAATAAAAAATAAAAATATACATACTTTGAATATATACTATAGCGACATCTATCATACGATGATAACAATGACATAAATACTAGTTTCAACGTGAGTCGGTCCAGGCATAGTAATAGCCGAGTCGGCTGAGCGGTATGAATACCTGGGCATAGTTTGTTTCCAAGGTCCGCGGTTCGCATCCCGCTTCTGCCATTATTTTTGTGTTTGGATTGACGCGTTGAAAAAAAGAATTTTATGTATAGTATATGTATATTTAATTATTAATAATATTGTAATATAGTAAATGATCTATAAAAGTAGGTTAGAATATTGAAATAATAAAATAATATTCTAATAAAAATTTAAAAAATCCATATATACTCGTATTTATTATTTTTAAAAGGTTATATTTTACTTAAAGTATAATCGGTAATCTACAGTAAAATCATTTACCTTGTTCGAGGTAGTGGAGCATTTTATGATTGGACAACATAATTATTTTTAACAAGTACTTTTGAAAAATAATGCTGTATTTTGTTTTCAGAATGGAAGAGACTGTGCGGTCCCTGCTTCAGTACAAAAGCCGCGTTGAGACGTTGAAGCAAGACAAGTCATCTCTGTCGGCAGCACTAGAGGTAATTACACGAATTACATGAATTACATGGTTCAAATAATTATATACAACATCAGGTTTTCTCACCATATTACTTAGGATTGTAATGCTCATTTCTACATCAGTAAAATACTTAATTAAACCAAGTTATGGTTGACACAATTGAACATGGCAACTAATTATTTTGTCAATATTTACTTCAAATAGTTATCAGTTAATATTTAAGAAATGGTCAATAACAAATACACAAAAAATAATAAATTTCCAATAGGAAAATATTAATTGGCAGTAGAAAAATAATAAATTGGCATTCAATAATTAATGAATGGAAATTAATAACAGATTAGGTTATGTGAGATTTATATATTTTTCTGATAATTATTCATTCATTTTACATTAATTCCTAGCATTATTGAGTATATCTCTGACATTTTAATTTTATAACTGATAATTTTATTCATTCTGACACAAAAGATACTGCCAATGTATTTAATCAACTGCAAGTTTATTTAAATTACTCTAAATTCATTTAATTTACTGCTAAAACCTTGAAATACTTACTGAGCCAATAAATAGAGGCTATTAAATATTACTCGTAGTAAAATATATATTTAAAAATTAACAATAAACAAATCGTTGGATCTGTAGCATATAGATAACATAACACACAAATACATATATCCATAACATATGTATTCGACAAATATTCTCTCATAATAACAATTACACTCGTATAATATTTACTTTGAATCGTATCCCTTTGATATTTTGTAGAAATGTTAACATATCATAAATGTATATTTAGATTCGTTTTCAACTATCGAATTACGACTTTCATGTACCAAAGATAACTTGGATAAATATATTTTATAATGAGGCATGAAACTAATACGCAATCATTGGGTTGATCAAAACAATTTCCCCTTTTTGACGGGCGAACCTTATCCCTTTCGAATTCAAGGTAAACGAAATTAATTATAGATCCGTTTAGTCCTCAGCAAATTCGCACGTGTTCCCTGCCATGATTGATGCATGTGAGCTTATATTATGTACAAAAGCCTTCCCTGAAGCTCGGATTGCAAACTGCTCTTGACTATTTCACATTCCACGTGTTGTACCTGTATGTTTCAAGGTGCCTGCGTTACTGGTAATTATTTTGGAGCGACGGGTCATTCACCCGACCTGCTTGGAGTGGAATGATTTATATATTCCTTAATTCTTCAAATTCTTTTGAATCATTATCTATATATATATAAAAATCAATGTCTGTCTGTCTGTCTGTCTGTCTGTCTGTCTGTCTGTCTGTCTGTCTGTCTGTCTATCTGTGTGTCATTGATGCATTCCGTTACCATTAACCCGATTGCGATAATACTTTGTCGAATTATTGCTGATACTAAAAGGAAAAAGATAGGATACTCAAAATTTGATTTAATTACAAAAATTAATTGAATATTTACGTAAAACATGTTTTCATACAAGACTATTGTAATACAGAACGGCCAATTTAGAACATTGTGTTTCCTTAGCAACGCCGTAAACAAAAATTCATTGACATGAAGTTATTTTAAGTAGGTAATTTTAGTAGGTATTTTAAGTAGGTATTAACGTAAGGTACTGAATATTTTGAAACAAAATTCGATTTTCGAATAAACTATTTCAATATTTGAATTTTTAACGACTTTTTTGTTTATCGAATTAAATAAATCTAACGTATTAATTGTTTGTGTTATACAGCAAAAGAGTTAATTTTGGAATTCTAATTACTGGTCGGCTTCGGATAGTATTATATCATAATTTAATAATTAATTTTAAGTAAAAAATTAATAAATTAAAAATATTTAGTTTTGATTCACAATTTATTTTAATGTTTACATGTTTCAGCCTTCCTGAAGACCATCTTCAATAGTGAAAAAATAAAAACAGGCCGTGGCTTATGTAGGTATGGACAAGATCCTATATTAGTACACACATATTTACAGGTTGTATATGTGTGCGGGTACAACAATTGAAAAAGGTTATTTCAAAAATTAATTGGTATGTGATTAGTCTTAATGTGTTGAGATTTTTTTTTTATGTAAACACATACAGGAGAATACCGACAGATGGTGATAGTAATTTTTTGTCTCATCTGTGGAATTCTATGACGCTTACCATGGTGCATATGGCTAAACGCTGCGTGTGGAGTGTTGATCCGCCAACGTCATAGACTACAGCCCGAGATTCACGCATCATCCTTTATTATTACAGGATTCTACTATGAATGGGTGGTCTTCGCGGGATGACTTTTGTCTACCACCAATTTTAATTGATAGGCTTTGACTGACATTTTACGGGTGATGGATCAAATTCACACCAACCGGGGTATTTTAGAGCTCAGAAATCGATTAAAAATCCTTTTTTTTTAATCTCCGTCGGGGATCGAACCCACGACCTTTGGCTTGCAAAGCAAACGCTTTACCATTGAGCTATGACAGCCAGCATTATACAATAATATATATTTTTTGCTTTCAATTTAAAAAGATATTATGAAATACTAGGTATTATATTTTTTTAATTATAATTAATTCTAAAATTATAATTATTTCACCAAGTATTGTCAGTTGATAACCTTAATGTTAGTATTACATCAATCAATTTATTTTTATTTTTCAAAAGTGAATTTCAAAACGTAACATCCACTGTGACATCAATTATGCCACCCAAACGAAAAGCAATAGGCCAAGACACTCAATCACGAATGAAAAGGGCATCTTGAGCTTCAGAAACAGTCGAGCAAAGGAGAGCAAGATTGGAAATAGATCGAGTACACGCTTCGCAAACCCGTTCATCTGGACAGATGAGCAACGGGAAGCAAGATTGGAAACAGTTAGAGTACACACTGCTTAAACCCGTTCATCTGAAACAGATGAGCAACGGGAAGCAGGATTGGAAACAGTTAGAGTACACACTGCTCAAACCCGTTCATCTGAAACAGATGAGCAACGGGAAGCAGGATTGGAAACAGTTAGAGTACACTACACCGGTTTATCTGAAACAGATGAGCAACGGGAAGCAAGATTGGAAACAGATCGAGTACGCGTAGATCGTACCAGACGTACTCTGCATGCTGATTTAAATCATAGTGCTTTCCATTACGATCCTAATTATGAATACAGTCTGCACCCAAGTATTGTTATTGGAAAAATTGATAAATTATGCGTGTATTGTAGTGCCTTTAAATTTAAAAAATGAAACACTAGAATGTGTTGCACGAGTGGAAAATTGAAATTGCTAGAATTACATTCACCACTGAACCTTTATTAACGTTGGTATCGGGTGATACAAGAAGGGTATATTCATTTACGCGATGCAGCTGTAAATGATGGCTGAAAAACAAAAAAACATTGTGTATCCAAAAGCACTCCAATAAATAAAAACACATACGGGCGCCACTGTCAAATTTAGGTAAGAACAACATAATCTAAGTTTATTGTTTCTAATTAGCTCCGGTCACGCCTCATGTCCGACTTATCCAATCGGAAGACGAGAGGCTCCCGACGAGGCGCTTCCATAAACACTCGCGGTTTCTTTTTTTTTAATGGCATTGCAAGGCATGCCGGGTACACGCTAGTATATATATAAATATTTAATCCCTTTTTGTATATGAATTTTTGAGTACTAACCACGACAGTTCAGAAAGATTTTGCTTAGTTAGGCAGCTGTGAGCTGAAAGTTATCTGAAGAAATGAGACTTCATTCTTTTACAGTTTCAAGTGCGGTAATGACTACAGTCCAAAGTCAAAATAAATTATTTACATTATTATTCTGAAGCGTCACATTTATAATTAAGGGTATGTAATTTTGGTACAATAATAATTAAGCTCTTATTTAGAAAAGAGTATTTTTTCTTAAGAACTATATAATGTCGTGGGTTCGATCCCCGACGCAAATTAAAAAAAAAACTAGATGATCACGATCATACTAAACATCAACGATACCAGTCTGGGTGGGGTCAGATTGTTGTTGCGCTGCATTAGAGTCGCAGAAAGGCCTTCAACCACATTTAAATTGTTTTCGTTTTCTTTGTGATATGTTACATACGGAACGGGAAAAGGTGGGCAAAGTGGTCTTAATACATGCCACCCTAAAACAAAAATTTAGTATCCCTGTTTGGCGTTAGTGTGTTTTGAGGCCCGGGTGGCATTTCGCAGGTCTGTAATTGGGAAAACCCGCTCGTGAAGGTGCATTAGTCAGGTGTGTCTGCCACCGACCGGCGCCGGTTGCTCGGTGACGCCAACTCCTCATTACCTGGCATCGTCTCCCCATCAACACGAAAATGCCTGGACTTTTCACGACGATAACGAGGACATTATATAACCTGCAATTTTCAATGCCATCCAATTATATTATTAATAAATACGTCAATAATATTGCGTTACTTCTTTGATAATTGCCATGATATAAACATTACCAAATATGACAAAAAAAAACCTACTTCGTTTGATATTATAGTGCCAGTCAAAAGAGTCATATTCTGGATTACTTATTTATTGCAACGCTTTTTTAGTGGATTTACTTATAGATTTTTATACTATTGAATAAATTATTGTAATATATTGTCTTGTAAACAAATACATATGTCAGTTGTCGTCTATAATTTTTGATACAAATCCAAAAGATTACTAAAATATTCAGATAATGTAGAATATTAGAACAATCGAATATAGCTGTAATTTGATACTCAACTCGGTGTCAAGAATTCTCATGAATTATAAAACTATTAGTTGTATTCGTATTATACTTTTCTTTTTTTTGAAAACTATAAAAAATTAGGTAAAACGTTTCTCAAGTGATTGAGTTTGAGAGAGAATGTTTATATGTTTCTGAACAAATGATTGTATCTAATCAATAACTTGATTCTTTTGTATTGCCAATACAAAAGATTTCTCTAGAATGACCTGGAACAAAATAACTACTACGTAACCTATTTCAGTTAAAGAATATGAAATTAAAATTTGAAACTCTCTTGAATAATACAATTATAAAACTACTGTCATCTTACAGGCTACAACATTTTGTCTAGTTTTGAATTGCTGCATTTTATGGACACATTTTCAAATCTTTCTTCGTTGTGTAAGCATCTCGCTCTTCCTAAGCAACTTCTCGTAACGTCTTTATCGTGAAATTTAACAAAAATAACGCTCTTCTATCAATTTTGAAAAAGTCACCGTCACTGGATTTCTAAGTTGGAAGTTCTAACGCCCGCCCTGAAAACCGCCCACTAGCGCCCTCACTAACAATCAATTAATGTCTCCGTTCCGCGCTCTGCACTCGCCACCTGCGCTTAACTCCCGCCCACCTGCCGCCCACTTTCCGCCCACTTTCCACCCTCCACACAGCACCAGCATGGGCTGATCCTTGACTCGCGCCACGTTGAAAATTATTAATGAATAACTTCAACATCGAAGAAGACACATGAGTAGTAATTTGATATGTTCTGATGTTGGCGTCTTCATACTATGTTGGTGACGACACGTTGATGCCTTGTGGAACTATCCTGAATGCTTATTACATAATTTATCAAAACAATGGTTACCCCAATTCGATGAACAATACATTATTCGTCATAATAGTAGTCTTATTTATTAGCACATCACAAAAACGATTGATAAAAACATTATATTTATTGTGGCGAGCTTTTCTTTCTTTTGTGAATTATTTGTGTTTAGGGTTAGAAAATAGTCTCTTAATTGAATTGGGAAACATATTTATATGCTAATGCTTCTCTTTAACATCTCCTAAAACTTATTTTTTCTTTTAGTAGCGTGAATTTTTCAGGAATTCAATATCAATCGACACATTGCGTTGTATGTTAAGTACCTTGATGATAATGATGACAAGCAATCAATGCTATATCAACTGTCAAAATATATATGTGGCTTAAGTGTGAAGTTGGCGGTATAAAAATACACTTTTTTCTGTAAAATTATGTACTTTCTGAACAACGTAATATTACTGAAATTACTCAGCAAATTTCAGTGGAATATACAAATGCACGAGTATAATTATTATATTCCTTAATCATTCAATTTTACTCATACCTCGATTTTACGATACCCGTACTCAGCATACATGAATAGTTTTCCGATTACTGCGTCCTCCTATGGCATCAATATATATCTCTTAATAATTTCCCTTAACTCTTGATCGTCACCTCCCAGTTGGAGTGGGCTGACTGCTATGGAGTATTTGCGTTGCATTAAAACTTGTATGATTTCCATTTCGATGCACGCGGTAGAAATCGATCCAATAAGCGCCCCCTAGGAAGGAAGGCACCAACTAACTGTCATACCGTCATATCACTTATCGTATGAATATTTAAAATTATAATATTAAAATAAAAAACTCCCGAAAAATAATTCCGCCTGAATTAAAAGAATCTTCAGCGTTATTTTGACAAACAGTTTGATGACAATTTATTGTGCAATATTGTTACTAACCAGTTGCTGTATATATTGCTTGATACATTGAAAACTTCATACAATATTGCGGTTATGTTATATTGCAATATTGCATTATTTAAGAGACATAATATTACCATATATGCACTTTTATTGCTCCATCATATACGGTTATCTTTCTCTGCTAAAATAATATATTATATTTCGTCAGTTTTTCGATTATTCTTATCGGTATATTTTATATTTATAGTTTTTTAAAAGATTTCTAAATCTATATTCTTATCATTTTCTCATTTATATCCTAAAAGTTTCATTTCTTTAAGTCAGATGGTGATAGTAATTCTAATGTCTCTTCTGTGGAATTCTATGGCGCTTACCATAGTGCATATGTTTAAGTGCTGCACGTGGAGCGTTGATCCGCCAACGTCATAGACTACAGCCCAAGATTCACGCATAATCCTTATTCTTATAATAGGAATTTACTATGAATGGGTGGTCTTCGCGGGACGACTTTCGTCTACCACCAATTTTAATTAATAGGCTATGACTGGCATTTTACGGGTAAGGGATCAAATTTACACCAACCTATTTTAAAGCTCATAGATAGATTAAAAATAATTTTTTTTATCTCCGTCGGGGATCGAACCCACGACCTTTGGCTTACAAAGCAAACGCTTTGACCATTGAGCTATACTCGCCGGCTAATATACGATTGTATTGGAAATTTTAAATTACTTTTTAAAAAGTAGATTCAATACACGATATAAACAATCGGTATACTTATATGGCATGATTGGTTTCAATGGCTCAGGCAATATTAGATGTCTTCATAGTTCACGTACTTCTCCATTTTCTGGTAACTAAAGGAGGGAAAGACTCGGCACTCACAATGTACAGAACAAAAAGAAAAGAATAAACAATTGTTTGGCGGCAGACAAAGCCTTTCCTTGCTTCGTAATGGAATGGCAACGCAGCATAAAAATACAGCTGTATTAAAAAGCAAGAAAATGGCAGCAGTGTACTTGTGTCGTTACATATTACAAGTCGACACTTGCTTATTAGGATTTCAATTAAAAATAAATTCAAATTTATTAAAAATCTATTTACAATTGTAACAATTCACTTATCATAAATTAAGATGAATTGGTTGCTAACTCAAGTCGTGAAAAGCCACGTTAAACTAAGTTACGTACTAAAAGAATCTTGAAATATTTACTTATTTTTTACTTCATTCTTCTTCTTTCTTCGATAATTTCAATCTATTACGTAACCTTTTTTAAAATCGATATCTTCATTTTCTTAATTGTTGTGTGCATTTTGAAAAAAGATAATTGTCAATTGCATTGTCTCAAAATTAATATAGTTTAGTAGCTGTTTTGCCTATGATCAATTTGAATTATTGTGCTAATAGATAAAATTTACATTTTAAGACGAAAGACGAAAAATAATAAATTACAATGATGTTAAATTATAAAGGTATGCGGTAATTCAATTTTACAAATACGAAAACGTTCATAAAATTAATAAATCGCACTTGAATACTGATCCAAAGATATGTTTCCTTTTTAAGGGTTACTAATTGAAACATAATCGTTAGTCTAACATATTGTAATGCGAAAGATTCTCTTTATATGAATTACACTTCAAAAAAAGTCGAATATACTAGTAATATATATGTAAATAAATATGGTTTTTATGACTGAATGTAATATTTTTGCAATAAAAATGTATACGATCATTTTTACTACCTGCCTTGTAAAGTGCGGGCCTGTGTGGATCGTGAAATCACCGCCGCGGGTACATGTAGCTGACTCCTGCCAATTCTCTGAAACTTTTAACTGTTAGTGGTTGCCTATGTTATTATCCCCTGAAGATAGAGCGACAGCCTTCGCCCATAAAAAGGTTCCCTCTCCAGATTTGGGGTTCCTCCGTGCCTCCATGCCTCCCGGACTACTCCTATTAATATAAACATGTTGGGTGCATCGCGGAGGGCCTGGAGGGAAGAGTCAAACGAGAATTATCATGGACAGCCCATTTAAATGTAGGGAGCTGACGTGACTTTCCACTACCTAATTTAACCCGTACCTCGGGGATATTCATATTTTATTAGACGGAATATACGAGGGAAACCAAATTTGTGTATTTTGCCTTCTAAATTTAAATGATGCTACGTATTTATCTGCGCATTTTAACCTATTTTATTATAACGTTTCTCATGGGAGAATTTATAATTATTTTTCATACTTATTTTATTGTTCAATATGAGTTCAATATACACTTTAAATCATTAATTTGTAAACACTATACAAGCAATATTTTACATATATTTTATTTGTTTCTGCGTTTATAAGTTGGTTAGGTGTAATTTTTAATGTAATTTAAAGACAAAATTAGATGCTATCCAATAAACTTAACATTTATTACAATATTTTTTATCATCATAAATAATTAACTTCGCTGCTAATTAAATAATATATTCTACTAACTACTCATTATTCGTTTGCTTAATTGTTAGTTTGTACACAAAATTACATTACGAATTTCCTACTGAATTTTAATATCCATCAAATATACTCGTATTACTTACAGGCTTTCGAAAAAGTCTCTCCTTAAAAAAGGTCTGATTGACAAACGCTGTTGTATTCAAGCTCTCTCGTCCTGGTGTTTGAAAAGCCATCAATTACTATGCATAGACGCCGGCGGGTATAGCCCAATGGTCAAAGCGTTTGCTTAACAAGCCAAAGGTCGTGGGTTCAATCCCCGACGGATATTAAAAAAAAAGTATTTTTAATTGTTTTGAGCTTTAAAATACCCCGGTTGGTGTGAATTTTATCCCTCACCCGTAAAATTCCAGTAATAGCCTATCAATTAAAATTGGTGGTAGACGAAAGTCGTCCCGTGAAGACCACCCATTCATAGTAAATTCCTGTAATAATAAGGATGATGCGTGAATCTCGGGCTGTAATCTATGACTGGCTGATCAACACTCCACGTGTAACGCTTAGCCATGTGCACCGTGGTAAGCGTCATAGAATTCCACAGATGAGACCTCATCGTCACTATCACCATCTGTCGGTATTCTCCTGTATGTGCTTACATTATCCTGTATGTGTAACTTGGCTGACCTTTTAATTCAAATATGAATTAAGGAACATCAACAAAATCAGCTGACAAAACATTTGAAACCTTTCAAATTGTTTTTAGAAATATTATATATAAAACGAAGACAAGCGTGTATCCAAACTCACGACAGTACGCATCCAATCGAATGCTCTATCGACCTCTCCATCACAGTCCATTTATCAATCTCATATTTGAATCTTAGTAGTCACTATTCAACTGATTATGCACAATTTAAATTTAAGATAATTTCGTCCTATTTTCATTGTATTTGCTATGTAAGTTAGGTGACTTTAAACATAACTCTCGGTTCGTTCAACATGACACAGACACTCTCGAGATTTTCAGTGCATGAAAACAATAACACGCCGCCAAAGATGTCTCCTTATATGCTTGTGATAATAAATCACGCAGAGTGCAATATTTTTCCTGCTCTGTGGTGGGACTGTGATTTATCCTCGCTGCTGGTGCGTCGCTGTGACCCACAGAATAAGTTCCCGGGTCCCGAGGAAGGAAATTGCAAAGTTTTGATTTATGCGGCAGATTGGACGAGCGAGAGGCTCCTCGGGGCAGAGGTCGCAACTTGGTCGGACCCCGCGAAGGAATCGAACCCAAAGTCACCGACCTGCACGATTACTAAATATATTTGCCCACTGCACGCGGCGGCCACCTAAACAGGACGATAAAACTATAAATTATTTTTTATTTAACGCAAAATACATTCTTGCTGGTTGTTAGTAAAAATGTAGTTTCGTAACCTAACTTAACCTCTCACACTTAGAACATAGATGTAAGGTATATTTATTACAATTATCACGTCCATTGCCTAACGTAACATAATATAACCTTATGTGACCTAACCTAATATAACCTATCCTAACCTCCCATTATTGAAACAATGACTGTAAGATTGGTTCGCATTGTCTTTTTTATCTCAATTAACATGGCCACAACTCGCCTAAACTTAAATAATTAATCTCTTCTACAGCCAATAACCGAGGCATGCCTCGATGGTTGGGTGTAGAAGAGGACTTCTCAGACTTTTGCTCTGGAGGTTGTCGAAAACCATGTATATTTCCAAGTGTACCTTCAGGTGCAGACATGTCTTAGAACGAGAAATGGACAGTGGTAGCTGGCAGAACTAAGTAGCGGCAATTTGTGGTGATCATAAGTTCCAGATATGGAACGTATATGCGAAGAAAAGCACCCAAATACAAATTTATAAAACACTCACACACGAATAATGTATTTTGACAAAAAAAAGGCAATTACTGAGCTGCAAAGTCAGAGGTATAATATATTTTTTGTGATTTTTAATCGAAAATTTTTAAGGACATCGCATGATTACCACGACTCTCCCGAGGCCTTTAATATATGCTCTTTTGGAGTAGTACAACCCAAAATGTACACTATAGAAAACTCGCCGCTAACGCCATATGAAAATCTCTATAGAAGTGTATGCTATTGGAGGGTTGACTGTACACGTAGCCAAATTATGATTATATCTTTCATGATTACAATGCACGCTTTATAATTACATTTCCTTCCAAGCTCGTCACTCTATGTACTTTTGAAATTCCGAGCAAACTTTGCATGATTGATGACAGAGTGCAGCACAAGGACTCGAGTTATGTGTATTGTAACCCATCAGTAATTAGGCCCGGATTTTTCGTCCAATGCGATCTCGATTAACGCGTGTTTAGCGATTGGCTGCGTCATTTTCGGTCGATTAATTTTCCGGCTAGCCCTCTGGGGGCGTGAGCCTTCGCCCCCTTACGCCCCCCAGCGTCCCATTGCGCCCCCCTCAGCCGCCAGGTGAACCCGAAAGAGGCGGGAACCGCTACGCCCCCATGATATTTGAGTTAATGTTGTTTCTTGTAAATGACACTGTTATGGTTAGTTCTATGGCAATCATTCCATTATTGTCATAATAAACAAACGTTTTTTTTATTGTCAATTACGTGATATTTTAGTTTGATCAAGTCACTTGCAGTGTAACGATATAGTCCTATGATATGATTATATTCTAGATAAGAGTGTTATAGTAGCATAATGAACTTTTAATATATATTTAATCAGGATACGTTCTGTAATAGAGACGTTCCTCGTCATTCACATTTTCACGACCTTCTGCAAAACACTTATATTGTTTTTTTCGCACAAAATTTGATACAGATTCTTTGATTTATTGTTTGGGATATGCAAAATTTTCCGCAAAGTAAAAACACGTCCGAACAAAATAATTGTCATATAATAACTAATATATTAAATGGCTGAGTTTTTCAGCATAAGTAAGAGATATGAGAACCAACACTATAACATAAAAAATGGAAATCAAATATACGTAGCGCGACAAAATTCAAAAATAGTCTTATTTTGTGAACAGACATCGTACATATAATATTATCTTCATCCCGAATTGCTTAAAAGTTTACAGGTTTATCATTAAGTTTAAACCTGAAGATAAGCTTAAAAACTATACGAATCATCATTTAATGCAACTTATCTTGAACAATATACGATAGTAAGCTTCACGATGGAGATATTTTAAATGCGTAGAAATTACGTAATGAATGTTTCTCGGCGGAAGCGAAGGATTATCTTCAGAGGCGATCGTTACTCCTTTTAGTAGCTCATTAAGGAAGGGAATATCTACTTTAAATGAAGGGTTGAATGGAAACTAGTATCGCTCAAGTATTCCCGTGACGTGACACGATTGATGAGGATGGATGGATAGTCGGTACTTCCACGGTACAGAAAAGCTGATTTTATTAACATACCATTGTTACTGTAACACGATAAGGAAGTCTTATTTCCCATATCCGTTCTATATCTGGAACATATATCAATCACAAAATTCTACCACACAGCTATATCAGTTGCTTTTGTTCACGCCATGTCTATATACCCAAAGCATTATTTGAGAACATATATGTTTCATAACGACATCCAAGACAGAAGCCTATTGACTTGAATTGAAGAAAGCACTGTAGTATCCGAGGCATATTTTGTCTGATTTATTAAACGTATTTTTCAAAGAAGATCCTATGATTAGCCCGACATTCTCGAGGTTCTTGGATCATTTGTAAAAAAAAGGCAACTCAATTCAACCAATGACACGCGGTATGGAAAAAGGGGGATGCCTATCCAAAGCTTGATCAGCGTTCAATGTTACTTAACTTCGGTTATCTAACGAGAGCCGGACTAATGTTCTATTGTCGTTGATCAGATAACAGGTAAAAATGTGTTTTATGCAGCTTATCAATCAATACGAATATTCATGATACTTTATTTATACACCGAATCATTTTTTACTTGATAATTGGTTCCAAAAATTTGTGCGTAAAAAAAATCATAATATAATTCAATGAATTGGTTCTTACAATCAAAATACCGCTTAAGAAGTATCAAGTAAATCGCGTAAAAAAGTACCAGTGCCGTCCAAAAAATCGCGTAAAAGAGAAATCACGTAAAATAGTCGCATAAAAAAGGACTGGGTATATACCATAAAGTGCACATATGTATATCTTAGTTATATATCACAACCTCGAATTTGTTGTAGAATTATTACCTGTAGTTATATATTTGAAGTTTTATGTACTATAGTATATATCTTTGATTGTGTTTCTAAAAATGCACCGTAACTTTACGTTACTTCGCAGAGTTGAAAGTGACAGAATAAATTAGTTACACAGTATATAATGAATACGGCAGGTGTCGCCAACATTTCATGGGGATCGCAATCATTGTATCTATCCATGTAACCGAGTTGGGCCCCCCTCCAGCACACTCTAAATGAATTGTATTCACGTTTTAAATACAGCGGGACAAACACCCTTCTGTGTTTAGTTGTTAATCCGCCCCCGCCGTCGGCGCACTTTACAAATATGCCCGGCGCCCCCCTGGAGGCCGCGGGCCCCCTATTGCCGGCCCTGCCCGAGGCTCCCTTCGAAATCCTTCGTTTATTCGATGGATTCAATAGGAAATGCAAACATCTGCGGTGACAACATTCGAAAAGTTTAAAACGGAGAATCTCGGCGGCTCTTCCGTTTGTATACACATGAAAATATTCGAAACTTACGTCGTTAAATCAATGTTTTGTAAAAAAAGCATCTTAGAATAAGATATATGCGTGCTCCTTTGAAATTAGATATTTTCCGATGACTTATTTTTAAGAGACATTTATTGCTTTAATCCCACTCACACAAACTGTATACTAGTAGTATAATAATAATTTTAAAATTAATTTTAATTAAAAAATTGATAAATTAAAATATTTAGTTTTGATTCACAATTTATTTTAAATGATTACATGTTTCGGCCTTCCTGAAGACAATTAAAATTCAATAATGTAGTATAAAAGTTTACTGTGGTGGGGTAATGCACCGGGCTTGAGCTGCTCTTTAGGAACAAATGATCAAGACTTCGGGAGCGTCGGGTTAATCATCCGATCTCCTTTAAAAATACGATTTACAAATTGCACAAAAATTTGCCTCTGGCACTAATTCCGCCTCTGTAAGTCCTCGGGATTCTGCCCTGAAGGTTATCGGGAATCATATATTTACGTTTGCAGGTGGACTTTTAGACGCAGGGATGTGTTTACTTCAGGATTCGACAATGGCAGCTGACATAACTGAGTGGCGGCAAGTTTTTGTGACCATATTGTTTCAGTTATGGAATGGATATGGGAATATTTGTTTAAGGCGGGTGTACTAAGAGATGCCTGTTCTGCTATAAGCTTCTGAAAAATACAGTTTACTTTCGGCATACTATTTTATTAAACTTTATCAAATTAAAAATATTATAACCGTATACTTTAAAATATTTTCTTAGGTAAAAAAAACTCTTTATAAGAAACCGAAAAAAGCTTATTTCAGATCGGAAACATCATTTGATGACCTTCATAAATAACAATCCTTTTTTTTTTCATTTTTCAATTCTCAAGACATTGACCGTAAGTGACTCTAACCTAGTACATCATTCCATTAGAATCTACCTTGCACCATTCAAACATCTTCTCAGATTGACATTCAGTAACATTACTTTCGCGCGATGTACTTCTTTCGAATCTTCAAATTACTATAATCTCCTAAAGCAATCAAGATTGTGGTGGTAGTTATCATGATAAGTCTGAAACCCTTTAACTACCTTAAGCTGCACCCATCCCTCCTTCTTTCTCCCCTACATACGTTCCTATAAGTTTGTAAACTATTTATAGATACATCAGTATGTTAAAACAAAGTAGAAAGTATTTATCTATTAATTAGCTGAAATGGATCTCAAAGTGAATGCTTAAAATATAAACAAAATCATGAGAGTAGTAATTATTTTAATTAATATGCCGTTTTAAAGCAACTCGCATGAATACTGCAACAAAGGAATTAAGAAAATCGTTGATACGAGTATGTTGTTGTTCTCCGCGCTGCCTCTTTGTCGCTGCCTCCATGGAGGTAATCCAGGGCCATAAAAGAACAAAGATTGAGGTAGGCTCCCTGCACTGTGTGTCCTCCTCCCGCCTCCGGTCCGCCTCTGCGCAGTATCTGAGTTGCCACTCGATGCGGACTGGGGTTTTCCATTTTAAACACAATAACCGCCCCTTTTGCACAATAATTCAAGTTGCCGAAGGGTCGCAGGACTTGCAGGTTGAGGGTGCACGGGCACGGTGCACGCCAACCGAAACCCTGCGTACATGAAAGCGTCATTAATGGATCCACCACAACGGGGCACCATTTTTTCTTCTTCCCTGAAAACGTAACGGAGCCTTATTTGACTCTGAAATTGTATAATGCACAATGTACGGCGCTGTAATTCCTATGCATTTAAAGTGCGTATTTATTTTCATAGATTTACAAACAGTATACACGTACCTATTAAGCCGTTAAGAGATTTCATTTAAGGATACAGTTCTGAAGAAAATATATAACTTAGCAGAGCTCCTTAATGATTATTTGATTTTTTATACTCAATGTGAATTATTGGAATAAATTAATGAGTTCACGTCTTTATCAATATCACATACTCCTAAATATACTACGTAGTAAACGTACACTTCTCATCAATTAAATATTTATAATAGTGCACTTAGGGTCCCTTAAATATTTACGGATTCGTATATACAAAGAGGTGTTCCAATTTGATAGCGCGTAACATGCATTTTATTTTAACACATAAGTAGAAGTAGAAGATTTCTTTAACAATAAAACATTACTAAAAAATAAAATATACGTGTGAACGTCTGTAACAATAACAATACACAAACGGTAAATATTAGTAACGTAATATTATTTGACCGTAATTTAAAAATCGACTTTCAAAATGTAGATAAATTAAAGCTACCGTCATTAGGGTATAAATCTTTGTGATTAATGATAATCTTTAATTTGTAAAAAAGTGATGAACTGAACTCAATGCTCTGCATATTTGGTATTCTAAAGATGCATTCTTTAAGGTTTAAACTACCAAAGCATAAACTTAGACCTTGTCGCCATTCGATCTTCAGCATTACTGTTAAGTGGCTTCCTAGCCGCTGTGCATCAAAGCCTTTTACTGCATCCCCTTGTTGCGCCAGCTTTGGTATTACTGCATCACATTGTTCTGTCACGATCACATCTCCTCTAGAAACTCCTCTTCATAGTATACAGAATGTCCAAATAAAAGCATTTCCAACATAGATAGAACGAATAAATACACGTAAATTCTAAGTAATGTTGATTTTTTGTATGAATTATTTTTCTCTTAGTCATTTTATAAGAGATGAATGTCATATAAGATGATTAAGGACACTCTGAGACAATTGCGCTGAAAGATCAATTAGACACAATTGGAATTGTTTTTCAGTTGCATTGCTTTTCTTTGAATTGAATAGATTTTATCCATTAGGGGTTCAATTCAAATGTGGCTGCAAATTTAGGCTCAGTTTAGAGTTGTGTAAAGAAAACTTGCGGGATTTGAATTTGGCGTGGAGCATCCTATGTATTATATATCAGGGTATTTATCCCGACCCCTCATAATGCCATATCCTACGACCGAACTCTGAATACTGCAAATAGGCGGTCGACTAATGTCCTCCCCTAATTTCTATATTTGAATTATAAAATGCGTTAATGCCGTAGAGAGAGAGACAGACTCGCCCCTCGCGAGCACTTTACACAACGCCACACTTTTTCACAAAAAATAATGATCCAGTTTTTAAGCTAATGTGCAAAAATATTTGAGCACTTTAGCACAAAAAATACCCGAAAATTGCAACTTGAAATATGTACTCACATTTTTTGTACGGTCAATCAAATATCTCTTAAATGTTATGTAAATTACACTATTCATTTAAAGTCAATTGCTAATTTGTTTATATATACTTGAAGACAATTTTGTGATGCATTTCAACAATTAAATATTATAAATATTTATTTATTTATTTACCTTTGTTTATTTATTTACCTATTAAATATTATTTATATTGTTCGGACAAGGATCGCGTTGAGCGACTGAAATGGATATCGTAATGTCGCACTCAATCAAAAAAAAAAGAGTTCTTCTTTTGTAATCACAAGCTGAAAAATACTTAGTGTGAAACCGCGGTCTTCATTTTTGTGATTTTCAATAAGTGATCCATGTTAAAAAGATATCAATAGTTACATAATTACTGACTTAAATGTATTATGCATTTCTGCATCACCAAAATAGTACGTTTGAGTAATCAAAAACGGTCTCACTTGAACATGAAAGAATACGTTGCTCACGACTTGCGTTACACTGTAGCGCATGTTCACAAGATAGGACGATATAAAGGTTAAGACGAGTTTATTCTCTCTTGCATTGAGCCGCTTCTTAAGACCAAATGGTTCAGGCCTTGGAAGCGTTGAACTAATCATTCTTCAGACTTTCTTAAAAAATCCAATTGACACATTACCCAAAATTTGCCTCACATCCTACGAGTACTGGGAGTTTTTGGGAGCTATATATGTTTTCGGGTGAACTTTCAGGTGCAGATATATCAAGGAATAAAGCATGGACAGTGGTAACCGAGTGTCGTGTTCACACATTCTCAGTATTTTTTCGTGCATAGTATCTATTTCTAATCTCGTTTTTCGTTGATTTCAGGCTCGCAGCGTCCACTACCAAGCGACCCTATCGAAGCTGTCCTCGGAGAACGAGTCTCTCCGCTCTCAGGTCGCCTTGCTGCAGGCTGGGGCGGCCGCCGCCCCCGCTCAGGCCCGGGGTCCCCCGCAGCCCCTGGAGCCCCAGCAGCCCCTTCAGTCTCCGCAGTCCCCACCCGACCAGCAGCGCCGCCAGTACGAGCGCTGTCTTGACGACGTGGCCAACCAAGTGGTCAGAGCTTTACTCTCACAGAAGGTAAACAACACTTCTGTGCACTGCCTATAATTGTTCAGCAGAGACTCCCACTTAGTGCTGCTAACTTTTCAGGGTCGATTCCGATACAAATTCTGAAAACTACTTTTTTAATATTTTATTATTATTCATACAGTAAAACCTCGATATAACGAACCTCTATTTAACAGACTTCGGATACAACGGACAAAAAATGGTCATATAAAAAAACCGCTCTGATAATATATTATTTTTATTTTTACCATATCTGCTCCATATGTGAAGAATATGGATACCACAAATTTATCATTTCTGTAATCTCAGATTGTCTTATGCCTTGTCATATAACACTTGTATACCCGGAGGTTCACATGGAAACATAGATGGTCCCCGGGAGCCTCCAGGGCAAGAGCCCGCAAACTTGAATAGACTGCAGCTGAAATACCAGAGATATATTTGGGTGTTCAATAATCTGCGTTTTTTTAACGAAATTGGATGATGAGACCAACGATATAACCGATGATAAGCCCTGAAAAAGTCATATTATACTGAAAAATTATAAAAAATATGCTGCGTAATTATTTTTTGTTGGGTAAAACTCCAAAATCCGGTCGCTTTTTTAATAAAAACGATTCTAAATTGCTAGAATAAAAATCTATGCTTTTTTACAGCAATAAATGTTTATTATGATGTGTATTTTTTTCGTAAGCAAGAAACGTATGTTAGAACCTTAGTCCTTAGAAAAGCTTTAAGAAATTAGTGGAGACCTTCCCATCTCTATTTGTATCCACAATAAACAGACTTCTCAAAGTAAAGTCTAGGGTAAAATAAAGCTGTAATGTACATAATATTATATGCATTGTAAATCTTTGTGCATGTACGAGTATAAGTAAACATTAATTTAATCCTTATGCAGTATTAGTGGTCAGAGACAGAGTGGACGATTGTTTGTTACCCAGTGTTAGAGGCATTGACTACTAAATCCAATAAATTCCCGAAATGGCCCTCGTAACTCCTTTATCAACATTAAGTCGGTCATCGGCAGTAAGTAACGACCGCAATCCGCCCCCGTAATCCGCGCAAAAGCCGCGCGATGGCGACAGATTAGCCGGGACCACTGAGAGGCCATCTTGGCAACTGCGCTCGACCAACCCATGCATAGATGCTACTGAACGCACTTGTTTACTTAAAGAAAAGTTTAAATTTCAGATATTTATTTTTTCGGATCTTTTCTCGATGCATTTATAAATATCAGCGTGCATAAAAAAAACTATTTTCTTTTAAGTGCACACTAGCAGACTAGCAAAATATGTAGAAGAAGCATAGCGTGTAATTATTTTGAAGTTGCATTCAAGGGTGTACGAGTAATTACTCGGATATTCCTGGCTATCTGAAATCCCGACCTGCTACCAAGAAACTTCTTGATCTGAAGGGGCGGCAATATATCTTCATTTAACTTCAACTAACACCCAGCTCGTTAAATAGAGTAATTAACTGTTAAACATAGCTTAAATGCGAAAGCTCTAATGAAATATTGCAGGACGCTGATTTTAAACAACATCGTCATTTAAAACTAGATTTTTTACTGATTCTTTCGTAACAGTTTATTCTAAAAGTACAGTACAGTTCGTAATGATGTGATTAAGATGAGACTACCTTCTTATCTTTACAATATTTTGAATTATACTTTTTATCTAAATTACAGCAAAAATTAACATGATTTATTTTTGGGGCCTTAGGCCTGTCGTCTTGTACCTGTGCTTCTGGCATTATTTTTAGAACAATACTGGAGTAGAGAAATACCAAATGTAGGTGTAAAAGTTATATTTAGACGTTGAAATTTGAACATTTCGACTTCATCGCCGAAGCTCAAAGCGTATATAAAAAAGGCATGATACGTGTAGTTAGACTCGGTAGCGATGAGGACGACGTATCCAACTGCCCTAAGCCTTTCTCTACTTGAATCTTATATTGGTCAACACCACAGAACGTGTTCAGGTCGTGTAATTGATGTTGTTGTTGTTGCAGGGCTTGCGCGAGGAGTTGGGTCGGTTGAGTGTCCGCGCGCGCGAACTGGAGGCGCAAAACCGGGCGTTGGGGGCGCTGCTGCTGCGACAGCTGCGGCCGCGCCCCGCGCCCTCCCCTGCATCACCGCCAACAGGTGACCACCTTTACCGACTATACAGCTCCTGTATCCCACATTCTTCTTTACGACTGTACTTGGCATCTCACCAAAATCCATTGTAATTGTACACAACTGTGCCATGGATTTTGGCAGCAGATGCCTGCGTACAATATTGAGAGAATGATGGTCTGACGTTGTGAGCAATGACAAGGTGCGAAGCGGATAAGCTAGCTTTCCATACTACACTCGGTCAAGAGGCGAAGGTGGATCTGGTTGAAACATATACTTTTTTGTGATGGAAATCATGTTTATGTTGTTTTGTTGCATTTACAGCTGACGACGTTAACGCGGGAATCCCCGGAAGTTGCTACAACTCCACAACCATCTCCAGCATGAGCTCCAGCGAGTTTGCATGTCCGCCGACAGAAAAGCTCGCCTCCAGTGAAGCCCGCGAAAGCTTCAGGCCCAGCGCCTACAGCAACAGCAGCAGCCTTCCGTTCAGCAGGTGCCCGAGAAGAGGGCGTCTCTGCAGGAGCAACGACGACATCTCTTCCATCACTAAAGACTGCAGTGACACGAGTAATAAGAAACGGTTCTCGGCCGGGAGTTTGGTCGTCTCGTCGCGCGTGGATAGGCTGTGCAGTGAAAACTCTATGATCTCTTTTAAAGACGATCCGCTTAGTGATATTATGAGTGTCTGCGTGTCTCAGCACACTTTTAAGCTTTCCGCTGAAGATAAACGAAGACATCAAATTTTAACTGATCTCTGGACAGAACTCAAGGGCATCGAGGTCACTCCTAAGAGTCTTCTGCAGGCGTTGAGGGCAGTGGATCCCGCGCTGTGGGCTCCTCCTGAGAGACCTCTGACTCTCAACCTCAAGATGACGGCCCCTGATATGCTCTCTCAGTGTCTGCACAGGCTGTCTTTAACATTACCCGGTAAGTTTACATTACGTTCTTAAAACTGTAGTCGGTTCAACAACGATATATATACGGTGGCGCAAAATTAATCACCTATCGGAAGATGTTATAATTTTGTAATAATATTCAATTTTATCATTATAGATCACTTGCCCCATCCCGTTGAAGACGAACCGGTAGCCGAATCTCCCGAAAGTGGCAACAGAGACGAAGGCTACTCCACCATGTCCAGCGACGTTCAAGTCGATCCTTCCAGACAAGGAGAACCCAACAGGGAACTAGAAGATCTCAAAGAAGCCACAGACGAAACAGACAATCAAGTGCTTTTAAACATCAACAATGCGATCATCATAGACGATAAGAATGAAACGGACATTTTTTACATTCCCTTAAATTTAGCTGTAAGTTTCAATCCGAGAAACAGTTATCCGCCGACGAAAAACATTTTGCCTTTCCAACACATAATGAGAAGTTTCTCGGATTCACATCTGTGCTTAAAGTTAACCGCGAGTGCCTCACAATGCGGAGAAAATTGCTTTTCGTTCTCTAGTCCGATGTCGAGTTCTCCCAGCATGCTCCTCTTGGATGTGACTCCTCTGTTACCGAGAGAGAAGAAGAATCATCCGCTCAGGAGAACGCGAGGAACAACCAGCCTTGTGTCACCTTCATCTGCTAACGTAGAGAATGCTGAAAACGCGTCCAACAGCAGAAACTCCTGGGTCAGCAACATAGATGAGCAAGTAGACGGATGCCAGTACGATGCGGAATATGTTCAACATTGGCTGCAGCTGGATGACACGAGATCAGCATTGCAACAGCAACACAGAGATTTACTAGAACTCGAATACGATCAAGCGGAACTCGAAGATTGGAGTTTAAATTTGTCTTGTGAAGATTTACAAGAAGGAAACTGGAAAAGGCATTCTTCCCTCGCGGATGCCATTACTCCCGGCCAAATATCTCTATCGACCTTACCGAGCATCCAAGAAAACAACGCTTTAGAATTGGAAGAAGATGTCAGCGAGTGTTTATGGAATAATTCTAGTTACATGATGGATAATTCTAGTGACAAGTTTGCTCCGCTCTCGATTGAAAATGATTCTGATAATCAGAAAAGGGGAACAAATCACTGGCCTTACCCTCCAGTCGGGCATTCTGGCCTTCCTTCTCCAGGCGGAAGCTGGTCCAGCATCGAGAACTCGGAAGATTGCGGAATGAATAATGAATCGTTTTACAATAATGACAATGACACGTCAAAAAGATCAAGCGCAGCTCTCAGCGGATACAGTGATGAGCCTGAGTCATCTGCTATTGGAACCGACTTCACAAGAGATTTCTACAGACTTGTTAAATTTGAAAGTACTAAGAGTTTAGCTTCGAATTCATCAAGAGGCTTAGGAGCTGGTGGTGGTCCAGAAGGCTCTGGACAGATACTGAGACTGCCAGAGTTACAGATTTCTATGAAACAAGACAGAGAGCTGGCTTTACAGAACGTTTTGAACTTTATTGCCGAGCAGCAGAAATATTGCCACAATAGAGAGGAACTGGATTCTCAACCTTCGCGGCCGACGTCAGAAATACGAGAACTTCCTCCGCCCTACATCGACTGCCACGAGTTTGGAAGTGAAGGCAACAGCAAAAGATTGGGTGAAATGAAATTCACAGAAGGAAGCTGTCGAAATTCCTTCGGAAGTGAAATAATTTATTCTGAAAACGAGTCCTGTGATATAATTTTAAGTAACGATTTTAATTCAATGTATAATGACGTGTCTCCCGATTTGAAAAAAGTTCCGAGAATAATCGACAATCAAAATGACGATTTCTTCTCCGATTCAGACAACTACTTGAACGCTCGAGACTTTCAGAACGCGGAAAACGAGATCGACGAACAGCATCTGCTGAAAGTTCATCAGAAAAATGAAATTAACAAAATCAATGTTGTCCAAGGAAACTGCTCTGATTCTGCGCCTTCTCCATCCTACGAGGGAGTCAGCCTTAACTTTATGCCTTCTACTAGTCTGACTAAATCTTTAAATATCTCCAAGCAAATAAATAGTACCATTCTAAACGATCCCGAATCAAGTGAAACCTTAACGGATATATGCAGTAAAATCACAGGTGCAGAAACGCAGACCGATACAAACACCTCTATTGTGTCCAACTACAGCGACATGGAAACTCTATCTTTAGACCGAGATGACACGTCATCCAGCAGTCCCAATATAAACTCGAGTGACTCGGAACCTTCCTTGCTTGAAGAAGTTTTGAATGCTTGTAAAAGAACCAACGGATCACTTCTGACTGTCCTAGAAGAGGAAGAAGCCGGGATGGAAAACTCCCTCACGCAGACTAGTGACTCCATGACGACAAGTGTGTCGACATCAGACACTGTTGCCACCGAAATCTGCAGCAGTAAGAAAAAAGTCGTCAAAGAGAAGAGCAAAATCCCAATACCGTCATGCTTTAGTTCAAAAAAATCATTGATTCCTGTAAAATCTAAATCTAAAATTCCCGTCGTGGACTCGGCAAAAGGCAGCCCCAAATTAGAATCGACTCCGGGAAGTTCAATCAAATCAACTGGAGTTTTACCTGGAAGCATCATTGTAAGCCAAGGACCTTCACATTCCAGGATTGTGAGCTTTCATGAAGCAGCTACTTCCAAAGATGTAATCGAAGAACTAAATAGGTAATTAAATTAAGATCTATTTAGATAAAGTTTATGTGCCTTCCTAATAAAATTTATTTAAAAATACATATTTGCAAATATTTTACACGATTGCACTTTAATCATTTTGCTAGTTCTGCTAACTTATCTTCGAGGGAGGAGATATAGCGTCATTGTTTGTGAGCCGTTCTTAAAGGAATTTGCGCGTCGAGGGCTGGGTCGCGACTGACTCTCCGTTAGTGGTCCTTTGTTTGGCGAGCTCTGTTAGAGTTGTGTTGCCACACTTTCAAAAAATAACAACTTCAAACATTCATTTAAATTTATTCATTTATTAATACTTAAGGAGTTGAAACTTTGAATGAATTTACCTGTAATTTACTTGTGGTATTTCATGGTTTAGCATTTTGAAGTAAGTTTTTTTTAAAAGGCATTAACAAAAAATTGTAAAATTCTATAATGTCAGTTAGTATTTTTACACTTATGAAAACTTATGTTACATTACGGATCAAGTTAGTAATAAAACAATAATTACTAATATATTTTGATATTTCTTTTTAAGGATGATAAGAAAAGGTGATGAAGGCATTGGAGGAAGTGACAACGAAGCATCATCTGGACATCCAAGCAACTTGGACAAGGCTCTATGGTGCCCAACTGGATGGGTCCATGTGGAACATGAAATTGATTTCAGTGATCCCAAGGTAAGTTTAATACATTTAATGGCCAATTTTTATCACCATTAAATTTATGTAGACTGAAATCTTGATAAAGTATAATTTAAATAATAAAACGCCTTTTGGTCACTGATCTTACGTACCGTCTCAATTGACGTTTTTGAAACCAATAGATCAACGTTCCATGCATCCTTACACGGTCAATTAATATTGAATAAGGATGAACAGCTTATACAGCTTCTACTTTTACCTTATGGGCAGGTTTGAATTCTGTCCCATATACAATGTCAATCTCTTCAAGAAGCAGAATTAATTCAGTTATATATATATATATATATATATATATATATATATATATATATATATATATATATATATATATATATATATGTGTATTTATATACTCCACTTGACAATGGCTACTCGATGTAGACGAAACATGTCGTCCTCTAATAAAACATTGTAGAATAATTTCTACGATATCTTTTATTTTTGGTATGATTTATATACCACATTCCCGAATGAAAATATATCAAGAAAAATATATCAGTGGCATCAAATGTTGTTTCAGGCGCGAGCTAATTTACTAGATGTGATGTTAGCATCAAGTGACAGTTCTCCGTCACCGACCTCATCATGCGCCGGATCCTTCAGCAGCGACTCTGGCGATGAGAGAGCCGACTACTCCAGGCTGCATCGCCTCCATCGATACAGGAGACAAAAGAAAGGTATTGACCATTGATGAAAACAAACATGATTTTACCATTTTTTGTGACGTCTCAAAAATATGTGTGCTTCCTTGCTTTTTGCTTTCACATACATAATAAATCACGTAAATTTAATAGCACAAGAATTCAATACTAAAAAAATTGCCCTTTTAAAAAAAATGTTCCCTTACTTTTTACCTTGACAAATTTATAAATATTTTTTGACTCAATCAATATGTATCTTAATTTTGAATAATGTCAAATTCAAATCATTCCGATTTCAAATATTATACAATTGTTCAATTGTTTTTTCCAATGTCATGTGAAGAAATGTGTTGAATAGAATAATTAGATATAGCATTTTTTTTCTTAGCACATTATTGCACTAATTAAATAAACTTAGCACAAAAATAGCACCCATATACAGTGGACTCCCAGTTAACTGGTTTTACTTTCACATTAAATATTTTGTAAACTAAAAATCATAAATGTGTATATATAAAACATAATTGTTAATAAATATGTCTTTTGTGACTAATGCAATGTAAAGCTTACTTAATGTTACTAACTTTTTTGGCAATGATTTCTAGTTTCTCTGAGGTCAACTGTATAAATAATAGTTTAAACTAGACGTTTGCACTGTAATATATCATTTAGAATAATGAATACTTGGCATTAGAGCAATATAACAATGCGGTTACATTGATAATATAACCGATTGTCTTTTTTTTTGTCAAGATTATTGGAAAAATATAATAAAATTTAAAGTAAATTCAAAATGCAATTCGTTTGAAGCAGCATGACATTGAGCATGTTTTGTCGAGATAATTAAACAACTTAGATGTTCTATGTCACACAGACGCCCCTGTCAAACCCACCAGCAACTAGAAGCCATCACTTGTCACTTGCCTGAAGACCTGCGAGTGCCTCTCATCGTCACAGTGTTTGTTCTGGTGTTCGTACAAGTGGTTGTCACAGATTGCATGCGGTGTAAATGTCATTGTTTGTTACCTCTAGAGACATATCATTCATAACTCTCTGTTCTGCTTCAAGTCACCGCTAATTCACTATGTGTCGCATTCCGCATGCACCTAGATAGTTTGTACAGTGAAACCTCGTTATTACGTTTTTCAAGCGACCTTAAAAAGGCGATAAGTGAGGGTAACTAAAAAACCGAGAATCTTTCAAATCAAAGTAATAATAAAAAACATTTATTTATATATCATACATAAATATTATTTAAAAAGTCCGTAATGCTAAGTTGCTTTTGCACTTAAGCACTTTAATTTCAACAAAGCCTTGTCATTCTAGCATAATACACACAACATATGCTGATGTCATACGGGGGTCCCCCTCAATGATGTAGAAAATATAGGTCAAACACGTGGGTATCACGTTTAGAGCAAACATGCTGGCGTGAATACCCAGCAACATAGCATGACTCAAACTTCATCGCCGTGGTGCGTGTTTCCATAATATAGTATTTACGAATATGTATCGAGAATTATTTATAATTAATTTATTATTTTAGCAAAAATTACGATAGAAAGGATAATATGTGAGAGGGGATTCTTATAATTAGAGGATCGATCGAGGAAAATATTAAATCGGAAAACAGTTTATGCAGGATTATTTAACATTGTTTGTTATTGGTGTTTGCCGGGACCGTTAAAAATTATTAAATTATGCGGGAAAACGAAAAATGCGAGGATGTAATAACGGGGTTCCACTGTATTGCTTCAGGACACACAGCAACACTATTACTGACATTGATGAATGCATACGTTCTATAGCTGCCGCCTTGAGGGAGCGCGGACTGGCGGTGCTGCGCTTCTCTTGTCTGCACAGACCCACGATCATCGGTAGAGATGACTTTTTTGTGCGTTACGGTAAACAAGAGCGCGACGCCGTGGCGTGCTTTGACTTTCTTGAAGAATTGTCGACGAGTGTCAATTTGGTCGCGTCCATTGAAGAGACGAGCACGAAAAGCACTTTTGAAAATCAACTTTCTCAAGACTCGGGGAAAGTTTCCCAAAAGTCGACAGACTTGCACGAACTGAGCGAAAACAACAGTTACGAGACACTCAGCGACTCTTGCGCTGTCAGCTTATCAGGATCTGACGGCAGCTTCCATGATAATACTCCTTAAAAAGGAGGTTTCTTTTGTAAATTGTGTATTCTAATACTTTAAAAATGTTTCATGAAACCATTACTATAGAATACAGACCAAAATTTTATGTTGACATTGTAAAGATTATTTATTATGTTTACTTACTGACCAGTATACGACCTGATGTTACGATTCTATTAAATACTCAATCTCCAGCTGATGTGTGGAAATTTTAAAGTCAAAATAACTCACAATATTTAAACAATTTACCAAATACTATTTAATTTTCTAGCAAGAAAAATATCCCTTTTGATTGATTGAAATTGTCTTTTATTTAGAATTTTTGCAAATTAGTGACATAAAATATGGCTTCCATAATACAACCAAAAGTAATAGTAATGTTCCAGAATTTGAGCTTAGATTTTAAGACTGTAAGAAAATTGATTGATAGAAGTAGTTATAATTATTGAGTCAAATTCATCTCGTCCCTCAAAATATAATAAAACATGTATCTTTTAAATATTTGTAAATAGTAAACACTCTTTGTTGTATTATGATAAATAAATGGTTTCTTATTAGCATTGTGTATTACTTTCTGAAACTTGTCTCTTGGCGATTGTCGAGTGACATGTTCTTGGGAATAAGGCGAAACTATTATTTATCCTTTTACAAATCTATACCTGAGAATCAGAGTGTCAAAGATTCTCTTGGGACTTTTGACTCTCAGGTATAAAAGTTATATAACAGGACAAATTGTCAACATGTGATATTTAAGTAGCACGGTTAGAACTGTGAATTAAGAAATACGTTTGGTCCATTTTGTTTACATAGTTTTATTAGATGAAAATATGTTAAATGCAATAATGAATTTAGGTAGATTTAACATTGAATCCACAAAAATAATGATATTTATCCTCTATCTTCTCATGAAAAAATATAAATATTTACAGAATAATATATTGTATTATAATCACATCAAAATTTAAAAATATATATATTTATAATTGCTTTAGAAATGATATTGTGGGAGGCATTTTTGTTAAATATTTAAAATTTCATTACATCTTATTCTCAACTTAAAGTTTTCTTATGGAAGATTATTTTTTGTGTCCTTTTAAATTAATATTGAAATAAAAAAACCTAAAAAATATATAAATTACAGCTAAACAGCACCTCACTTCCTTTTCTTCAAACTTCTTAGGAATATCTGTAAAAAATAAAAAATTATTAATACTAATATATTTCAATATATATATATAATTATATTATAATTTACTACGTTATACTTTACTATTAATATTCCTAGTCATCTTTAACTCAGATGTAGACTTGCCTCAAGTTACTAGTAAGTTTATTGTATCTTTGTATTATACTTTAGTGATCGTTGTCTTAGTATTTATTTAAATGAAAATAGTTTGCCAAATGATTAAAATTATTATATAATTATCTAATATATTGACTTTAGCCTCCATTCAATTAGTTTCTAATATTATTTTGACTTTCATAAAGACGTGCACCATTACCATTTATTTGTCAACCATGTGTAAGTTATATATTATATATTATAGTATAGTTGTGTAAAGAAAACTTATTTATTTTTGTGAGATGAATCACAGCTGTCTATAAATGTAAATGTTTTACTATAGGAACCACAAATAATAATGTCTATGGTCTAATTTTGACAGTTGATGTCATCCCGAATGTACTGTTATACAATATTGTAAGATATTTCATACATTTTATTTTGTGTTTGTGGTATAGTCATGTATTTTTGTATAGTAATAAAAATATCCTATCACACCTATATAGGTACTTCATAGTACAAAATGTGTAGAAATTACTCTACTTTTCTCCCATTGGTAATTAATTACATGTATAATTAACGATATACTTAATTCCACCCGTACGTTGTACATCAATAAAGAGTATTCTGTTCCTGATACAATGTGTATTATTTCACTATCTCTCCTCATATAAAAATTACAAATAAAATAATCATTAATAATAATAAAAGAAATATAAAAGCAAAATTAGACCTTACCAAAATAAATGTGCAAGATAAAAAAATAAGAGGGCAGAAGAGATAAAAGAATCATGCAGTGGCTGATACGATTAAATAAAAGGCATAATATTCACCATGTGTTACAAAAATAGAGTATTCCATAAATTTACCTAAATAATATAATATTATCACTAAAGAATTCTTGGGTTATATTTACTTGAGTGCTCTAAATTTATAAATGAAGAGACAGAAAATATTCTAAGTTGTAATTTTTAAATTTATTTTAAAATATATGAGTATATCAATAATAATTCTAATGTCATATAAAATATTAATATATCTAAATAAAATATTTTTCTATAAATAAGATTGGATGATAGGAGACTAGTTTTGCATTCCATGAGATGAGGAACTGAAATATAGCGTCAGATAAGATTTTCAAAAAGGTTTACACGTGGCATTTCCAGATTTTGTGTGTCTCTTGGTTCAAGTCACCTTGTACGACATCCATGGTAGTCCTTTTTCAGTACCTCATGCCGGCCCTGCAGATAAATATACAAAAAAAAACATGAACTATAAATAACTATAGATCCGTCCCTGATAAATTCTGGAATCTATTAATATCCATTAGCGTTAATCTCAATATAAAGCAAAAGATAATCAAAATTGAAGAAATAGAGACATCTGTCAAACAATAATTTTAAGCCTCTTAAACATTGATATTTGAAAACAAACCATGTTGGCCATTTTAATATATTTAAAACTGAAATAAAATAATGTTGGATTCATCTAAATTTATTAAATGCAAGGCCATATTTTTTTAAACAAGAATATTTATAATATTTATTAATTACGACACTTAATTCATCAGATATCATTGTGTTATATTATGCCTAAGAAAGAAAACATTCCTTTTATTTGTGAATCTGAGTGTAAAATATTTTAAAATATATTTTTTAAATTATTTTAGGCGAGTATGGATCTGACATTGTAAACAAAAGTCATTTATAGTCCAACAGATGCATTTTTTTCTTCAGAATTATTATTATGAGAAAACCCAACAAGAAATAGGTAAGTACACGAATCTGTTTCTTTAAACTGGCAACACTAAATCTTTGAATAACCCACATGCAGTGAGGATTCCTTATTAGTTATGATTGAAGCTGATGAGTCGAGTAATTCATGACTAGTTTGCTGATGGATATTCAAGCAATATAACTAAAGGTAATATAAAATAACATGTGAAACGAAAATCCAAAGCCAGAATGGTAAAACAACGCCACAAATAAATTAACTTACCAAATCGATAACTGACAGTAAAAATATTAAGGATATTACTTCCGTCAACTTCAGCGCCACCTATTGAATAAAACAACAAAATATTTTTCATTCTGGCTCTGGCAGCAGATGGACAATATGCAATATAAGCAATGCAATATATATACCTAAGAATACCTAATAAACTAAAAAGAAAAAGAAACTTTCAAAAATTGTATAAAAGTTTTCAATTAATGATCTAATGTTCAATTAAAGATTTTATAAATTATATTAAATAAGAAAATCAATCAAATTAAAATTATAAATACTAATTGTAATCATGGTGAAGATGTCCTCTTCTCACCGCAAGTAATAGTTAAATTGCCCTCTGTGATCTTAAGAATATATTACACAAAAAGAAAAAAAATAGAAACATCACCAAAAAGTATGCAACATTCACAAAATATATTAAACTTTATTACCTGTTAGATCCTTATTCATGCATGAAGTGAAAGATATCCAAAATGTGCATCATTACATGCACCCCACCTTGATACAAAATAACCTTTTTTAATATTTCTTTCAATTTAGATGAAAATGCTCAAATCGTTATGATTTCACAATATTTATTTAAGATTTAAAAATACAAATACTTCATTTATCAAACAGGTCAATTAATCAAAGACACTACAAGTTAATCATCCAAGAAATGCTGCATATAATCAATATATAAGAAAATATACTCAATTTATGAAGTTTATGTCATCAACTTAATTTTATTGAAAGGTGAAAAAATATTATTTTTTTAATACACACAAACGGTATCAACTACGACATATGAAACTTGTAGAATTCTTAATATATATATAATCTATATATATATAAATATTATTAGCAACATTGCTTCTCACATTAGCAGTTAGTCACATTGAAAAATACAATAGATTGGTAGGTTGAAGAGAATGTTACAGTTAAGCATTTTTAGTATTGTTAGTTAATATTTAATAGTACATAGTTAGTTCAACATAACACCATACACAGTTAGTATATTATATTATTAGTGATAATCAGTAGGCACATGAATATAACAAATGACATGGTGCTAACATAACCTCACCATGTCAATTATGTGTCAGGCGTGACAAGCACAGTCACAAGGCACATAATTATCATTTAAATGCATTTATATGTTTAAATATTTAAATAATTTCTACCATTAAAGAATACTTTAGAACTGGAGACCTGAAATGCTTCCATTATTTTTGACAAATTACTATTTTTAGCAAAAAAAATAATAACAATATAATAATGATTTTAGTAATTAAATACATATTTTATCGTCAATACTTTCCTGGTGTTGAAAAATATTTTACTGTCAGTTCATAAAATGTCACCCTGGCGACATTTCATATATTGTAAGTATAAATATTGCCATGTACACACATACAATTTGTACTAACAATCTTTAACTCTTTCATTATGGCTCAGTGGAATACAAATTATACTGTCAATTTTAAAACTAGTATTTAAAGCATATCTTATACTTATCTGGTCTATTTTCGTAAATCACATTGGTTTTTGTATCCTTTAGCTATCATATGATGCATAAAAAACTATTCTAAGAAAGTAGCAACACAATATATCATGACTACCAATGTCAACGGTAGGGGAATCTTACATGTCATATATCGGGTACCGATGCCAACAGTTTAAATAAAAATACTCTTAAGAATTTAATTTTAAAATAAAAAATAACTAAGCCTTTTGTTTTACAAACAGTATGGATGCTGCCAAAAATAAAGTAAACGAGTCAGGTTCCTTCTTATCACTAAGCAATGTTTAAACATCAATAATTATAATATTGTGCTTTAAGCTTGTAAATGCATGAGAATCATTAAAGTAACATCAAACGGTTGCATTTTCTTTTAAATAGATGAGTTATTTTACACATTCGATTCATAAAATAGAATTTTCTTTAATTTCAAAAAGACACTTAAATAATATATGACTTCAATTTTGTACAACATAGGTGTGTGTTTTATATTAGAGTTATCATGGTTTGTCAAAAAATAGAAACTATTATTTTTAGTACTGTGACCTTCTATCTGCGTTCCTTATCGAGTTTGCCAGGCACAGGGCAAATATGGCGCCGATAACCTGAAATAAAAAAATGCATTGTTTTAATTTAAAATTTGTTATTTTGTATTTGTCGATAAAAATGTTTGATATTTTGTTTCATACCGTCGACAAATGTTTCTTTAACTACAGTACTCCCTTATACCTACCAATTCTCCTTATCCTCATATTGATCTGCATCATTGTTACCAGAATATTATTATAATAAATTCACTGGAATACTAGGATGTGTAAGGTAAAGGGTCTTCATGAGTAAAAAATCTAATATCAATTCTTTATATGAATTTTTTTTTTAATTTTTATTAGAATATTATTTTATTATTTCAATATTCTAATCTACTTTTATAGATCATTGACTATATTACAATATTATTATTACTTAAATATACATACACTATACATAAATTCTTTTTTCATTCAGTCTATAGTTTGGTTCGAGACCCGAGTGGTACTTACTAAAATAAATAGACTGTCGGAAAGTAATAATATTAAGCTTGTGAATAAATGAAGACTGATTGAATAATAATAAAAATATACATACTTTGAATATATACTATTCGTACGATGATAACAATGATATAAATACTAGTTTCAACGCGAGTCGGTCTAGGCATAGCAATGGCTCAGTTCGCCGAGCGGTATGAATACCTGGGCATAGTTGGTTTCCAAGGTCCGCGGTTCGCATCCCGCTTCTGCCGTTATTTTTGTGCTTGGATTGACGCGTTGAAAAAAGAATGTTATGTATAGTATATGTATATTCAATTCTTTATGTTTACACGTTAATAAGAATACAGTGGTACCTCGACATATGAGTTTAATTCGTTCCACAACCTTGTTCGTATTTCAAATAACTCGTACCTCAAATTAAATGCACAAGTCACAAAACGTGACCACAACTTATCAAAGATGCTTTGACAGCGAGAGCACACTGATAACTGATTCTCTGACCTAAGCCGATTGCTCGTATCTAAAATTTTGCTCGTATTTCAAAGCAAAAAATGGCCCGCTCGACGGATCGTTTCTCAAAAAACTCGTATGTTGAAGCACTCATATCTCAAGGTAACACTGTATATGAGAACATAGCTGCTAAGCTCGTGTGAACATAGCACATAATAAGTATTGTGGTAGGTATAATAAGCCTTCTAATAAAGAATCCTTAGTAGGTGAAAAATATGTCGATGGTCGTAAAACAGAGTTAAAATAACATACATTATAATGAGATAATTGCAAATGTTTCATAAGTGGGAAACACTGATGTGTCATGCATACCTCAACAGCGGCAACTCCGATAGCAACTCCTCCGAAAGTCTTGCCGAAAGTCATCAAGGACTTGGTGAGGGGACCGATGCATCCGGTCTGGTAAGCAGAGACGGCCTGGCAAGCGTTCAGCACGGACTCAACCACACCGTCGCCGGAGCAGCAAGACTTGGGAACTCGGGTGATGGGGTAGTCGAAGGGTCCGTTCATTCCGCAGCACTTGAACTAAAAACAAACAAAAACAACCGTTACTATTGATACAAAAACTGTATTTTAACCGGGAAACAAAACATCGCATCGAACTTGCCATTCTTTTTGAAAAACACTGCTTCGCTTCACTTCAACATCGAAAACAAATTGCAAAAATAGCTCAGTACATTTTTCTTCCTTACTTAGCCTTTAAACGCCCAGTGGTTTCCTTACAAGACCGCAGATTTGCGTCGTTCAATGCCCTATGGTCCCACAGGACAAGTGCTTATGGTTCATTTTGTAATAATAGTATTAAAGTAAGTTCATGGAAGAATCTATTGTGCGACGAAACATTACAAACATTGGCCTGCTAGGGCATTGAACGACGCAAATTTGAGGTCCCGTATGGGACCTCTGGGCCTTTTAAGGTTATTCAATTATGCATACAGATTTTGTGCATTCCTCTGCAATACTTTTATGCATCGTTTATTATTTTTAATAATCAGCGTTTACACAGAAACAATATAAATATTTTCATTAATTTAGGGGAAAAATTACCAATTTAGCCAGTGTTTCCACATTTCATTCAATTATCGTAATATTAGGAATAAAACGGTCTGTGTGTGAAGTGAGGAACCCTATATGTCTTGCTCTCTCTCTAGTTAGCCAGATGCCACAGAAGCACAGAAGAGCCCAAATCACTACATAATTATTGTGTGTTTTGTTCTGGAGCAGTGTTATAAGTCACTGTTGTGCACTTATAATAAAAATATTATCATTATTGACTTTAATTATAATAAATTTAAGTAATAAGTTATGAATTTTTCTAATTTTAAATAAATATTTTGCAATGTGTAACAACACAGTACTAGGCTTGGAATATTTTTACAGCACAGCAAGGGAAATCAATGTTAACCAAGAAAAGGCTGTCAGAATAAAATGTGCTGGTTTCATTTACATTGTTAGTTTTTACCTTTTGTGAGTTCTTGTCACTGACAGACAAACAGATAGAGATTGACACATATATTTTTATTTTATATAATGCAGATTGGAAAGTAAGGAAAATATCTCCGAGCAGTACCTCATAGTATATACCTGTAGGTGTATGTATAAATGAAAGAGGTAATAGCACAACAGAATAATATTTTTTTATGTTTGATTAAATCTCATTGAGAAAGATAAGATGATATTGCTGTGTGTTTTATCATACTTTATTGCCAATGATAAAAAATATTTATTCTTGGAAGAATACATTCCGTTTTATCAAACTGTTGTTGAACCATTTCTTTTTAATTTTTAGTCTTGAGAGATTCCTTTTATCAACTATTCGATGATAAATTTTTAATTATTATTTTGAAATAAATATCATACCTGGGTCTGGATGACATCGAATGCTTCAATAGCCGCTTCCTTTCCAGCCAGCGCCTCGTTGAAGCCCTTCTTCATGGACTCGGCGACGGCCTTTTCAATATCTCCAATGTAGACGAACACCAAGATGGCAACCACAACTTGGATGATGATGATGACAAGCAGAAAGATGGAGTACTGAAAGCAAAACCAATGACTATTACTTATTTACACAATAAACAGAGAAGAAGGTATGAAACCACCACATTTCCAATATTTTCTACTCTCAAGAAAAACTCTATTTTTTTTGGTTTATTGCCCTCCTTTTTCCTCCTTTTTCCTCCTTTTTCCTCCTTTCTCTCCTAAAGCTTTCTATTCGTATTATTTTAAACCTGTATAAAAGAACAAATATAAGATAAACTATGATAATTTGAAGGGTAGAAACAAAGACACTGTGAGGTCAAGTATGAACAAGTGAGTTATATGAGAAAGGGATTTTTAGTAGCATTGGCCAGAAAACTTCTCGGTATCTCTTCACACATAATTATAAGTGTCCTTCCATTCATCTTAACCGGTGATCTCTAAGGAAGATTTGAGTTTTTGTACTAACATTGTGTTACTTGAGTGATGACATATATTAATACTCGATTTTTATCCATGACAATAAGCACTCCAAGTTGTAATATTTTATCAATTTAGATTATTCTTAAGACAATCACAAAGATGATAAGGACACTAATTATTTCCTTGCTTTAATATTATTTAAAATAATTACTATTAAAGATTGGACATGTCAATGTTGACAGCTTTAAAAACTTTAAATGAGTCGGAGTGGCACCAATTATCTGTAATGACTGAATAGGAAATAAACATTATGACAAATGTGTGATAATTACAATGCTAAGTGTGTAATGTATTTCCTATCACAATGATTATCCAAACAAACCAAATGTCGCCATTAGTAAAGTCACAATTGTTAGCAGCATTGTCTGAACAACTTAGAAATAATTTTAACATCTGGACAACAATAGATTCTACATAGAATAAATAATGAAACAAATCAGCTGTTGTTCTTTCTAATGTTTAAATTGTTGTGTGACTTGTTATTACTACAATGACTAAGCTATTACAAATATCATCAGTTATTCCTGTAAATATTTGTTCTCTAGTTTATGGATTAAAATAGATAAAGATTTAATTGTCTTGGTATCTTGAATACCTAACAAGTAGTGATGTATTTTATTCTAATATATTATATGTATATAATAATAATTATTTGTATCATAGGTAGATAATATTAAAATTTGATCTGCCATTCCATTTGTCATCTCTGTTAGATGCTTTTTAAATGTGTCCAAAGATAGAGATAAGAAAGATTATTTATGCATAGGTGGCTTGGTCTGAAGTTACCATAACTTTATACTTGTATTTACATAACTGAACATGGGTGATTAACTTCAATGCTATTTTCTTAGAAGAAGTTACTAATTGGAAAATCATCTTGTGCTACACACAAACATCAACATTATCTTTACTAAAATGATTTTGTACTTACGGTGACGACCATGCAGTGACTTTCCCGGACTGCTCCGCAGCAGCCGAAGAACGCTATGACAAAGACTATGGCCCCAATGATGATGCAGAGAATTGGAGGAGAGTCAACCAACCCATCGAGGACGCTCGTGATCTCAGACACCTGCAACTTCACGGCGATGCCCAGGCCGAGGAAGAACAGCCCAAAGCACTGCAACAGAACAACATTCACATTAAAACACGAATCGAATTTGTGCAATTACAATAAAAACTGATGACAGCAACATAAAATGTTCTGTATTTATAAAAGGTAAATCGTGTTAGTTACAACATCAATAACTCAAGAACGACTGAACCAATTTTCATGACTTTTGTAAGTAGGATTTGTCTTGATCTTGATTAAAAAAAAAACTGAAAAAATTGTAAGGAAAAATACGGAAAAAAATTAAAGGAATTATTCATACATTTTGTAGGGAACGGCTTTTTAGATTTACGCTAATTCCAGTAGATGACATTTAATGTATTATCACTTTTCACACAGCGCCATCTCTATTTAAATATTTAGTATTCATTTTCAAAAACTGAATTTAATTCAGCTAAAATAAGTGAACGCACCATTTATTGATTCTGAGGCGGTACGAAGTTCGCCAGGTCAGCTAGCAATGACATAAAACTAATCATTTGAATCAAGTTATTATAACTAAGAAGGTTTTACAAATGATAGGTACAATTTTTTTGCAAAGAGCATCATTTCGAAACTTTAGAACAAATTAAGCGCAGTTTATATGAAACGAACGATTGCACAATTGTTATACATGTTTCTAAGAATTCGCTTTGTATCACCAATCAACCAATCAAATGCTTGTAATGCACCCATTTTGAAGGGGTAGGTAAACAATTTGCTTTTGTTTGTTTGATTTAAACTAGACATACAAACATCGAATATCGACAAAATAAGACAGTTTTATGTATAATTTGGTTTTGTCCCAAGAAACAGCTTCACGTCTAATGTATTTAAAAAATAAATTATAAAAATTAAAAAATATTTTATAGAAATATTTTTTTACTACTCCTGCCCTAGCATTTTGTCAAAAGTAATGTGGTGGTAAGTGGAAAGTTAGTTATATTTTAACGGAACATGAAAGAGGAATCTGCCATCTCTCTTTCTCCTTACTAAATAACATCGGTGATTCTTTAACGACAAATATACATGTATAAATAACTTCTTAGGTTTTCACGGCTTTTCTTAAATCCGCGAGGTTATGCGTGTATGATATTGTGGCTTTTGGGTTTAGCCGTATGTGGCGAATTACTTCTTTCCAATATTTCTCCTAAAGAAGACCCCTGCAATGGCGATCCAAATAATGGAAAGAAGTAATTCGCCAAACACGGCTAAACCCGAAAGCCACAATATCATACACGCATAACCTCGCGGATTTAAGAAAAAAATACACAGCATTAAATATACAATTCACTGTTTTCGATTGAATGGACTGAGAAAAAACGCTTAGTATTTTCAAATTAAATTTCTATAGTGATGTGTGGATGTGCGGAAAGGTCAAGTGAGATATGAGCCAATGATCGTTCATATGACTAAACAGAATTATCATCTACAAAAATAGTACATTCTTAAATTATTTCTTTGTTCACTTAATAAACATTTTAATCTGACATTAAAATAAATAAAAACCAAAAAAAACACAAATTTTATTACAATATGTATTGAAAAATACATGTATGTACTGGAAACAATAATTTTTAAGAATGCAGGTAGAAAATAAAATATTTCATAAATGATCATCGCAATATAACATCCTGATGTATCATTTAATATAATTTATAATCCGATTTTCTATTTTGAATTCCTATGAAAAAAATACACAGCTTTAGTAACGACTCGAATGATACGTCCATTGTATTCAAAAGAGCCCATGGGAATCCAGCATTTTAAATGTGATCGAGGCGCTCAGAGTCTAATTTTAAAAAAACTTGTTTTAGAAGATTATTTTAATTGTTTTTAGGCCGCGATGCTGCCATGGGCGAAGCGAATATTTATCTATATAATCTCGAATAAAATTCCAATTGATAAATTGGTCGTGTGGCATAAAATAAAATACTCTTCGATTTATGCAGAAAGTATTTTTTTTAAATACAAACCGACTAGTTATAAAACCGACACGCGGATCTCGACAGACTAGTTTCAACGCCCAACCGAAAACTTTCATTTCCAATTACGTTTATTTTCATAGTGCGAGACTTTCACATTTCCGCTCGGCAGAAAAAACGGTCGCCTACAAAAGAACTTGCGTACGATTCGAGATTTAAAAAACCTATAACAAAACAGAAATACAATCATTATTTTGCTCATTCACTGCCGGCAATAGCAGAATAATATGAAGAACTCAGTTAGTGAAGGAGATAATGACGTGAATACCTAAAATTAAACTGGTTTTTGCAACACGGTGACATCATACTTCTAGCAACTGGTAGACGAGTTCTTTCTGGGCGTGGCAGTGTGTACAACAGCATACCTCTGCCATACCATCAGATAAGCACGCGATACTCGTGGCTTGGAATATTACAACAGCGTAAACTTGTAATACTATTTTCGCTTTTCATTACATTTATCATACTCGTATGTACTCGCACTATATCATACAATATGTGGGATAGATAAATATAGCTCGTCGCGATATGTATCCCCTGGGTACGATAGCGCAATGTGTGTTTTGCTTTTGAATCACAGTGACTACGACCATCGCAAATATATTTTAGAATCACTATACTGGCACAAATATGAAAAATAATATTTTAAGAATTATTATTGATTGGCTGGACATTAAAACTGAAAATTAATTTTGTGGCCATGTACGGATTGGGCGTTTTGGAAAATGTTTGGTGCACATCATGCTGGCAACTCACCATTACTATATATTTCCCGATCACCCAATATAAGGCATGCCAATTACCAACCTGTATACGGAATAATTAAAAAAAAACAAGACACTAAGAACATTATTTTTTATAGTGACAAGCATACATATTTTATTGAATCTATGAGTATGCTGAAGTAAAACAGCGCAATTTTGTAGCATACTTACGAGTATATAAACGTTTATGTGCTTTCCAGTAGGGGGATATAATATAATTTAAATGTATGTATATATACCACACAAACTAGCAAAGATTTCACGTTTATAATGTATAATAAGATCTCCAAAACGAAAAAACATTATAAGATTTGATTATTTTAGTTGAACTATTTTTTTATGTTACTTTTAACTGACCTACAAAGTTGAAATTGTGTACTCTGCCTGCATTTCACATCCGTTATGTAAAGAATATGACAACAATTTGTAAATTCACATTGCTGAAAAAAAATCGCGTATTTACAATGTAAAACAGAGATTAATATTTATATGTATAGCTAGTGTGCGGCAGGTGGAAAATACAACACAGATGTTTTTCGTCACCTTCAGGCAGCTGATTCCATTCTGATACCGCTAGTCGAAGAATAGAAAAGTCGAATGTGCGAAAGTCGAGGTTCGCCTGTATATAGTAATCAAAAATATATGTCATTCTCTAGTAATATTAATATTTTATTATTTAATTTAACACGGATAGCATATAAAACAAACTAGCATAATATTAATTGTTTTATTAATGAATAAAAAACATGATTCTTTTTCAGTGGAATCTGACTAAATAATTCAAATTTCTAGAATTCGAAATTGACTGTAATTCCAATTTTCACCTGATAGTATACATGAAATTTACACTCCTTTAAACGTACGTATTTAATTGTAATTATTGAATAATTATCATGTTTGAATAATCCAGATTCATCTAAAACATATAATTTTTATTTTATTACATACATTTATGTGTAAACTATATAGTATTCCAAATATAGCATTAAATTTAATAAAATATTATATTATAAGAGTACTTAATTTCATAATACATTATGAAATTTAATATATAAATAAAAACGTTCACAAACACACTTTTAAATTGTCAGAAGATCTTGATGAAGACTTTCAAGCAAGTGTATGAAATAGCGGATAAGGGGACTTATCTCAGGCTATTATCAACATGGCGCACAATTTAGTTCGGCGGATGCACGACCAACAACAACACTGAACTAGAAAATGTCCTTTCGTCTTGTTATTTGACATTGATGAGCGATCCACACCCACAGGAAAAGAGTCGGAAGATACGACAGTCCCCGCGCGCCGATTGCTCATTTACAAAACTTCCATTCAAATTTGTTTGGCGGCAACCGCGCGTTTGAAAATCTGTATAACATTGCGATATGTATAATTGCGGTCAACGGAAATTGCCTTGTAGAAAAAAACAGCCCTAAAAATCTCATTTTCCATGTGTATTCATTGCCTCGTAACTCAATGTAAATAATGCTACTAATTACTCAATTACTTTTATGAACACACGATTTTATTTAGCTTGCTCTTTCCGTCTGTGTATAGTGTGGAAACAGTCTTCTATTGACCTACTTTGATTCAGCTTAGTTAGTTAGCATACATACCCTAAAAATAACAATTATTGTTAATGTTTAATTTACAACACTTACAGGAGAATACGGCCTGAAAAGGTCTTATATTCTATGTCTGCAAATGAGAACGATTTATTTATTATAAAGCATACTCTATGAAACTATTAGCTTAAATTATTGTTCCTCTGAATTTAGAGGTTTTATAAATCTCAAAGCTTTGATGGGAGTCGATCCTCGACAGCTCGCATGACATTGTAGCACCCTAACTCTCGACCACAGTACACCATATGTGATGTAATCCACCAATCCGCCAAGGTCCGATCGCGAAACATGCGAAGGAAATGGCCCCCGCTCGATTCATCAGTGACGACATTGAACGGCTGAATTCATAAATGGAACAATTTATTATTGTCCCCCACACATAGAGAGCAAGCACTGCGGTTTGGCAGGAAAACATCTCAACTCAAAAACAAATGCGATAGAATTTTTCAAACAAAACAACGCCATTTTAAAATGCATCTAAAACACATAAGGTGAGGGCCCGCTTAACGCTGTCTCGTTTAGCGCTGTTTCGGTTTAGCGCTCTTTTATTTCAACCCGGGGTTATTCTTCGAAATTGTGCTAAAATAGTGGAAAAAATAGTGGAATTGGCGAAAACAAACCGGTTTAGATGAGGTAATGTGGATGACGTCGAAGAAATAGTTCAAGAAACAGGAGCTAGTCTTTCTAATGATGAGCTCAAGGAATTAACTGAGCAAGAAGAAGAGCATAAAGAACTTTCGATGGCGTTTGTAAAAAAGAGTTTGACAACTATAACTTAAATTATGGACCAATTTGTTGAAAATAATCCAAATTTTGACAGGAGTTCAAAAGCAAGACGGGGTGTTATAGATGCTTTATCCACTTATCAACAACTTCTAACAGAACGCAAACTGCATTAGATGCCTTCTTGACAAAAAGGCAAAAAATTGGAAACACAGAATAGGCTGAATGATCTAACTGACTTCGAATTTTATAAAATTTGTTTTTATAAGTATATTCGTTTATATTGGTTTTATTTTTGTAAGAAATAAATGTATTAAGTATGTTTAAGATAGCCTCGTTTAGCGCCGTTTCGCATTACGCTCTACTTTGATGGAACGTATCCCCCGCGTTAAGCGGGGCCTTACTGTACTACATAATTATATGTTATAACAATCATGAATGATATTAATATTATCAACTTCCTAAGATTTTACTCCAATCAAATTTACAGTTGATAACCTTAATGTAATCAACAATAATATGTCAAAGATAAATTCGAAAGAAAAAGTAATAATGCCCATTTCGTCAGTGTGGTCAGATAAGCGATGTCCGAGTTTAGGCCGTGGTATAGTCAGCTGGGCGCCGATTTGAGAATCGATAAGCGGATTATAATGTGACAACCACAACAACTAAAGCGGATTCCCAGCCTTTCAGATATTACGTCGTCACTTAATGTGATACGCCACCGCTTTATGAGTTGTTAAAAACCTCGGGCACTCAAAACACAATCTGTCTCGTCAGCCAGACAACTTTTTTGTTATTTGCTCTGACAATCTCATGTCCAAACCTACATACGTTCTGAATAAATATGCAACACGGCCAAAACGCATCTTTATGTTTCGTTTAATACTCTGGTGCCACTTAAGTTTTTGACGCATACAAGTACAGAGAGCGCCAAAAAAAGCTGACGGTTTTCGTCGCTGTAGATTTAAAACCGTCAGCTTTTTTGACGCTCCCTTTACATTGTGAATATCAGTCAAATTGAACAATGAATATTCGTTTTCGAACCTAACTCCGCACTGTCGCTACCTGGCTGAATGTAATTAAAACAAAAACCTACGGGAACACCAATTAACCTAATGGTAAGTATATACTCTTGATATTTTTTTAGTTTTCGAGACTAGCCATTTCTATCAACGGCACACTCTCTTTAACCTTTAAACGCCCAGTGGTTTCCTTACGGGACCGCAGATTTGCTATGTTCAATGCCCTACGGTCCCATACAGGAGTGCTTATCATTAATTTCACAATCGGATTACATTAATTTGTAACAATAGTATTAAACTTAGTTCATGGACGAATCTATTGTACGACGAAACATTACAAACATTGGCCTAAACATAAATATTAAAGTTTACTAGAAAATTTTCGACATTTTGCTACAATTCACCTCTCTTGGACTCAATAATTGATGCCATCAAGATGCTTAGATTCCTAGATGTCCCTATTGCGGGAGTTGCGATCGTGACAATATGTACAGACAACAATGGTATTCCTGTATTGAAATTGACGTACCTACACGTAGTTTATAATACGGTATAGGTACATGTCATAAAAGTGGCGATGATGTCATTTTGATGACTACCGTTGAACGTGACACAGCTGTAAAAATTAAAACAATTGATAATAAGTCATTCCTTATACACATCACAGATCTAAGCTGGTTTGGCATGGGAATATGGGAACATAATCTAGCGTTACCTTTAATTAAAACGTAATTTATTTAATGCAATAGATAACAATGAGGACACAAAATAAAAATGAATGAAATATTGGGGGCCGCTTTTCAACATTGGATAAATAACAATGATGATAAATGGACAATAAAAACAAAACATGTTTGCATTTAAAAACAATGAAAAACAAAAATGCTACTAAATATACAACGTATCAAAATCAATACCGCACATGAATCCCAGTGAAATAGATATCAAGCGTTGAATGTAAAAATAGAAAAGAATGCCACTCGTAGAGGGAAACACTGACAGTGTGAAAAATCGAGGGGAAGCAGGGGTTTTGATGATGATACTGTAGCTTTGATTTCAATTCGTTATCTGTAGGTAAATGAGAAAAAAATGTATTATATACGCAAAGTATCATGATTTACTTTAGGAGCAATATGAAAAATAAGCTATTTATGGAGCTGTGTAAAAGTTTTTTAATGAAATCATTTTCGTACAAAATTACTAGAGAATGAAGACTTATTACGACAACCATGCATAAATGTGTTAATTGTGCGGATCAAAAGTGCATGGCCGCTTAATCAATTAATTAAGGCCATTGCTCTTATAAAATGTTTTCGTTTGTTTCAACAAAATGGTAGATACTGACAAGAACATAGATGAGTTTGTATACACATTACAGTTTTTTATATATTTTTATTAGTATACATTATTTCATCATTTATCGATAACCTCTACTCAAAGCTTTGCTACGATAGTAAAATGTACATAATACTTCTATGTCATTTTAACAAATCTATTACAGTATATTATCGTGCTTAGTCATGAATAAAATACGATAATTACGTTACTGACACTATTGACTCTTCTATATACTATATTAATACATTATAGCGGATCCTGGATAATCTTAGTATGTATGCGTAATTTTAATACGTTTTTAGTTTAAATTTTTTTCAATACTTCATAAAAAATGGATATAGATTTTTTTCTTGTAATTTAATTACCCGGTGTACTGTAAAATCTGCCTTACTATGACAATGTCTGGTTGATATATGAATTTACTTTTTATTTTAATAACAAAATTGTAACTAAATAATATTAAAAACATATTACAACATGACTGGAAAAGAATCAAAACATAGTTAAGTGGTAAAACTAAGAACCAATAAAATATCATAATTACGATCATAAAAAAAATAACTAAGATAGCTCAGAAATAAAAAATAAAACAATTACTGGGAATGATGTTCTCAACAGTAGTGTACACAGATTTTAGGTAATATCTGTTCTAGTACATGAATATATCTAATCACAAACTTGCGACATGAAAAAACATCAACAGCTGTGTGATATAAATATGATCATTCGATTATATTTATACTAATACAAAAAAACATAGCACTATGGGCATTTATATCCAACTTTATCAGTGAATAATAAAATTACCAAAATTCATGTGATTCATATGAAATTTCGTATTAATTTCATATATTATTGTGTTCTAAGAACTAATAGACGACATAAAAAAGAAATGTTCAAATTAAAATAAATGATAAAATTAAAGAACATAATCGAACACAATTTTCAAATTAGTATTTTATTGGGTGGAATTTTCAATTTTGTTGTAAAAAAAAATAATCGTTTTCGGCAAAAATAATTTAAAAAAACCGGTTACGCAAGAATATTTTCTTTCCTTTAGGCGGGGCTTCATTAAAAGTGTCTTCTTTGTTAACGACTAAAAATACATTTCGAGTGTCGTCATGTGGGTAATGCCATACGACTGATAAGAAACATAGCAAACTCAAGACTTTGGGCGCCGCATTATGCCAGGTATGGGCTGTACAGTCCACACACCACTCCTGTCATAATTATATGACACATACTAATGGCATACATCATATTAAAACGGTGACACATCCGTTCCGAACATATGGCCACCGTAAACTACTACCAAGAGCATCACTCAGTTACAGATCTCTGCTAAAATATTCGCTTTTTCCTTTAGATATATAAACTAAGTTACACTTGTTCTTGGTGTCGACGTTGATAATAAATCATTAAAAAGACGCTCTACGTTATTAGAAGGATTAATTACGACCAAAATCGAAGAGATTTTGTCTTGGAAAACCTTCGACGTAAATATATCTATAAGTAATGTTTTCATAATTGTAGAAATAAATGTGTTCGCCCCCTTTAGGATGTACTTAAGAGCTGCTACTTTAGATGTCAGGTATCAGTGATTCGTTTTTTGCAAACTATTGCTACTATTGTTATCGCATATCGATTGTGTGGGTATTGTTTTGTGAGAGACAATTTCAAACACAACAAAAGAGCTTTTATTTTATTTTTTGTAAATGGAAATGTATTGGGATCATAGATATTGGCTTAAAGATTATTGTGAACTTATAGCGCATTTAAGAAAACGCTTAAAAAATAATCAAGTATACATTTAATGTGACATTATGCGTATTATCATTGTCGATGGTGGCGCATGACGAGAACTTCAATAACAAGCAGGTGTAGTTTATAATCTTCTGGGCCAACCACACCAACAAGTGTTTGTTTTAAAAAAATACATGCAAGGAAAAGTTTGTCAACCCTGTTAAACTATGTACTTAACATATGCTAACTAATTTAACTAGGTATAATTATGCTACGTACATTTTTTTGTAAAAATGTGCTGCATTCAAGTCTTTATCGTTTTCCGCACGAACCCTCTTTATACACGTAGAATCAACACGTAGTAAGAACATGCAGTTCCTAAACTTTTCCACAGTAACTAAGTCGGGTAAGCAACAATGTTTATTAATAGATTCAAAGATATTATTTAAATCTCCAGTATATACAGCGAATAATTTCTCGATGGTTGACCCAATTTGTCCGACAGCACGAATTGCATCAGGTGTGCAAAACAGAAATTAAAAGCTAAACAAAATATCATCAGCTTAAAAAAATATATAATATTACGTAAAAAATATTTTTGATGACATTTTTTCTGCATTAATGTGACACTGAACAAAAATTTTGTCGTCTTTCAAAATAAATGCAAATTAAAGTGTTTATACCCCATTTACTGAATAGGTAACTCCAATAGCATTACACTAAAATTAAATAACAAATGATATATTTGACAATTATATGTATACATGAAGGATATTTTTTATGCACCCTCTCTTTCTCTCTTGTCATTAAATTCATTGTAAATAACGTATGGATATTCTGAAAAGTTTCGAATTGACAACGGTATTTTTACCCATTTAATCTTATAAAAAAAACATGATGGAAAAATACTATTGTGGTTACTTAATATATTAGGAATTTATAATTGAAAAATAACTATTTTGAACGCATAATATGCTTATATACAATATATATTATCACTTTTAAATGTCACCTGTACAAAAAATAATAACGACCTCAAGAAAGTACAGGTATTGTATGACAATCGTTCCCTGATAAGCGGAAACTCCACGACACATTTCCTAATCTGGTTCGTCCATGCATACCCCTTACCTAGCCGGGCATAATATGTATCCAAGACTGCTGTGTAAGATATTTTTATGGTCACTAGATCATGTTTCAAAAACGTTGTCCATGGAGTCACGTCTACAAACAATCAGTAAATTTATTAAATATAAAATAAAATGTTTGATGGCGAATTGTCAATCATGAATCTCTTATGACGATCCATTTTTCAGAAGCTCCGCCACCATCTGCTAGTTTACAATCTATCACCTGCCGCAATTCTCAGGCAAACCTAAATAAGTGCCCATATCCACTTATTTATTCATTTGACATCAATGATTAGTACCTCTATGTGGACAACTATTGATTTTCTTTGTCCGTTATAGCTCGCTGCACTCATTTCACGTTTTCAAAAGTTGAAGGGACTCGGGAATCGATCGGCACACAGCACAGACCATCATCAACGAATAACATTTTATATGCATGCTTTAAATTGATAGATCAATGCAGATAACACAATTAAAACGAATCATAAATTTAAAACTCCACAACACGTATTTTTGCGAAATGAACAAGTGCTCAAAATAGCTGTTTACATCATTTGTCTAAGGTTTCATATAACTTAAATACAAATAAATAGTTAAACATAAGAGAGCTATGTAACACAAGAACAGTTATTTTTTTATTATTTTGCAAGTAATCGTGCAATTCATTTACAATAAATGCAGATTCCTTGAAGCTAAACTAAGCGAAAATGAACATAAATAATATAACATCCTGCGGGAAGTTCAGTCACAAATGTCATAACAGTTATGAGTGGTCTTGTATGTTGTTAGTAACTAATAATAATATTGCTGAGCTGCAGGAGAATTTGTGTATTGTTTTCGTTATGGTTTCCTTCACAAAGTCGAATGTTACCGTTTCAAAGCGTGGAACTCGGCGCTCATCCGCCCTTTGTATACAAAAGGTTCACAAGAATAGATGAAAACATAGCAGGCCTTCGATAGGCAGTGAAAATTAATACAAAAATGAAATAATATACAAAAAATATTGCTAATTTTATAATAAACATAACCCCTGATTACTTTCTACAATATCATAAAACAAAAGAAAACTCGTACGTTTGTGCAAATTTTCAAATATGGAACCTATTTCCAATAACCTAAATCCCTATTTCAGATATCATTGGCTTTTATTTTTCGCATAAATCGAGTGCTAGATAAATAATTTATATTATCTAATCGGTATTTTATACGAGGTAATAAATATGCTAAAACATCATGTGCATAAACATACATAACATACGTATATGTATATTATATACTATAAGAGTATTAAATTCTTTATGGCTCTGTGACTTTCGGACACAACAATCATTTAAAATTATTAATTATAAAAAATATTAATTAATTATTATAAATTTGGAAAAACTCTCTCCGTGTAAATGTTTTCTTTAGGCCAAGGCCTGAATAAATTGGAGTAATTAGACATTTACAAATTTAAACATTATTTCAAGCTCGTTCAACGGATAATTTTGAGAACAAAACAGTGTTCTGATAATCAAACACCCCGCTGACCCATTTCGAAATCGCCGCCATTTATTATTGAAGGTTCGTCATGCAGCGGAGTTAAAACACATTTTGCTGTGTGACTAAATATTTTATGGCTGTATAACATACAATCGTTGCAACTCACATTATATTATACCTACTAATGAAATACCTCCCAAGAAAGATTATGTGATTTTAAGAAACAAAACTGGTTGTAAAGTCGTTTCATAATAATATCTAGATTCAACAGAATATAATAAATAATTTGACGTATTTTAATGAAATAAACCACGATCAGGCAAATTAAGTTGGCAACATTGAAAAACCACTTGATTTATATTTTTCCTCTTTGATAATAAAATGTTCCATTTTATTTAAATGACCGTTAATTTATAGTGCAAACATTTTAGATAAACAGTTTAAAGGTGATGTCATTACAAAATACTGTATGCGCAATAATATCAACAATTTATTACTCACCTAATGTAAAAAACTTACGATTCATGAGAATTCGAAGTTTGAAATAATTAGTAAGCATATATATTTTGTATACTTACCATAAATGCATGTCATAAATCAATTCAATCGACATATTTTTAAAACAGGACATAAAAACGACTAAAATACTTTTTTAAGTATAGATTTTCGAATTATCTAGCATCAACCCTCCTATAGCGGACAGATCGGGACTCCGCTCTATAAAAAGACGCAATAGAAACTATCTAAAAGTTAGCTGCTATATAATTTGAATGTACATGGGTCATGATGACCTTACCTAATTTTTTTTTAATTGCTGATTAATACTAAAAATGTAAATTATAAATATTTTTTATTGATATGTTTAATTTTAGGATACATACATATTAGTAATGAATAAGTAACAGAAATTGTATATTAACACATTCAATGTTAACTAACCCAAATTACATTGTTTTTCGTATTTGAATCGTCGCGACCGATATAGGAGAAACTTTTGTAGAAACGTCCGTTAGAGAAGGGTTGACAGTAACAATATATAATAAATAAATAATGACATGCTTAATTACAATTGTTGTCAATCCCAAATTTGGTATTTGAAATTCATAAAAAAATTAACTATCACATCTACAAGCTCGCCTGATAATCTGATAAAAATCAAATAAATAAAATACGCAGTTCACTGATTAAATTAAATAACGTACCATAAAACCTCAACAATCTGGACGGTCAATGATTTAAACGAGAGAGGAAAAATAAGCGTAAAAAATATATTCTGCCGAGAATGTTTCATTGCATGCTGTCATAGTTCCATTAAAAAAAACATGGCAGGCAATCAAGTCAGGGCCGTCACACGGGCGAGGGCACGTGCACCGAGAAGTGCATATCTAAATACGCCCATTACATTGATTCAGTGATCACTGGAATCATTCATTGCCATTCAAAACCTTTCATCATAAAGAAACATTGCCTCTTGGTAACAAATATACATGTGGGTGCGTTAGGTCGGTAACTAATAGTACCTGTGGGTATCATTTAATAAGGAACATATGACCTGGACCGAAATAAATTTCACGGTAGATATTTAAATTAAAAAATATAGTTTTAATATTGACAATAATGCAGGTACACATGGTTTTAACGTAAGTATTATAATAGGTCTTCATTCTAAATCCATAAGGATAATTTTTTATACTAATAGTGGCATCACTTATGTGATGCACTATAAACAGAAATGACATGTCAAATTGACATTAGACATTTCATATCTACCGTTCCGAGCTATGGTACAGTTCTTCTCCTTCGTAGTATCAATCTGGTGGATTGGTTTGCAGCAACAAAATCTTGCAAATTTTAAAGTGAAAGGTTCAAATATAAGCAGTTCTTTGCTTTGAAAATATATTTGTTTTAACTTTTCGATGTAGTTTAATAATTTTACAACGTAAAATATATAATAACTTTATATATTATTGTTACCCTTTGCCAAACATCAATAATATAAGTATATCACAAGTATACATCAACAGTACACCTATAAAATTATTGAATAACCATAGCTTTCTAATTATTGAAATGTATCGCTTCAATTTCAGTGTTCAGCGCAACGTGTGAAACAGAAAAAAATAACAATATCTGGGAAAATACTATCAATAGTATACACTATACAGTACATACTTAATTTTAATATGCATGTTTTTCTACAACTTTTTGAAATGACTAATTATTTACGTATTATGACGTAGTAAATATTCCTCTATTAAGAGCTTCATCAAGATGTGAAAAAACAACGTTCAGTGACGTAATCAACATATTAAAGCAATTATTGTTTACGATGGGAAACCAATCATCGGGCCCGGCAATAATGCGTTAACCACACCTGTTCGCCGTCTTACATTAGTTGCAAAACTATGAGTCAACTCCCAATAAAGTGATTTTATGTGTAAGTTGGCATGTTCAAGAATTATCAGTTGTTTCTCATTCATTTATGCACTACAAATACAACATAAGTCCGTGGAATACATTTTAACATACAATTACTCGCAATTACAACAGGTAGACCGTGAACAAGGTAGATTAACGAGAGGTATAAAGAGCAGGTATATATATAATCAAAATGGCGGCAGAGTAAAAAATAAACAAGAACGCATAGTCGCTATACTTGAACTTTCGATCGTGCCAAATATAATACAACTCCAATAAAACCGAAGACTTTATTGTTGTTCGGAAGCATTTAATATATTTTTAAAAGTATATGGCGTTCACGAACAAAACAGGTGGTCTGTAAAGACGCCTGACGCCCGCCTCGTCTTACCCAACCATGAAATTTATTGTCATTTAAAAAAGTGATTCCACGGCACGCATAGATAAAATAAATATTTACAATTCATAACGAATATAATATTCTTAAGCTTCTGAAATAACAAACCCGGGGCGGCTCGTGCTGGCTTTCAAAGCAACGCCGCACGCCCGTGGTATAAACCGCGTAGTATAAACATTCCACACCAAAATATTTTTGTCGAGATTTTTTTTCCATAATATATAACTCAAATACGAATAAACATTGCGGCATCAATGATCTCACACAAGCATACACTGATGATTTTTCAATGTAAATTTCGATGAAATTAGTTTGTTTCTCAATACCTCCCACATCAAAAATTAAATTTATAAACTATTTTTACAAAGCACGTTTCAAATGTACTCACCGCAAAGATGAGATTGAAGAAAAACAGCACATATTTCACAAAACTTATGCCGCACCCCATTTTGAACGACTTTTATTCTGTTTCGAATAAAAGGCAAAATAACCGGCTGTAGGCTTTCAACGAACTACTTCGCGAAGAGTTACAAACGACCGCACGGCACGACGATCTAGAAACGACTGAAGTTGGACGGTTGAGAAACAATGCTGATGGAACGCAACGTGTGCGAGTGGTAAGAGAACCTCGACGCGTCGGTCTCTGACACAGAGAATCTATTATTAATTTTAGCAATTTTATCTAAGAGATTTTCGATGCGGCCAGTCGTTTTCAAATACATACTGATAAAATTAAATAAATAACGTATCCGTGGTTACGGCGAAACAAATTTTAAAATAAACGTTGCGTTATGTCATGTTTAAATAAAATATGATTCTACAAGCGATGTTATACAGGTGGGTGGAAGAAGTGATTTAGAAGGGACTGAGCGCATTGGGTCGATGTTCCGGTTCCGGTTTTTGAATACATAATATTATTCTCTTTTCATACACAAACAGAAAGCACTGTTATATTTCAAGTGTTATTGTTTATTTGTTTTATTCATATTTTTTGTGCTTTATGACATGTATTAATTTTGCTGTTGTATAAATTATTATAAATATTTTACGTCTTGTGCAGCACCGTTGTTTGACTTAAGACTAAATTTCAAATGTGATTGGAAACATAGACAATATTCTATTGGTCTCTATCCCTATTTTAAAAGCTGGCCAATTTTGTGATTCGAATCACTCATGTGAGCAACCCTTTGATTCGAGCGTTAAAAAAAATATATTTCAAGACGACTATATGACATTTTTATTTATATATTTTATCACTTATGAATATAAAATACATCGATTTGCCACTTACAAAGTACCCACCAAATAAAGCGTTTAGTGATATTGCTTATTATAATCAAATATCCTATTTCACACAGGTGCAAAAATAACAACTTTCAAAACAATAAGAAAAACTTCACTCTCTCGTACATGTTTAAATACTTACATTTATTTTTCATTTAATTTTCCATGTCTGCTCCCTAAAATAGAGCATATGGACTTCACGAGCCGCCGCCATGAAGCTCTGTCAGATGCCTTGGTCCTCGCCTTATCCTGTGTCAGCTACGCCGAGTAGATTCTGTATTAGTAAATACCTAACCTAAGTGATGTAAAGAGATACAAACTATTATCCACCATTTCTAAAAAGTAATACTGAGTATTAGTTGTTTTACTAATCTAACTAATTATACAAGGTAAAATGTAACTCATTTATGTGGTAAACTTATCTGATTTCCTGTCTAAAATATGACTAATATGACTATTAAGTGTATCAATATTTTTTATTTAGGCATGACTCCTTATGTAGTTGTAACTTACAACACACTACGCATTCATATGGAATACGAGTATGTGATATCCCGAGAAAAAGGTACACAGAAAATATCTGGAAATGTATGATATCGTGAATGTGTTGATATGGCGTCTTATCTATTATTGAGTGAAAGTACAACTTGACATGAGTAATAATATTACTAAATAGTTTGTCATGAAAGTATCATTACTCATCGCCTGGGGTAGCTAACACCCAAATTAAAACATATATATCACCGTGTACATAATTTTTATTTTACTGACATTTGATTAAATTAATTAAACGAAGGATTTTTAAATTATAAGTTATCTTTTAAAATCCTGGGCTTGTTTAGATTTGCTTTAGATCGTGTCCATTAGCTTAAAATTTAGAATTGCTTCAGATGGGCATAAATCAGTCTGTTTGACACATGTTTTACCATAACAATTACAGAACAAGCTACGTATTCGGAGTTTTTTTTTTAATATTGAGTAGAATTGGAATATTGTGTTGATATAAAATTTGACAGAGCATCATAGTGGCAATGTTCTGACGAAATGTAAACTAATTTGGGAGCTAAAACGCTGAATAAAAATAATTTTACTGTTGCTTTGCCTTTGGAGAAAAAATAAGAAAAATAACGACAATTTAAAATTCAAATAGTGTTTTTAAGTTAGTGGAAATACTGTACTACTATTCATTACGTTAGACAAGTTCCCAGAACTCATTTCTCCAATATACCAGTCGAAACTGATAGTCTTGAAGCTTCTTTTAACCCTTGTTTAGACCTAAACAACAAATTCTGTCGCCACTCTATCAAATTTGGACTATTTATATAATTAATAAAAAAAACATAAATATAAAAAACAAAAAATAATACCTAGTCATTCTCTTCTTCATCCTCGCAACCCTATCTGTCTTCCTCTCTTATCATTTCCTTATAAACACACTCCCTACCCCCTATCTACATGAATGGGTTTGACCACTTACGAAGTGTTATGCAGCTCAGTTGTCTCTAAACAGTGATGTATTGAGGAAGGCTACGAGTTAGTCGAAATTGCAGTCTCCTAAACAGAGGCGATATCTAACTTGATCCATGTAAAAACAAGGTAATTAAATAAATATTCATTATAAACAATACATTTTTATTTTGCTTGAATGTTATTTTACATAAAAAAAAAGAAATTCAAATAAAACGCCATTGTGAGATATGTATAAAAAGATTATAATTATGTAATTGTAGACATAACACAACATGATAAAATATTTTATAATAATTAATTATGTAATGATAACGTGCATTTATAATATGTTATTGTTTTCTTTGAGTGTAGCATGATATGTTTTGAATGTAGGAAAAAAATCGCCTAAGATATGTTAATATGGTGATAATTTGGTATAAAAAATGATATATGTATATGCAGGGTGCGGAAAAAAAAAGCTGACGGTTTTAAATGAAAACGACGACGAAGACCGTCAGCTTTTTTTGACGCTCCCTGTATTTTAATTAATTTCCAAGTTACTGGTTATATAATAGTAAAAAAATATTTGGTGACCACTTTACTCATTATTTACTTGTAAAACATTACATACTTCATACACCCGTATGCTTACCTCGTAAAAAAATATCTGCAATATCTAAAATATCTGTCATATACTTTGCGAATAAATTTTTAATAAAAAACTTTGAAAATTAAAAAAAAAACAATTTTAAACTCTGTTGCTCTGCTATTCAAATATTGTTCTTCACATTAAAAGTTTTTTTTTATTTTTATTCACAAACACGCAAATATAACAACATCTAAAATTATATTGTAATATATAATATATTAATTACTTATTGTCATATTACGACACAAGATACTCCGCAGTTACTGTAAACACACTCTTACAACAACCATAGATTAAACAACCAGTTCTAAAACATCGTTGACTTATTGTCTTTACTCTATGATATATATTTTTTTCACTACATTAAATTCATTAACAATTAAAATCATAATAATAAAAGAGAGAGAGCTGGACGATATGACTCTATTTATATTACTAAAAACACAACCCCAACATTCAAATGTTGCTTATAAGCTAATTATTGTTTTTTTTTACGATCACTAAAATTATTCATTAAAATATTCTTATTATTGTATTGTCCAATCACATAGTTGTATGCTTTCTTTAAAAAGTCTTCCCTTTTCATGGATTTTTGTTACATTACACTGGCATCAATAAATGTTTATCAACGAGGCTTACCGATTTTTTTTCTAGTGAAACCCTAAACTAAAAATTATATGAATGAAAGGTATTTTTTTTTAAATACACAGAGAAATGATAAATAATAATAAAAAAATTAAATACTTCATACAAAGGAAAATTAATCCTTAAAAGTAGTACATTATACAGGGAGCGACAAAAAAGCTGACGGTTTTCGTCGTTGTTTTGGTTTAAAACCGTCAGCTTTTTTTGACGCTCCCTATATTTTGTATTACCTATAATAATACACTACCAAGCTTTATAAATAATTTCTTATAGTAATATTAGTAAAGTAAACATCTAGACAATTTGTTAATCTTAATATATAGTAAAATAGATGCCTTAAAAGTATTAAAATATATATTTTAAATAGTATAAAAAAAAAAAAAAACAATTATTGTTTTATGTCAAATTATTAACAAAATTATAAAATAAACATTTATCACCTAATTTTTCATAAAAATTATTGTCTCTTAAACTTTACTTATAAATTAAGTGCAACCATGCATTGCAAAAAGGTCAATGATACTAAGAGTAGGTATACATTCAAAACCAATTTAAGAATTACGTTTTTTAATATTTTTTAATAATAATAGGGGGGGGGATTAATTCACAACACTTATATAGTCTTAATAATAATCTAGATATGCTTGAATAAATTCAATATAAACTTTGATTCGTCAGTAAATTAAAATTTAACATAAAGTAATTATAATTTTTTAAAAACAAACGTAATTAGATTTTTTATTTTGTTTGATCATTGATCCCAGAGTGAAAAAAATATGTTTATGTAACAAATTGCTCCAAAATTAAATTAAATAGTTTTTTCAATTGATAACAATGGCGTGCCGAGTTATAAAAATAAATTTGCATTAAAAAAATAAACTTTAAATATAACTGATTTATATAAAAGATAAAATAATAAAATAATACATAGTACCTTGTGCATAATGTAGAGATTTATAATCATTCCGCAAAAATGCAAGCTCTGTTTAAACCAAACGAACGAATCGTGACATTTTTAACATTGCTTAATTGCACCATTAAAATTCTCTCGATGCGTCAAATTTGAAGTAAATATAGAATATGCATTCGTTCATTTGGTCTAAACCGGACTTGAGAGGCAGTTAACGGGTTAAAACTTTAAAAATATAAAATTTAATATATTTGTAATGTAAGCAAGTAACTTAACCTAATACGATATGCTAAAAATATATTAAAGGTATAAAAAAGCTTTGTGAACATATTTTTGTGACCAAAACGGTAAAATGCTAGTATTAACCTATTAAATGCGCGTAATGTGAGCTTTGTAAACATCGTAAAATTGTGGTCATTAAAAAATATTTGTGTTTTATTTTGCTTACCAAAATAAAAAAATTGTAAATTGTTTTGGAAGACTCATAAGTATTAAATATTTCACTAATATATACTAAACTTAATAGCGTTTTTTTACTGTAGGAAAAATTAAAAAGAATTTTATAACATTGTCAATAGCAACCACGACTAACACTCAAAAGCTGCATTGAATACTGTATTTCATTTTAACATAAAATATATAAATAACAAAAAAAAAACTAAACAAAACATTGGTAAGGCCATTTGAAGAATGTAAGAACATTTCATGTAACATTCTCGTACATTCAAAATCTACGAGAAACATTAGTGCATCCTTATTATAATGAATGCAATGTTTATATTCAATAATTAAATCAACTAAATGCTTTTAAAAAGTAATGTGAGACTCTTGTTCATGAGAAGTGAAACTTCTTAGGTTCTGGAAGCAGTTGATTTTATGCATGCTGATATAAGAAAAACGTTTAACCTTTCCTTTACGTTGAAAGCAACTGCCGCTAGTCGTGGAAGTGGCCAGAATGACTCACTCCCACTCTCTTCCCTCTTCGTGAAGTATAAAAGAGTGAGATGCGAATACAGTGTCGCGAAAAGTTCTCAAGCTCTTAAAAAAACACCTATATATAAATGTAAAAATTCAACTTTTTTTTTGTTGATACAATTAAGCGGAAAATCAAATAAAGGTCTTTATATTGATATATTATTGATTTAGCAATCCTATAAATATGATAAATAACATTTCTTCCGATCCATAAATACTATTATTACAGCAAACGTATTGTCATACATGTTTTCAGACAATGGTTTATAATGCGTCGTCACGAGCGTGAAATGTAAGTATTTTTTAATGCGTCACTGTAGTGTAGAATAACAGTGCAATAAAAAAACCTTATCACATTGTTGGCTCTTGAATACTGGCAACACTCAAACGTTGTGTGTACTTTAATTATTATTATCTTTATTTTACATTCACTTGAAGCTTTCAACTAAGCGAATCGCGTCCATAAGGACACGGCTCACCTTTGATTAAGAATCGAAATTCGAAAAAAATCTATCAAGAACTTTCTGAATGTTTGTATACGCATCAAATAGAAAAAAAATTGTGTCCATAAGCACTCCAATAAATAAAAACGCATACGGCCGATTTACACCCTGTCGAATTTAGGTAAGAAAAATAAAACCTTAGTATATCGCTTCTGATTGGCTCCGGCCTCGCTTCAAATCCGACTTATCCAATCGAAAGGCGACAGGCTGCCGACGAGGCGCTTCCATAAACTCGCGGTTTATTTTTATGAGTGGCATTGCATCGCATGACGGGTACACGCTAGTATTATTATGTATGCAGATTGCGTTTGGCGAATCTTGCAATGAAATATTAATTTTATACTACAATGTAATATAGTTCATAGAGTTCTCGATCTATATGTTCTTGCTTCAATCCTTGATTAGGTCATATTCTAAAAAATACTGTTCATTTTTCTTTGAATTATTATTTTCGCGCATTTATTATCGTTCCAACAGGTATCTCAAAAAAAAAGATCGGTGTTCAAAACACTATTTTAAACATAATATTGAAGTAATAGATGTTACCATCGATAAGTAGGTACTTTGAAAAAGAAACTTACTTTTAAGACCGTCTATATGATTAGTTTTTAAATATTTATTCAATACGTACGATTTTTCACAAAAACAAACATTTTTAAAATAAGTCACGTTCAACAAGTGCCATACCCATGAAGACTTTGGGCGCCAATTGATATAAATGGGTAAATTGGTAAACCCACGACTTTAGTTTACTTTTATTTAACTTTAGCAAAATACAGAATAATAATATTTAATTAACACGCGTTAATATGCTGATGCCATGAGTCAGCCTTCTACCGCGCTTGCGAGCGGGTCGAGGCTGAGTCGATCCTACTTCTGGATCGTTCTCCTGGCTGTACCGCAGACTCGAGGCATCAGCATTAACGCATGCCATTGTTTCAAGTATAATTTTTAAATAAATAAGAGTAAACTCAAGTCGTGGTTTTAGCAATTTACATCTTGGTATAAATAATAAAACAAAAGAAGCGTTTCAAATAATCAATGTGAAAAAAAAGACTCTCATTATGTTCGTTAAGCAGTTCTAAAGATGTGTAAAATCAGCTACACATTTAAGACAAAATTAAGAATAAAGATAAAAAAAATCACACATTGTACAGGACCACTTAATAGTTTTGCGATGACAATGAATATTATATTAATAGAATGTCACCTTTAAATCGCCTAAATACACTTCGTTATATATAGGCCGATTCGTATATTTTTAGTTTCGTCCATAAAACGATCGGTGATAGGCGTCCGAAGAAGCTTTTCAGTGATGTCCCAGTTTAGTTGACGCTACACACTTCGGCGGATCAATATTTGCCTGGTGGAACGGGCGGCAGTAGGCTTTCGGCTCCGGGGGCGGCTGGTCCGGGGGCCGTGGGCGAATGCAGCCGCGGTGCCGCCGCCCTATCGGCCTCCGACCGAGCCAATGCAGCCGCAAGGTAGAAGGAGCACAGGATGCCACAGAACTGAAAAAAAAATAACATTACAAAATTGGCAACGGAACAACTGCGGATTGAAGCAAAAAAAATACCATAGAATGGTTTGATTTTTTCATTGGTGTGCGACAAGGCTGCACACTAGGGCCATTTCTTGCCACCCTTATTATGGACTTTTGTGAACGACTCTCATACTTCTGTAAACGAACATGGGATTGAATGTGAACAATACTCTCAATCGTCATCAAATAACTCATCACTGCAGATCTGCAGGTCGCAAAAAAACTAACGCAAATAATACACACGTTATAACAATGCACGGCATTAATCGAGTTGCATATCCAGCACTTCACAGCTGTTATCACACTATTGAGAGATTTTCAGATATTGGTGTACAAGTCACTGACAGCAGCAGCCTGCAGAGAAAACGAGCTTTCATTGAGATCGCAGCAGCGTCTTCAACTTCAAAAGCAATACATATCTAGGATTCGCAGGAACTATATACACACTCAATTTCAGAACAGGCAGCGAAAAATACCTACATGGACATTTATGATTGTCTCTTTCATTTCATCTACACTTTTAACACCATAATATTACTTTTATCCACAGAAAAAAGGATTAACGCAATAAATTGCCATCGATATCTCTAAGCTATTTAGATTTTTAGGAAACAGTTCGCTGTATTTCATAGACAGTGCATAAATGTCCACAGTACATAAGTACCATGTAAACATCTTTATCTACATAATATATTTATTCGTTAACGTTTGGTGGTATTTTCTAGTAGATGTTCGAAGAAAAAAGTTTTTCGGGGGTTGGCGGCAGGAGCTTTTAGAGTTTTAGACTAAGGGGAGACTCAAGGTCACCACCCGACAAAGCGCCGCCCTTCTGTCGCCAATAAGTAAGTACCTAACAACGTAGACATCTTTTTTATTCACAAAGGAGACTGTTTAACCTGACGCTTATAAATTTGAATCAGGGTCAATTCTGTAGTCTAATGACGTAGGCAGATCAGCACTCAAATGAAGCGATGATCCTTATTAGAATTGTGATGCATGGAATCATCATACTTGAAGTCTCCCGAATAATAGATTTTGCGCATCTTTCTATGTTGGTAAACGACAGAGTCAAATCAGGTTTTGAAAGAGATGGCAACCAACAATCATAACAAAATACGCCAAGCTCATGACAGGGTTGCCAGAGTACCGTCAAATCCCACACTTAGAACGAAGATACTAATCATAATTATAACACATGACAGTTATACATTTACGAGTACAAACTCTGTCGGCATTTTCCGCTAAATTTTATACTCTTATGTGTTTAAAAAGTGCATTTTTTATCACATCATTGTTTGATAACATGTTTTTTTTAGTATCTGGTTCGTATCTTAAAATACACCAAATATATTAATTACCAAATTTAATTAATTAACAAAAATTTAAACGGTATAATTTTACTATTTTATTCAAATTTCATAACGGTTCCAACATTCAAATAAAAATCTCTCGTGTGCAAGTACTTTATCTTCAATGTTATTTATTTACACTTAAGCTGTAGACTTGTATATGTTACTGTATGAATATGTTACTTGATTGCTCGAACTAAAACAAACGTGACTTCTTATACTGCTTATATAATACAAAAATATAATTTAATAAACATATTACTATCACCTAATTGATATAACAATTCGATACTATATAATATTCCTTCTAGAAAATAATATTTGTAAATAATATTACAGAAGTATTTTATGTGTGAGTGTGTATGTAAAGAATCGGTATATGTAATTGGAATATATTTACTCTGAATACACAATGTTACGCTAAATTTTACACACCATAAAAAAGTCATTCATCAGAAGATAAAACACAACAATAAGTCAATCTGATACGCGATAACTTCCAGCATGGGCGAAACACGCTTACTTGAATTTAGTACTAGTGTATTTGGGTCAAGATCTGTACTGGAAACTTATGGACCGGGGAATGAATGACACATGAAGTAATATGTGGGTGTAGAACTTAGATGTAATTCTGCACGAATCGGCTACAAGGTACCAACTAAGTACTGGACTGTTATAAATTATTTTAGCAATAGGAAAGTATTTTATTCAGATTTAATCGTTAAAATTAAGCAGAAAATTAAAAGACCACCAATAAAACTGGTACTGGGAACATAGATGGTTCCCGGGAGCCTTCGGGGCAAGAGCCCGCGAACCTGCATAGACTGCAGCAGCAGTACTAGAAAAATATTTTGGCGCTAATTGGTCGATTATTTATTTAGGTCGAAAAACTAACAGATGGTTTCTTCAAATCATTAAGCAGGCGCTCGTAATAAACAAACATTTCATTATTAGTGATACTGGTGTGTGTTTACGGTTTGCTATCATCGTGGATATCCAATAACCCACAGAAAGGCTTATCGTAAACATAATAAACCGTAAATCCAAAAGTGGATAAAGAACAATTATTTTTGGATGATACAAAGTACATCGCCTATGCGTCAGCATTACAAAATGCGCTGCTAGTTAAGGAGATGCTGCTATCAGTAATGCATTTATCAACAATAACTATTTAGAAACCATAAAGATAATCTATATCATAAGATGATATATCTCAATTTTTGTAATTAAAATGTCCTATATGCACTTGAGAAATTATAGCAATAAAACTATGATAGTTCGGAATATATATCACAATACAATCTTAGAATGATATATTATTTTACTACACTATTTTATCAACATTACACGCTTCTTAAAAATACCAAAAAATGCTAAAAACATCACATAAAGTAACATTAATGAAAAAGTAATATAAAGTGTTACTAATTAGTAAAAATATATGACAATTTGTTAAAAAGAAACGTCAATACATTTAATATCAAGGGGTGAGTGAGGTAGAGAAAAATAGAGAAAGAGATAGATAAGCGGAATATCGTTTTTTACTAAATATGCAATAAGTAGTGTCTAATCATATCAAGTTATAGTGAATCTTATTAAAATTAAACATATTTACACATTCAACATGCGTAGAATACTGGGTATACGATTATTTGACTTTGTAGGATTGACGAGGTGAGGATGTGGAAAATCCAGCTTTAAGTAATACATTTGTTTAATTAAATACGAAGCTATAGCTTGCTGTTACATGTACATCTTATAATGCAGAAGAGCATAAACTATATCAGCATATTTTCAGACTTTCACCGTTCTAGAAAGGCCGTCGGGAACTATACCTACAGCGTACTCGGCAAACCTCTGTAAAGCAGAGTTAACAAAGTGTGAGGCGAGGATTACAGCGATTCACATACCTGTGTGGCGGCAGTTCGTGACGACCATCTGCTTCATTTTGTAAAACGGATATGGAATGATGATAAATTCATATTTTTTAAAGCTTTTCTGGTGTTCCATACTACAACTCCTCCGCATGGCAGTTAATGTATCACCATACTATAGTTCTGAGTATATTATTTTATATAAAATATATTTTACAAAGCTATTATATGTTGACGCAATCTAAAATATTGTGCAATGTGTATGCAGGTGATACCCGAGAAGGTCAGCAATACTGTTATGAAGAATGCATAATAACCACCTACTGGTAATCGTATTAAATGGTCAGAATGCCATAACATTACAAAACAATGCTAATAATTATGATGTCATTATCATCCATATATATATAATCTTGTCGGAAACAACAGGGTCAGATCCTGTCTGCCCAGAAGTGGGCGACGTCGATGGCGTTACTTCTGGCCATATTAAAAGCTGAAATAAACCTTACGACGGCACTGGAATATTAATGAAAATGAAGATCATTAATTGATTAATTATATCTGATCAATTACAATAAAATGTAATAAAAAAATATAACATTCATACATAGTATATGACAAGTTATGAATAATTGAAAAATGATTAATTTCATTAAAAAAACATATAGTATTCCAACTGTATGTTTTCAGTACTATACTCAAGGAAATTTATCATGATTCCTAAAAATTTAAGTAAACAAATTAAATTTACTAGAATCCAGACTTATATAAAAGTTAAATTACTGAAAGTAAGTACAAGCTGGTATTTTGGCTTTTTGGTTTAGCCGTGTGTGGTGAATTATTTTCATCCAATATTTCGACCACCATTGCAGGGGTCTTCTTCAGGGTTAATGACTTTGTGATGAGTTGGTTCTAACTTACCTCCGCGAGGTCATGTCGGAGAGTCGTGTAAGATGGGTATGTTTCAAGGAGCGTACATCCACGAGCGTCATGATCAGCATGTTCTAAGGAGCATACCTCCACGAACGTCACGTCGGACTGTGGTTGTCCTTGCTTGTCTGTGCTTGTTTTTGAGTATGTGCTAGAGGTGGAAGCCATGCTGTTTTGAAAATCAAACAGTCATCCCTGTTGATGTCGTCAAGACATCAACTCATCACAAAGTCATCAACCCTGAAGAAGACCCCTGCAATGGCGGTCGAAATATTGAAAGAATAAATTTGCCACACACGGCTGAATCCGAAAGCCACAATACCAATCTGGCCGTGAAAACCTAAAAAGTTATTTAAGTAGCTATTACTTATTTAGGGCAAACATGTGAAACATCGAAAATTCTTATATATATATATCAATAATTTAGGTAAACACTCTAAGATAATTCAACATTTTGTTCAGTATGGCATCTTTATCCGCCATATCATCTCCAAGCATGGATCATATGGCCACCACATAATAACATCAGAGAACTCTGCTGGTAGGTCATTTGCAACGATCCAGCACAGCTTCGTATCCTTAAATTCCTGCGAACACATTTAACGGATGACAAGAGCTGCAGCATTAGTCATATAAAAGTGACTGAAGTTTCCTATTACACAGCTGATTTAAATGACCGGATTTTTCGGGTTGGTCGTCCTTTATGACCATATGGTCCAGGTCTCGAGAGCAATCATTATTGAAATTCAAATGTTACATTTTTTATAATTCAATTAAATTGAATTGTTTGCGTACATGTATATATTTTAAATGTACTGCGCATATTCTTGATGGACTACAATGACATGGAGTAGAGCGAAGAAGCGTCACATTACAAGGGAATGACTAAAACGTGAATTCATAAAGCAAAACTCGCATTTGCTATCCATGATGTCATTCTCAGAATTAAATTGAATGGCTAGTCGAGAAAAGATGCTCTTGACTACAAAATTCAAACAAACTTCAACATTAAAAACGTTCAAGTCATGCTAGAGTTTCTTTAGCATTATGAAAATTTGGAATATTTTAAAATCAATTTTTAGGATATGATTATACAATATTACAAATATCAACGTAAAGGTTGGTATCTCAAAGTTCTCATTATTCTATTCAAATAAATCTGTATTATACGCTAAGTTCACGAGGGGCTTGCCAGTGGTAAACCCAAAAATATATTTTGAAACAGGTACATATTTAAGGGCAAATTTGAGTAATATTTCCAAGAATGCAAGCACAAAATAAAATATTTAATATATATGTTATACCGTAACATAATATTCTCGTTAGCAATATAATTATTATATGAGATATCATTTTTATTGTGTACCTATTTCATTTTATGCAGCCATCTAATTCTTAAATAAAATTTGCTGGCGGGTATAGCTCAATGGTCAAAGCGTTTGCTTTGTAAGCCAAAGTTCGTAAGTTCGATCGCCGACGGAGATTAAAAAAAATAAAAATAATCGATTTCTGAGCTCTAAAATACCCCCGGTTGTTGTGAATTTGATCCCTCACCCGTAATATTCCAGTCATAGCCTATTAATTGAAATTGGTGGTAGACGAAAGTCGTCCCGTGAAGACCGCCCATTTATAGTAAATTCTTGTAATAATAAGGATGATGCGTGGCTGTAGTCTATGACGTTGGCGGAACAACACTCCACATACAGCACTTAGATGCAGCATGGTAAGCGTCACACAATTCCAAAGATGAGACTTAAGAATTACTATCACTGTCGGTATTCTCCTGTAGGCGTTTACATAAAATAAAATAAATCTATCACTAGCCCATCAGTATCAAACGAGCCAATGACAATTATGCATTATATGTCAATTATGATATATTTTTAAATTGTTGATTAAAGAAGAGTTGAATTGGTTTTTTGGCCACAATGCGAGCCTTTTTTTCAAACCTTCTAGCTCCTATCATACAAAAAGACATCGGAAAACAATGGATATAGAGTTGTGCTGGGTTTATTGACAATTAACTGGCAATTACGATTCTTGGTGTTATTAATGTGTCGGTCACATGCCCCATCTTTAGCACGAATATAGATAGTGCCGGTTTTCAGAGGGGGGCGAGGTCGGTCAACCGCCAGGGGCGCCGAGTGGGGCAAAGGGCGCTGAGGGCGACTTAACTTGCTTAGTATTTTCATATTGCGCCTTTTCAATTTTTAATATTTATGTGGATTAAAAATAATTGCAATGTTTGACATGAAGCAAATATATTATTCCAAATATCCGCACAGTTTAAGAGCAACGATTTGTTATTCGGCGAAGTAAATATGAAGGAACAAAACATTATGTCAATACAGCATTACAGGATCTATTTTGGCACGTCCGGGTCTTCTTCTTCGTGTCAGCGACGTCAAATTATTTTTTCCCAATATCTGGCAACATCGATAGCTCGTGTGTTGCCCAGCATTAGGTCCTGAGATGTGCAACTTGTTGGGCACATGGAGCAGCATCGTAGGTGTGAGGCGGTTTGCAGGTCTCCACAGTCGCACAATGGTGTCTCTCCCTGCCGAAGCATTCCCCACCGCTCGAGGTTGTCCTTTGTTCTACCAACTCCGGTTCTTAATTTGTTAAGGGATTTCCAGGTCGGCCAGTCAAGGCTCTTGCCAGTTGGGAGGCCTTCCTTTTGAGTAATGAAATCCTCTGGTGCGATTTGTTGCCAGAGTTGGAGTCTCTCATTTTCAGTGCCGGATGTGAGAGGTTGTGTGGATTTCAGAAAGCTGCTTCGAGACTTCAATCTTGGTGTTGGAGGTATCTGATTATACAAGCAGTGGGACGGTTGGTTGATTGCCTTACGCATTTCTTCGGCACATATGACTTTGCGTCTTATGTTCGGTGGTGCGATACCAGCCAAAGGGTATAGTTTAGAAATGGGTGTTGGTTTGAGGCAGCCTGTGACGACTCTGCATGCATCATTCAGGGCAGTATCCACTTGATTACAGTGGGCTGATCGACCCCACACTGGTGCCGCATATTCTCCGGCTGAGAAACAAAGTGCTAAAGCTGAGGTACGAAGAAGGGGTGGTTGCGCTCCCCAGTGAGTGTTGGTCAGTTTGCGGATGAGGTTGTTCCTTGTTGCAACTTTCTGTTTGGTGTTGCTGCAATGACGCCTGAAGGTGAGGGTGCGATCTAGAGTGACTCCGAGGTATTTTTAATGGTCGCTATGTTCCAGTACTCTACCTTCCCACGTAACACGAAGCTTTCTGTTAGCTTCCCTGTTTCTAAGGTGGACACAGCAGACTTGTGTCTTTGATGGGTTAGGTTTGAGATGGTTGGTTTCGTAGTAATGGGACATTTCGTTGAGTCCCTGGCTTAGGATGTCCTCAACTTCTTCAAACGTTACTGCTTGTGCTGCCAAACCTAAGTCATCCGCATATATGAAAGACTTTGTGTCTTTAGGGTCTGGGTACGTCCGGGTAATTTAACTATTCGTAAATTTATGCATAAAGGTATTTTACAACCGCCTCCCCGGCCGCCCTTTTGTATTACTATATGGGAGCTTAAAATATTTCTTTTCGGCAAACGGTCTTTGAAATATACCGCTGTTTACAATCGCATCATCATCATCATCAGCCTGTGTCCGTCCACTGTTGAACGTAGGCCTCCCGCATGAGTCTCCATCCTCTTCGATCCTCCGCCTTCCGCATCCAGGTCACTCCCGCTATTCTTCTTATATCGTCAGTCCATCTTGTAGGGGGTCGGCCAATGCTTCGTTTGCCAGTTCTTGGGCGCCATTCCAATACTTTTCTTCCCCATCGACCGTCGTCTCTTCGACAGATATGACCTGCCCATTGCCACTTGAGTGTGCCTATTCGTTGGGTAGCATCCACTACTTGAGTTCTTCTGCGTATTTCCTCGTTTCGGATTCTATCTTTTAGCGACACTCCGAGCATGGATCTCTCCATAGCACGCTGGGTGACTTTTTATTTTATGGGTAAGACTTGCTGTCAGATTCCACGTCTCTGCGCCATAAGTTAATACAGGAGGACGCATTGGTTAAACGCCTTAGTTTTAAGGCATTGCGGAATTTTCGCTTTAAAAATGTACTTTAGTTTTCCAAATGCTGCCCATCCCAGTTGTATGCGCCTGTCGATTTCTTTTGAGAAGTTATTTCGCCCTAGTTGTATTACTTGTCCCAGATAGGTATAGTCGTTTACAACCTCTATTTCTGTTCCTCCAATGGAAATAGGATCAAAGGTTTGTGAAATATGACTATTAATCATGGCTTTTGTTTTATCCATGTTCATTTTCAGACCAATTTTGTTCGACGCTTCATTGAGGTCGTAGAGCATGTCTTGGAGCTTGTTAGGTGATTCGGCTATTAGCACTATGTCATCTGCAAATCGGAGGTGAGAAATGTACTCTCCGTTAATATTTATTCCACATTTTGTCCAGGATAGCAGTTTAAAAATATCTTCTAGGGCGTTTGTGAAGAGTTTTGGAGATATAACATCTCCTTGTCTAACACCTTTGTTTATTGAAATATTGTTAGTGCTATCATGGAGCTGGACCATCATTGTTGCAGATTTGTAAAGAGATTTTATTATCTCTATATACCGATAGTCTATTTTGCAGCGTTGTAGTGAATCTAGCACTGCCCAAGTCTCGATTGAGTCAAATGCCTTTTCATTGATCTTGATCATATCCACACGCTAAGACAAATCATTCAGAAAACTGAAGAATATAATCAGCCACAATCGCATATCCCTAATAAAACTATCCTTTTAAGAAGTGTTATTGAAGAGACGATCTTTCTACGTTATGAGTTAAACATTTTTTCAGATTGTCACATGCTACTAAGTTTTATTTAAGATATTTTATTTTATTTTATTAAAAATAATTATTTGAGTTAGTTTCATTTAGGTTCAATTAAAGCAGTACGAGGAATGGTTATCGTATTTTGGATAAAAATATAATTATACACACTTCATTTTTTAAAATGAATATTAGGAAATATTGCATTGAAAATAATGTCATAAAACAGCATAATTTACGGATTTATATTCGTATCTATGTTTTTTTTCTTTTTGACATATTGTATTTGCAGCATATGGACACCGCAATATTCCGTTTCAAAGTTCTGTTAGCTCGAATTGTCTATGCCTTGTCTCAGAACACCTGTATACTCTGAGGTCCACATGGGATAGTTCCCGGTAGCCTCCAGAGCAAGAGTCCGCGAACTTGAATGCATGAACGGCTGTAGTACAAGATAAATATTTAGGTGTTCAAGGATCAGAGTTTTTAAGAAGATCGGACGATCAACCCGACGCTTCTGAGGCCTGGACAATTTTTGTTGTCTTTAAGGAGTGGCGCAACCGTACCGGAGCATGTATAGAGCTTAGATTTTGTTAAATCGATTTTTAAAAATCTAGTCAGTATTTGAACCAACAGGAATGGATTAATATAAAAAAAAGATTTACATTGCTTGAAATAGTATCAACCGGGAAACTTTTTTTTTTCCTTTTAAAAATAAAATTAATCAAAACATATTTAAGGTCCACAATGCAACAAAACAGGCTTTCTACTTTGGAAACAATGTCAATTGAGAACGAAATCACATAATTTTTAGAAATTTCATCGTTAATTTTTTGAGGATTTTCAACCTCGAAAGTGAATTTTTGGAAATATGGTGTTTATAATTTTAAAATTAATTTTAATTAAAAAGTTAATAAATTATAAATATTTAGTTTTGATTTACAATTTATTTTAATGATTACATGTTTCGGCCTTCCTGAAGACCATCTTCAATTTATCATTTATTAAAGATGGTCTTCAGAAAGGTCGAAACATGTAATTATTAAAATAAATTGTAAATCAAAACTAAATATTTTTAATTTATGATTTCTTAATTAAAATTAATTCTAAAATTATAATTATGCAGTTTCACCAAGTATTGTCAGTTGATAACCTTAATATGGTGTTTGTTAATTAAGTGGTTTTTTTATTTTATTTCCTTTTATTTATTTTATAATTCAATTTATTTTTGTATTTAATCTGAGCAGAATATTTAGTTGACTGATTTTTATTAATTTATCGTTATCTTATACATAATATTTGTATACATAGTATACAATAAATGTATTGGTATCCCCTGCAACACAAAAAAAAAATAGGGGGCGCCGGATTTTTTTTTGCCCTGGGGCGCCGCAGGGTCTAAAGCCGGCACTGAATATAGACATATAATTTAGCTAACCAGATCCCTGGTGGCTACTTTTTGTTTATCGTGTGCTCAAATATGAAGCGAATAAGGCGAAGTTGGAATCAGTTGGTATGACTACACATTATACGCTCGAGATACTATCAAAGTCATATTATAACAGCGTTCGGAATAAATTATCATTTACTTTGTATGTCAATGTAAGCTTGTGAATTCGCATAAAATCGTTAGTTTTATCTTATCAGTTAATACTCGTACATATAACACAAAATACGGAGAGAAAAATCAACACTATTTTCTGTTGAGTGATTTGTATTGAGTTTATTTGCTAACTTGGTAAGTGTAAATATATATGGAAAAGGTTCACCAAATACATCATCATACAGGTATACCCGCCTATAAGTATGCAACTTTGATTGCGATTCTCCTAGCTTTCAAGTTATCCTGGTGCAGTAACACAATACACACTTCGGCAGGTTATCGGATACTAAAAAATAGACGATGTTTCCTACAGTAGACGGAAGAGCTATAGACCTGACACAATATTACAGCAAAAATTTTGGTAGACCACGAACGCCTGGATTACTCCAAAAGATAGTCTAACTTTTGGACACAACCACGGATGGAATACACTACGGGCTAGTCACATAAAATACTGATATTATAGCTCGATATATCCCTTGCACGCTGGTGCCGACCCTCGATATACAATACGATCTTTCGTCTCTTATATTTGTTCGTTCGTCTGATTTGCATACATAAAAGCTGTTAGTGTAAGTCTAGATTTGAAAAAAGGTTGAAAGCGCCTGCGACAATATGATAATAATATGCGATGCTATTAATTTTAACGATGACGACGTGCACGGGGCCACGTGACCCGCGGTGTTGTCATCTGCGGGAAACTGCTCGCCATGTCGCCATGATGGTCGGAACTCAGGGTCATCCTCCAGTGCCACAGATTTCTATTGTTCAACAAACAGCAAGGTTCTGCGACGTCATCGCAAAACACAGCGATCAACAACCGACTGACAAAAATACTCGTACCATTCTCGAGAGATAAACCTATTGATCCGTGACGCATGAAATATATTTGCAATTGTATTTTATAGAACCAAAAATAACTCTGTAAAAGAGACGACTTTCGATCGGGAAGAAAATGGCGTGCAAGAACTGGCAATCGGAGCGTTGGCCGACCCACTGCAAGATGCACTGACCGTTCTAATACGAACCCACCACTAAGGGGTATCTATCTCGTATAAAAAACTAGTTTGCAAATCGATTTTATGTGATAAAAGGAGTGTAAAATTTATATTTGATGCAGTGCCGGCTCTTGACCTTGTGGCGCCCCAGGGCAAAAAAATGTCAAATTATAATTCTCTGAAATTCTATATTGAATAATAGAGCACTACGCAAATTTAAATATATATAACACATTAAATTACACCACCCTCAACAGAATAATTCAAATAATGTACCTTTTTGCAAACAATAGATTTTTAATCCCTACCCCAAGCCGGATGCAAGTACTAAAATATTGTTTACAACTACGGCGGTCAAAGTAAGTTACCTATTAGCGACAATATGTAATAAAAATATCCGAAATGCCGACAGAGTCATAAATGGGTCATAAGATTCAAAGTGCATTTTTTGTTTTCTATTTGAACAATGTTTGTTATTTCATATTTACTTCTTCGAAAACAATTTATGAATCGATGTTCAAGCAAGTGTCGTGAATGACTGTTAATGCTTACTTCGCTTACTATGCTTAGATCGCACCCTCACCTTCAGGCGTCATTGCAGCAACACCAAACAGAAAGTTGCAACAAGGAACAACCTCATCCGCAAACTGACCAACACTCACTGGGGAGCCCAACCACCCCTTCTTCGTACCTCAGCTTTAGCACTTTGTTTCTCAGCCGGAGAATATGCGGCACCAGTGTGGGGTCGATCAGCCCACTGTAATCAAGTGGATACTGCCCTGAATGATGCATGCAGAGTCGTCACAGGCTGCCTCAAACCAACACCCATTTCTAAACTATACCCCTTGGCTGGTATCGCACCACCGAACATAAGACGCAAAGTCATATGCGCCGAAGAAATGCGTAAGGCAATCAACCAACCGTCCCACTGCTTGTATAATCAGATACCCCCAACACCAAGATTGAAGTCTCGAAGCAGCTTTCTGAAATCCACACAACCTCTCACATCCGGCCCTGAAAATGAGAGACTCCAACTCTGGCAACAAATCGCACCAGAGGATTTCATTACTCCAAAGGAAGGCCTCCCAACTGGCAAGAGCCTTGACTGGCCGACCTGGAAATCCCTAAACAGATTAAGAACCGGAGTTGGTAGAACAAAGGACAACCTCGAGCGGTGGGGAATGCTTCGGCAGGGAGAGACACTATTGTGCGACTGTGGAGACCCGCAGACCGCCTCACACCTACGATGCTGCTCCATGTGCCCAACAAGTTGCACATCTCAGGACCTAATGCTGGGCAACACACGAGCTATCGATGTTGCCAGATATTGGGAAAAAATAATTTGACGTCGCTGACACGAAGAAGAAGAATGCTTACTTCTCCGAAAAACAAATCTTCGTAGTAACTAAGTGTGGGAATACTTGGAATCTTTTTCTTCATTTCTAATTCCACAGTCTACGAAAGGGCACAATAAAAAAAAAACTTAACAGGTTGCCCTTAGCGCCCTTAGATCATTTGGCGCCCTAGGCCGTTGACCGACCTCGCCCCCCCCCCTAAAACCGGCACTGATTTGATGATACACTTAACTCTGTGAATGTCACAATGTTGAGGCAGTTTTAAATCAATAATCTTTGTTCTTGAAAGCAATAAAAATGTGTTATCTCTAATAACAAAGCTTTAAAATGTATTGATTAATTTCAACGACTAAATTATACCGTTTATTATCTCGCTTTAAATATTATCTTAAATGCAATTGTTTGTTTTGCAGATCGAAGCGTCAATATTCAACTTGTTGAGTGTTTAAATTTTTTGTTTGGTGACAAAAAAGCAGACTATTTGTTTTCAACCGCAAGAATGTTTTCGACAAAATGTCACGCCGCGTAGTTTGACCAAAAAGTTGAGAAAACAAGCCAAAGTACTAACAGAACGGTTGCTTTGTCCGCCTGCCCTTCGCGACGCTGACCCACTAACCGTCATAGAATGATTCATTCCAAATTTTCGACAAAGCACGTCTTTGCACTCAAGTACGTCGTATCATATCAGCGGATCGCATGCTTTATTATTCGCAGTGCAAACCGCTAAAACATTCAATGGAAAAGCATTAATCATTAGCGAGAATGATGGTAATTAAGCATTCATGTGCGATCGGGGATAATCATTCACATGAAATTTCTGGAATGAACGTGTTATCGCACGGTGAACTGGCATAACGAAACAGGAAACAATGAATTAAAATCATTATGAGTGTTTATCATTGATTGAATCATCGCCATGTTATTTGTTATTACACGCAAACGTATATAGTTTATTGCAAACGTTACGAATCAGTGAACAAAATGACGTTGCTGTTTCGTAGAATCGTAAGAAATAAAATAATTTTCCATTAACATTTTACTGGTTTATGTTGCATATGATTTTTTGAGAAATTTAAACAAGTATTCAGAAAGTCAATTTATTCATTTATCAATGTAAAAAATATATTTTTGTAGTAAATAATATACTAAGAATGACTATATGAAAAAATTAGTGAAAATCGCCTTTTTTCGGAAGTTTTGATGAATGAGATATGTATATTAAAAATGTTCCAACAGCAGATCGTTTTTGATGCGTAGATTATATGAAAGAGCTTCACTCTTATAGTGTTTGTAAGATCAATGGCAATGCTACAGAACATTTGCACATCATTTAAGACCTGAATATTTAGAAGGGTTTAGCTCAATATTAACAATATATATGTGTCAGAGACATTCGTTCCTTATATCAGTCTATTTGGTTATAAATACGATTATAGTTTTAATCTGGCTAGCATTAAGTGTAATGGACAAGATATGAGTATATACTGTCTGCGGTTCGAATCTCACATCAACCGTTTATTGTTCTCTGATTAATTAATGAATATTTTCATATCACATGGTATTTTGCTATTACAGCCAACCTTCGAATAAAGCGCGTTTTTTATTTGTATCGGAAATTTTTCATAGTGTTTGCCGCGATTTTTCATTAAAGGCACCTTCTATGTTGCTGCTTTGGGTTGAACCGCCTCTCAGACTGCTAAATACATAGTCCAGACCTCGGTAACTTCGGACTAATCATCCAATCTAATGAAAACGTTATAGGAGGGTTGGGTTTACTGTATTTCTGATTGCATTATGTTAACCTGAGGATTTTTTTCTGCCAACTGGCTTATATAATTGATTTAGATACTTTTATTCAGAAATAATCTAATTAGGGTAGTTATGTCATGACGCATATTTACGCAGGATATGACATCAAGAATTTTTCCTTGTTCGAATAAAAAAACATTGACGTATATGTAAGGAAGATATGAGATTAATGTTTCGTAATGTGCGGTTTGAAAACACTTATTTTGTTATTTACCAGAATCGAATGGTTTCGGGTCATAAATGTACAACTTTATTTTTATGTTCCAGCATCATAAAAATCGAGTGATCGAGAAACATCTAGATGTTTCGTTGGACGTTTTAATGGGTCATAATAAAATGCATTCCCAGTAAAGTTATACTCGTATATCTGTGGCAAGAAAAATAAAACAAGACACATTACACAACTACACATCCATAAAATATTGCGCACTTAATTTATACACCAACAGATTGAAGATATGGGCATATGGCCACCGCATACAACCGCCGGGAAGACTAGTCCTTGGTCTCATTCAAAATCACCTATGCAATCTAAACTCTCCGGAATACAAAATCTATATTATTAAGTTATTTTCATTTATTTAAATATAACGAGCGATACGAATTGTAAAATTGTTCAATTTTTAAAGAGAGACATATTCATACATTACATTAAAAAATATAAATGTACTAGTCACATAAAAAACGACGGCCATCCAAAATGACAACAAACCATAGGATGAAAGAAAAGGTCACAATTGTTTATGTTACGTAAATTTTTGAGGATATGCTTTGATATCAGCATGATATAGCCCTTGCTGACTGGTACCGAAAACCTCGATGTACAATATTTCGTCTCTTATTTCTGTTCGCTTGTCATGTACATGTATGTGTCGTCATTTTGTAATGTCGTTAGGAGGACAAGTTACATAGATCGTCACTGGCGGCGCTGTGACAGACCACGGCGCCGCACGGTGTTAGTTGTGTGCCGACCGTCAGAAGGTCCCATTATGGCCGGCCCGGCATGTTATTCCGCCTGGGCCGGAAGTTTGTAAAGTTTATCGTGAATATATATGTGCTTCTGAAAAAGTTTGTGCGCTGTTAATCTGCTCCTCATCCTGCTACCACGCGACTGAATAACTACCTTTTTTTGTTTGTTATGAAAGAATATTTTTATACTGCTTAAACGAAGAATACAATTATGTTGCTCTTTCAGAAAACACTCCTTGTAAGCAAATGGACACCAGTACTCTATTAAGGCATTCGTGGGGTGGTCTCTTCTTCGACATGCTAGGTATGTTTTGTGAGGACAGTTTGATTATCCAGACGCTCCATAAATCTCTATGTAATATTATGATGTTATTATTAAAGCACGGCAACGCGGAAGCTGCGAAGATGGCCCGTGTAAAACAAGCAAATAAGAACCAGATACAGAACTCTCGACTAAAAATAAGATATTCCCGACGTTAATGGCGGCTCGGCAAGGAACCTGACACGACACATGCAACACTATTTATAATTTGAATTTAAAACTGCTTCTGCAGCAAAAGATAACGAACACAGAAAACCAGCATAAGCGCACATACTGATGTATCCTAAATTATACATAACCTCTAAAAATTATTTAATCGAATTTTATTCAAATAAAAGAAGCATAAAAAGGCATAGACAATAATTATTATTCCACGTGATTTACCTACCAGTATTTGTAAAACGAACATGAATTTGATAGTTGCTTGTTTTATTTTGAATGGATGGTTAGAATTAGAATAATTTACTTACATTATTGAATACATACTCGTAAATTAGGTTAAATTCATTATTTTCAGAACACGAATATTTTTTAATTATGTGCAGTTATATTTAATTTTAATAGGTTGATGCAAAAGTTGTGACCGTTTTTTACATATACAATTGAACTTTTTTATTTGTATTATTTATTTAATCAATTATATAATTTCCATCAGTTTTTATAACCTTCTCCTACCTTTGAAAAATGTAGTAAGGGATGTTTTTACCTGCTCTATTGTATTAAAAATATATATCTTTTTTTTTGCAGTGATCGGAATAAATGAAAATACAAGATCTGTAAAATACGGTAGATGCTTGATAACATCCCAATTCAACTCATTTAGCTTGTGTTGGGTCATCATAGCCACATGTGGTCGCGCGTTTTCGTGATGATGACCCTACACAAGCTAAATGAGTTGAATTGGGATGTTATCAAGCATCTACCGTATTCTCCAGATCTTGTTCCTCTCTTTTCATTTATTACGATCACTGCAAAAAAAAATTATAAAAATTTTGAGACAATAGAGCAGGTAAAAACATCCCCTACTACATTTTTCGCATCAAAATCCACGGAATTTACACTTATGGTATTAATAAGTTGATAGAAAGGTAGGAGAAGGTTATAAAAACTGATGGAAATTATATAATTGATTAAATAAATAATAGAAATTTAAAAAAAAAGCTTAATTGTATATGCTCAATGATCAAATCCACAGATAAAATAAAATACCTGGGTATATTAATTGACAGTAACTTAAAATGGAACATGCACACAGCCGAACTAGTGAAACGTATACGCAAATGCATCTACATATTCATTAGACTTAGAAACATCCTATCTAGAGCAGATTTAAAAATGGTTTACTACTCCATTGTCCAATCTCAACTGCAATATGGCATTGTTGGCTGGGGAGGAACATACCTAAATATCACCAACCCCATTAGAACTGTACAAAAACTTATCATTAAAGTCATATTAAAAAAACCTCCCACTTACCCAACAGAAAGCCTATTCAATGAATTTAAAGTGCCAACGGTAGATTCATTATACCAAAAATATACTCTTCTACAGACAATAAAAGAAAGGAGAATTGAAAACTGGAACACTCATCACTCTGCTAGGTATATACATAATCTACTAATACCAAAATTTAACACACAACATGCAAAGAATGGTTACAAATACAACGGAATAGTGAATTTCAACAATCTTCCTCCGGAAATAAAAGCGATCAGTGACATGAAAATAATGAATAAAAGGGGAAAACGGTTCTTCAAAATTATAAAAATCAGATCTGACGTAATTGTACAAAAATGAGAAATAAATGATATATATATAATTTTTTTATTACATTATAATGTTACTATTATTAAAATGATAATAATGTAAACCTCTCTGTATATGATTCAAGCTAGGTACTAAGTAGTAGTTGTATGTATATGATCCAAGCATAATAAGTATAGAATTTATATAAATTGTATAAAATATTTATATTGTTAAAAAGGTATTGATTATATTAAGTTCATTAAAAGATGTCTGGTGGAAATTGAGACTTAGATGGGTCGAGGCTATTAAAGAATCGAAATATATATGTAAATGATGCTGAAATTGTCACTTCGAGTATAAAAAATTTATAAAATTTAATGATATTATTTTATATTCTAAAAAAAAAATATGTTATTATGTAAAAAATGTGAAAAAATAATAATATAAATTATGCAACACTTAAATCAAAGATGAATCCCACGCCACACACAAGATCTACCTTTAAGTGGCGTGGAAAGCGAATTTCCAAAAAAAAATAAACAATAAAAAAAATAAAAAAAATGAATGTAATACTGTCAATAAAATCTTAAATGTATCCTATTATATTTGATTAAAAAAAAATAAAAAAAAAATGTAAAAAACGGTAATAACTTTTGCATCAACCTAATAAATAATAGACTTAGATTCACTACGACTTCTATGCGTTTAAAAAAAACTAAAATTCGATTACCTTTAACTCTCCACAGCGTACACTTCTATAGAGACTTTCCTGTATGCAGTTCGTCATATAACGAACCCTTCTATAATGAATATTTTGGGTTGAACCGACTCTTAGGACTAAATGGTACAGGCCTCGGAGGCGTCGGGCTAATCATCCGATTTTATTAAAACGACACGAGGGCTAATATTATTTGAAATAAAAAAAAACATATTTTTTATAATTGCTAGTTTTATGTAATGTACGAGTATTCAATATAACAATGCTTTTTCATTAGAGGCAAAGCTCATAAAATAATGTAATAAAAAAATACTAAACGTCCTTACAAGGTTGCATTACATGAAATTTAGCTCTCAAAAAGGACACGCTCTAAACTCTCAAATATAGTTTGAAGACACAAATTACGAGATGTTACTTTTTACATGAATATCTAACGACGTTATAAAGACCTTAATTTCCAAGATGGCTGACTACACAGTAATGGATATATCAATAGAAGATGCAACGAGCGATTGTCTAATTTATAGAGACTATAGAAGCTATAGAATTTTTATCATTTTGCAATTTTTATCAATTTTTATAATAGATGCGAAATAGATTTTTTTCGCAAATTTCAGAAAATATGCAAATAGATACTAAAATCATTATTGTTACAAGTTTAACTATATTTACTGATTATTATTATTAATATCAGTCAACTTAACTCGATTATCGCTGGGTAGGTTTTTCCTCAATTTTTCTGTAAATGATCTTTGTAGCTGTAACTTAGACAATTCCTGAATAATTCAATTTATATTTTAAATATTTTAAGTATTTATATTTGAAAGTATTATAATTTTTTTTTTATCAATTATTTGTGTCTTATTATAAAGAATATATGTTAAAAATATATTATATAGACGCTAAAGTCATCTTTAAATCTCCAAAACGGTAAATCAACTTTGAATGCTCTAAAATGCTAAAAATCAAAACTTTTAAATGCTCCTAAACGCTAAAAAAGAAAAAAAAATAGACGCTAAAAATACGGGTCTCTACTAATATAATTGGCTTAATTAAATTATGTGCTTTGAAGAAACGTTTTTACTTTTCCTTACTAAGTAGTACTATGAGTTTATTTAATAACGTTTACATGGAATGAATATGCTTACGTGTTGAATGGGAAACCGGTCCGAGCGGAATATGTTGAGAATGTTTGATTAAAAAACAAATTGCATCCATGAATAAAATTATATTTAGTATTCATAGTATACACAAGAATGAAAGCCCATGATATTCCCACAGTAGAAACTATTCGTTGGAAATGTAATAAGAAATAAGTGATATATATATATTTATACAATTAGTTATTTACTCATTCTCGAACAGAGACCAATTGCAATAAATCGAAAAAAAATACATTTCGGTTATAAATAAATCAAGACGTTTCAAACATCAAACAGTATGTATGATATTTGAAAAAAAAATGTTATGTACTAGTTTTTGGTAGCCCAGTGAGTTCAGGCCACACAAGCTGATGCACGAAAAAATGTATTTTTTTATTATCATTATTTTCATATTATTTTTGAAAGGATATGCCTTTCATAATTATTTAAAGAAAAAATCGGTTTACCCCTCAAAAATAAGTAGCATTTGAAATGCTCCAGTACGTCGTTGTTTTGATTATTTGTAAAACCTGTATATATTGTAAGACCGTCAGCTTTTTTGCCGCTCTTGTATAATAAGGATTGGAAGCGTATGTATTTCGCAATTATAGAACTCAGTATTTTTTGCGACTTTTTTATACGCGATTATTATTTTACGCGATTTTTTGAACGATTCCGTTACTTTTGAACGCATTTTGCTCGATACTTTTTTAAGCAATATTTGTTTGTACAGATTCATTGAATAGTATTAAAATTGAGGTATTTTTATGCGGACTTTCTGGAACCAATTATCGCGTTCAAAAGGATGATGTGTACAAGAAAACATAATACTTTTTGATCATTATAATACACTAAGGTTTTCGCCGTTATATTTTAAAAAATAAACGTGTTATGGTAGGTACTTGTGCGAGAATTTAAGTAACAATTTTGAATTTTAGTATTTTCAAAAAATATACATATTCTAGATTGATATTACATATCGACTATCTTAAGGTACAGTTATAATTAAAACAATTTTTTGATTCGGAAATATTGAAATTTTTGCTTTATCTTTTATATGTTTAATGCCGAATCAGTCTGTTAACTTTACGTAATCTTCTTCTTCTTCGTGTCAGCGACGTCAAATCATTTTTTCCCAATATCTGGCAACATCGATAGCTCGTGTGTTGCCCAGCATTAGGTCCTGAGATGTGCAACTTGTTGGGCACATGGAGCAGCATCGTAGGTGTGAGGCGGTCTGCAGGTCTCCACAGTCGCACAATAGTGTCTCTCCCTGCCGAAGCATTCCCCACCGCTCGAGGTTGTCCTTTGTTCTACCAACTCCGGTTCTTAATCTGTTTAGGGATTTCCAGGTCGGCCAGTCAAGGCTCTTGCCAGTTGGGAGGCCTTCCTTTGGAGTAATGAAATCCTCTGGTGCGATTTGTTGCCAGAGTTGGAGTCTCTCATTTTCAGGGCCGGATGTGAGAGGTTGTGTGGATTTCAGAAAGCTTTTTTCAGAAAGCAACTTTACGTAATAATTCAATTCGTTTTGAATATAAAAACTGCAAAATTCGAAGCATCTATTTCTATGTATAATCCAGATGGACGCTTTATGTGAGACAATATAATTTTGGTAAACAACATCGACTAAAAACAACTATGCACTAAAGTGACTAAAGCGTCTATAAAAAAAGAACTTTAATGCATTCAAAATGCGGCTGGGTTAAAGTTTTCTATGGCAGCATTTAATTTTGTTTAATACCAACCGTAATAAAAAGTAATAATAACAAACAACTACATACCTACCAATATAAATACTCGGTCGCAGATGACAGAATGGGATCATCGTAATAATTCGCCGATTACAGCGCCGCGCGGCGAGCTTCGAAATTGGATGGTAATAATAATAATAATTTTAGGCACATACTGGAAGTTCTAGTTGGTGCGAGATAAACGTTGACCTTGGACGGCGCCGGGCAGACGGCCGCCCTTCAAGGACAGATGACATCACTCCTGCTCTCAAAGTCCTTTCTATGCCACCCCAATGTCTATCCCCCCTAAATTCCCCTCTGTAATAAATATAGCCATAAAGCTTTTATGTACCTATATGGGTGTTGAATATTACAATGCAAATACATAAGATGACCAAACGCCCTTTTTTTGAAAGGACAAACCTTTATATAGTATCTTCCTTTGGAAAGAGTAGTTTTTCTCGTCATTCGCTAGGTTTTCTGCTAATTTTTAGAGAGAAAAAAAACATTTCACATAAATATGACAACCTGTTTTTTTCACCATTTTCTTTTAATATGATTTCATAATTTATATTTTACCATTTTTTTTAAAAATTTATATTTTATTCTTAAAAAGCTGTTTATATTTAATGTTTTTTTTAGTAGAATGGAAAACTTTCTGAAATTTATTGACAGTTCTAGAAGATTTGAAAATTCGAGAAAGGTTGGGTATATATTTGAATTAATATAAACCCTCTTCTTCTTCGAGTCAGCGACGTCAAATTATTTTTTCCCAATATCTGGCAACATCGATAGCTCGTGTGTTGCCCAGCATTAGGTCCTGAGATGTGCAACTTGTTGGGCACATGGAGCAGCATCGTAGGTGTGAGGCGGTTTGCAGGTCTCCACAGTCGCACAATAGTGTCTCTCCCTGCCGAAGCATTCCCCACCGCTCGAGGTTGTCCTTTGTTCTACCAACTCCGGTTCTTAATCTGTTTAGGGATTTCCAGGTCGGCCAGTCAAGGCTCTTGCCAGTTGGGAGGCCTTCCTTTGGAGTAATGAAATCCTCTGGTGCGATTTGTTGCCAGAGTTGGAGTCTCTCATTTTCAGTGCCGGATGTGAGAGGTTGTGTGGATTTCAGAAAGCTGCTTCGAGACTTCAATCTTGGTGTTGGGGGTATCTGATTATACAAGCAGTGGGACGGTTGGTTGATTGCCTTACGCATTTCTTCGGCGCATATGACTTTGCGTCTTATGTTCGGTGGTGCGATACCAGCCAAGGGGTATAGTTTAGAAATGGGTGTTGGTTTGAGGCAGCCTGTGACGACTCTGCATGCATCATTCAGGGCAGTATCCACTTGATTACAGTGGGCTGATCGACCCCACACTGGTGCCGCATATTCTCCGGCTGAGAAACAAAGTGCTAAAGCTGAGGTACGAAGAAGGGGTGGTTGGGGTCCCCAGTGAGATTAACCCTTCAAGTACGACATAAGATTTCATAAAAAGTAACGAAATAAGTCAATGAAAAATAAAGTTGAATATTTAAGGACGATTTTTTTTATGTGTTTTGATTGGTCAGTGCTGCATTTATATTCACCTTTAGAACTAAATTTTAAAAATCCATTATCATTTTAAAAAAAGGGCAAATTTGAAACGGTGTAGAATGACCCACAACTCAATACATATCGTAAAAAAATAATTGATGAAGGAATGTCGTAATACGAAACAAAATTATATTCAATATAGTATTCGGATAAATCCGCATCTCGTACTGAAGCGACGTGTTTTTTTCAGGGCGTGGGATAAATCCGCACCTCGCACTTAAGAGCAGTGTAAGTTGGTGCGGATATATCCGCACCTCGCATGTATAGGGTTAATAATAAGAGGTCAGATTTTTCCAGACAGTTAACATGTCCTACATACCTTAATTAACCCAACTCAACCTAATCTAACCTTATTGAAAACACCTGTATTAAATTAAAAATATTAATTTATTTTTTATTCAGACCAGAAATTGATTCCTTGCCAATATAAAGGATGAGTCATTCAGTTGTACAAATTGGCCTGATGCCCCTCCAGCACAATGACAGTCAGGTTATGAACATGAACTGGTGAACAAAAATTATTATCTGCCATAAATTTAATAACTAAAGTAGGTATTAACAATATTTTTTACATTGGTTTTTTATTATTTATTACGTGGGACCAAATATTTTGGATTAGCACAATAACATTTTTTTTCTCACCTGCTGTAGGTAAGTGTTATTCGGACTTATGTGGTAAATAGTTTTTGGAGTTACCTGCAGAACGGCTTCATTTATGTAAATAAGAATTTATGAAAGAAGATTCAGGCACAGATTTAAACTTGTTGACCAGGGACATATACTGATCAATAGATCAACGTTTGAGTAGCACTGACATAAGCTAAATAATAGTTTTTTATCTAATAAATATTTATTTATTTACATTGTTTTTACATGGATCACGTAAGATATGGTCTCTGTTTAGGAGACTGCAGTTTTGACTAACTCGTAGCCTTCCTCAATCTATCGCTTGTCAAGAGACAACCAACAAATGGGGGAAGAAAGAAAAAGAATCTACGATTTGTCCAAAATACTTGATTACAATTAATTCATAACAGTTACTTTATGAGGCATTAAGTTACTTAAGAATATTATGCACTGTTGGTTAAACTGGTTTTCTAAGGTCATCCTAAATTTATTGTTATCAAAGAAAATAATGAAAGTATGACATGAAAGAATACAATGTTGTATGTTGAAATTCTACACCTGGCGTATTTCCTTCAAATTAATGTTGTAATTAAAGATGTTTTTAACATTTAAAAATATTAATTAGTATGTACTCATTATTTGATACTTGTGATTCATGAGTGCTGTAATATTGAAACGTAGTTTACATTCAATATAACCTATATCAGTTGTTTTAGAGAATATAAAATGGTTAAAAAATAAATAGTTTGTCCTTGCATCAAATCAAACATATATGAATGCTCTTGACTTGCTCTCAATTGACACTGCCTTAAAAAATGTGATTTCTTTAAAAAATCCGAGTTTTTTTTTTCTTGCTTTCAGCAGTAATAAGTGTCTTTATTACCAATTTGATTAATTTTTTTATTTTTGTTTTTTGTGGTATATTTGCCCATTTATACCTATCACACGTATCCGTGTATCCGGCACCGTCAGCAAAATATGCATTGTAAATGGCGACTACACGGATCCGTGCTTAGGTTTAAATAGAATATAAACACGTAAGTAGTTTAAATGAAATTTATTACAATTTTTTTCGCTGTCAGATCCACTAAAATCATCATCGCTATTTATTTCTAAAATCTCAGCCAACACATCGGAATCAGTGGATTAATCTTAAAGACACTAGGTTTTTTCTTTTTTTCTTGGTATTTGTTTCATTTTTGCGTTCAGACCAAAATCATGGTTGAAAAATATTTACCTTAATTGAATAGCGAACAAATACCAAAATAAAAAGTTTTCAAAAACCGTCACTAAATACGTTTAAAATGAATACTTTATTACAGGAAACAAGTGCAAAAACAACTCTCGCCAGCAGGACTGACGTGTTTGTATGTTGATGTGCGCGATCACAGATCCATGTAGTAGGCATGCGAGGTGTTAAGCTTCTTAGTGCTAACCTTTTAAGAAGCTCTGCATTTCAAAATGTACCAAATGCTTTTTCATTCCTATGTGTCAAAACAATGAAAGCAATACATGGTTTTTAATATAAAACAATATTAATAATAATACATCATTTTCTTCAGATTTGTGTGAATAATATCAAATAGATTCTGCCTATCAATTGAGTTAACCCACCCTTTTAAACAAATAATCGACATCTAGGGAGCATCAAGCTAATCATCCGATAACCCTAAAATAAACATTCAAATATGCTTCGAATAATATAACAGGCTTCTCTTTAAGCCAAGGTCTTTTGCTTTTAAATGTTGCCAAAAAACTGTACTTGGTATGTGCTTGGGATTAGGATCATGAAAGCTGAAATGTGTAGCAGTAATTTCCACATTTCCACTCCAGGATATTTTTTAATTATAGCACACGTTTATAAACACGTTCTTCCATAGATATATTTCATAGAATATATATACAGTGGTACCTCGACATACGAGTTTAATTCGTTCTGCAACCTTGCTCGTATTTCAAATTACTCATATCTGAAAGCAAATTTCCCCAACTTATCAAAGATGCTTTTACAGCGAGAGCACAATGAAATTTGATTCTCTGACCGTGGTCGGAGGATTCACGCGGGAAAGCGTCACACGTGGTTCGTGTGTAACCGGCCGACCCGCTAAGCTGATATCTCGTATCTCAAATTTTGCTCGTATTTCAAAGCAAAAAATTGCTCTTTCGACGGCTCGTATCTCAAAAAACTTGTATGTTGGGGCACTCGTATGTCAAGGTACCACTGTACTATATGATTGTGTCATGAGGGAGGTCTTTATTCAACAGTGGACGGACACAGGAAAATGAAAAATATATTATATCATGAAAATCATATCTTACCTGTAGTAATCCAGCGCCTAGACCGCTCAGAGCGACATTCAGCAGCAGTGTGTGTGTTGTCTGCTTGACCGGGTTCAGGCAGCCACTCTGATGCATGTTGCCGCAGTCACGTGCTCCCGAACCGGCCGTCCCAACAACACAGCAGGACCAGGGAACCCCAATCTCCATGTAATCCGTCAGCCCGCCAACTCCGCAACATTCCAACTGGAAAATACATAAAATTTATTTAAAAATAAATTTAAAAGTAAGTAAGATTCATCAAGATATAACTAAATGACTTGTTCTTATATCCAAATTCGACTAGCAAAAAGTTGTTCACATACAGTTTATAATTTTATTGAGTCCCAAATGGAGCACTAAATAAATACTGTGATTGATTTTCAGTAAAAATAATTCATAAATTTATTTATTTATTAAAACTATGCAAATAAATATTCATATTTAATAAGTGCAATCTATGATTATACATATAATATTTCTTAATTTTTTGACTTCATAGAGTACAACAAACAAGATACTGACAAACGGTTTATTTTTATCTGTTAATGGTTAGACTTGTATCAATCATTGAATGAATTTTAAGAAATAGAAAAATTTACATTTAGAAGTCTCTAGCTTTTGGGTACAACTAATTACCTCGATTTTTATTTAATTGCCTAATTTCATATTATGCAGATATTCTCTTACTTTGAAACCCTTGCAGATAACATATCGCTTATGTTAAATTAACATCTCGCATTGAACACTTCATAAAAATGATTTTTTTCTGTATTTTTTTCTTCAAATGTAACCACGATAAAGCTTGTATATTTCTATAAAACATTCCTGTCTCAATCTATAAATTCCTCGTATATAAGTAGTAATTTAACACGTTTAATGCCACCTAATGTTTTAAATGCATTCGACTCAGAGGCGCCATATAGGTCACATTCACTGTTAAAATTCCATTGAATTGTAACCGCTGCTGTACAGGGACTTTGTCACCGGTGACCTACGTGGCGTGAAACGTGCTAAAGCTTTTTGCCTCCTCAACAACAGCTGCTTATAAAGAATTGCTTTATCGTGAGCGATATTCTCTAATTACATAATTTATATAAAGGTTATCACCTCGCTCTGTATTTTGTCCCATCTCTTGATGGCAAATTCATTTTTGGACTTGGATGCCAGTTCAAAGTCTTCCTGCACAGAGACGGTGAGGTTGCTCTTCATCTTCTCCATCACCACCACCGACCAAATGCAGCAACCAAACTCTGATAACACCACCATTATTAGCAGAATGGCAAACTGAAAAAACAAAAAATAATCATAAATATGTGTGAATGTAAATATATATATAAATATACATTAATCATATTTTAAGGATTTTAACCCTTTAACTGCCAAAAGCGTCTTAAGATGCATAATTTTCTGGGAACGGGCGCTGCTCATACAAAAATTACATCTTAAGATGCGCCGTTTTAAATGACCAATCAACAATGCACAATGAACAATTCATTTGATGATTATGGATAAATGACTGCATGGTACAGCCATACATGTACCTGCCGGCAGTTAAAAGGTTAACTAAATGTTACATTTTTTATTGAGACCCAGAACTTAATTTTTTTTTTTTATGTAAACACATATACAGGAGAATACCAACAGATGGTGATAGTAATTCTGAAGTCTCTGTGGAATTCTATGACGCTTACCATGGTGCATATGGCTAAGTGCTGCATGTGGATTGTTGATCCGCCAACGTCATAGACTACAGCCCGATATTCACGCATCATCCTTATGGAATTTACTATGAATGGGTGGTCTTCACGGGACGACTTTCGTCTACCAACAATTTTAATTAAAAGACTATGACTGTCATTTTACAGGTGAGGGATCAAATTCACATCAACCGGGGGTATTTTTATAGCTCAGAAATTGATTAAAAATCCTTTTTTTTTAATCTTTGTCGGGGATCAAAACCACGACCATTAGCTTGCAAAGCAAACACTTCGACCATTGAGCTATAGCCGCCGGCATATGAATTATAACGTTTTAATTTTTAATTATGTAATTACTAATGAACCAAATTTATTTCTCACCAATATGATGTGAATTCTGTGCAAGTACCATGCCGCCCTCCATCCAATCCATGACAGGAAACATGATACGAGTCCAATTATTATCAACGTTATGGCGGGTGCTAAAATATAGTTGCCAGTAAAGTGATGGTAGCTCATCAGTCGGTATAAGAGAACGCTGTTGATTGCGACCATCAATATTCCAGTAATCTAAAAATAAAAACAAAGAATTATTATTTTGTAAAATAAATCAATTAATAATAATCTAATTATACTAAATGTTTGTATCTTGTTGAACTAATCACATCAGGATATCAGGTTCTTTGGTAAAACAAGTTAAAAAACGATATAATGAAAATCTATACAACTTTAGAAACATCATTAGCATAAAACCAAAATTTTGACGATAATATTTTTTGTAAACGTTTTAATAAACGAAACAGCCTCATAATTAATTCAATCAAATAATCCTGTACGTGAATTATCATATAAAGTTTATTTTTATATAAAATCAAAAGGTAAAATACCGATAAAACATGGATACATATTACATGAATCTTTCTTTTTTTTGAGGGTGGCTAAGCACTGTATATGGGGTTTTGACCGGCCAAGGTATTAGAGTACACCCCATCATTAATTTTATAAGGACCCACTGAGAAAAGTTGGTTTTCATGAGATGAAACTAATTTTAATTGTACTTTAAAAAAAAGTAAGACTTTAAAAAAAACAAATTGGCTATAGTTGGTATGTTATGATTACAAATTTATGCAGAAGTTAATCAGTAAGCATTTTATTATATTTTTCATGGTGAAATATTATGTATAAAATATTAAAACAAGTTAAAAATTAAAATAAAATATTCAGAAATAATAAGACGATTTTATTAATTAAATTCATTGATGAAACTTACAGCAAACATGAGATTATATGACAGCACCAAATAGCGCAAACATCTTGTAGAGAGAGACATCTTCAATTCAATTTTAGAATGTTCTTAAATATTTAATTCTCACATTGATTATTTTTCAGTGATATATAATTTAATATTCTGTTATCGTTAATAATTTATTTTCTGATTGTCATACTTCATAAATGAAATATGTTTTCCATTACATATTTCCACTTTTGATTAAATTTACTTAATATTTTTTACAGCATATCTAGAACCGGTGTAATGAACCAAGACATTACAGTTTATTAATGACTGAGAATCATTATCAAATTTAATCTAAATTATCTTATCATTCACTTGAAAGAGATAACAGTTTCCTATGTTGATGCACTGAGCTGAGACAACCTGTAATGACAAATTAAACATAATATAATAACATGAATTAGGGCGTAACTATTTAATCAATAATTGTTTTATTATACTTGTACATTAAGGTGTTAATACATTATTTGTACATTTTGTTGTAATCAATGTTAAATATAACTTGTGAGCAACATAAATTCATTCAAAACATGTTTGTATACTTGATATGCGTATGGGCTGGCTTCCTGTTGTTGTATTATTGCACAAGCCACTTACTTTATATTATTTGTTCATACAAGCCACAATACATTTTGAGGTTAAACTTCAAAAAGATGATATCACCGCCCATAACAATAATACTAATAAAGCAACCGTACTTATATTATTCAATTAGATTTCTGCAAATTATTAATTTTGAATACCTGTTTTATACGTTAATTGAAACAACAGGGAAACATTAGACGCTTCCCTAAAGGAACAAAAATAGACGTCAGTCAAATATAAAAATACATTTTGTATACAAGTAAATAAGTAATACCAAAACATAAAAATTAAAAAGCATAGACCGTGCGTAACGATTTTTCAAGATGTAATTTATTGTAAGGTTGTAAAAAACGATGATGCAATAATATTATGGCATCATTGTTTATTTATGTTAAAATGTAACAATGAAGAATTTGATATCGAAGAAAAACTTTAATGATCAATTTATACTTTATTTAAAAACCAAGTTTAGTTTAAAAAAAAGTTAAATTGATTTGTGTTTTATTTATTATTGCTTAATTATTATGTGTTTTCAATTTTCATATTTATCCCTTTATTGTGGACGGGTATACAATGTTTATTTTGAATGTATGTTTCTGAATTTCATGACAAATAACCGAACACTCATATTGTTATTTTCAACATTGAATTATAAATTAAATAAATTTTTCATTGAATATTTTAGGAATAGTCATAAAACAAAAACAATTCACCGAAATGAAAGTAAAAATATAAATTTTAAAATAAGTTAAATACTTTTATGAAAGTTATTTATTTTATTGTTTTGGACAATGTCATATTCAAGCAAATTAAAATGTTTATTCATGCGCATTTTAAAAAATATATATTAAGAATTTCTACAATAAACACTTTTATTCTTATTTGTTCGCATTTTTTACGCAAAAAAACCATAATCGATATTTCAATTTTCAGTTTTAATAAAACTCATGGTTATTTTTGTCTTCTTGTCCAAAGTAAAATAGTAATCTACTAGTGGTAGGTATATTTTGGACACACTGTTTTTTTAAATTTTATTTAATTTATTTATTTTTAAATTTTCTTGAATTAAAAAAATCTCACGGAGATATCATTATTGGTGGACAAATAATTATACAAATGAATATCAACCCGTGTCCCTAAAATTACCCCAGAAAGCTAATTATTTTAGCATTGTAAATATTACAAGGCCGGTAAGTTGTGTACGCGAGCAGCTCGTGTTATTGTCAGCCGGCAGTAGATGGCGTGTATTGTGCCACGTAATTTTAACTGTCAGAAGAGTTAATATTGTAGTGGAAACTCTTAGTATTTTCATGTCCTAATTAAAATGGGATCCTCTCAAAGTACCGAGGTTCCCGGCGGAGGGTCCGAAGGATATCACGTCTTGAGGGTAACGCCACCGTTTTCTTTCTACTCTTCCAGTGTCTAACCTTAAAATATAATGTTCTAATAATTATTTGTTTTCTAGGTTCAAGATGGTTCACCGGGACAAAAAGCCGGGCTGGAAGCGTTTTTCGATTTCATAGTCGCAATCGAAAACACGAGACTTGACCAAGACAATGACACTTTGAAAGAATTGTTGAAAAATGGTCTGGAGAAAAATGTCAGAATGTCAGTGTATAGCAGTAAAACACAAACTGTCAGAGAAGTCATCATCGTCCCCAGCACTACTTGGGGAGGTCAGGGACATTTAGGTGTCAGCATTCGATTCTGCTCCTTCGAAGGAGCCAATGAGAACGTGTGGCACATTCTGGTAATTGAATAATTAACTTCATGTCAAAAGGTGCTCATTCACCATTATTGAATACGAAAAATCCAAAATAGGGTTTACTCATATTATCGAGAACCTTGATTTAAGTACTGATAGAAAATTAATTGTCATTTGAATAACTTGTTCCTATAAAGTATTTATAAAATCAGGTACCTTCATTTTAAGGTATCTAGCTTTAAAATGCTATGAAAAATCGATACATACTTTATGAAATAACAACTTTAACTCATGGATAAAAGTTCAGAGTATTATTTCTCATTGTAAAATTTACTGTTTCATAATTTTCAGTTTTTCTTTGCCACTCTTGGCAGTGATATCTTACAAAAATGTTTTCATGTAAACAAATATTTTGAGAACCAATTCTCCTTCTGGCTTAGAATAACTCTATCAATAATTGATCCACGCCTAACCCAACTTATTTTTTAACAAAATCTAGGTCATCAGTAGTCATTTTGGCTGCTATCAGTAAAATTTAAAAAAAAAAACGAAAATCTTTTAATGAGAAATGTTAATATCATATATTACATTATTGATTTTATTAAGCTTGGTACATTATACCAAGTGTCATTAAATGCCATTTCTTTAACATTTCAAGCAAAATGTGACTGTTTTAGGGTTAAAGTAAATCAATGGATTAGGTATTTTTTGTGTCTTAATTGTTTAAAATTTCCAGCAGCATTCAATAAAAAAAAACCTTGCTCACCCATTTATATCTTATGACTGATAAGTACAATGATATTTTAGGAAGTCCATCCTTCTTCGCCCGCTGAGCTCGCCAGCTTGAAACCATTCACGGACTACATCATCGGGGCCGATTCCATTCTGCATGAGAGTGAAGACCTCTTCACGTTGATAGAATCTCATGAAAATCGTCCCCTGAAATTGTATGTTTACAATACAAATGATGACACTTGCCGAGAAGTTGTCATAACCCCCAATAACACGTGGGGAGGAGAAGGAAGCCTGGGTTGTGGTATTGGATACGGATACCTCCACCGAATACCCGTGAGAAGTGTAACGGGGCACTCCACAACAATATCATTCCCGACGGTGCCTATGCCAAATGTTGTAAGTATTATTAATAAATTTACTAAATAAGTATATATTTTTATGGTATACGGGTATAATTATGAATAATATATAAAATCTACCTTACATCTATTTCACATAGAGGTATACAATGTTCTACTAGGAGAGTGTTAATTATGTCATTAATTAAGATTCATTAATGACTCATAAAATTAGTGCTACCCGATAAATGTTTCTGACAACAAAATAATGTGATTCAAGATAATAAGGACTTTATATTAAAATTAATGACTTATTGTTTCCATACATTACGTATAGGTATTTGAGTTACGAAAAGACACTTCTAAAGGTTCAGAATTAAAAAAATATGTTTTGTTTGAATGATAATTAGAACACCAATCTGATGTTGTATAAAATAGTTTTCTTTTAGGATAAGCTTGGCAATCGTGAAATATACTAATATATTATTTAAAAATATGAATGCATACATTATGTATGAAACTTAACTTGGCTAAAGGGTTGCCAGAATGGAACACCTGTATATACAATGCATTATATCGCTATGGCGGCATCGATTTTATGATTTACATTTTATTGTTAACTATTTTTTTCAGTCTGCAACAGGACAGTCCGTTGCGTCATATCCGAATGTAACCAGTAAACTTGCAGAGATGAATATTAATGAGCAGTCTGCTGGTCAGCCAACATTCTTCACTCTGCCACCAAATATGAGTTCTGCATCAAGCACGGGATACAACCCCGGTATTCCTCAACAGAGTGGTGGACATCCGGGCCCTAATGTGACCCCATCTAGTTTGGCTGGTGGAGTTAGTTACCCGCCGCCTCCGTTCCTGTCTGGTGTTCCGATGGTCCCCCAGCAACAAACTCCTTACCAAGATCCCCAATTCGCAGCAGCCGCATCATTTTCAAATAGTAAGCACTGAATTATTTAAAACAATCTTTTAAAAAAACTCAGTTTGTAGCATTGGGCTATCACAAACTGCAGCTAATAAATTTTAAGTATTAATTTATTTTCTGTTTATTACTGTCTTTCAAGATTTTTGATAGCGTAGAGCCAAAAGAGAGACTGCCATAATGATTAATTTTTATAACAAACTACATAATTTTCTACTTTACAATTTGTTGTATGTACACTGAAATGTGGTATTTGGTTGGTTTTATCAATTATAATAAGGGCCCGTTGCTGTAATGACAGATAAACTGAATTTATTTCCATAACCATCCTTATCACGCCTCAGTGTGACCATTGAAACAAAACTGCTGGGGTATTAAAATCAGGATGTATGATTATAAAAGAATAATATATTATGTACTTGTGTACAAATCCCAAGAGTTAAATTATGTTACCGTATGGTCAAGGTTGTCCTTAGGGGTTTGCATATAGTAAAATTTTATTAAAATAATTAAACCGAAATTGAGTAATAGTTACAATGTTCCGGTAGAAAAAGGACCTTAGTAGGGGTAAGTACACAATAGCAATCATCGTGACTAGTCGCACTCGTCCTTGGAGGGTCAAACATATTCTATCAATGTATTTACAACTGGGTAAAGAAATGGCATTCGTTAACTAGGTCTCAATACAGCATAGGACATTTAATTTTAGTGATGACAATTCCTCTGCATATCTTATAATAAAATAATTATATTTTTCTTTTTCCAGCAGGAGCAACTGGTGATACGCAACCTAATCTTGGAAATATTGCACAAGATCCAATGTTTTCAAGTAACATGCAAGGACCAAAACCGCTCCCGAGCTTGCCGGGTCTTCCCATGAATCAGCCACAGCCGTACATCCCGATGATGCCCAGTTACACTCAGCCCCCTACAAACTTCTATAACCCAAGTTTACCTGGCCAAAGTGCAACTGCCATCCCAAACATGCCCCCGATGGGTGCTCCGTATGCACCAGCTCCCATCTATAGTAATGCACCTGTGTTAACCTCTCTCTCCCTGCCCGGGATGCCGCCCATCACCGTAAGCGCAACCCTACCGGCGACTTTTGAACCAATGTCTCAGCAGCCGATCGCCACCCAGCCTCAGATGCCATCATGAAGTGTTATCATTAAATAAGCATTTGGAATACTTTTTTAAATATTGATATTTCTCACTCTACTTGTACCGCCGATTCACAGAGTACAAGATGGACATTTTTAATTGCTTTATGTAGCGTTTGGTCGAAAATAAAAAAGGACGACGAGTCAGTATGTTATGAAGTTTTCTGCACCCCCGTAGAAAGCTGAATGAAATTCTTTTATTATTTTTTCATGCGGAATAAATAAAATGCATTTTTTTAATAGAGGACAATTATTTTTTCTTTTATAAAACATTTTATGTGCAAATATAATATAAATATTAATAAAAAATGCTGTGTTTTCATTATGTTACGTTTTTAAATAATACATATTAAATAAATAAATAATTTTTGACTTGTGCACAAGATCCGGCTTGCACATCATGTTTTCTTTCAATACTAAATGTAATCGCAAACTAATCTCATGAACGGCAAGTGCTCTGTGGCTCCAAAAATATTAAGAAACATCAGTGTATATAATAACAACCCAGTTGGCTACTGCAATATTATGGGACAATGTAATGGTGGTGACTATAGATTGTTGAAACCTTAAACACCTAATAGAACATCATTGTTTATTTATAAAGGATATGGCTTTGAAAAATTATCCAAAGGTAAGGGGTTAATAAAAGTAGAGTATTAACATAACACAAAAAACTTTATTGTTCATAAATAGTTGTATATTTCACATGGCTTCAAAGTTGATTACCTAGATCTTTATATTAAATGCCACTTACCTTTTTACAATAATGATGTAACCATTATAAAAGGTTAAAAACAAAATCACCAATGACGTATCCATGGTCATTAATGATTGAAAGTGACCCAAGGCGTCGATGGCAACCACAGCAAAGCAAGTAGTGGTGTTATTATTTCTAATTAAATAACAATTGGTATATTTATATTTACAAAAGTTGCACCTATTCAGAATCTCACTACTGTCAGGGCTGGTGATGAATCCCGTGAAATTAGATGATGATTTCTCTGTCACCCAACTCTTCCTCACTGGGCAGAACAATCAAAGAGGGATCGACTAAGTTGCGGTCTATCAGAGGGAGCCCTTGGGCTTCTCTGCGGCGGAGCTCCAGGAAAGCCTCCCGAGATGCCCAGTTCCTTAGTTGCAAGTCCGGAGTGTAGGCCCAGCCGCATCCTCCAACTACAAGGATCAAGGAGACGGAGAAGAAGTACGTTGCGTGATGGTAGTTCGTGTCTTCCTCTTGGCTTTCGGTATCGAATCCGTAGCTAACCCAATTTTTGTTCTCAGTCGGAGGGTCTGCCGTCGTCGTTTTCGGCGTAGCGACGGTGGCTGTGTCACTGTTTTTCTTCGAGGTCGATATGAGCCGGACATGGCGCACGACCTGAGGAATAACTGGATTCCTCAAGCGCAATAATGAATTACGGACCAACGCAGCCATTTTTTCTCGTTTCTCAAACGAATAGACAACGAATTGTCAAAAACACGAATTACATAATAGACAAATGGACTTACATCCCCATTTACACTGCTTTTGATTGGCTTTGTGATTTTTCTTGTATCTTTTTACTTAAAAACTTAAAAAACATAAAAATGACATGAATATACAATTAATGCGATATAATTTAATGCATAGTGTTTTTTTATTTAATTAAATATGTTCTCCTACTCTTCTCATAAAGTGAATACTGTAAATTTTAAAAAGATAAAGTGCCATTGATAATGATGTAATGGCTTTTAGAGAAATAATATGGAGTGTTTGATATCGGAACCTCTTTGTATTATTGATTATATACTTAACGCATAGATTTCCTGTTATAATAAATCTTTATGGGACAAATAGAATGTGGAAGTAATATGATCCAACCTCGAAGTGATTACTGTAGGAAGGAATTCGAAAAAAGGTTTTTTCTTAAGCCCCAAAACTCCCTCGTTATTTGACTGTTGATTATAAATGTAGTCAATTAAATGTTTGACAAGGACCTGTAAACATGAAAATAAAAACGGGCTAAGAAATACTAGTATAATTTATCTTACAAATAGCAGCAGACGGCTCAACTAAAAGCCATAAATACGAACCCAGATTTTTATACCGTTTTTCTCTGAAAATAAGACCCGGTCTTATGGCCTTTTTCGCTATAAAATTAATATAAGACCGGGTTTTTTTTTTTTGAAAAACACAGTATGTACATATGTATATCATAAGTGTTTGTATCATGATAATAAAAAACCTTCATTATTATTGTTGCACAATAAGTTGGCACCAGTGCAGTTGTAGCTGACGTTTACTTGTTTTGTTTGAGTTGTTTTTATTTGAACGCGGAAGTCTTCATTATTAATCCAATTGGATTGTTTTTTTTTCTATAGACTTCTGCTTGACTTTAATTTATCCGTTTCAACAAACTGCCTTGGTAACCTCACATATAAATAATGCCTTCAGTATAACCGATCTGTTTTTAACACGGCAAAATAATGTCTTCGAGAGACAAAGGCAATGGTAATAAGGACGACCACATCGTGGAGGTTAGTATCAGTATAATATAACACCCATATTTATTTATTACCAAATTGTACTGTGTCAATATATAAATATCTTTTTTATTGTTTGCTACAGCTATGTACAATATAAGTTACCTACAAGTCAGAGATGGACATTTTTTGTAATATAATTCTTTTAATTGACCATAACACTTCATAAAATCAGACTAACACTTCACTATAGTGTATCAAAGTCAAAAAGGTGTATAAATATGAGTTTAGTAATATTCCTCAATTCTTATTAATTTCCTAGAAATGCAATCAAAATAAAGTATGTTTTTTTTTGTTTGTAATGGAGATTTTTCTTATAATGTTTGCGGCGACTTTTCATATCACAGTCCATTCTATGTTATTATTTTGAGTTGAACTGCTGTAAAAACATAAATATTTACCGTTCATAGAATCCAATAACTTTATAGTTTGTCGTATTTAAAGAATGAAATAATAAACTAAAACTAAAGCTAAAGAAGAAAAAAAAATGATACTTCAGACAATATTTAGATATCGTAATCTATTGCAGACGCTTGCAGAGGTGTTCCGATGCTTCATATGCATGGAGCAGCTGGTGGACGCGCATCTGTGTCCCCACTGCTCCAAGCTGTGCTGCTATGGCTGCGTGCAGCGCTGGCTCACGGAGCAGCGCTCTCAGTGTCCTCACTGCCGAGCCGCCCTGCACCTGCACGAGCTTGTCAACTGCCGATGGGTGGACGAGGTCACGCAGCAGATCGAGACCATGCAGCAAGTCGGCAATGCAACACAGCGTGACATCGACAGGGATGGGTATGATGAACCTGACCATACATCAGTCCTGTTCTCACAACTATGTACATATCTTGTTTTCACAACCACTTCACATTCTCACAACAAGCAGCATCTCACTGTCCACTGAAATACCAATACCACGAGATATTCTCTTGGATGTAAATACCTGAATAAAATATGTATGTCATTAATTATTTTAGTGATACAATTGTCCTTTTTAACGATAACAGGTGCAGTAGTCATCGTGAGAAGCTGAGCGTCTATTGTTGGACCTGCCGTTGCTGCATCTGCCACCAATGTGCGCTGTGGGGCGGCACTCACTCGGGGCACACCTTCAAGCCCCTGGAGGAAGTCTACGAGCAGCATGTCACACAGATCAGGGATGAAGTGGCCCAGCTGCGCCGCCGACTCATGGAGCTAATCAGTCTCGTCCAGGATGTTGTAAGCCTCTTTTCCTACCCTTGAAAAAATGTAAAAAATATATTTCACTCATAAAAAAAGGTATTTACCTTATTTAATATCCACTTTAAAAATAAGTATAATTAAGATCAACAGTCAAGACAGGGATACAAACCCAAGCAACTATTTTTTACCCCTACCTGTAGTCATTGTGAATGACTGTTTTCTACGAACTGCATTCTGTAGAAATAAAGATGTAAAACAGTTTTGGGATAATAAAAGATATAAATTGTGAAATCTAGCTGAGGTTGATTACTTGTGGCCATTTACTACAAATTTGAAACAAACATAGAATCAAGATTACACTTAATACTATACTTTCTCACAAAGAGAGCATAGACATTTTATAATATATATTAAATTTCTAGATCTTCCATCTGTTGGTATTCTTCTGTATGTGCTTGCATAAAAAAGGATATCAATTGACGTTAATTCACACAATATGTGTAAGATTATTTAATAGAATTCCCACTGAGGCACACAATTAGAGAGTTTTAGATTCAAGTGATTCAAAGATTTGTGTTGTAACACATTGTGTCAAGAAGTGAATGATTTATTTTTTAACCTTTTAAGGAACGTAATGTGGAATCAGTGCGAGCCGCCAAAGATGAACGCGTACGCGAAATAAGAAATGCGGTGGAACTGATGATTGCACGGTTGGACTCAGCTCTTAAAGCTAAACTCCTCACTTTGATGGGTCAGAAAAATCTGCTGACTCAGGAGACTGAACAGTTGGAGCATTTACTTCAAGAAATAGAACATCAGTTACATTCATGTACCAGGTACAATATTATTGTGATTATAATCTTTCATTCAAAAAGCATGTACCTCCAAGTTGCATATATTTTAATCTGTTGTTTTAAATTTGATATGGGATACTATAATATTAATCTTAAGGAGCATGATAATTATAAATAATACATTTATATTAAAAACTTTTAAGGTCTGAACTTATATCGAAAAGTGGCGACTTATCCAAGATGATTCATCAAGTTCGAAAGAAACCTTTGTCTAATTTTGTCACGGCCCCCGTGCCAGCAGATTTTCACAGGTAATCTTCAATTTTTATTAATGTTTTTATTGATTGAAACGTTCATTAGGCACTGTGATTCTTTAGAATGACTCCTGCGTTCTACACCATTGTTCTCCATTCCTCCAGATCGTTGGTTATGCTGATGTCTGAGCCCTAAAAAAGCTTAACAGTCTCCTTTATTAGGTGTGTTCATCCTTTTACTGACCATCCTCTTGTATCCCTTCAACGGTCCTCTTCAGACTACCAACTGTTTTTCTAGCTACTTTCACAAAGTATATGAGAATTCTCTTAGTGCCCATTATTGAAACTTTCTATAATAAACATCTAAAACATGACATAATTGGCATTATATTTATTTGTTTATTTTATTTATTTGCTTATTTTTAGTGAGATTGTTCCCGGGTATGACAGCCGCACATTTATCCTCTCCGGCTTCACTCAACTGCAGCTGAAGGCTGATCCCGTTTACTCCACTCCATTACAGGTCAACGGCTTGTGTTGGAGATTAAAAGTTTATCCTGATGGAAACGGGGTTGTCAGGGGAAACTACCTTTCAGTATTTTTGGAATTGAGTGTCGGTTTACCGGAAACATCAAAGTGAGTGCTAGATTTAATGAAATATGTTACTTTTTAATATAATAATTTTAATAGTGTTTCTTTTAATTATTAAAGATTTTTTTTTTGAATTCACAGGTACGAGTATCGAGTAGAAATGTTGCACAAGGGCTCCAGAGATGGCAGCAAAAATATAGTTAGAGAATTTGCATCAGATTTTGAAATGGGAGAATGTTGGGGATATAACAGGTTCTTCAGATTGGACTTGCTGGCCAGCGAGGGATACTTGAATGCCGAGACCGATACCCTCATACTTAGGTATATATTGAGTATTAAAAATGATTGTGTTTAGTCATGAAAGAAATAATTAAAATATTATAAATACATTTTTATAGTATGAATTTTTGTATGAATTTTTTTAAAAAAATTCATATAATAATGTCTCCTTGAGACAATATCAAGAAGGTAAAATTATCCATCAGTAACACAGGTAAATGATTGGTTATAAAGTCCGAGTCGGAACTATAAGTAGTCGTTTCTCATCCATTCAGTCTATAGTTTGGTTCGAGACCCGAGTGGTACTTACTAAAATAAATAGACTGCGGGAAAGTAATAATATTAAGCTTGTGAATAAATGAAGACTGATAGAATAATAATAAAAATATACATACTTTGAATATATACTATAGCGACATCTATCGTACGATGATAACAATGATATAAATACTAGTTTCAACGCAAGTCAGTCTAGGCATAGCAATGGCGCAGTTCGCCGAGCGGTATGAATACCTGGGCATAGTTGGTTTCCAAGGTCCGCGGTTCGCATCCCGCTTCTGCCGTTATTTTTGTGCTTGGATTGACGCGTTGAAAAAAGAATTTTATGTATAGTATATGTATATTTAAGTAATACATTTTTATAGGTTTCAAGTTCGGCCACCGACATTTTACCAAAAGTGCAGAGACCAGCAATGGTATATGAATCAACTAACCCTTCAAATTAATAATATCAATGAGGTATTAAGACATTTACTTTTATAGCTACATTATAACACTTATATTGTAATTATTATTTTTCTCCGAAACATTTTAAACTCATGCAATGTTGATTTTTCTAATTTCATGTGTAATTTTTTCATACTTTTTGGTGAAAAGTTTGTTCAATGGTGTGTTATTTTCTAGCGTTTAACCCACGAACTGGCCCGCAATTCAATATCATCCAGTAGAAGCAATGCCAAAAGTTCCAAAGTGTCTAATTTGAGTGACAAAAGTAGTGCCAAATCTTCAGTCCAAAACAGTTCTCAGCATCAGAGTACGTCGTTTGAAGAGAACGCCACGGCTGACGTGTCGGCGCCCCAACAGTCCACCAGTGGCTATTACTGGGGGCGACACTCCTCCCAGAGGAACAACCAGTCGTTGCTTGAAGACTGGCTGACTGCGCCTCTCACAACAGCAAATGCTATTTCTTCTGAACCTGGATTATTGACTCGGAGCACATTGGATATAACAAATGGAGAACCAAGGTAATATATTTTTCATACCTGGATAGTGTAATTGATTGTGATCCAATATAATATTTAGTTATAATTACATATCTGCCTTTTTATGAAACTCAATTTATATTTTTGGCAAGTAAAAAAAATCCTTAGTCGACTTGTGTATTTTTTTAAATTGATTACATTGGGATTTAACCCTTTATAAACATTTACAAATCAGCAAATATGATCCACAATGACATTTCTCTCACCAATATCGGAGAAAAAGAAACTGCACACGCTGGAATAATAATGATTGATAATAGATCTTCAATTGTCTATCGAGTATCAGAACATTGAAATGTATTCTAAAAGATTTAAAAACAATTTAATGTGAATTTATTGTATTATATAGTAAATTATATTCACAATTGTGTTTTTATTTTATAATTATTATAGATGATATTAATTTGTTTTTTTTTTTAATTTTTAGATCGTGCATCGGTGTTCCAACTAGTTTTGATTTGATCAGTTCAAGAGCTACCCCATTACCTGTCAGTTTGAATACCCTTTTTACATCAGCACATCATGCTAATTTCGGTTTGAAGAATCATAGGAAACAGAACAAACCAAATAAGGACAACTCTTTACGTAAGCATAATTATACTTATTTATTAATAATAACCATTTACTTAATAATGTATTCAAACAAGTATCTTGCATCTGTATGAATGGCGTGTGTATTTTTTTCTTTTTTATAAAATAGGGTAAAAACAAAAATTATTGTTATTGTAATGAAAGAATAAAATAACTAAAACTTTGTATGAATCCACTGAGTTTTAATTAATAATCACTACCGGTTTCGGTGACGTAGCACCTTCGTCAGGAGCTACTTACTTAAAACTAACTATGTCATATAAAGTTTTTTTTGTTTTATTTTTTTAAATATGAAAAACCACAAAGTTACTGCGTTTTACGAGTATGTTATTGTAATGTTTTAGGGGGCATGGTCAGAAAACAGATAACGGGTGTGCCAAATAAAGGACGGCCTCAGTTGAGTTCTTCATTATCCTCGCCTGAGCTTGCAAGTCCCAGCTTGTGTGCGGCGCAGAGTCCAGAGCCGGGGAGCTCCGCAGCACAGCTGCCTGAAGCCAGTGCAGCGGAAGACCAAGCGCCAGCTAACGATGGCAGATTGGAAATGATTGGAAAACTCAAACAATTATTTGTTCCTTTATCACCTCCTCGAATGTCGTCTTCGAGCAGTGAAATAGGAGTACGTAGTTAACATTTATATCAACTGTAATAATACATAATTTCAATTGTGTTGTCATTATTCTTTCTCTTTTTACAGGATTTAGGTGAATTTAGTCTTTTTGCGGATGAACACAATTTAGCCATGGCTGAAGTGAACTCTTTCGAAGAAAATGATGTTGATAATGAAACAATGTCAGGTAATATCCTTTAATTCAAATTAGTAATTTGAAGCTATGTCCATTTTTATGATTTTTTAAAATAAAACAATTTATATTTTTAGGAGAAAATGACATTGAATGTGCTGAGATGTCACTTTTACAATCGACGCACTCCAATCCATTACAACCGACTTTATCAGCAAATGCTAAGACCACTCAAGACTCCAGGTTTCAGCCAGGGAATTTAAAGAACTCCGCCTCTGGAAGTTCCACTCAATCAGATAAGATTGGAATACCAAATGACGTTTTATTTTTGAGTGTTTTCAATAAGAGCGGATGGATCTGTCCAATGCAGCTTCCCCCGAAGGGTAAAAGTTTAAATGAATTCTAATCAATATATTATTTATTTATATTTATTTTTTGTATCATAAATAATTTGCAGGTAATAAAAAAGCTTGGCTGCAGCCCATCACGGCCACTAGTGTGTTGGATGCTCTCCAGATGGACTCGGGCAGTTCCAGTAGCTCTCGTGAACACAGTTCTACTGTACAGGACTCCCTTAGACCGTCTCAGCATTTTGATGACGCAAAAGGATGTTCAAGTAATTTGAATACGTCAAAAGGTAAATCTAAAAATATTTTAATATCAACTGTAATTTAAAATTTTCAAAAATTTAAGTGCCATTAATTATTTTGAAATTAAATAATGTAAAATTACAACTGTTAAATATTTAAATTTTTAACTAATTGGTGATAGTGTATAATTATTGATTACTTACTTTTACAAATTTATTTTTTATGTACATCATGCTGCAATAGAAAACTCAATGTATATATAGTATGTGCCTATAATTATGAAAGTGGTGTAAGTCAAGAAATTAAAAAAAAAAACATTTATTTTAGTTCACATTGTTGTGAATTAATATAATCTTCATCCAACATGAATTTTAAAAATCTAATTATAGTATTTTATGCAAAATGAAGTTACATAAGTCACTTTCGTCAGCTTTCAACTAACATCAAAACAAAAACATTCAAATTTAAATGAATGAAACATGATTTACACCACTTTCATAATCATGGGCACATGTGTATATAAATATAGGAGCAGCATGTCGAAAATAATGGTAAACGTTTAAAACAGTATTCTAAATAATGTACTTTAATGTTAATTTTTATGGTTTTAGTGCCTGTATGCAACTATCGGCCGATAACGCGAAACAATAAAACGAATCACAAGTCGAAAATTCGTCCAAATGTGGATCTGCCCCAGCAGCAAGCCCTCAAGTGTGTGTACAGGAGCAACAACCACAGCCGCCCGCTCTCGTCTCCGGGAATCGATTTGTCCTCACGTTCTTACGCTTCCAATAACTTAGCAGATTCTTTTATTTTTCAAAACAGAGCGTCATCTGTCAACGACACGGATCAGGTAAATATGTGTATATTCTTTACTTCAAGTAATGGTGCCATACTAAAAATAACATAAAAAGGAAATCGCGTCAAAATAAGTCGCATAGAAAAAGACTGGGTGTACTTTGTCATTCAATCAAATTTCTGACAAATATGTACACTACAACAAAATGTTTTTATATGAAATTTGCTTTTTGTTAGTATGACGGTATTTATGAATTCGTGCTAATTTTCCAAGTTCTTTCTTTGGGACTATACTTTAAAAAAAAAAAGATTTTTTTATCTTAATGCTATATTTTATGACTTCTAATTTTTCTCTCTTTGATTGTGTATTACTATTGTATTTCTTAAGAATTTTTTGATATGGTATAATTAACATTATTAAAAGTATTGATAATTGTTTACAATTATTTAATTAAAATAAAATGTTGTAAACTACTTACGATTTTACTAAGTTTATTTATTTTGTAGGATTCAACTTTCGAAATGTTAATTGATAATCTGCGGCTGTCCCCTGCCCGGTCGGTGGGCATTGAAACGACCGGCTCATCATCTCCTTCTTATCTATGGTGTACCTCTTCCCACAATCAACCAGAAAAAGATGATTCTGCCCCGGAAATGGATTAACTTTTAATCTAGCATTCATCATGTGCCATATTTACGAGCTGTTTTTCGTAAAACTAAATATTAGATAACATCAGAATTTAAAAAGCCAAACTTCCTTAAATTATTACTCTTAATAAATTATTTACAGAATTCAAATGTATCTCTTGATGTTTTAAAATAGTTGATCTCTTAAATTATGATACACCCAGTTGGTGACACTGGGTAATACTGTATTTATGTAACTTTTTTAATGTGATATGTTCCATTTCTAACTGACATTTTTGATTTGAATTTTTAATCTGAGTTAATTGAAATGAAAAACACTGACTTTTGTAAAATTTGCTTTGAGATACGAGTAATTTGAAATACAAGCAAGGTTGCGTAGCAAATTAAACTCGTATGTCGAGGTACCACTGTATCATTAGTTTTCTCGGTTTATTAAAACTTTTTTAAAAAATCATTACATTATACAGAATATTTCTAAAATAATTGTTTCAATAATACACATTTTTCTATGCCAGATTGGTTCTAATAAAATAAAAATCCACATAATTAATATAGTTAATTAAAAATCATTATTTATTTTTTACTTTAAATATGTAATTTATTAAATTAGAAGGGGGAAGGGATATAAAAGAGTATTTCATTTTTCTAATAATTATAATAGTTATTTTTATGGCTTATTAACTTTTATTACTATATTATCTAACTTTTAAAACACTCACTGATTTCATACTGATTAATGACTTAGATGTAAATTATTAATATTAATTTATAGTTCAATATTAATGTTAATAACTTTTCTGCAAATATTTTTTTTGGTTTTTTATTCCTAAATACAATTTATTTTCTTTCAGAAAAAAATATTATTTAATTTCACTGTATGCATTTATAAACCATCTCTGCATTTTTAATAAATTCTTGATTTTCAGATATTTCATCATACTTTTTTGACATTTATGACCCATTAACTTATTTTTTATAAATTTTAATTTTTAATTTTAAAAATGCATTATATATTATAATCTATCATTACTTAAATATACATATACTATACATAAAATTCTTTTTTCAACGCGTCAATCCAAGCACAAAAATAACGGCAGAAGCGGGATGCGAACCGCGGACCTTGGAAACCAACCATATGCCCAGGTGTTCATACCGCTCGGCGAATCACGCCATTACTGTGCCCAGACTGACTGCGGTGAAACTAGTATTTATAGCATTGTTAGCATCGTACGACAGATGTCGCCATAGTATATATTCAAAGTATGTATATTTTTATTATTATTCTATCAGTCTTCATTTATTCACAAGCTTAATATTATTACTTTCCGGCAGTCTATTTATTTTAGTAAGTACCACTCGGGTCTCGAACCAAACTATAGACTGAATGGATGTGAAACGACTACTTATAGTTCCGACTCGGACTTTATAACCAATCATTTACCTGTGTTACTGATGGATAATTTTACCTTCTTGATATTGTCTCAAGGAGACATTATTAATTAATTTTTAATTTTTATTAGAATATTATTTTATTATTTCAATATTCTAATCTACTTTTTATAGATCATTGACTATATTACAATATTATCATTACTTAAATATACATATACTATACATAAAATTCTTTTTTTTCAACGCGTCAATCCAAGCACAAAAATAACGGCAGAAGCGGGATGCGAACCGCGGACCTTGGAAACCAACCATATGCCCAGGTGTTCATACCGCTCGGCGAATCACGCCATTACTGTGCCCAGACTGACTGCGGTGAAACTAGTATTTATAGCATTGTTAGCATCGTACGACAGATGTCGCCATAGTATATATTCAAAGTATGTATATTTTTATTATTATTCTATCAGTCTTCATTTATTCACAAGCTTAATATTATTACTTTCCGGCAGTCTATTTATTTTAGTAAGTACCACTCGGGTCTCGAACCAAACTATAGACTGAATGGATGTGAAACGACTACTTATAGTTCCGACTCGGACTTTATAACCAATCATTTACCTGTGTTACTGATGGATAATTTTACCTTCTTGATATTGTCTCAAGGAGACATTATTAATTAATTTTTTAATTTTATTAGAATATTATTTTATTATTTCAATATTCTAATCTACTTTTATAGATCATTGACTATATTACAATATTATCATTACTTAAATATACATATACTATAAATTCTTTTTCAACGCCGTCAATCCAAGCACAAAAATAACGGCAGAAGCGGGATGCGAACCGCGGACCTTGGAAACCAACCATATGCCCAGGTGTTCATACCGGCCGGTTGACTCGGTCGCTGGATTGACGCGTTGAAAAAAGAATTTTATGTATAGTATATGTATATTTAAGTAATGATAATATTGTAATATAGTCAATGATCTATAAAAGTAGATTAGAATATTGAAATAATAAAATAATATTCTAATAAAAATTAAAAAATTAATTAATAATGTCTCCTTGAGACAATATCAAGAAGGTAAAATTATCCATCAGTAACACAGGTAAATGATTGGTTATAAAGTCCGAGTCGGAACTATAAGTAGTCGTTTCACATCCATTCAGTCCATAGTTTGGTTCGAGACCCGAGTGGTACTTACTAAAATAAATAGACTGCCGGAAAGTAATAATATTAAGCTTGTGAATAAATGAAGACTGATAGAATAATAATAAAAATATACATACTTTGAATATATACTATGGCGACATCTGTCGCATGATGCTAACAATGCTATAAATACTAGTTTCACCGCAGTCAGTCTGGGCACAGTAATGGCGTGATTCGCCGAGCGGTATGAACACCTGGGCATATGGTTGGTTTCCGCGGTTCGCATCCCGCTTCTGCCGTTATTTTTGTGCTTGGATTGACGCGTTGAAAAAAGAATTTTATGTATAGTATATGTATATTTAAGTAATGATAATATTGTAATATAGTCAATGATCTATAAAAGTAGATTAGAATATTGAAATAATAAAATAATATTCTAATAAAAATTAAAAAATTAATTAATAATGTCTCCTTGAGACAATATCAAGAAGGTAAAATTATCCATCAGTAACACAGGTAAATGATTGGTTATAAAGTCCGAGTCGGAACTATAAGTAGTCGTTTCACATCCATTCAGTCTATAGTTTGGTTCGAGACCCGAGTGGTACTTACTAAAATAAATAGACTGCCGGAAAGTAATAATATTAAGCTTGTGAATAAATGAAGACTGATAGAATAATAATAAAAATATACATACTTTGAATATATACTATGGCGACATCTGTCGTACGATGCTAACAATGCTATAAATACTAGTTTCACCGCAGTCAGTCTGGGCACAGTAATGGCGTGATTCGCCGAGCGGTATGAACACCTGGGCATATGGTTGGTTTCAAGGTCCGCGGTTCGCATCCCGCTTCTGCCGTTATTTTTGTGCTTGGATTGACGCGTTGAAAAAAGAATTTTATGTATAGTATATGTATATTTAAGTAATGATAATATTGTAATATAGTCAATGATCTATAAAAGTAGATTAGAATATTGAAATAATAAAATAATATTCTAATAAAAATTAAAAATTAATTAATAATGTCTCCTTGAGACAATATCAAGAAGGTAAAATTATCCATCAGTAACACAGGTAAATGATTGGTTATAAAGTCCGAGTCGGAACTATAAGTAGTCGTTTCACATCCATTCAGTCTATAGTTTGGTTCGAGACCCGAGTGGTACTTACTAAAATAAATAGACTGCCGGAAAGTAATAATATTAAGCTTGTGAATAAATGAAGACTGATAGAATAATAATAAAATATACATACTTTGAATATATACTATGGCGACATCTGTCGTACGATGCTAACAATGCTATAAATACTAGTTTCACCGCAGTCAGTCTGGGCACAGTAATGGCGTGATTCGCCGAGCGGTATGAACACCTGGGCATATGGTTGGTTTCCAAGGTCCGCGGTTCGCATCCCGCTTCTGCCGTTATTTTTGTGCTTGGATTGACGCGTTGAAAAAAGAATTTTATGTATAGTATATGTATATTTAAGTAATGATAATATTGTAATATAGTCAATGATCTATAAAAGTAGATTAGAATATTGAAATAATAAAATAATATTCTAATAAAAATTAAAAAATTAATTTATTATAATCTATTTTCAAATATATGTGCCATATTAAAAACGATTAAATTATTCAAGTAGTCTTTTATTTGCAGAATTTTTAAAAACAATGTCTACTCACTTCATGCAAACGATTTTTTGAAAAATATCTTTTTTTTTTCTACAAAAATTATAATCGGCCCACAATTTATCATTTTTTTCCCATTGATATTTCACATAAGAAGAATAGCGAGAGTGGCCTGGATGCGGAAGGCATAGGATTGAAGAGGATGAAGACTCATGCGGGAGACTTACGTTCAATAGTGTACGGATGCAGGCTGATGATGATATGATTTTATTTATTTATTTGACTGAGATTTTTAACATCACTGTAATTGTAAAATGAGTATTTTGTTCTTGTGTATAAAAGTCCAAAATGGAAAAGTTTTTTATTCCTCACATACGAGTATGCGTGAAGTGGTTAATGAAATTATTATGACCGGGAAGTGGTTAATAAAACGATAAAATTTGGTAATTTTTACAAATGGTCAGTAATTATTAATTTATTTGTAATGTATGCTCAAAATCTACAATTTTTTAAATTAAAAAGATTACCTTGTCAAATTAAAGATATTAACAGGTGATAAACAATAGAAGCAAATGAATTTAAAAAAATGTTGAAAAAATAAAATGAAACCTTTTGTAGTTTATTTAAGATTCCTTGATCATGTACATTTGTTTTTATACCAATGTCTTTAAAAATTACTGACCATTACTTATAAATGTACTCACCTATTATTTATCTCATAACTTCTTGTTAAAATACAGGTTGTCCTCGACTTACGACCGAGATACATTCCTGGACTTTGGTCGTAAGTCAAATTTCATACAAAATATGTACATATGTACATAATTACATATTAAAATAAAACATGTGTATTTATTTATATATTTTTATTGTTATATTTATACTTATTTATTAATACAAAATAAATTATTTACTTCATTAATATCTAAAATATTTACATCAATAATATTTAAAATAATTACTTCACTAATATTTAAAGTGTTTCGTCATCTGGACTTGTATAAGTACAATCCATTGGCTCATCAACAGTAGTGGAAGAAGAAGCAGTAGTAGTCTTTTTTAAAAACATATCCAATTTTAATTGAGTTGTTTGTTGTTTTTTTTCCCCGTATATTTCTTTGTAGCAAGCAAGATCTTCCTGAATACGGCGATTTATACTTAAAAATCTTTCGTTATCCGAATCCATTTTTGCATTGCTTGGTTAATTTGAAGGAACGCTACTTCCATTTCTTTCAATACAATTTTTTTTGGAGATTCCATGATAATTTTATTTTTTTTGGTCTCTTCTTCAACCCTTTAATTTTCGATGCATAATAATTCTTCATTTGTAAGATCTTCCGAATCATATTCTATAAGTTGGCCCAAGTCTTCACGATCAATATTAATATCAAGTTTCTTGCAAAGCCCTACAATGAGATTTGTAGTATGTTCAATTTCATTTTCTTTTTCAAATTGAGACTGAGTTATGTTTTCAAAACGTTTAGTAAGCTTTTCCATATTCCATACATGCACGATGATGTGACCTCTTGCCACCCCTTACCAATACTTTTAATTGCTTGGTGAATATTAAAATTCTTCCAAAACTCTTTAAACGTTTTTCCCTCGTCAAGCGCTACTATTGCTTGGGCAAATGTAGTTTTTAAATAATAGGCTTTAAATGTGGCAATAGCTCCCTGATCCATGGGTTGCAAAATACTGGTGGTATTAGGGGGTAAATACACGATTTTAAAGTTACGATGTAAATTTCCAATATGTGGTGGGTGTCCTGGTGCATTGTCTAGTATTAAAAGTATATCGAATGGAATTCCTTTCTGATTACAATATTGTTTTACTTCTGGAATAAATAAATTCAAAAACCAGTCTTGAAAAATAAATTGTGTTATCCACGCTTTTTTGTTTGAACGGTAATATAGTGGTAACATATCGATATTGATTCCTTTGAGGGCTCTCGGATTTTTAGAGTGATAAATCATTAATGGTTTCAATTTATATCCAGCAATATTGCCACCCAATAAAAGTGTAAAACGATGCTTAAATGCCTTGAAGCCTGGCATACTTTTTTCTTCCTTATTGATGTAGGTACTATGAGGCATTTTCTTCCAATAGAGCGCGGTTTCGTCAACATTAAAAATTTGTTGCTTGATGTATCCTTTTTTCCTAATCATTGCGTCAAATGTATGGATGAAATCTTCAGCAGCCTTGTAATCGGCACTAGCTGCCTCTCCACCTATTTTCACATTTTGATAATTCGCCCGTTTTCTGAATCTCGCAAACCAACCATTACTAGCAGTAAATGTTTGCTCGTAGTTAGTTTGCTCCTTTAATTTTAGGTTTTCAAAAAGACTCAGCGCCTTTGTCTTTATGATCACAAGGCTAAGGGGGTTTCGTTTTTTTTTATCAAATCTTCCATCCAAATCACTAATAGTTTTTCCATTTCGTAAATGGGTCCTAGTTTTTTTTTTGTTATTGCAGATTTTATGGATATTGCTCCTTTAACAGCTTCACTGATACTTAGTTTATTCTTCAAAATTGTAGAGATCGTTGAATGTGATAAGTGTAGATCCCGAGCTATGTCCTTCACTCTTTTACCACTCATGTTGTTTAATTATTTTAAGTTTTATTTCTAAATCTGTAGCACTTTTTTTTGTCACTTCTACTCCGTTTGCTAGTCATTATGGGCACGATTCATTAATATTGACTTCAGATATTAAATGGGTATATGTAATATTTATATCTTGTTATATTAATTGTATATATGTCCGTGTTCAAAAACACTGTGTCAACTGAATTAAGTATATGTATATATTTTTTTTACATTAATTCATAATTTTAAAACAACGAAGGGAAGAAGTGAGAAATAAACAAAGAAATCAAACAAATCAAAAAAAAAGTCCTGTGATCTACTGACCGGAAGGAAGTTTTTATGGCATCATTATTGCATAATTTTTGTTTACGCATGACTCAGGTTGACATGCGCACCGCAATACAAATTTTTGGTCGTAATTAAAAAAAAAAAAATTTTTTTTTTTCAAATTTTTGGTCGTAAGTGCGAATCGTCGTAAGTAGAACCGTCGTAAGTCGAGAACCACCTGTAATTGTTTTTACTGTTTTTTTATTTTAGTTATTTTTCTTGCTAATGATTGTTTATTTATGTTTGTTTCAAGTGTCAAAACATAAGCTAAATTATATTGTCGACTTAATTCTTGTGATAAATAAAACTATTTTGAAAATGAACTTTGTTTTTCGTCTTCTCTAGAAATTTGAACAAATTTCTCATCATTTAATCTAGCTGAAATTTTCCAAATCGACTTGATGTCAATGATAAAAAGTTTTTTTTTTTAATTAAATATGTTTTAAAGAGGGCATAAAAAGTATATTATACACCTACAGAATCCAAACCACATATAGTCCAAATAAATATATTTAAATTTTTTAATACGTATGAAACGTTTTATAAGATTTAAAACGAAAAATATGGATCGCATTCAGATGATTTGAAATGTTTCGAGTTTTCTCAAGGGTCTTATAAAAACTCTGCTCATTTCTACACTCATTACTCTTGGGCCCCATGTTATTTCTTACAGGTATTATCATACTTTTAAAAAAAATGCAACTATCACAATTTTTCAGGATTGTATAAAATATATTTTTTACTTTTTTGTTCGTATTAATAACATATTTTATTAAAAAACATATGTATTTATATAATTATTATAGTTACCATATTATATACAATATCTTTCCTCTTGTTCCATCCACTATTATTGTGTTGTAAATAAAAGACGCTCCTCAACAGTTGTAACGTTTATTTATATTTCCTTTTGAATGGAAAACCTTTAAATATACATTTATACAATATCTATATAACATTATTAACAAGAAAATGGAAAACTCGCTGGATAATATTTTAATGAATTATTAATTACGTAAGTACTATGTTAATTTAAATTAATTTATAATATGAATTGTGAGTAATACAATATTTGATGAAGAAACTGGAATATCTCCTATGTCTTAATACAACTACACACGATAACATTATTCCCGATCTCAATTTTCAATAATCGCACATGCACAAGTCCGTACAATACTTTATTGCATTTAAAAATATTTTGTTAGAATTTAATAACCTTTATACAAATTATTTGAAGATAGCATTACACTATAATTATTAGTTAATAGTAAAAAAACTATTGAGAAATATCATTTATGAATATAATTTACATTTTATTTAAAAACAAATTTTACATATTTTCTCACATGTGCAATAATAACTAAAATAATGTATTTACATTGAATATTCCAATGGCTTTAATAAGGTAATTGTTGTGTCAATGGAGGGCAAAAAAATAGATAACAAAACATTGTAATAATGTTACAACAATTAGCATTTAGTTATTTAAAAAAATATTTAAAAAATAAGAGATATGACGTTTATATTACACATGTTCAGAAATTACTAAAACTGGGTATTTACCCTACAGACTGCTTATTTAAGGTACAGTGGTACCTCGACATACGAGTTTAATTCGTTCCGCAACTTTGCTCGTATTTCAAATTAAGCACAACTTATCAAAGATGCTTTGACAGCGAGAGCACACTGATAACTGATAACGCTGACCGTGGCCGGGGGATTCACGCTGGAAAGCGTCATGCGCGGTTCGTGTGAACCGGCCGACTCGCTAAGCCGATTGCTCGTATTTCAAAGAAAGAAATTGCTAGCTCGACAGCTCGTATCTAAAAAAACTTGTATGTCAGGGTACCACTGTACTCTAAAAAAGTAAATTCAATATGAAAACAATAAATGAAATCAAACTAGAATTTAAGATAATATTTGTAATCAATAAAAAGTAAATGAAACATTAACATTGAATCTAACATGGCGTATTATTGCGCATTGGAAGACTAGAAATTAAATTTATAATACATTTATACGCACAATGAGAAAATCAATCGCGATATATATTTTTTAACATTATACAATACACCGATTCTAAGTATTCTTGATTTATTCTACAGGCAAGATGTCACAATACAGAAGTACAGGTTAAAACTATTAGATTATAGATAAAACGTTATTGCATACATTCAACCAGTAATATATGTATTGCAAGATTATGAGGCACTCTGAAAGACAAAAGTTATCTTGTTATAAAAATAATGGTTACTTTCAATCAAATGTACAAAAATAAATCAAAAATATCTGAGGCTAAAAAATAATATTTTTACAGATATCGTCATGACCAGAAAAGTCCAAAGTCATATTTATAGTCACGTATCATCTCTTGAAAACTAAAAATGCCAAGTGAATAGAAATATAACACACGAACATGTGTTATACAAAGATTCGGAATTAGTTTTAAAGTCACCGACCACATTCACTGTTCTAATAATGACAATTTTGTCTATAATAGTTAACAGTTCCCTGCAATAGTATTATAACTACAGTAATATAGTTTTCTAACAAATCGTGTTTATAAAAAACTAAAAAAAAAATGCAGTAAATAATTTTCGAAAATTAAGTGAGTCAAAAATACGAAAATAATACATTTAGAAATATAATTATTATAACCTATAAATTTATATAATAGCTAAGTTGATAATTAATATTTATACCTAAACATCCAAAAATAAGATTAGTCGCTCATTACTATATTATAATATTAAGTGTCTATTAACCATTAACTAGTCTATGGTACGTAAATCTTAAATAGTTTGGAATACCCCAATATCCCACATTATATATTTTTACATGAATATTTAGTAACAGTGTAACAGGATAATTATTTTTTAATTTACATAGTAAAATAACATTCATAATAATATTGATAAAAACATGTGAGTGGCTTAATGTAACAATTGAAGATACACAAAATATTTTAAAGATCGTAATGACTGATTTGTTATTTTACTACTGTAAACTAATGCACTGGGATTGCCATTGAACCAAAAATATATATTAGTAAAGGTAAATCATAACATCATAATTAACATAATGTTGATGTGTGGCACCAACAAATGTCAATGGCCATGACGAAACCTCCAATGTGACAAAAAATATTAAATTTAGGTATTGTTAAATTCGGAATTATTTTCTATTCATATTAAAAAAGAAATTTAAAAACCCACTATTGTTTCATAAATGTAATTGCTGCATGAAACGTTGTCTGTGCTTTGTGTAAATGGGAAATGAGAGTTATAATTTGTAATGTTTTGGCAGTTTCCCTCATGGTACTTACTATAATGGTATTGGCAATGGGTAGACAGAAAAATGACAACAATATGGTTTCTTCATGGCAGTGACAATAATCCCCATTGCATTATTAAAAACCAAAAACATGTAAAAAAAGATAAACAACTGTAAAATAAAGTAAGTTTTGTTCAGTATTTATAGGTAAGTGATAAAAATCCCAAAATATTTTATGAACTATTTTTGAATAATAATAAAAACTGGGACCTTGAGATCTCATTTGTAAGAAAACAGCCAATTTTACACAATCACAATAGTGAGAAGATGATTAAAATATTATAGACGGGAAATTCTTTCAAGTTTTCAACATACACGTATCGTAACACAATGTGGTGTAAAAAATATCACAACTTTGTAAGATTAAATAATACTACTTCTTGATGAATAAATAATTAGTGATTCATAACAAAATTATTACTTTAATAAACTTGAATAAAGTGACGTATTTGGACTATTTCTTATTTTCAAATATATACTTTAGAAAAGATAAAGAAATGTGTTTAATATACATAGCCAATATTTGATATTTTAGATTGGTATGTATATCATATAAAGCCATTGAAAATATAACAATTACTATAATCATCTAATCCGTATTAATTTATTTTAATTACATCATATTTAATTTAGAAGTCGTATAATTTGAAAATAAGGCTCCACAAAACACAATCGTTTTACTCGACAATCTAAACCGAGCTGACCTGCATGGAAGCGAGTCTCGTGGTCGCGCTGTCGAGGTCAAGAGAGTCAGTGGTCAGCTGTGAATGACTGTCAGAGCTCTCTGCACTATTTTGAAGAGAATCGGAAACCAACGAGACCTTTTCTTCACTAACGATAGTGGCTTCTAACTGGATATCATTGGATATCTTTTTTTGGAGTAAAGGACTAGGATAGTCTCCATTTTCTCCATTGGTCGTTGCGAGGAGTGAACTTTTGCTGTGTGTTTTGATGATATCTTTGGGAGGCTGGGATTTTTTAATATTATCCCCGGCCGTTACATTGTTTTTCATTGAAATTGATTTTTCTTTATTTTCTTTTTCTTTATCCTTTGTTTTCTTTCCTAATCCCGGGAAAGATGGCAGTTTTGATTTCGAATTTCTGAAGGACGTGTTTCTCTGGTTGGTGTTAACTTCAGATTCTGTTTCTTCGCTTATTGAATTCAGTCCGTCAACCGCTTCAGATGCATTTGCACCGACTTGGATAGGAATGTCATCTAAAACAAAAATCAACCATATTAATTTAAATTATAGTACATTATGTAATATTACAAGAAGTAAATAAAAAATAAAAATGTGTTAATATTTTTATATATTGTACACATCTAAAAATATTTTATTTATCCACTATATTGGGTAATAAATACTTTACCTGAGGTTTTAAAGTAACATTAAGGTTATTAACTGATAATACTTGGTGAAACTGCATAATTATAATGTTAAATTAATTTTAATAAAAATTAACAAATTAAAAATATTTAGTTTTGATTACATGTTTCGGCCTACTTGGAAACCATCTTCAATAACTGTTATTAATTAAAATTAATTTAAAATTATAGTTATAAAAGTAATTATTAATACAAAAAAACACATAAAATATTATGAATGCCACTACGTATCAAGCATATTAACTTAATAAAACATATTGTTAGTAATTGCATATTATATATTCTTAGTTTTCTGACTGAATCTCGATTTTGTATATTGTAATCAAATGCTATTACTGTTCTCTGATATACATTATTTAATATTTTCATCCTATTGAAGTCAATTATTCAAATATAATTTATTTTATCAGTGTTGTAAGCATTGGAAATTCTATTAAATAAACAATAAAAAGATTCATCAATAAATTATTTTACGATAATTTAATCTAAGATAAAAAAAAAACATTGCTGCCTAAAAGCATAATTCTAATGTTTGATTACGAATACCTTAAGGACATACACAGTTACAAATCAATTCATGCGGCCATGCAGAAAAGAGTAAGAATTTCAAATTAGGGGTTAATCGGTTATCCCTTATCTGTAAATGGAAATTTCAATTCAAGAATTGCGTAAAATTAATAATCATTGGAAAATGTATTCCAAATTTAAAATCAATATGGCATCCTTCAATTGGTGGATATATTTATTACTTCAATTAGTAATATGATAAATAATAAGTTAATATGAGTCTGAATCTTAAAAAATAATATCAAATAATATTATCAACGCATTATGAATCATGTCATACACGTATACTGAGATTTGCATTGCTGTGAATATACAACAATAATTATTACTAAATATTATTGATTAAAAAATATAGTTAAAAGTAAAATAATTATATAAACATTACATTATGAATTTTTAATAAAACATAATATGTACACGGGTAAATTAAAGCCCTAAAAAACATTATTTTCATATTTTTTTACAACATGCTTAAATAATAAAACTTAATTGATAATATCTTTCATAAAGTCATGCAGTGAATACCTACACTATTCAAAATAATATTTTTTTAAATGTATAATATCTATTTGCTACAAGTTAATGCTATTTTTTAATTGCATCTATCAAAATACAAAATAAAATCTCACCTGGTAGCTTTTTAGTCCTAAAGGAAGCATTTGTAATCATTGATTTTGATACTGTAACTGTTGTGGTTGCTGGCGATAAGGCAACACTTATGCCCATAGGTCCATCGCAGGGTTGACCTTAAAAATAAAATTATTACATTGTTATAGCCGTCAGATATTAAAAAAAAATGAAAAAATCAAGATCTATGTATCTAATTTTAAATAGGCTATGACAGAAATTTTATAGGTGAGGACATAGTATCACACAAACCAGAGTATTTATAGATATTAATGATATATATCTTTTAATTTATTATAGGATTTGAACCTAGGACCACAGGAAAAAACAATTCTATCAGTCACCAACTTAAAAGATTTTTTATTTAATCTTTTATTTATAATCATGACTGATAAACCAGATAGTTCTGCATTTGAATATGTTGCATATCTCTAAATGTCGATAAAAAAATAAAAATAAAGTAAATTACTATTTTTTTCATCAGTAGTAGAAAATTGGAAAAAGTCCATCCTCCCTCCCATACTATATATGAAATTATAACAATATAAAATATATGCTCCATTGCTAACGTCGTGCCTCTCTTGACAATAATCCGCACTTTTCAGGTTTAGATGCTGTCACTCCAAACAACGTAAAGCAAAATGTGTGCAAATATAAAGATTAGATATTTATGAAATTAAGTAAAAGAAATACCTGAAGGGTTTGCTTGCAAGGAGTTGGTGACAGCTCCTGTTACCAACAGAACATCAGGGTATCCTTCGTAGCAAGCTCTCGCCGCAATATCGTTGACTGCCGCCAACGCCAGAGTGTAGAACTCATTGAACATGGCGAAGTACGCTCCGTGGACCAACTCCAAGAGTAGTTGTGACGTTACGGGTATTCTGGGCGGCAGCGCGTGGACAGACCTGTGCTCCGCCTGAGGCGTACCGCAGGCAGTCTGCTTAAAGGATAAGTTATTGAAACCCTGGGTAACTAATCTGAAAAATAATGCATTATTTGATTATTACAAAATTTAAATAAAGCTGCTTTTTGATACATTTGTATCATGAAGAATTAACAGTATCGTACATTACATGCTTAAAAACAAACAATGTTATCTTTAAAGGAGTTTATTTTTAAACATTACAGTGAAACCTTTGATTCTACGTATTTAAAAAGGCACTAGAAAAAAAATGTGGGAGAACGTATTATGCGAGTCAGCTTCAAATACGTTATAAAATATTGTATACAAGGTCAATTTAAAAATATATATATACATTGTTCTTCCTATATACGTTCCATATTTGGAACATATGTTCACCACATGTTGCCACCATTCAGTCGACATTGCCCATGCTATGTTCCGAGACAACTCTGTAAGCCAAAATCCACCCGGGAGCATGAATGATTTCGGCCTTCAGGGCAGAAGTCTAAGAACTTGAAGAGACAACAAAATAATAATGTAAATTCATTATAGTTAAGTATTATATGGTAAAAACGCACCTGGATGCAATAATGCAGAATTGTCTGAGAGCAGATTTAGGCAGCAAACTGAGTTGTCTGTTGAACACAAAAAATAGAGCCGTCATAACTTTGGCCCTGTTCTGGGCATTGAGAGCCTCCACTTGGGGCAGTGGACCCCAGTTGACCAACTTGGTGTTGCAGTCTTCCCATCTCCTCAAAGAACTTTCGGTAAGAAATGCAGGCGCCAATGTCAGAGGCTATAAAAAATGAATATAGTAAACATACGAAATTGAAATTTTAATTTATACCAGAAGCAAATGCCTTAATTTAATATTCCTACACTTTTATTAAATGCAGCATAGTCTCATTATCTTGTAACCTCGAAAATTAATCCATATCTTAGAAGTAAATCTGTAAATTAATGATGTCTATGAGATCTCTTTATCAATATATATTATAACACGGAAAAAAATGTGTTTTTTTTTACTATGCTAGTTTCAACTCAAAAGGAAAAACTTTAAATATTTTTTTCTAGATTTTCGTTACATGTCATGGTTTCATAATCTTTTTCAAGAATTAGAAAAAAGTGTCACTTCCTTTTGCTTGTGTGCGTATTTATAGATTAACTATTACTATTTCTACCACTCAACTAGATCTATATAAAAACAAATTAATTTTAATTATCTGTTTAATATTTCAAATTTATCTCAAAGTGAATGCTAAAAATATAAATAAAATATAATAAAAGGTGTAAATAAATTTCACAATGATATGAAATTATTATTAAATAATATGATCTCATAAATATTCCATTAATAATACCTCGTGATAAATTGAAGCTTGAGCTAGAGATGGTAATCGGAAAGAGACTACTTTAGGTTTACCGTTTTCATCCATTACTTCTAAATTGTAGAGTCCTGTAAGAAATATGTCATAGTTAGTGATCAAACGGCATTCCCATATAATTCATGATCCACAATTACAGGTAAGAAAAGTCGGTTCTGTAAACTTACCTATTAACAATGTTTCAATACATTTGTGATTTTTTTTATCACTGTTGACTACTGCGTGCAAATAAATGTATATTAAGGTAGGCAAAAACTGCAGAGCGAATCTCTGTAAACTGACTTCACGGGATCTATAGAATCCAAAAAGCTGTGTGCATACTGGCTCTAAAAGCTGAAAAAACAAAAAATACAATTAGTTATTTTTTAGAGTATTAGACTTAATGTTATATGGTGTATTTCGGCAACAGGGATTGTATTTTTTTATTTGAAAAACAACCATATGCAGTGTAGAAGGCAGTAGGAAATATCCATAATACTTTTTCTAGAAAAAACTAAGAGGACACTGACACATTATAAAACTAGTACCAAGATAATTAGACATGAAAAACATGACTATGTTTTCCACTTGTATACAGCCATCAATAAAATAATGTAGATGAATGACAACATTAATAATATTTATAAGTATTCTGTTGGTACACCTAGAACACATTTTATAGAAACAGTCGGACTCTATTAACTATGGAATAGAATTTACTTATTACAAAAACATACGGATGAAAAAATTAGCTTTTTTAACATATATCATTTGAAATGGATAGAAAATTTTAATTAATGAGGCTTTTTATGATATGTATACATAATGCCGAAATTGGACTATAACCATCTAGTGAGCTCTTTGATGTTTAAGCAGAAGGGCTAGAAATAGCATAAGAAAATAAATGTATTAGTTTTAGAAATTGGAATTGAAAGCATTATTTACCTCGGCATTATTGGTTCTCTCCTCGAGGATGGCATAAATGGCCTGCACCACGTCGTGGCTCTGATCATGCTCGGCCGCAAAGCTGTGAAGCTCAGCGGGGGCCAACGTAGCCCAGTCGGAAAGCCACTCCTGAACCACCGACTCACCCATCGTGCAAGCCACTCCCCTCCCTGCAGCCTAACAATCAACAATAGATTGGATTATTCAGTTTATATACATTATAAATGGGTCTATTTTTATGCCCATATCAGCTCCCATGACTAAGAAACTCTCTCAAAAAAAATGTGGCCATAGAAATATAGTGGTGAAAAAATCTATACAATTTTAAAGACTGCCCACTACAGATAAACTCTTAACAGCTTTGATTTGGTTAAAACAATTTGAAAAATGTTCAAAAAATACTTATTAATAAAAAAGGAAGCAGTATAAGTAAACCCACACCACTTTTATTCAGAACTGTTCACTTTTTCAAGGCGCCAAAGAACGGGCAAATGTGTTGCTGACAGATTAACTGACAAAGTCTAGCAAATAGATAAATGATGATAAATGATGAGAAGAAATGAATGAGAGAATCAGAGAGTGTTACATCTGATGTTCAACTTTATGCCAATAACATAATAAATCTCATATATATTGAATTAAAAAAATTCACTCGGGTTAGAAATAAATATAGGCATGTATTATCTTTAAATACATATAAATTAATTCTGTTATTTTAATACAATTTGAATTTTAAAATATTGATAAACAAACAAACAAAATACTACAATTTTTCCGGGTTAAATGTCACAGTATTGATGAATATATAAAATACCAAAGTCTATATAACGTCACATAAAAATTAACACAAGGTTTTTTCAGTGGTTTCCAATATGCTAATAGATTTTACAAAAAAGTACTCAGGTATACAAAAGTGAATGTGGGGAGGTTAAAGTTTATATCGTGACACTAGGCAATTAAAAAAACTATAAACGAAGAACGTTTAGCAAACAGTAATTATTGACGATGATTATCACATATTTGAATATAAAAATGACACTTGGATGATAATATAATTGTGCTAAAAATTTAGCACATATAAACCTTGGATGATAATACATTTTTGTAAGGAGATTAAAATATTTTTTAACATCCCAGATATTGATGATTCATTGCTTGGACATTGATAACATGTTAACTTTTTGGCGTTACAAAATCAATTGAAACATTACACTTTAGTCTTAGGGATTTTGGAACTTAGGCATCATGACAGTTTAAAGATAACACTGTATTCCGTTTGTTTGAATGAGATATGCCATTGTCTGTTGCGTGGGCTAGTAAATTGACGTTGTGAGATGTTTCTTACCGTAAAAGCACAATAAAAACCACACCACACGTAAAACTACAAACTAATTTGCAGTGACATTACAACCATTCGCTCCTGTCTTTGACAGACTAACCAACAGCAGCGACCTAACCTTGACATGCAGGCTGACACGCCAACACCTATATTTTTGAATAAACCTTTTCGATTTTGCAATCATTGGAATTAATTGTTTAATTATTGATACAACTTTTAGGCGTTCATACCTCATTTTAATATTAGTTATTCATAATCGTGTATATTGCAGTTATTTTAATGTGTACTTTTTTATATTGATGTATTACTTTATATTTTTGTAGCTAATTGAAAAGTGAGTGAATTTAAAAAATCATAACTATTTTCAAACCGTTAAAGATTTAAAAAATATTTTTTGTCTACATTTATTGTAGATAAAGGCAATATAGTAAATACATACTGGTAAATAACGATTTGTGTACTGTATTTTGCTATTATTTGCAATAGATATTCTATCTACTTATAAAAAAATATAATCTACTTATAAAAAATAATGAACTTTAGAGGATTGTATGTGTTTACAAAAACGGTCCAACATTATTAAATTCAAAGATTTAATAATGTTTCTTGTATTTGCATGATAAGGGTAAGTTTATTAATAATTAAGTAATAATTAAATTTCTGACAAGCGTGCATTTATTTACTATACTCAGTATGATGTTAATAATATAATGACGCATTTGGCAGTGTAAAATAGTACGACGCAAAGTAAATCGTCAAATTGAGGTCAGTGAGACAGAGGGTAGAAAATTAAATTACAAAGTGCATATCGAATGCTACTTAATATATATGCCTACTGGCAACCTTTTCAAAATGACAGCTGGTGGTTATGTCATGTGTTGTGAGCTTCCAATAATGTGAGCCGCAAATGAATTAAAAACAACCAGTTCTCCCGTAGTAACTATAAATTTAGTCCTAATAATACATTAGCAAATATATTTCATATTGGAAATTAAGTGCAATCATGTAACACCATACAATAAAAACTGTTAATTTATTAAACATTTGAGGTTAGAAATTGATTTTTTCGATCAGTTTCCACGAGTATCCGTGCATATACAATGATTTAGTGTGGACATTAGTTTAAAGAACAGTTTAATCTTTGTTTTATTTTGACGCTGACGGTGCAAAATTATTGAATTACATTTCAGTTTGTTTTGCGCACTTGTTTATATATTTATAGGTAGCCGAGATGAGTGAATAACATCACAATGTCTTCTGCGTTATTTATATCACGAGGCTGTATACTCTGCAGTAGGGCATCACTGTTGAGCTTAAGCAAAATAAACAACTTAAATGTAAGTTTATTGATTTAATTACCCAAAAAAAAATTCACTCAACTCTTTTTTGCTTATTTAAGATCATCTGAATATTATATCGTTTTATCTTTCAATGTACCATTTTCAGTAATATGTGAAGCTTGCAAAGATATTAAAAAATATAAGTTTAATTTTTCTATTATCATTTAATCCTCAGTACTATGGAATTAAGAAAAATCCGTCATTGCTTCCCTGGGCAATTAAATCATCAAGAACGCTACATATATCCGACAAGTTCTATGCGTCTACTGCTGTACCGGTGCCAGAAAAGAAGAATTCTGTTCCGGAAGATGTGTGGCAAAACACCCCTATGATACAGTCTGACAAGATGGGACAATATTTCTTAATGTTATCAAAAATAAGATTAACATGTAAGTAAAATTTCTATTGTATTATTCCTTCTTTTAAGTACAGGAAGCGGCAAAAAACGCTGACGGTTTTAAATCAAAACAACGACGAAAACCGTCAGCTTTTTTGCCGCTCCCTGTATATATATAATTGCATAATACACCTATCCCCCGATTTACATGGAAGATACGTTCCTGAGAAAAACGTGTAAGTCGAAAATTAAAAATTTTCAAGTCAAAACCGTGTAAATCGAAAAGCTTGCAGAAAATTCATAATTTTGCTATTTAACAGTTGTGATTTTTTTCAATATTTTTAGGTGTACACAGAAATAAAAATAAAATGCATTGACAGGTTAAAATATGTAATATATTACGGAAACACTGTTTTTTTATTTATTTACAATACATACATTAAACAGAAGAACAAAAAATAAAACCAAAGGTGTTTTATTATCCTTCATCACTATCAGAAATTACTCTCATTCTTTTTTTCGGAATCGAAGGTTGGAATTCACTTTCATCACTCGAAGTTATTTGTGCCGATTCGATGTTTGAAGCAGAAATATTTACATTCTGAGAGGTGGTAATAAAATCGATTATTAACAATTGCTTCGAATTTTTTGTAAGATCTTTGTAAACTTCTTCATATTGAGCCAAGCAGCGATTTATGTCACGTTGGAATCGTAAAGCCCTTTCAACGTTTGTGTCATTTTGTATAAAATGATTACCCAGCTTTCTTCCCAATGCGAGTCCTTCGCGGATGACTTTAGCAGTGAATGTTACTGGTACTAATTCCTCTTCATCAGATTTGTCAGACTCACTTTCGCAAACTAAGTTAACTAAATCATCCTCACTTAGTTCTTTATCAGCCATTAACTCTGCGATATCATCATCAGTAAAATCATCAAAACCTTCTCCGCCCAATGAATGCGCCATCTGTACTATCTGCGAATATTCATCATTTAACGTTGAAATGGAATGTTCATTTTTGACTACATTTGGCCACAATTTTTTCCAACAGCTATTGAGCATTGTTTGCTTAATCGCAGTGTATGATAAGGCGATATGCTTCACACAGTCTAATATTGTAAAAATTTTCCAAGCACTAATAACTATTAAGGATTCATTGTTCTCCATTTGTTCCAAAATATATGTAAAGGCTCGTTTTATGTACAAAGCTTTAAAAGTAGAAATTATGCCTTGGTCCAATGGTTGTAATAATGAAGTTGTATTTTTTGGTAAAAATTTTACTTCAACGTTCTCATATTCTAGATCTTGTGGGTGACCCGGCGCATTGTCAATTAACAAAAGCACTTTAAAAGGCAATCCCTTTGAACTTAAATATTTTTTGGCATCTGTGATAAAACATTCATGAAACCATTCAGTAAACATTGCAGCAGTAACCCACGCTTTCTTATTAGCCCTCCAATAAACGGGAAGATTATTGATGTTTACTCCTTTAAAGGCACGGGGCATTTTTGATTTGTTAATCACTAATGGTTTCATAATATAATCTCCTGAAGCATTGCTACAGAAAAGAATTGTTATGCGATCTTTTGCTGCTTTATGACCACTAGCCGATTTATAAAATTTTGAGACATAAGTCCTTTCAGGCATTTTTTTCCAGAATAACCCTGACTCATCAGCATTGAAAACCTGATCAGGGGTGTATGAATTGTCGTTAATAATTTCTGCAAAATTTGCTGGATATTCTTGGGCTGCATCTACGTCGCCAGAAGCCAGTTCACCTTTTAATTTTAAGCTGTGTAAAGAATGTCTTATCTTAAATCTTTCAAACCAGCCATGACTTGCCAAAAAATTTGGCTTCTTTTCAGTTGAAGAAGAAGATGGTAATTGCTCTACAATTTTTTCGTAAATTCGCAATGCTTTATTTGTTATAGCGGCCGTATCAATGGGTACTCTTTTTTGTGTTTGATCTTCTATCCAAAGCATTAACGCTTTCTCCATTTTTTCCATTGCGATATTTCTGGTGTATGATGTTTTGCCCATACTCGTGGTATTGCCAGCTGCAACACTCTTTCTAATTGTGTTTTCATTTGTTCTAATAGTTCTTATTGTAGCTTCGTTCATGCTATATGATTTTGCAACATCTACTATATCTCCCTTTCGTAAGCGATCCAAAATTTAGATTTTAGTTTCTAAAGAAATAACTTTTCTTTTAACTTCTCTCGACATTATAAGCCTATAATTTTTTTGAATTTATGTTAATTTATAATCTAAATTATGCACTCACTTGTAATTTACGAATATGGAAAATTAAATCTTTCTGAAACTGTGAAACTTTCACTCAAATACAATTTTCCGTAGATAAAACTTTAATTTTATGCGAAGAAATACAGACACAGTGTGCGTGTGCAGCAAGTCAGCACAACTAGCTCGGGATTCCCGTGAGATGTGTACACAGCGCACGTGTTCAAACACAGTAGCATTTAGTAGAGTGCGATAAAAACAAAAAAAAAACTTATTTGGAAAACCGTGTAAAAGCGTAAACGTGTAAAACAAGTACCGTGTAAATCGGGGGATAGGTGTATAATTATAGTTTTTATATATTTATTAAGACACACATCTAGAATGTTTCACAACTCTTAAATTTCCTTCGATTACTAACGTAATGTTTTAAATATTTTTATTTACATATTACTGTCACCACACCAACATATGAATATTTAAATTATAACAGATATCTAAAAACTAAAAAGTATCCCCGTTTCTAAAAAATATTATTTTGCAATGTTAGTACTTGTAGTTAAAGCTCTTTTAATTATTTAATCTTTAATTTTTGTATGTTGTGTTCTGCCCTTTCATGGATATATATATATTAATAAATACAATATGAATAGTGAGTGGATTTTATTATTAATTTGATTTTTCATTTTTAATTTCAGCTTTAGTGGTAATAACATCAATGGCAGGTTATGCTTTAGCCCCTGCGCCCTTCGATCCCCTCACCTTTGCATTAGTCTCAGTTGGCACCGGCTTAGTATCAGGTGCCGCCAATTCTATAAATCAATTCTTTGAGGTGCCATTCGATGCGCAAATGTCAAGAACGAAAAACAGGGTCCTTGTAAGAGGACTTCTCTCGTAAGTTTGATTTATAGCATATGTATTATATATCACAGCAAATTTATGTACAATAAAAAATTCAACATTAAAAAGTGAATACCATTAGTAACTTTGTGATAGTAAAGATGTATAAATACTAACGTAACCTTTACTGGAAAAATCATTAATATATTACTACATATAAATATAATCAGTTTTTTATTGTAAGGTATGTTTTTCTGTTGTAGACCTCAGCATGCTGTGTATTTTTCTGCAGCATCCGCAACACTTGGATTGAGTATTCTTGGATTTGGTGTAAATGAATTGACTGCCTTATTAGGGGCCGGTAATTTGATTCTGTACACTTGCATTTACACACCTCTCAAAAGAATATCAATTATTAATACGTGGATCGGTTCTATTGGTGAGCATTCAAAATAATAATTATTTAATATTTATATTTCATATACAATCCTATCTAAGTTTATATTTTTAATTAAAGACAGATGTAGAATGTTATTTTATATTCCTATTCAAAACAAAAATGATTTGTGACATCATTGACATCATTGACCTCCAAGGTACTGAATGTTTGATGTCATTAAAACATTTTTGTCATAATAATAATGAAATTTATAAATTATTATTTTAGCAAGTATTTTCTAATAGGTACTCTTATTTTACAGTTGGTGCTATTCCACCTTTAATGGGTTGGGCGGCTTGCAGTGGTTCATTGGGTGCCGGAGCTGGTCTCTTAGCTATTCTTCTTTATTCCTGGCAATTTCCTCATTTCAATGCTCTTTCGTGGAATCTTCGTCCAGATTACTCAAGAGCAGGATACAGAATGATGTCTGTTACAAATCCAGGTTTGTTAATCTTCCAAAATTACTTTATAAAGTATTTTAATTGTGAATTTTCATTAAAATATGCATTTTTTCGATGAATCAAATATAATTCCATTTTTTTTTAAATTTCATATTCTATTTGTTTTGTTTCAGCACTTTGTCGAAGAGTTGCACTGAGACACACGGCCATTATAACAGCTGCTTGCTGCTTAGCTCCTTGCTTGGATGTTACCAACACATGGTTCGCAATAGAATCACTACCATTAAATGTGTATTTTATGTACTTAGGTAATTAAAATTATTATAATACATCTTTTTTTTAATAGTCCTGTTATTTATAGGTTTTTGTAGACTAATTTGCGATTCAGGGTTTTGGATTGAGCTCACATTAGTTCATAGCTCAGTTGCATAACACATCACACTCTGTTTATGCGGTGCTTGACATATCATAGAAAGAAATAACACTTCTCCACAAACATATCAACCCAAAAACCATGAATTCTTTACAATTTGTGTTAATTTTTAATTAACCAAAGTGATTATCTTAGTTTTTGTAATGTCAAAAAATATTATACTCAAAAAAATACGGTAAAATAAAACTATATTTTTTGTATTGGGTAATAAAGTAATATACAAAAATTATATCTAATAGCACAATAACCATAGTTTTTATTTTTATTATAAAGTTGTATTTTTTTTTAATAATAGCCCTTTATAGTAACCTTACCGCTTATGACTCTAATTAGTAAATAAACTAATTGATAACATGATAATTTATCTTTTCAGGGTGGCAGTTCTATCAGAAATCTGATAGTAACAGTTCTAGAAAATTGTTCAGATTTTCGTTAATTCATTTACCCGCTCTGATGCTGTTGTTTTTAGTAAATAAAAAATATTGGAGTTCGAATATAGATAATCCCGAAGCAGAATCCAAAGAAGTGAAAATTTTCCATCAAAATGAAAAGAAATTCATTGCAGTATTACCTCGAGGACCCATTGTGACTGCTCAAGATGAGAATAACATGTCCGCCCCTAATGTTACAACAGAAAAATGTTGAAATTTAATAGAAATTTTGTGATTTAGCTTTTATTTTGTAAATATAATAGTGAAATTATTTATTTAATTATTTGTTGTTTTTAGTGCAATGTTTAGTACCAATCTTATGCTTTAATTGTGTTACCCGTTTTGAAAATCAATTTCCACATGCACCATGACTACAAATGATATGTAATATAAAATATATTCACCAAATTAATTATTTTTACATGATTATGTTTTACGGATAGCAAAGTTTTTTTTGTCAATTTGAAAATGAATATCAAAATACTTCTTGTACAGCTGACAAAATGATTCACAATTAAGGAATTTGGGCAAAAGTTTTGCTTTCCACATCTAGTTTCAGCACGAGTATCTATGGAATTAGCAAATATGCTATAATGGAAAACACTTCTTTTTACTTAGCGCAAAATCCGTCTAAGATGGCAAATTATTTTCAAGGGAAGGTATAAATTTTCTATCCCTTTATAAAAACGTTACGAAGCATAATTTCTATACGAGATTATAAGAATAATAATGTTTCTGCTATAATTCAATTTTTTAAATATTTATTGACAATTACTTTTAATTTAATAAGCATAGTAATTCATAATAAACTATGTGATCATTAAAAAACATTGAGTTACTTAAAAGATTTGAAATGATAATGAAATCTAAAAAAAACATTTAATGTATTTTAATATTATGTTTTTATTCTGTATTTGGGACATATTAATTTATGTTAAAAAATTTCACTGTGATAATATAATTGTTATCCAGGGACTAACATATATATATTTTATCATTCTAATGGAGTTATAGAAGTCAAGAAAATAGTTTTTATTGCATACTTCTATTTGTCAATATTGACTTGTTACATTTTGTAAAATTATACCTCCAGAATAGACTATGATGCTATGAACAATTCTTTCTAGTTGATAAGTACATATTAGTACTTATAGTATGTTAAAAAATATATTTAATGTATTGTACATAAAAATATAAACAATGAATTCTAATGCATATTTTGTTTTATTTCAAAGAAACTTTTTAAATAACATTTTTTAGTCTGCGTTACAAAAAGATGTTTCTCAGATAATAGAGTGTTATAGTATTTTTACTGACTATTAGTTTGTAGTAACATTTATTTATTTATAAAATAACTTATTTTTAAAACGAAGCAAGTTATTTTATCTCTTTTTATCTTTAAGTTGAATGGGTGTCATCCAGGATGCGCCCAAAGCAGCCTACTAATCTCAAATTACATGCTAGCGGCGCCACCCCTACTCTCGAAAAATGATTGTTAAAAACGGTGATATTTATTTAGCTCCTTGTCTTAAAAGCATTATTTGGTCTGCAAAAAATATATTTGCTTTTCCAAATATATTTTCATCTCATTTCCCTTTCTTCAAGTACTCCGATTTCTACTCTGGAGGTTGTCGGTAATCATATATGTTCCCAAGTGGAACTTCAAGTGCAGATATGTCCTAGAAAGAGAAATGGACAATGGCAGCTGACCTAACTAAGTGGCGGTAATTTGTGGTGACCATATGTTCTGTATATGGAATGGATATGGAAAGAAGAATGCCCACCCTTAGCAATCGGGTACCCCTTGCATACACACCTCTATAGGACAGGCCCAACTTTCCAAATTAAAGACACACGATGGGAAGATAACAACAAATCTTAATGATATACTGAAGGAAATAGAACATTTCTACGGGTTATTGTATTCATCTACGATGCCAGGTCCTAATGACAGATCTGCGGACGACAAGAGGGCTACTCTCACAAAGCACTGGTCTGAAGACATCCCAGAGATAAGTATATTCGAAATTAAATCGGCCCTAAAACAACTTAAGAACAACAAAGCCCCTGGAGAAGACGGAATTACATCTGAGCTTCTGAAAGTAGGAGGAACCCCTCTGTTGAAAGAGCTTAAAAACTATTCAACAAGGTAATAGAACATGGAGAAACCCCCGGCGACATGGAGTACGAGTATTGTGATATTGTTCCACAAAAAGGGGATAAATCACTGATCAAAAACTACCGACCCATTTCCCTTCTTTCCCATGTGTATAAAGTATTCTCCAGAATTTTAACAAACAGGCTGACGGGTCGATTTGATGAATTTCAACCTCGAGAGCAAGCTGGGTTTAGGAAAGGCTTTAGTACAATTGATCATATCCACACGCTAAGACAAATCATTCAGAAAACCGAAGAATATAATCAGCCACTCTGCCTCGCCTTTGTAGACTATGAAAAGGCATTTGACTCAATCGAGACTTGGGCAGTGCTAGATTCACTACAACGCTGCAAAATAGACTATCGGTATATAGAGATAATAAAATCTCTTTACAAATCTGCAACAATGATGGTCCAGCTCCATGATAGCACTAACAATATTTCTATAAACAAAGGTGTTAGACAAGGAGATGTTATATCTCCAAAACTCTTCACAAACGCCCTAGAAGATATTTTTAAACTGCTATCCTGGACAAAATGTGGAATAAATATTAACGGAGAGTACATTTCTCACCTCCGATTTGCAGATGACATAGTGCTAATAGCCGAATCACCTAACAAGCTCCAAGACATGCTCTACGACCTCAATGAAGCGTCGAACAAAATTGGTCTGAAAATGAACATGGATAAAACAAAAGCCATGATTAATAGTCATATTTCACAGACCTTTGATCCTATTTCCATTGGAGGAACAGAAATAGAGGTTGTAAACGACTATACCTATCTGGGACAAGTAATACAACTAGGGCGAAATAACTTCTCAAAAGAAATCGACAGGCGCATACAACTGGGATGGGCAGCATTTGGAAAACTAAAGTACATTTTTAAAGCGAAAATTCCGCAATGCCTTAAAACTAAGGCGTTTAACCAATGCGTCCTCCCTGTATTAACTTATGGCGCAGAGACGTGGAATCTGACAGCAAGTCTTACCCATAAAATAAAAAGTCACCCAGCGTGCTATGGAGAGATCCATGCTCGGAGTGTCGCTAAAAGATAGAATCCGAAACGAGGAAATACGCAGAAGAACTCAAGTAGTGGATGCTACCCAACGAATAGGCACACTCAAGTGGCAATGGGCAGGTCATATCTGTCGAAGAGACGACGGTCGATGGGGAAGAAAAGTATTGGAATGGCGCCCAAGAACTGGCAAACGAAGCATTGGCCGACCCCCTACAAGATGGACTGACGATATAAGAAGAATAGCGGGAGTGACCTGGATGCGGAAGGCGGAGGATCGAAGAGGATGGAGACTCATGCGGGAGGCCTACGTTCAACAGTGGACGGACACAGGCTGATGATGAGATGACCCCTTGCATTCCCTCTATCTAAGCTGCTTTGATTCAACACTATATACAGATGTAGATTTGAAGTACTACATGCATATGATAATCTTTTAATTTAAATAACAAACTGGCGATATCTCCAGTTAAAAAATATTATACACTTGAAAAAGTTGGCCTATTATTAAAAAATATTAAAGATTAAAAATAATAATTGAACTATACAAACAAAATTCACAAAAAAAAACCACCTAGCACAAAGATAAATGAATACAGAAATCTTTTTGCACAATAAAAATATATTGATAAGGGTAAAAGAAGAGTCTTCGTTTTGAGATTTCATACATGTATTCTATAAATATTATTGTGTATGTAATACCAGGAAGATTTTTAATGTTTGTTCTATAATATTATTGGTGGGGGTGCAATAATTAATATTCGCGTCACCAAAAATAGTTTTAATTCACTAATGTTTGTTTAATATGGGAATTTTAAATTAATAAAAACATTTTCTGGTGCTGTGAAGACTTCCGCTTCACTAGGTGTAAATAAAACGGCGAATTGATCGAATAATAATAATATGTATACTCTATTGAATTTATTTCATATGATGTTTAAAATAAATGTGGACTGTTGATTTTTTTAACAGGCAACCTTTCGAACAAAAGTGAATTTTCGAGTTCATATTCGAATAGGCACAACTCCCGCCATTGTGCGCCTTGACAGTAGATGCCATTTGCGTAGCGGCGTGTGTTCGCACGTTAATGTCGAGAATATAATTGATTTGCTAAAGTCTACAGCCTCTCGTCACATCTCCAGCCAAGATGGCTCACATAAGCCTAGATAAGGACACGTTCTTCCGTCGCATGAAACGTCTCTACGCTGCATGGAAGGTCAGTTGTCGTCCAACTCAAGATTCTTTGCACATTTTAGAAAATTTAAATTATAACGTGTTGTTTCTTGCAGAATGCTGATCCCAAACAAGATGAGGCCTTGTCCAAGATGGACAGTTTTGTCTCAATCATTGGAGTAGACGAAGAAACGCTGTACAGCAAGTCCACCGCTTTGCAAGTATGATAAAATATTTTAGATTACACATTGTTTTCTTTGTACAATTCATTTATATTTAAGGTGACAGTTAACTTAAGTGTATTAAGCGATGTAATATTAATAATACAATATAAATGACGGGTAGAGTTTATAAATTGTGTTCATCATTTTCAAAATTTACCATTTTACTTATAAAAATGCCGTTTTTCACACTTTTCGTGACAAATTTGACAGTAAACTCGAAAACGGAATACCAATTGGTCAACTATATTTCGTTTAAAACATTTTATTTTTTTATCCAAATTAATTGTTCAGGTTATGTTAAGTTCAATTCAACCAACACATAATATTTTTCCTGCAATAATCCTTTGCACTTAAATGACTTTTTTGTCTGCAGTTGTAGTAAATTTTAATTTGTAAAACATGGTAAACCGGCAATCAATATCATCCATCAGACATCATAGTTTTGAAAATATAAAGAATTTGACGATTTTTACAGTACTTACTTACATAAAAGTGAAGTGTTACTTTATTACAGTTAATTATTATATCAATTGCACTAATAATACTCATCATCATATTTAAATAACCAGTTTTTAATTATTTTGTTGCTTGTCTTTTATTTATTCCTTCATTGTAAAACCTAAAATTATTTTTCATTATTAGCTTCTTTATGGTTGATTTATAGTAACTTTAAGTCATGAAAATAGTTAGGTTAACATCATTAATTGCAATCCTAGATTGCATTTAGTGTTGCCAATACAAAAAAAAAAAATATTTCTTAATAATTCAGTAAATGTCTTCATCTTTTATTCCAGACATGGCTGTTTGGTTACGAGTTGTCTGACACAATCACAGTACTTACAGAAAAATGCATGTTGTTCCTGGCCAGCAAGAAGAAAATAGAGTTTCTGAAGCAAATTGAGAATCACAAAGAAGAGGACCTGCCACAAGTGAAGTTGCTCACAAGAGATAGAGTAAGTTAAAATAAAAACCACCTCATCATGATTGGAAAGTCAATTACTTTTACAAAGGCAGGCATTTTTTATAAAAAACATCAATATTGGATATAAAATAGCAGGAACAGCCTGGATGCTGAAGGCGGAGGATATAGAGGGATGGAAATTCATGTGAGAGGCATACGTTTAACAGTGGATGCAAGCTGATGATGATGAAATCAGTCACTGTCGCAGAATTGATAATTATGTGTAGACATTATGCACTCACCTTTAGTATACTTCTCTCTAGCACGCTACTATGCCACTCTTTAGTATGCTTATATATCATATTTATTTAATTTAAACAAGAGTAGTTTGCTTTATAAATAATGGGACTCCAGCAAACAGTGCACTGGATGGCGTAATTCCTCTTTTAGATGTTAGTATTTCTTCGGAAAACAAGTCTTAGAAAATAAGAGTAGGAAATAAAGTAACGCATTTTGTTTATTTTATTTCAGAATGACAAAGACAAAGCCAATTTTGCCAAACTCATTGAAGCCATCAAGGAGTCCAAGAACGGGAAGACGATCGGTGTCTTCTCCAAAGACATCTATCCCGGAGAGTTCTGTGAATCCTGGAGGAGCGTTCTCAAGAAGGAAAACTTGGACTCTGTGGATATGAGCTCCTCAGTGGCTTTGATCATGTGCCCCAAGGAAGATCCTGAAATTATGACTATTAAGAAGGCTTGTTTGGTCACTGTAGACGTCTTCACCAAATACCTGAAAGATCAAATCATGGAGATTATTGATTCAGACAAGGTTAGAGATGTTAACATAATTTATTAACTTAAGCTTATTATTTGTAGACGAGTATGAAGTAAAGTACTTGCTTACTATGCCAGAAGTTACAGATTCTATCCTAAAAATACCTTAACCTGTTAACCGAGGAATTTAATTCTGCTCATGTTAAAAAGAAAACACGCTTGAGTCCGTGCAACTCGATGCCTAGATGTACATGGTATATGATGAACAAACAAAATAAGGTAGCTCGTCACGCCCATAAGTGTAATTTCAGAAGTGTCTTGACGGAATATATCGTCATACCCGCTACAGTTGCTTTCTTGGAATGACGGAATATTACGTCATACTTGGTTAACAGGTTAAAATCAACATATTTTTTTAATAAATTCATTAGTTTTATAAATACTCTTGTATGGTGTGAAATTGATTTTCACCTGCAAAATGTGTTTCATAAACTAATAACCGTAATTGATAGTAGAAGTAAGTCATGCTGTGATCACTATCTATCATTAAGTAATGTCGGGCTGTAGTCTAATGACCTCGGAGTAATAAATAAGTTTAACATGCAGAGAAATAGTTCTAATTCACTAATTTTAATTGAGGATTATTCTCTTGATGATTGTATTCTTCTTCTTTGTGTCAGTGATATCAAATTGTTTCCACCCAATATCTGGCAACATCGATGGTCCGTGTATTGCCCAGCATTAGATCTTGGGATGTGTAGTTGTATTAATAATTTTGAATTAGGTAAATGTGTAAATATTGAGATGCAAAAAATGCATCTAATTTAAAAAGTTAAATGTTGTACCTAATGTTTGTATGTAATTTTTCCAGAAAGTAAAACATTCTAAATTAGCTGAAGGAGTAGATGCAGCTATTTCAGATAAAAAATATGTGACTGGCGTGGACACGTCCCAGGTGGACATGTGCTATCCACCGATCATTCAGTCTGGAGGCAACTACAGTCTCAAATTCAGCGCCACGTCCGACAAGAACCATCTGCACTTCGGCGCCATCGTCTGCTCTTTGGGAGCTCGGTACAAGGCTTACTGCTCCAACATCATTCGGACACTTCTGGTCAATCCCAGCGATGAGGTTCAGGATAATTATAATTTCCTGGTGAACTTGGAAGAAGAACTTTGCAAGAATCTGGTAGCGGGAGCTAAGCTGTCAGCCGTTTATGAATCCGCAATCGCTTATGCAAAGAAGGAGAAACCTAAACTCATCGACAGCTTGATGAAAACATTTGGGTACGTATAATTGGGTTTGATAATTTATTGATTGAAAAGAACTAGCTAGCAGAGATGTTATGGAAAGCTTCTCATCCTAGACTTAACAATTACTAATTGATTTAAATTGACTTACAGTTGAAATAGTAACTAGACAGTGCTCAAATGTAAAAACATCATTAGCACTGTATGTTAATTTCTTATCTTAACAAAAGTCATGATTTTTCTATAATTTTGTACAATTTACGTCACACCAGGATTATCTTTTAGAACTCTAATAACCATAATTTTATCACTTATAAAATAAAAAATTTCACTGTTTAATGAAGAGAATAAAGACATTGCTATCTTATCACTTTTGATTCTATTTTTTTAAGATGTATTTTTGTTTTAATAACAAAGATACCTTCATTATATTTTTTGAGTATCCAGACAGATTTTAACAGCATTTTATTTACCTTTTTATTGATTTATTGATTCAATGATTTCTACACAATTACAGGTTTGCAATGGGTATCGAGTTTCGGGAAAGTTCAATAGTGATCGGTCCGAAGACTAATGTCGTTTTAAAAAAGGGAATGGTGTTTAATCTTCATGTCGGCCTCTCAGGTCTGACCAATAAGGATTCATCCGATAAGGAAGGAAAGGTTTGTGGCAAATCCAGTTCAAGAATTAATCTAACCCAATCTAACATAACCTACATTCAAATTGAATACTTAAGAAATATTTTCGAACTGAGAGGCCAGTTTTATTTGTGAAATTTAGGACTTATGACACCACCTCTGGTGTATACTGTAACTGAATTAACATTGTGTACAAAATAAAGCGGGGAGGTTACACAATATTAGTGTGATGTGTTTATTGATTACACTTTTTGATTGATACTGTTTGTTTTATTAGTGATATTTTCAATTCTAAATTTGATTTTGATTATCACCAGATCTACGCGTTGTTCCTTGGTGACACGGTGGTCGTGAACGAAGATCAGCCGGCGTCTGTCATCACTCAATCAAAGAAGAAAATTAAAAATATCGGCATCTTCCTCAAGGATGAAAATGACGACGAGGAGGAAGAGGAGAAGGAAAATAAAACTGAGATACTGGGTAATGCAAACAATACATTACTTATGCGTGTTTTGAAAAGCTTCAAAAATAATGTGCCACATGCTTATTGCAAAATACTATCACAAATCAAGGGCTAATTTGTAAACAATTTAAAAAACATAATAATTGTTTTTCTTTCATAAGTTTAACATGGGTATGAAAACAATTTACTTTACTTGGGAAAATATATAACCGCCGTATTTTAAATATATGTTTTTGGATAATGCATGATTGACAAACCTTATTGTTTTTGTCAATACAATATATTGTAAAAATACATTGTATAATACACTATATTACCTTGTCTATTTACTGCTGGATAAAGTCTGCTCCATTTTTTGTCTTCATTGTGATAAGTTGCCTTGCTGGGAATAAATGAGTCGACACGTTTCTTTTAAAATATTAACACAATTTAAGAAATCAAATATTCGATTTTGGGGAGCTTGGGGAGCCAATAGTGCATTCAGTATACACTTGAATAAAGGCTGAAAAAAGTAATGCACGATCTATTTGGCATGAGAAGGAAGGACTAAATTGCTTATTAACAAAATGAAATGTATAAAACCAGGATTAAGTGTTGCCGTTGTGTTTGGAACACCATTGTTCCTAAAGTAATCATGACGAGGTGGTATAATTTTATTAATTTATAAATGTTTTCTGTTTTATGATGGATTCGCCAATCCGATGCTGTTAAGATGGCGGTTAGTTTACTGCAATATTCCGCATGATCAAGTATTTAATATGAAATATGTTTGCCGAGTCGTTTTGTCAATTATTGAAATAATTATTTGTTTTAAAATTTGTGCAGGTCGCGGTAAGAGGACAGCCGTAATTGAATCTAAACTCCGCTCCGAGCATTCGTCCGAAGAGAAGAGGAAGGAGCACCAGAAGGAGTTGGCCATCTCTCTCAACGAGAAGGCCAAGGAGCGCCTGGCCAAGCAGTCGGGGGGCAAGGAAAGCGAGAAGGTCCGCAAGAACACCATCTCATACAAGGGAATCAACCAAATGCCAAGAGAAGCTGAAGTCAAAGAGTTGAAACTTTATGTCGGCAAGTATTATGTCTGCATTTAGCAACATTCAAATTTTATTCAAACTTGAATAACATTTTTTTTTATAATACTCATTACACTAATAAATATATTCATATTGTGCAGTGATCGGCTGATTTTTTTGAAGAAAATAAACTGTTAATTAATTTATTTTTTATCCATAAAGAAAAACGAAATGTTTTAATTTTTGTTTTGTAAAGCTATTGGAAACTTGTCTATGTAAAAAGCTGTACTAGAAACTTGTCTATGCTTGTACCTGCGCTCCTTGGGAGCACTTACCAAGGCATTATTTTCAGAGTACTTTCTCATTATACAAGTAACGGGCTTTGGTGAGTAACATCAAACGTGGGTGTAAAAGTTAGTAGTTCAGACATTAAAATTATTATGAATTAATATAATATCCATCCAACATTAATTTAAAAAATCTAAATTTAGCATTTTATGCAACATGAAGTTGTCACTTTCATAATTTTTCAACCGACATCAAAACAAACCTTTAAGCATCTCAGAATAAATGAAACATGATGTACACCACATTCATAAACATGGACACATATATCTACAAAAGGGTGGAATGTCACTACTTTGCCGATCACTACTATCATGTAATTAAATGATACTTGGGTTCATGTTACTGTTTTCTCATATTTCTTATTGCTGTAAATATGTTTCTAATGTAATCTTATTTATTTTGTTTTATAATTTAGATCGTAAATATGAAACTGTGATTCTGCCAATCTTCGGTGTGCCGTGTCCCTTCCACATCTCAACCATCAAGAACATTTCCCAGTCTGTGGAGGGCGACTACACTTATTTGAGGATCAACTTCTTCCATCCCGGGGCCACCATGGGCAGGAACGAAGGGGGCTCCTACACGCAGCCAGATGCAACCTTTGTCAAGGAAGTGTAAGTTCAGAATTCATTCAGAAATTCTTTTTTAATAAATAACTTATATTTTTTATGACAACACATTCAGAAGAATGCCTATAGATGGTGATGGTAAAATCTCATTGATCTACTAATGTACTTAGACTGCATCTCAATATTTACATACAATTTTTACAAAATATCTTTCACCTACTTAAATTTGAACAGGTTATGACAGGTAATTATGTGGCTGAGAGATTATTCTTACACCACAATTACAAGTATGTTATTATAGTTCACAGGTCAGCATGAGTGATTACCAGTGTTACCACAATATTTGGTAAAAAATAAAATCCTTCAAAATCCTTCATTTTCACACGGGAGATAACTGTTGGTATTTCGGAGAAAAATTTCAAATTTCAACAATTTATAATCTTCCCTCCACATCATTCATATTTTTTACATTTCATGACTTAGGTTATTTTTATTTTTCAGGACATATCGCAGCACAAACACCAAGGAACCTGGAGAACTGTCGCCACCGTCGTCTAATCTGAACACTGGTTTCCGATTGATTAAGGAAGTTCAAAAGAAATTCAAAACCCGCGAGGCTGAGGAGAGAGAAAAAGAGGATCTTGTCAAACAGGACACTCTGGTTCTGTCACAAAACAAGGGCAACCCTAAACTTAAGGATCTCTACATTCGCCCTAATATTGTCACCAAGAGAATGACTGGTATGTTCAACTGTTAACAATATCTTCACCCATTTTTAGAACATACAAATTAACCAGACGTTCCCTGCCTCACAACCGCATCAGACTAAAGGACAATAAAATCTTCTTGATTATGCTGTTCATTTCAATCAACTAGATTTAACTCAATGGAGAGTCTGAAAAATTGCAGCTATTTCACAGTAGTGCTAAAGATAATAAACCTGCTAATGAAATTAAGACACTTGATTTAGTCATCAAGTTCTGAAAGCTACGTGATTCTTTGTCTCGTCTCAGAAATTTTCAGCCCCAAAGTTCTGCTAGATACATTTAAAATATTTTTGTCGACAGTTTTCTAGTGTGCTTCTAATACGATAACTCTCGGGTTTTAGAAAAGGCTACAGCAAATACCATTATGTGAATTACAGATAACTTACCCTAACTGAGGATAAAAGACTTATCTGCATCGCTAATTCCATCCTGTTCTACTTTTTTTTATTGAATTATTATTGAAAAAATCATGTATTTCTATGCTCATAATCTTTTATACTGACTTACCTTGTGTTATAAGTAGAAATGTGGGATCGAATCCTCGTCATTTGTGTTTGAAAGTTTGTCTCTCGAAAGCCATCTAATTTTGATATACTTGTAATTGGTTGTTTTCAGGTTCCTTGGAGGCTCACGTGAACGGCTTCAGGTACACTTCAGTGCGCGGCGACAAGGTGGACATTCTCTACAACAACATCAAGAACGCCCTGTTCCAGCCGTGCGACAGCGAGATGATCATCCTCCTTCATTTCCATCTCAAACACGCTATTATGTTTGGTAACAAATCTCATATATATCAAAACATTAAACACCAATAAATGATATTTTTAAGAATGTAAAAAAAAATATTTTTTTTGGCAATTATTTATGACAGAGCCCTTATCATATTTCGTCGCACAATAGATTCTTCCATGAACTTACTTTAATACTATTATTACAAATGAATGTAATCCGATTGTGAAATGAACCATAAGCACTCCTGTATGGAACAGTAGGGCATTGAACAACGCAAATCTGCGGTCCCGTAAGGAAACCTCTGGACGTTTAAAGGTTAATGAGGACTTAATATTTTTTCTAGGATTTTTAGCGATTTAGCTTCTACTTGTCATTAAATATATGTATAAAATGTATTATGATCTACTTTTTACAGCATTTTATGCATTTTGGTATTTACATTTGATGCTGTATATTGATTTTTACATAGATGTTTGAATGGGTTTGTTGCGCTTGCAGGCAAGAAGAAGCACGTGGACGTGCAGTTCTACACGGAGGTGGGGGAGATCACCACCGACCTGGGCAAGCACCAGCACATGCACGACAGGGACGACCTGGCTGCCGAGCAGAGCGAGAGGGAGCTGCGCCACAAGCTCAAGACGGCCTTCAAGAGCTTCTGCGAGAAGGTGGAGGGAATAACTAAGCAGGAGATCGAGTTTGATACGCCCTTCAGGTAATTCATTCTTTTAGTCATCAACTTTTTATAATTGACAAACAAAAGGATTTTTTTATGGTCAACATCTCATCTCAATTTTGATTCCCGGAGCTTTGCTGAGTACTTGCTGTGTATAGTTTCTGACAACCTTCCAAAACAGCAGGAGCCCTGGGGTCTAAAGAAAGAACTGCTGTAGTTTATTCTCTCTTGCGCCATCTGGAGAACATATCCTAGCTCTATATATAGAGAACACCTGTATCTTGGTAGTCCACATAGGAACATAAATGGTTCCTGGAAGCCTCCTGGGCAAGAGCCCGCAAACATGCATGGACTCGGCTGTAGTATTAGAGATATATTAGGGTGTTCAATAACCAGCATTTTTATCGAGATCGGATGAGGAGCCAGATGCTCCCGAAGTTGGACAATTTTTTTTTGTTCTTAATGGGTAGCTCAACCTTATCGGGGGCATGTATAGAGCTTAGATTTGTTTTTTTTTTTTTTTTTAATTAAGAATTGTCGGGTTTTGATCCGACAGAAACTGAATGACAAACATAAACACTGGCAAATGTTTATATTTGAAGTCTATAACTGATTGTTTTATTAAAAACCTTCCAGAGAGCTGGGATTCCCGGGCGCTCCATTCCGCAGTACCGTGTTGCTGCAACCGACGAGTGGCTCACTTGTGAACTTGACCGAGTGGCCACCGTTTGTCATCACCCTCGAGGATGTGGAGTTGGTACACTTCGAGCGTGTTCAGTTCCACTTGAAGAACTTCGACATGATCTTTGTGTTCAAGGATTACACGAGGAAGGTGGCCATGGTCAACGCTGTTCCCATGAACATGCTGGATCATGTCAAGGAGTGGCTCAAGTGAGTATGTTTGTTTTAGCAATGAGAAATTGAAATATATTTGTTTAATTTTTTACTTCCCTGGTATTTAAAACAAAGTCTAATAAGAACAAAATAAATGTTTAGATTGTTATGACAATAAAATCACATTTGTTCAAAAAGCAAAATAAATCTTAATAAGATAAAAATAATAGAATCTTTTCAGTAACTTAAGAATTAGATATAAAGTAATGCACTTTTTTACATTTGGAAACATTTTCGCAGCCATGTGTTTGAAAGACATTATTTTTAGAAAAATAAAATGTTTTTTTTATAATTATTGTATTTGTCATTACTAGAGTCAATTTATCCAAGTATTGCTATCTGTGAGTTTTTTACATGGACTTTTACAATTCTTTGACAAAACTTTCTCAGCTCTAAGGGGAAAAGTAAACCATAATAAATAATAATAAATTTTTTTTAGAAACAGTGTAAGAAGGCAACATACTAGTGATGATACCTAAAATGATGAATATATTTTATTGAGTTTATATCTCTATTTCAGTTCTTGCGATATTCGTTATGCCGAGGGTATTCAATCTCTCAATTGGGCCAAAGTCATGAAGACCATCACAGATGACATTGAAGGTTTCTTCAGCACGGGAGGCTGGTGCTTTCTTGATCCAGAATCAGATGCTGAAGGACAAGGCAGAGATGTAATTATTTTTTACAACATTATTTTTTTTTTTAAAAGATAAAATACATTTCAATATTTCTTTTAATCGAGTCCCTTATTCATGCTTTTTTCCTTTTTAGAATGAAGATAGTGAAGATGAAGACGATGCTTACGAGCCCACAGATGCCGGAGAAGATGAGGAATCTGATGACGACTCCGAGTATGATTCTGAAGCTTCGGCCAGTGGATCTGATGACAGTGAAGGTACAAACAACATCTATTGTTCTCTTATTAATCTGATTGTTTCAGAACAAAAAACTTTTAATTTTCGACAGAACTGCACGGCTACATATTTTTTAAAATAGATGTAGTTAAAAATTGATTTATATAATATATTTTTTATTGAAATCAATTGTTGAATTTGTCTAAACATGCGTATTTTTTTAAAATCAATTTTTAGACAGTTAATGTAGATTGTAATGTATTTTCCAGCAAATAAATATATCAGTTGTGTTTTTCGATTGGAATTAAATAATTTTATATTCAGTAATATATTCAGCCAAATGTGAATATACAACAGTCAAATATAGTTGTAATATGAACCTTGTAAATTCATACAAAATCTATCACCGCAATAGACTTCATCTGCGTTAAATGGGTTAATTATTTATAAAAGTTGTAGCTAGTATGTAAAAAGAAGCTAATGTTTTACATTGCTTTAAATTAAACATATAAAAATTATTCTTGTCTTTTTCATCATTGCCTGTGTCTATCTGCTGTTGCATGTAAGCCTTTCGCATGAATTTCCACCTTCTTGAATCCTTTGCCTTTCACATCCAGGCAAGTCCCGCTATTCTTCTGTCTTTTTTCAAAGTATTATTGTTTTACATAAAAGTATTTGTTATTTTCAGAGATGGGCTCCGAAGAAGAGTCTGGCAAGGACTGGTCTGACTTGGAGCGAGAAGCCGCCGAGCAGGACAAGGAATGCTACGAGGAGACCGGCTACAAGGGGGCCAAGCGCGGCGGCGGTGTTGGGGGCGGGGAGGGGGGTGGAGACAAGCGCGGGGGAGGGGACAAGCGCCGTGAGAGCAGCAGTCACAAGAGGAGAGACGAGGGCGGCAGCAGCCGTGGCAAAGATTCCCATTCCTCCAGCCCCAAGAAGCACAAGTCCTCGCACCACACCTCCAGCTCATCGCACAAGTCCTCCAAACACAGGTCAGTAATATACTAGCTAACTATGTTACTACAAGAGTTATTTATTATTTGTTAATAAGATACTTTTAAATGAAATCTAAAGATACATCTAACTTTATTTTTTCATTATGAGCTTAAATTAATTCAGTACTGCATGTAAAGATACAGTATGTTCATTTTTGTTAGTATTTTATAAAATAATTACCATAAATAACTAAACGAAAAATTGCATAATGAGGCATTTATTTGATATTATTACAATAGTGTTACACATGTGAAAAGTTTACAGGTGTGGCATGTGTGTGTAGGTAAATTTTAACCTGTTAACCGGGGAATATAATTTGCAGAGTCCGTGCAACTCGATGCCTGCATGTACATGGTATATGATGAACAAACAAAATAAGGTAGCTCGTCACGCCCGTTAGTGTAATTTAAATTCTAATCATTAAAGTGTCTTGATGGAATATATCATCATACCCGCTACAGTTGCTTTCTTGGAATGACGAAATATTACGTCATACCCGGTTAACAGGTTAAATACCTACCACAAGCATTTTAATCATTGATCGTGTTCGACATTAGTGTCTAGCTTTATGTTTGTGTGCCATAGAAGTATTTGTCTGTTATTTTTTAATTCTATATTGCCATGCACAAGAACAGAATTCCTCAATTGGGGCGTATAAGTGTTTAAAATTTAGTAAATTTCTCACCTTTATACTAGTTCTAAATATATAAATAAAATGTAATTTTTAAAAAACTAAATAAAAGTCTCACTTGTGTAGAAGATCCATAATAATATAGCATATGTTTAAGATAAATATTATTTTATTTCTTTCAGTTATAAGATATTTTTTATATTTATTACATCACAGTAAAAGATTTGATATTTAATTATTTATTATGATTTTGTTATAATATATTATATTTCATTATATATAAAATTTTGATATAAATAAGTGTGAATATTAAAATATTATATATAATATTAGTAAAATATATTTACAGCTGTTGTATTTCAAATACTAAAATTACTAATGATTTTAATGTGTGATTGTAAATATCAGTGGATTATCAAATCATAATATTTTGTATGTTCCAGCCCATCAAAGAGTAGAGACAAGCATCACAAGTCTTCATCCCATAACAGTGATCGGAAACGCTCAAGAGACGACAGCGGAGATCACAGCCGTAGTTCTAAAAAACATAGGTTAGGGTAACTATAGCTCTACGTATGGAATACATATAAACGTAAAATAATAAGTGTTGGATGGAGTATTTAATAATGCAGAGAATTGTATATTTCAAACCTATAGAAACGCTTTTTTTACTAATTTATTTCAAAAATCATGGTTACTAGAGTAAAATAAAACAAAAGCTATAAAATTAAGTTCATTTAATTTTCATAACACCAATAATAAAAATATTTCCAAAATATTTGGTAGCTGACAATTCTTTTAAAGTTGCATAATTTTTATAATATTCCTATTTGTTTTTTCTGAGCAGAAATATATATTCATTATTTATATGAATAAGTGTTGTTTCTGCTCTTTATTTCTTCTGACTATAATATATAGTTTAGATGCGTGATTTTATTATAATTTTCTGATCTTTATAAAACCATTACTGATGAAATTGTTTTTATTTTCAGGAAATAAAACTCTTGGCAGAAAATCTTCATTGTTCGATGTAAGTTCTGGTTAACCATCGTTCAAATAGTTAACCTATTAGTAATTGTTTTAATTATTTATGTGTATAGAATTATGAATCGCTGTGGTCTCTGTCCAGTGAAGCAAAGAACTGAACGGTGTGAATGCAACAATAACAGCATTAACCCCCAAGAACTTGTATGATTATCTATTCCTATATTTGACCTTTTCTTATTGTTTTAAAATATTTACTACATATTTGTACCCCAATTCTAAATGTTTGAAGATCAAACATTTATGCAAATCCTTACATTGATGTCCTTCTTATAATGTTTATTTTATGATTTTTATGATATAATAATTAAATATTTAGTTTAGCATTGCTCTTTTTTACATAAAATAAAATCTCATCTTTGAAGGGTTAATGTTTTAATTCATACTTTGTAAAGTTCACCATTAGGTTATCACCATTCCATGTTCGTGTAAATGTTTAAATTGTAAAACGCTGATAAAACATAATTGAACCATGCGCAACAAAAATAGGACCACAAGCTTCTTGACAGTTGGTTTTCATTACAATTTGTTGATTAATCAATGATAATTATATTTCATTTGTATCCAGAGAATGGTGTTATCCCGAAAAATATATATTTTGTCTAATTACTTGAGTATTCGATAACGGAAAAAAAGATAGAGTGTAATTATGAATGTTAAGTTTATTTTCTGCATCATGAAATAACTATTCAATATCCTCCTGTGTTTAATGCTTAGTGATAATGTTATTATAAATTTAGTATTAATGATTATTATAATTAAAATATCTGAGTAAAAAAATCCATAAAAAAATGTAAGAAGTTAATATTATTTGGCACCAATTTTTTGTATTCAAATTTAAAAAATATAAATTTTGTAATTAAATATACCTACTAATGTTTTATTGTTTCCTATTACAAATTCACACACCCTCTTTATTTAATTCATGTGCCTACCTGATGACAATTTGGATGTAATGTCATTAATTTTATTGAACGGAAAATCTTGTTAAATTCCTGAAAACCAGAAAATAAATAAAAGAAGCGTCATTCTGTCCCATATGAATTTATTATTATGGGATTTACTTGCATACATTGAGAGTGACTTACTGCTGACAAAACATTAAGCCATTATATTGATACATTATTGGGAAACAGTGCATTTTCCTATATAAAGATTCCATGTATTCTATAAAGAGCCATTTTATAATTTAGAACCTTTGAAAAAGTATCTCACAATACTTTAAGCACACAATTATATAATCATAATATTATAAATGTAGCATATCTAATTAAAACTAATCAATCACCATTACATTGGAATCCTAAATAATGTGCTTTGGCATTTGGATTTATTTCAAAGTAAAATGTCAATAATTTAAACCTTTCAAATAATGCATCATTAAAACAAAATATACACAAATACATAAACAATATTCTTTCTTGTAGACAACAATTTTATAAAGAAGATAATATAATAATAATTATAAAACAGATGCAATATTAAGTAAACAATAAAATATTTATTATAATTAATTTAAATGTCTTAAATACAAATTTATTAAATAAATCCTGATTTCTAATCAGAGAAATCTATAAATTAATAAAAATAATTCTAAAAATATTTACAATTCTGACAAAATTCATATAAAATATAATAAGAACATCATTCTGAGTTCTGCCCCGAGGGGAGACTTCCGAGTTGATGCTTTACTTAGCTGATAGTGAGATCTCTAAGTTTTCTACATTGAACTAACCTGCAATTATAATACATTTATACAAACAAGTGATTCATCCAAAAATAATTGTAACATTCATTTAAGGTCACTTGTAGAGAAAGGAAGCACATAAAATATTTTTATATTCTTTCCACTTAAAACGCTTCATTTATTTTCTACAAAAAAACAAAATAAAATGTCCTTAAATAAAACACATTCTCTCTTTCGAGTCAAATATTTAATTACGTTGATGCAAATAAATTGCAATATCTATTTAATTTTATTAAAATACAAGAGACCTCCATTTTGACTGTTAATCATATTATTATGCTCTAAACTGCTATTACATCGATTGATGAAAGTTATAAATATGACACTTTAAAAAAAATATCACTTAGAAGGATAACTTCTGGCTAAAAAGCACCTCGTTTGCTAAGCTTTCGATACATTTACGTGAACTACACTACACATAATTATATACAGACAGGTACTCAGCCTCGTGAAGTTGATGTGAGTCATTTGGTGTTTTAGGAATGTCAAAGGCCACGCAAGCTACGATAAAGGCACCGGCGATAACCGATAATACACGACCGACCAATATGAGGCCCGGATTAAACAATATGGTAAATTAGGAACCAAGCATACTTTCATATCTGGTGCCGTTGTTTACCAACTTTGTCGATATGTTTCTACTAATTAAAAACATTACCATTATAATGCTGAATTATTTAGAAAACTATAAAATCTTTACGATTTATATTATGCAGTAATAAATTGTTTAATTACAGCCAAAATGCATACTCCTATACAAATGCTATTTGTCATAAATATAATTTGCATAATATTATGTTTTAAAATGATATTACCACATAAAGTACATATACAGTTGAATTATCTTTTTGAAGCTAGCTTGTAAATAGCTAAAATAGTATATATTTTGAAACGGTATTGCATGTCATAGACACAGGATGAAGAGTTTGGCTACCTCCACTGTTGTCTCCATAGATAATCCTAAATGTAGAATGATCCTATTGATATAATTGTGGTGCTAGATAAGTGCGCGAAGAGAAAATAAGATGATCGTTACATGCAATTACTATCCATGAGTCATTTTTGAAATTGAAGAGAATGTTTAACTAAAAACTAATATGAGCAACGAAATAATTTATGAAATTTAATCAAGTGTTATGTACTATTTACTAGAATTTAGGGAATTACGATACATTACTTAATTAATAAAATATCCACCGCTGAGAATGCTAATAATTATAACACCTTTAATAGAATAAATCACTGACTTGTCACAAAAATATAAGAAACCTGATGAGTTTCTTATGTTGATATGTTTCCTTTGAACCTTCATACTCTCCTCTCCAGTACAAATTTATAAAAGACGATTCATGAATTCACAGTAAATTTATAAAATTAAGATGAATTATATCGACGCATTAAATTGTTTTTACTACTGAACGAGCGGTTGCCAGAATGTAAGGTTTAAACAACGATGAAGCAGTTTCTGGCTTAGACGTGCGATTCTAAGGGAATGGGAACTCGCTGGTCCAGGAGGGCGGCGGGAAGGTCGGGGGAGGAAGCTCTAGCGCAGCCCAGCGCCAGCCACTCACTCTTGTCCAGGTCGATGGTTCCTCCCACTGTGTGGCGTCTCTTGATGGACCTCTCCGGCATTCCGTTCTTTCTCTTTAGTTTAGTGGACACCCTGTTCAACCCACCGTTATAGATCTCTCTCCGCTTGATCAGGTTTGTCTCTGTCTTCTCGTTCTTCGTGAGGCTGTCGGACCTCTTCAACTTTCCATCTGATCTGTTCAGCGATACTGATCTTCTGAGTTTGGGAGAGTTTGATTTTTCGATGTCGATACCCGAATCGCTCGCTTCGTTTTTGTTGTTGCTCAAGTTTTCTGATATGAGGAGTTTGTTGTTATTTTTGATGATCTGTTTTTCGGTTTCTCTGTTGAGGGATTCCGATCTCTTGAGCTTGCTTTTGATTAGTAATGATACGTTTAACTGATCAGTCTTATCGGAGTTGAAAGTTCCCTTTTTGAAGAATATGCTTTGCAAAGTATTTTTATTCATTGCGTCAGGCTCCTTGGAGTCTTTACAGTTGGAATCGGTCTTTTCGTCGTGGAAGGTTTTACAGAATGTAAACTTTTCGACACTTCTATCGTTATCAGGAGTGATGTCATCAGGTGAACACTGCGGGGAGGTTATGTCGACATCTTTTTCACTTTCGCTTTCATTTTCGATATCTTTTGAGAAATGAGTAGTTTTGCCTTCGAAACTGTTTTTGGAAGCCTCCGTCATATCGCTCAAATCTTTTCTAATGATATTTTGAGTTTCGCTTTCTGTCGGAGTCTCTTCGAATTCTCTATTTTTAGATAATATAATAGATTCTTCATGCGGAGCGCTGTCTGTGGAATCCGATTCAGATTTAGAAATATTATCTGAGTTTTTGTCAAGTTTTTCTTGGGACGATAAGAATTCTGAAGCCCGGTGTAGGCTCGGGTCACCAAAGTCTTGGGTCTCTTGGCATTCGTCTACAAATGGAATGATCGGCTCGTTGGGAGGAGAAGAGTTGTGCAGCGAGCGCAGCTTCTGGTCAAACGTCGAAGTCAGGGATGATACCATGTCCACGTTACCTGAAACATAAGTTAATTAAGCATAACGAAGTATTTAAAAGTGAATTTTAGTTTAGCCAAATTTGAAGAAGCCACATCAAGAAACGAGATCTTATTTTTTATCAACCGGCATGAAAACTGTAAAAAAATCATTATGTATGTTATACTGCTACATAATTTATTTATTACTAATTAGTTAGAGTAAAATAATATGAAATCGGTCAGTGTTTTAATTCATTCAAAGAAAATATGAATGCCTCCTTTTGTATAAGTCTTACAAGACAAATGGCAATAGACAATATTTATACTTTATACACGACAATATATGTTATTTTTTATTTTCACAGAAGCTTCACAAGGGTTAAGCATCATAAAATATTTACATGAAAAGTTTTGTTAAGAAGCGACAAACATCTTTTAAGGACACGGCTCATGGCCCGGCATTTCAGTTCAAGCTCAGCAAAGTGACACATTTCGTGTGCGATGTAATAAATAATCTGTTAAACGTTTGCCACTCGGTTAGTTGTATATCTTTACCAGCTGGATTTGTTCCTGGGAATGCGTTTTAGGTATTCCATTTTTCTTCTCACATCTGCATAGAAAAACCTAGAAGTGTCATAGGAATCAAACTTATAGAAAAATAATTTAAGTTGAAATTTTAAAATAGACAATTGATATTGAGGGTTTGACTCACCTTCGCTAGGATTATCTGCACACGGATTAGTGTCAGTCTTCAGTCGCTTGCCCGTGCTGGAGACTTCATTGTTGTTGTTGGCCTTCAGGAAGTAAGCAGCGTTGGTGTGGCCGATGTACTCCGCGTGCTGCGCCTCGGTGCCCAGGCTGCTGGAGCTGACAGCCACGGGGGAGGAAGTCTCCAGGCGGGGGCTTCCGTGCCAGTCGCTCGGCTGATCGCGTCTCTTTTCTCTTCTGAGAACCGCTCGTGTTTCCATTTCGAACCTGGAAATATATTTAAATTATTAATTAAATGAACAATCGAGTTGGTCACAAATGAGTTATAGTAACCAAAGTGTTAATATATGTTGTCTAATTTGACTAATTTTAAACTTATAATAAAGAAAAAAGCTGTACAACATGTTCATAAATCTGTGTAAAGCTCGTAACGGCTAATGACTTCTAGTCGCTTACTTGCAATTGACAATATGCCTGAAAGTGCAGTGACCACGTGTAGTAACAAAAGATGTAGCATTCATATTCTACAAGAATATACAATGTTTTTAAACATTATATCTGGTAATAATTTTTCGAAAGAATCTTGAAAAAAGAACGCAGAAAATATGAAGGGCTTCCTAAAAGAATGTTTAATTTCACATTGTTAAACCAAATTGTTTTTAATGTATAATAAATAAAATGATCACATCAGCTGATATTTCATTATCTAAAAGTTATGCCATTTCTTAACATGATGAAGTTCTAAATGTATTCATGTAACAAGATCATAAATTTTTATATTTGAGTATTTAAATGTATTATTACAAGTTAAAAATTAGTACTAAAGCGGTATTTCTATTTAACGATGTAGTGAATGATAATAACCTCTTAACCCTCTCCTGCGTGGTCTGGTCCAGGCCTGTGTAGGTCTTGATGGGATAATTGTCTCCATCAGTGATGATCTGCGGTGAACTAGTTGGGGCCGGTGCAGGTGGCAACCGTAGTTCGGTGACCTTTGGTGCCTTCTCTGCCGGCCGCTCCTTGAGGTGCACCGGGCTGCTGGCCTCATGCTGTGAAGAATGGTGTTTGGAACGCGCCTTTCTCTGGATCTTCTTGTTTGCTGCGGATATGATTGAGCTCACAATGTCTTTTGTGCTGACATCTATTTTCCCTGAAAATTAATAATTCAATTATATAGTACTAGTACATTGCTAGGATAAACCACCGTTCTTCATACATTCATATTTCTGTGCAGTTTGACAATTTATATAATTAAAGCGAGACTCAGGACAAATATAAAGAACATTAATATTTGCACATGTATGCATTATAGCTTGTTTTAAGTATTTGAACTGTTATTATCTAGATCGGCAGAAGGGTTTATACATTTATGTAATACTATAGAAGCATCTGTGTTTTTGCATATAAATTATTCCAAAATTACCTTCTATTTTCTTTACATTCTGCAGTAAGAGTGCTTGATTAGATGTGGTAGAATGCAACTGTTCCTCTTCACATAATATGTGATCCGTCACAGGGGAGCTTCTGTCTTCCTCGTCAAAGTACCATTCCATCTGAAATATCACATTGTTTATTAGAATCAATAATTAAACCAGTGATTCATAAAGAATAATTATATTACGTCAATGACTTACATGATTGATGAGCGACTCGATGATCCGACACTGACTGGACATGTCACTGACCATTGTGAGCATGTTGTCATCGGCGCTGCGGACCAGCGTCGGGCCAAAAACGATGGCCAAGTTTCTCGCTTCCATTTTGTTGATGGAACTCTCAGCGACGACTCTTTTCAGATGCTCCATCAGGAACTTGAGAGTTTCGTAATGATGATCGGGAAGACCTCGCACTAATCTTCTGATGGTTCTTACGCGCATCGAGTTGTCGGAGAGTTTGTCGGCGGTGATGAACATCGGGTAGAGGTCTTTGGTAAGGAGAGGGTTGGGAAGTCGGCGGAAGAAGGCTTTGAGCAAGCTGGAGACGACGTTGACGTCGTTCCATCTCGGATCTTGGAGATCTGGTGGTGCTCCTCGCTCTAAGGACTCTAGGAGGGCGGTGACGCTGGCCGTGTTTCCGGGCACGCGGTAAACACCGACTACATGCAGGCCGCGTTCTTCCACTGCGCGCGTGCAGAGTCCCACGAGGTGCGGCACCAGTGGGCGATCAGCCAGACCTTCGCAGCGCTCCAGAGGGACCCCCACAGCCCCGGCCAGGTGCGCGCCCCCCGGGCTGCCCCCCCCGGGCCCCCCTCCCGCCTGCATGCGCCTCAGTTGCCGCGCCACGCGACCCTTCCAAGTTTTGCTTTTGGGTGATGCGGTGAGGGAAGCTACCGAGTTTTCTGAAAATGGAAAATATATGTACTATATGACAATTCCATTCGTCAAAAATAAAAAAATACCATTTGATAAGTAAAACCTATTATGACAAAACAAAAAAATTGAAAACCAGAATATTATCAGGAGCGGATTTAGTAATTGGGAGGTCCTCTTTTTCTTAATGATAAAATAACAGTAAGTTATCAGAGGAGTGTAACTGCCTTTCGAACTTTCGACATTAAACGATTTTTCGCAGCAGTCTTTATAATCGTAAAATTCAGTTCAAGGATAAATACAGACAAAATTTTTTTAAAAAGCTGCCACAGTTCTACGATCTTAAAATTAGGCATTCATATGGCTACGCTGTCAAACCCTTTCCGCCTCCGCTCTGTACATGTGTTTCTGATGGAAACACTTCACAGAGCACTACAAAAAGCTTAAATGTTAGCAAGTGGCTGAGGGCCTTCCCGAGTCTTTGACGCAGCATACGGCTTGTCAACAAAACATCAGACTAGAAGTTTCGACGTTAGTATGCTACATGCGTGTCTCGGGTTGCCTTTTTTGGTGATTTGTTGCCAGTCCGCTTAATTGCGAGTGTTTGGAAAAGTGGTAGTTATGTCAAGTCTTGTTTGGGGTGTGTCTGTACAAAATAGTTTCAAATATGGCTAATAATAATAAATTATATGTATTGTTTTGGGCCCCTAAGATTCCAACGCCCCGAGGTCGCGCCTTTTGCGCTTATGGTGTTAATCCGCCACTTAACTTTCAAGCGGTAAGTTATTTAATAATGTAATAAAGGGAGATGAGTGATGTTTACCTGTTGGAGACATGGTCCTGGTGTTGGTAGGTTTCTTGCTCCGCGGTGGAGGTGACAACTGAGCACCTTCCGCGGGGCTGTCAGTGGCCTGCTGCTGATCGCCAGCCTGACCGCCGGGAGTCTGAGAGGAGAACATGAACGATCCATATGAGAATAATTCCAAAGAACACGAGTGGAGGAAAAATAAACACTGACAAGGCGACCCCCAATAAGGAAGAAAAGAAATCGAGAACTAGTATAAAATGTGGCAGAGGTTAAAAATATTGATTTATATTATATTGATCAGTATTGATAGTTTAATCACGGTTTTTCGTGTATTAGTAACTGACCAAAGACTGATGGAGGAACATTAGTAATATTTATAACCTTATAACGGCGACGTGTTTAGACTTTAAATTTTTTTAGAGTCTGACATCTGACGACGAAACTTGTTATCCATAAATCGTAGCTGTAAATTTGACAATGATATTTTTATACTGGAATAATTTTCGCTTGAGATGAAAATATTAACATTTATTGTGAAAAAAAAAACTTCATAAAAAAATGCTAAATTGCACTTTAAGATATTTTTTATTGTAAACGTAAATAAGTAATAAATTTGCTACACTTTTACGTCACGTTACGACACGTTACAACGCCAAGTTTACTCACGACGGTGAGTACTAAGCGAAAAAAAAATTAATACAAAAATGTATACATTTTATCTTATCAGTTAAAAGGCACATATACAGCCTTACGCAGATCTCTCATAGCCATGCTATGTCTAAGCATCTCGGTCTTGCAAAATCAAAAGCACTGTTATAGAAAGTCTAAGTAATTTCGTAGGTTTACACGGACAGATTTGATATTGTGGATTTGGGTTTAGCCGTGTGTGTCGATTTTTTTGCTGTTGAAAGTCTGTAAGTTTGACTCACCTGAGCCCTGAGTGCCTGCAGCCACCTGGCGGCCTCCGCGGCGCCCCCGCCCTGCAGCAGGAGCTCCGCCCCCGCTATGGAGGTGACGCGCACCACGTGCTTGCGCTTGGTGTAGTCTCCTGCGACGTCCGCCATGGAGAAGCGCAGGTTCAGCGACTCGCTGGAACCTCCAGCAGTGGGGCTCTGAGGACAAAACAAAACATTTCATGAAACACTGCACGACAACCATAGAGAAGCATTATATAACCTTAACCAACAGTTAAATAGATAAATTTTCCTAACTTATTTTTACATAATAACAATGTTTATTCACTTGCCGGAATACCGTGATTTCCTTTCCTTAACTTCCTCAAGCTCCATCCATCCCCCCTTCTTTATTTATGTACATAGCTTCCTATTATACTACGAGATTATATACGTTGCTTCCATCCATCAGTATGTTTATATACGTGGATAACTATTGAATATTTGCGTGAATAAACAGTAACATTATTGAAGATGGTCTTCAGGTAGGCCGAAACATGTAATCATTAAAATAAATTGTAAATCAAAACTAAATATTTTTAATTCATTAATTTTTTAATTAAAATTAATTCTAAAATTATAAATTAATAAACAGTGAAAAATGTCATCAATGTTTAAACAAGGTAGGTAGTATTTATATGTTTTATATTAGAAATAGTATTTGACCCCTGCAATGGTGGTCGAAATATTGGTGCAAGGAAATTCGCCACAAAGCTTAACTTAATAGCCACAATGTCAAATCTGGCCGTGAAAACCTACGAAGTTATACAACACATACACTGTTAATTTTGCTTATTTTATTTTTTATACTAATTTTGATTATGTATTTTCTTTTTGATAATTTATAGGTATTTTCAAATATGAAAGATTAGGTATTGCACTACCCACTCGAACATACTGGAATAAATAAATTATTATTAATAATAATTATATATACTTATTTCAGTTATAAGGATAATATAATATTAGACGAAGGTCATTGACTTAAACCAATGTTGCAAGGTTTCCTAAGCCATATTCCGCGGAACAATGGTGTTCCGCGAAAAGGATCAGAAATAAAATAATTTCGGTTTGTAGAACAAGTAATGCAATAATTGCCGGATAAAATTGAAAGATTCAAAATGGAGCTTGAAGAACACGGCGCATTTCCTTCTTATTTATCCGAGCAACATTTATTTAGCCTGCCGCCGAGAAATATCTTCATACAAATAAATGACCGCAACAAATGACTTATTTCCAAATGTCTCGTCATCTAATTATTGACGCGCATGAATGGATTAAAACGATTCCCACTGTCCCTATTTACTATCTAGCGAAACCACTACCAAGGGAATGGGCTTGGGAGAATCAGCGGGGAAAGAAGACCCTGCTGAACTTGACTCTAGTCTGGTATGTAAGGTGACAAGAAGGGTGCAGAATAAGTGGGAGGACGACAAACCAAACCAACGACGTGATTTTTTAAAGTTTAATATTCAATTAATACATAATGATATCAGCTTGATATAGCTCTTTTAGGCTGATGCCGAGAAGCCTTGAAAAACGATCTTTTGTCTCTTATTTTTGTTCCCTCACCTGACTAAAATACACGGCGTTTGCATACGCCATTTTATTTGTTTTGACAGTTGCTCCATTTCATGTTGGTTCAACTGTCAACTTTAGTTTCTGATTTAGCTGCGATTATCTCTAGGGCGCTACATTTTACAGTGCCAGTCTGTCAGCTTGTGTCGACAGTTCTCGCCCGACCGAGGCTGACGATACAACATGTTACGGTCGGGCGGTGAAACTGAAGTTTTATATTGAAAATAAACACGAATTGTGCTTCTAAAAAAGTTCTTTGCTTTGCAATCTGCTCCTGCATCCTTCATCCACGCGTCCCAATGATGAACCCGCGGCTGTTGACGCCTATTTAAAGATGGGGGATGTTAATAAATACACTTAATACTCGGTATTTCAATTTAAGTATCTTTATAATTTGCTGTGTATAACATATTTTATTTACGCTTGTTTTATCTACCCTACAAAATAGACAAAATGTTCCGATAAAGGTTTTAGCGTTTTTAATAGAATATCAGAAAAATTTCTTCAGTTCAAAGATAGCGGCAGTCGATGTGACGTTAGATTTCTTTAGTTGTTGTTGCCACGTTTTAAATATTATCTCCATTGCGCAATCTAGCCAACCACAAATGTTATTGTTCATAGAGAATGTTCTGTTAGGTGAGCTCTCTAATGGATGCATTCGATGCGTGCAAAAAATATACAGTATTTAGTATGACGTCTGTGAATGCATGACACATTGGGCGGAAGACGTGTTATATTCTAATTAATATTATTATATTATAATTCCACTGAATGAACGGTTCAAATCTCTTTTTGATTGAAAATGAATATATTAGTGTTGATTAACACAGCATTTATGTAAAAAATGCATTTAAACAATAACAAATTGGTATGATATCGAATTAATGTCTGCTAAACCATCCGACGTCCGCGAAAATATAGATTATGTCCCCGATACAACTTTCGAAAACTGCAAACCTGGTTGAGTTATGTTCGCCAAGTTGTGGTGGCCATATGGTTCAACTATAGATTGGTTACCGCAGGGGAAAATATACCCAAGTCTCCGAACATGTTATCCCATTGGTCACATTGCTTTGAATAATAATTTTGGGATGCAAAATTCACATGGGAAATCGTGAAATATCTTACATCTGACATGGGGTCGTGTTGATCAATATATTTTATAATTAAATTAAGATAATTTTGTGGCGATGAAAATAAATTTAATATAATAATTTAGTTTTCAGTTTTGATGTGTTTTTTCCAGCGCGAGAATCGAAGGTTTTTGTAAATGAGATTAATAAAGACGTTAATAATATTAATGTCCCGTGTGGGGAGAGCCTATCCCCCATCGGGCGCGTCCCCAGGTTGCGGATAGAGGAAGGTCTTCCTGATATGGATGGTAGGAGGGAAATAAAATACCTCCCGCGGACAAACAGGCCGGAGAAGGCAAACTTCGATACAAAAACCCACACTGGAAGGCTTCTTCAACACATTTAGAGAGGAGAAGTAGAGGCTCCCAGTGGAAGACCATCCATAGGCTTCTCCGACATATTCGGAGGCGAGGCTATGATGGATCTATGTGGTGGGCAGGACCTCATATTGAGATTGTGGCGGATGAACCGAATTGGCGGTCAACGGCAGCTCTCTAGCTTTTCAAGAAAGCTACTGCCTTTGCGTCAGGTGACAACCGGCAGTAAAAAAAACCAAATTGTTTTAAATACTCTCAACGATAATTATAATAACACAATAATGTATTTTTTTAAATATAATAAACATAAAAAATGGTTACTAAAAACAGAGACAACGAGTCTTTGTTTTATTCACTGAGTGGTGCCAGTGTGCGTATTTGCGAGAGTTGAGCGTGACGCTTAAAGGAAAGTGAGTTCAAAAAGGTGAAAAGGGATGCGACTGTTTTAAGAAGTCATTGTGCGGCAGAACGAATCGAGTGTAGCGAACCAGCGAACGATGCACATTACAAGAACAAACATTTTTTCATCTTCATTATCGTTTTTTTAACATGCGCACTGCACTTAACGCATTTACATATAATTAATTAACGATTAAATGCAGCCCATACGTATCACAAATCATGCTATGTAATTATTACGCGGTTCATGCGCTCTACAGTCGTGATGGGAGAACGTTATTATTATAAGCAAACGAAATCAATACTGGGTACTATGTAGACATAAAGTACCAATAAAAAACATCGCAGGATCTTGAATATTACTGATCTCACTGTGAGATATCAACAGCATTAACAATCTCGAAGGATATCATCTCCTGATTAAAAATACGATAGTATTCTGCATATTTTAAAGTGATGGATTATTATTTATGAAATCTCGAATTGATGAATAAGGACATTAAAAGAGATGTCATTTGATAGTATAGGGTAATGCAAATTCATTTCACGGATACAATCGCATTACAATTTTACATAAACTCGGTTAATGAGGAGGTAACCTCGACAATACGATTTGGCAAACGACCTCAAGAATGTACGAAAATGATAACAATCCGAGATAAAAACAATTCACTACAACTACATATTTTGAAGTAAAACAATCTCGTTTTAACCTAGTGTGTAAAAATTTGAAGAGTTATAAGACATACTTAATAATAACTAAAATAGTATAAATATATTTTACATAAATTGTACGTAATTTTTACAAAAAAAAAACGTAATTATAAAAAATAAAGATTACAGTTCCAAGCCTTCAATTTATTATCTTGTAAAAATGCATTTTCGGTAATATATAAATACAATATATATTTGCGGGCGTGTAGATGGTTTGTTCACCTTGACACGAAACATTCTGAAAAATAATTCAAGTATTTGTTGTGGTCTGTAAGACGGGAAGCACGGTGATTTTTTGAAATCAATTAACCAAAAACAAATATTTTTAGCCTGGCAAGAACGTGCTCCATCGTCTGAAGAAAATCGCGTCGTTCAAAAATTCCACGAAAAACATACAACCGTTCCCCGCCCATCGCAGCAAAATCCCAAAGGCGAGTGAACGTTTTTCACACAAGCGAATTTCGCAGGCTGCACAGAAATTGCATACTTCAGCGACATGGAGGTCGACTTGAGCTTTTTGAATAATTTAAAAATAGCGCCCTTCAGAAACGTTTCATTTCTATGTGACCGTTTGAGTTACAGGATTCTAGGAAACTGGAAACTTTTTTCAGCCGTGGAAATGTCGCTAGTGAAATACAAAACAATGCAAGTAATATATTAATTTTTTATAATGGACGAATAAAATGTTAAAGTAAAACCGATTTCATAACAACGTTCAGATTTGCGAAAATAATTAAAACATAAATAGTGATGGAAATTTTTTATCAAAATGGATCAATACTACATAGTGTTGTGGCTTTTGGGTTTAGCCGTTTGTGGCGAATTTCTTCTATCGTATATATGGAATAGAAGAAATTCACCACACACGGCTAAACCGAAAAGCCACAACATCAAATATGGCCGTGAAAACCTAAGAAGTTATTTACTACATAGTGCTTAGCCATCCAATGTCATAACTTAAGGTGTCATAGAATCTACAGATAACATCGCTCCTTTACTGTCGGTTGTTATTCTTTTTTAAGTATTTTACATCGAAAAAATGTGTTTATTTACATTATGAAATTAATCTTTCAATTAATAAACTGTTTTTTATATAAAAGTACAAAAAATACATTTAAAAACAGACTACCTCATAAAGTACGCCTTTATGGTAATTGCACAAAAATAAACTATAGTATTTACTTTTATATATTTATTTATTCCCTTTTATGGAGACAAGTGATAACTGGCAATACTTAACGATACAGAGAAAGATCACCTAATGCCCTAATAGAAGGACGGGCCAAGTGTCGCAGGGCTACTACTTCATAATGCCATCAGATAAGATGAATGCCATAAATGATGAAAAATTGTATTTAGAAGATACAAACAGGAGTTGTCTGACAAGATTATGAAGAAGAATTGATTCCATTTAAATTGAAGATTATAAGTTCATGAATTTGCGTTGATTGTTGGTTGTTTGTATGGTGTGGCCCCCTCCCAGTTTCCCAGAGAGCACACGCGGGCTCCGCGCAATCGGCAACGCATGAAATAATTAATTAATATTGAACAATGATAACCTTGCGACTACAAAAAGAGAAACTTCATTATTATGATTGGCAGGCGATAGCTGTTGGAGGTGCTGTAAGCGGCCAGGAGCGAAGACGTCCTCTGGTCATATTAATTATTGTTGTTACGAGACGCATTCCTCCGCAGCGGGCGTGGCGGTGGACAAGGAAGGACATCGCTCGGCCACACAGCAGAAGAATGTACGCAAGTATTGTTTACCAAAAATATACTTCAGCGGAACCTTCTGTCTGTTTCTGAGCTGATATTAACACGTTTTTTTATGGATCAATGACAAGTATTGATAATGATCTGATGCACGTGTGCCATTGATTTACACGTCATAAATCAATTAAGCAGTGTCTTCGTGAGTACTTTGTGTAAAAAAATGATTTTTCGTCATCGTTAAAAGTGAGTATTGTCATTAACCTTTAAACGCCCAGTGGTTTCCTTACGGGACCGCAGATTTGCGTCATTTAATGCCCTACGGTCCCATACAGGAGTGCTTATGGTTCATTTTACAATCGGTTTACATTAATTTGTCATAATAGTTTTAAAGTAAGTTCATGGAAGAGTATATTGTGCGACGAAACATTACAAACATTGGCCTGCTAGGGAATTGAACGACGCAAATTGGCGATCCCGTATGGGACCACTGGGCGTTTATAGGTTAAAAGAGGTTTTATATATCAAAATATTTTTTTTTAGAATGTTTTTTCGTCTTAGATTTTGGAATAAGAAATATTTCTAGTCAAGTAGAATTAAGAAACTACTTCAATTTGGAAAAAAAAGAGATTGAGCTCAGTGTTATACAGTTCTTCCTGTCGTATGGTAATTAACCAAGTAAAATTTAAGCTTAAATTGTATTACTCTTAATTTCCCAATTGTAGGATTACTCTTCATTGAGGATGTTATCTGTTCTTTATAAATGACTTATAATTCTTGCTGACAACAGTCAACCAGGTTGTCTGCGGTCTTTCAAATCCTCCCTCGCAAGTTTCGATACACGTTGCTTGTTAAACTCTTAGAGTCTTTTTTATTAGGATAATAGTATTTATGTTAAATATAAAAACTTTGTATTTTTGCATTTACTGTGTTTTGAGTCGGTGCACCATTAAGGACAGTATTGCTCACCACCTGTCCGAAGACTTGGACTCCTGCGATTGCTTTTATGGTGATGCTATTCAAAGGTGACAATAGAGGTGATTCGTCACACTCGCTAGCCGCTAGGTGAAGGAATCCAATTATTTTTCCGAGCAATACAAAGAATTGTGAAGTAAGAATGAGAGGTTCGTAAAAAAACACCCATTAAAAAAATCACTGAGTCCAATGAGTGGCTATATAAACATTAAGCAATCCTTAACTGGGCTATTTCTTTCTCCATTATATCATTTAAATGTAAATGAATGATTATTGCCTTATAAAATAACTGAATTTCAGTTATTGCCAAATTTTTGTGTATTGCTACTATCAGTAGTATTTATGATGCACTTTAAAAACGTTTTTTTTTGACCAGTTTAAAATATAAATGTTTTGTTATAATGCCTTTCTCTGATCTTAAGTTTGAAGATATCGATATGAAATGACAGAAATCAATTTGACAGCAATGTCATATTGCAGTCGCGTCAGTGCTACTAGTTTTAAAAATATTTTTTTATCGTTATAATCTTTAAAAAAAGATTTAAAAAAATGCAATATATTAAGTTATTTACTAAATATATGTAATATATTAAAAAAATAAAATTGTAAACAAAATCAAACAGGATCGTAAAAACTGTGTACTTGCATTCTTGAAATAATGAAAACAAGACTGTTAAACGTAAATTCTCATTTAATTACTGAAGGTAAAATATTTATTTTTAGGATTAAGCATTGACAAAACGTCTTATCGTAGTGAGATTAATATGTAATAATATATATTGTATATCTACCGAAACAATGTTTTCTTCTCCTAGGTAAAATCATTAAAAAACTGACGATAATGAACTACATTAAGTAGAATTTCGGAATCATAGTTAATTTTGAAAATATGTAGTTTGACAGAGGTTGTCTATCTGCGGTGATTTTATGCTCCAAAAGGGGAGCGTATATAGTACAGAGAGAAGATAGTAATCGTATTTAAAAAAAAAACCTCGTTGAAGCATATCGATCGGCTTAAATCTCAATGTGCAATGGCTTGGAAGTCGTTACAATTAATCTAAGTCAGTTTAAATTGGTAATTTGTTATTTAGCCGCATTGTTTTTCACTTTCTTGGTTAATTTTGTGAATTCTCTAATGTGCAGTGAAATCGCTTGAGTATGAAGCCGTTGATCTAAGAAAGTAACGTGCCGCCGAATAATGAATAAAATATACGAAATATTTAATTGCTTAGTTCGGTACAAGTCATGTACGTATTGTACATACACAGAATGTACGAGATACTTGCACCAGATAGTAACGATATGAAACATATTATTATGAAATGTGCTGCACTGACGTAAGTTAATTGAATTGTATTTTCTACTACATTTTAAAGCGAATTCTCGTTTTTTATTTTAATTTTAATTTTTTATTTTAAACCACGTAATAATTAAAATTCCAAAGGAACGCTTTACTTCATACATAATTAACCCATTCATTTGGATATTCATTGAATTGTTATCAGTAGGTTAATAATATGTATAATCAAAAACGTGTATCTAATTTTCATATGTATTTAAAACCTATTCATCACAAGATGTTGTCATCACACGTTGATTTTATAGTTTTACTAAAAATACAATTACATAAATATAAAGCTATGATAATAAACGCTTAAAAATCGAAAAGCATCACACTTCATCTCGTCTAAAGGGTGTTGAAGTATTATCTTAAACCTACAATACAATTTACGTATATTATATACAAGTATAAATCCTTATAATACACTAAGCTCACGACAGGTTTGCAAGTACTAATATACAAACATTAAGCATAGATAGATATTTGAATTAAAAATTCGAGTTAAGATTTCGAGATTTTTCCAGGAATGAGTTTACACAATAAAATATTTAATTAATTAGTATAACAATATACCATTCTTAATTTTCAGAAATATAATTTATAAGGTGAGCTATCATTTTAAATATATATATTTTTTCTGCCACACAGTAACCCGGGAAATCGAATAGTACGTTTATCAGATTCAAACGGACCACTTATGGAAATGTAGCATTTGTCTAGCTGTCATGAAGATGCTGACAGTAAAATATACTTTAAATTGTTTTTAGGCCCCAATGTGGTCGAGAGCGAAGCTCCTATTTTTATATAATACATTATATTATATATTAATTACTACTAATTTTACTACTATAGGCGTGAAATGCTGAAAGAAAACTAACCAAATTACATACTCTTAAGTATGTAGTGTGGTAATCTATAAAGATATCAATTATAACTTTAATCCCTAAGCGGCTTTCTACAAGTTACAGTACATTGGTACTCGTATGTAATACAAGGGGATTTATTATGAAATTAAAACATGAACTTTTATACAAAAAAAGTTTGAACATGTTCTAAGAATTTAAAAGAAGAATAACTGACTTATATAAATTCAAACAAACATCATTCTGTATGTCAATTTTCTCTTCAACAAATAGGAGAAAAATAAACGGTCATATAAGATAACGTTTGCTGTTAATACGTATGTGTATCAGTTTTTGAATTGTTGGTATGTATACATCTTAAGTGTTTTATAAAGTATTAGAATATTGAAATATATTCTAAGTCCGCCAAAAACAATTAAGAGACATTTGAAGAAGTTGAAATGCAAATATAATGCATTCCTATCTCACCCACGATCCAGCTGATCCCCATCTCTTTAAACGCCTTCCAAAGAAAGCTTGCGGAGAGAAGTGCATTGGGATGCACGACATAGACGTTGCCGGCTGCATACTAACAACCCCTCTACCATTTCACACACAGGCACTATATATAACTAGCACGAGGAAATAACTAACAAAGATAAATATTATGTTTATAAACAAGAATGTTGTTTTTTGTGTTGCCGTCGTATTGGTCGCGCGGGCCGCGGACTACTGGATGGTCAGTTCTGTTGGAGTGCTGAAGTTGCTCCCTCCGCCTTCGTTTTCGCGTTTGGCGAGGGCGGGGGCGGCCGCCTCAAGAGAAAATGAAAGGCGCTGATGGACCTCCGTCTCTGGGAAAATCTTTCAGCGGTACTGACGCGAGAAGCGACAATATCGACGAATCACAATGCGCGTTTTTGGTAGTGTATACATGAAAGTATTATGTACATGTAATATGCTTTAAAATTACATTATATTTATTAATATTAGGTTATCTATCGCGCTTACAATGTAAATTATAATTTCTTACAATGCAGAATAACAGCAACTATACTCAAGAAAATTAGTTTGATCCCTGAGAATTTATCGTAAGAGTTGATATTTCTTTAAATTTTACCGATTTTTTGATCGATAGTTTTTCGTGGAATTTTCATCAATTTGAAATATGTAATTTAAAAAAAAAAACGTTTTTTTTTATTGGGTGACGACATGTTTCAGCTACGTCGGGTAGCTTTTATTTCTATTTGATATAAATTTTAATGTTTCACATGTTTGCCCCAAAAAACCTTATGCTTTTTAAAAATTTTATAAGCCCGGATATAATTTACTTGGTTAAATACTTAGAGATCATACTTAATTTTCTAAAGAGTAGATAATGTTAATATCAACACAGAAGTCAAGTGCATTTTTTACAATATTTATCTTAACCCTTTCGCATCGGTTGTCGGCATATGCCGTCAAAGATCCCCCGACCGTTGACATCGGTTGACGTGATATATAGTTTTGCTACTTTCAGTACTCATTGTGACATCTACGGTAGGAAATTGAAAGTTCAGTCATTCCCTTTATCAACCTACATGTGTTCTTTACAGGAATCTGTAAAGCATGTAAATAAATATCGTTAGGTTTCGTCACAGGAGCGATTTTTCTGTAAACCACATGTGTCAATGTCACCACATGTATGGAGTTACATAATGAACGTTTGTTAAATATAATAGTTTTTTATGCATCATCTGATAGCTAAAATATAGAAGAACTAATGTGATATATGAAAATTATGCTTCAAATACTAGTTTTAAGCAAAAAAATGGGTTGAAAAATTCACGCCATATTGACAGTATAATTTGTATTCCACCGAGCCGTAACGAAAGGGTTAATATCAAATTGAAAGTGATATCTAGGACGATTTAATTAATTTTACAGTCTTTGCAGTGAAAGTATTACATCAGAGAGCGGTTTTTCTTGTGCATTTATTACCTTGTCACAAGTAAATTTTACAATAAATAATTAATACTTTTCGCGTGCTTTTAAGGTTAGTAATATTACAAACATTTAATACCTACAGCGGATTAAATTGTAAAATACTTATTTCATGATCATAAGTATTGCAGAATGATAATAATTGTTTATAGTTAAACCTAATATATACTTATGGAATAATTGGCACGTGAAACCATTTTAACAATTAAGATGTCCAAATTGCAATGCAGACAAGGTCGGCGAATAATCGTACATCAACATCATAATCGTGTACAAAACATACATAATATATATTGCTACGTGGATATGCTTTAATTGGGTTTCAATTGAATTGTTTAGTCTTCCACAACACATTCAAAATTAGCAGCAAATTAGAAAACATGAAGTCAATTTAAATTCACAAAAAAATGTAAATTTACAATCAAAAAGAAAATATTCTAAGGTATAAATAAACTATCATACAATAGCTACGATTTATTTTCAGTAAGTTTTGTCGTCAGATGAAAGGATTAAGCGCTAGAGAACATTAAGATTTTACAAAAATTGAAAACTACACACTAGGCTACTAAAAGGTGATCATACCCCAGTAGAGTTCCTTTAATTCGAGTACATTAAGCGTATCCATAAAACTATATTTTTTTATGGAAACACATACAGGAGAATACCGACAGATGTTGAAAGTGAAGTCTCATCTGTGGAATTCTATGACGCTTACCATGCTGCATATGGCTAAGCGCTGCATATGGAGTGTTGATCCACCAAAGTCATAGACTACAGCCCGACATCCACGCATCATCCTTATGTTTACAGGAATTCACTTTGAATGGGTGGTCTTCACGGGACGACTTTCGTCTACCAACAATTTTGATAAATTGGCTATGACAGGCATTTTACGGGTGAGGGATCAAATTCACATCAAGAGATTAAATTATTTTCTAACAAGTCCTACATCGTCAGTATATTTAAGTGTATTATATATTTATTAGATTAGTATTAGATTATTGAAGATGGTCTTCAGGAAGGCCGAAACATGTAATCATTAAAATAAATTGTGAACCAAAACCAAATATTTTTAATTTTTTAATTAAAATTAATTTTAAAATTATGAGTATTATATTCGTTTACAAGCTTAGGCTTTCGAAATATTATATTTTTCAACGTATCTTTTTACTTATTTTTGGTATGAAATTTATTAGGCCGCTTTCAGTCGTTAAAATGAAATGTATAAAATAAATAAATCATTATCTGTCAGGTGTTTTATGATGGCGTAATGGACTTTGATGTAAATGTTTCCGCCAGGTTGTTTGAAAATAATTACATTTCAGCTGCGCCAAAAGTGAAACTGTGTACATTTAATAATCACTCGACCAAATAGCTCAAGTATAAAATCTTTATCGTTCGTGTACTTGTAAATAATTAATTTATAACACCGCGCCCATAACTCAAATCAATTAAATCATTACACACATACTGTATATCTGTCTGTTAGTCGGATATGTAAAGATTTTAGCGGATGGTGATTAAAAACCTAACAATGCAAATAAATGGACTAATTGAATATCTTACTAATTGCTTCAACGCATGGTATTTTGATATTTACTTGAAGACGATATCCGGAATATTGAATTATTATATACATTTATTATATACATATATTAAATGCATTTAAATTCAAAGTTTAAATATTTTTTCTAACCCTTTCGCATCGGTTGTCGGCATATACCGTCAAAGATTCCCCGACCGTTGACATCGGATGACGTGATATATCGTTTTGCTACTTTCAGTACTCATTGTGACATCTTTGGTAGGAAATTGGAAGTGCAGTCATTCCCTTTATCAACCTACATGGATTCTTTACAGAAATCTGTAAAGCATGTAATTAAATATCGTAAGGTTTCGTCACAGGACCGATTTTTCTTTAAACCACATTTGTCAATGCCACCACATGTATGGATATACATAATGAACGTTTGTTAAATATAATAGTTTTGTATGCATCATATGATAGCTAAAGGATAGAAGAACCAACGTGATATATAAAAATAGGTTAGATATAATAATGAGGAATGGAAATCGAGATGGAAGATTCTGTTGCTGCAAATCAATCCACCGGATTGATTTGCAGCAACAGCATACTTTTTTCTTCCTTATTGATGTAGGTCCTTTGAGGTATTTTCTTCCAATAGAGCGCGGTTTCGTCAACATTAAAAATTTGTTCCTTGATGTATCCTTTTTTCCTAAGCATTGCGTCAAATGTATGGATAAAATCTTCAGCAGCCTTGTAATCGGCACTAGCTGCCTCTCCACTTATTTTCACATTTTGATAATTCGACCGTTTTCTGAATCTCGCAAATCAACCATTAGTTGGACACATGGGGCAAAATTTTAGGTGTGAGGCGGTCTTCGGATCTCCACAATCACACAACAGTGACTCTCCCTTCCGAAGCATTCCCCACGGTTCGAGGTTGTCATCTGTTCTACCAACTGCGGTTCTTAATCAGTTCAGGGATTTCCAGGTCCGCCAGTCAAGGTTGCCAGTTGAGAGGGTTTTCATTGGGGTAGTGAAATTTTCTGATGCGACTCATTTTCAGGCGATAAAGTGATTTCACTGATAAAGGTGCATATCTGCCTTAACATAAGCATAAACATAAAGAATAAAACTACATGATACAAAATAATATTTTTATCACAACCACACATCACATATGTCTAACTGTCTCTTATGTACCTGAACCAGTTTTTAATGTAAATAAATAAAAAAGTGATTGAAACGAAAAGAAAATATAGTTTTGCAATCATATTTTCTTTCTCACGGTTGTATAGATATTATAAAAAAAAATACGTATTATATTGCATTATACCAATATGGGTGAAACTGTTGTACTCGGTATCTTGTCAGGTACTTTAGTGCTATGAACTTGTCTAACGTTTTAAAGATACCCATCCATTTTATAACCCTTAGTAGTTTACCAGAGACCTTATTTTACATTCAATAATTTAACTTGTTATTTTAAAAATATAGTAAACACGTCGATACTTTAACTTTCTCAATATAAAATATTGTATGTTTTTTTAATGACGAAAAACTACGCACGGTGCCCACGATAAGAGTATTTACAAGTGTTCGAAGATATGACCTGCGACTGATATGGGGCTGCAAGGGATAGAGCACAGTGAAGAACGAGATTAATTTATCTACAATTTATTAAATATAGTTATGCGTATTTATAAAGAATTTCCTTTTTAAACAGTATTAAAAATCTGACAATCGTGTTTGTGGTGTAATGTTCTTTAACAAGAAATAACTTAACACGATGAAAGGAAGTTTAACTTATTAATAAAAAAGTTGTAAAACAATATTAATTATTGCCCTATTGTAGGTAGTACATACAGTCATCTATCTGTATACTATAACATACTAGCATATTTAGTGACAAAGTGGTTCTACTAGTTGGTTCTGAGTGTCATATGAAGGGTTAAGTCAAAGGGCAATCGTTGAGGGGAGCAAAAGCTTAGCTGGAGTGCTCCAGTGCGACATAGCCGAGGGTTCAGGTTCTCTTCTTGTTAGCTATGAGGCAATCTTCAAAAAGCACTCGAGTGCAACTAATTGGACGTTGTTCCAAACAAAGCTCGGACACGTAACAACATGTGGTATGCGAGCAAATTAAGATTTAATATCTTTGTTATTTGATTATGTGTTATATTATTGCCATTGCGTAATATGAAATTAAGAAACTTAAATAAATTCCTCGTCAGCGATTTCATAGAATAACGTTTATAAAATATTTTTATTTTCTTCTCACATCCGTTTCAAATCTAAAATCACCACAATTTACAGCCACTCAGTTCTGTCAGTTACATTTTTCCATGCCTTGTCTCAAGACATCTCTGAAACTGAAGTTCCATCTACAAACATATATGGTTCCAAGGTAGGAGGTGCCCGAAGACTTAAGACGGCAGCTGACAAGTAGTATCCGTTGCATACTCGTATTTTGGGTGATTTGTTAATCTTTTTTTTAACCTGATCGCATCGGTACCCGATATATGCCGTGTAAGATTTCCCTACCGTTGACATCAGTAGCCGTGATATATCGTTTTGCTACTTTCATATAATATTTTTTTATGCATCATCTGACAGCTAAGGATACAAGAACCAATGTGCTAAATGAAAATAGACCAGATAAGTTCATTTATGCTTCAAATAATAGTTTTATTATTGACAGTATAATTTGTATTCCACCTAGCCGTAATGAAATGGTTAAAGAATATCCGGTGAATAATCAATCTAACGCTTTGGTGGTGAGGCTCATCGAAATATTTCATTAAGGGTCATTATTATTTTAACAAATGTAGTTGTTAGTGGTTCATAATCTTTTTTAAGCCACTAATCATTTGTTATTTATTATGATCAGTTGGGGGAGTAACTTAATCACGATGGATCTATTAAAATCAAATACTCGGAAAAATCAGTCGATAAAAAACGGAGAAAACCAGTGATTTGAGAAGCACCTGAAACATCTTTGCGCAGCACCAGTGTTCCACGGAGGAACAGTTACCAGTTAAGAATCAATACCTTGGTTAGCTTAGTATTCCTTTAAATTTTTAACTGTATATTTTTGGCATAACTGTGTAAATATAGTAGTGTTTAAAAATTGTGTATAAAAAAATCTTAATTGATTGAAGTTAAATAAATAAAATAAAACTCTTTTAAATACAAATATTTTAGCTGTGACTAAGTTTTAAATTTAATTAATATTTTACATGTGCGCATAGTTTGGCGAGTTTTGATAATTATATGTAGACAATACATAAGTATTAAAACAATAGTTTTCATAGATGTAAAACATCACCTGAATACAAAAACTGAAATATCATATTTGGTGTTCCACGGCCGGCCGACTGCATACTAAGTGCGCTGTTTCAAATATCACTTGCCTATAACTAGCAACTAAAGTTATTGACTTGACTCAAGCAAAGTGCATGAAATATACTCAGACGAGTATAATTCATAGATGTCTACTACGTTTGTTAAGTTAGAAATGATACATATTATACAATGTTTACTTGAAACGAATAATATTCGGTATTCTTTAAAACGTAATAGTTTTTAATCGAATTTTTATTGCATAGAATAAGTGAAGCATAAAATTTGTATATCAAAAAAGTTGACGGTATAATCAAGCAATAAATACGACTATTTATTATATAAGACATGACAAGGTTATTCTTCAACATGACAACGCACGACCCCATGTTGCAATGCTTTAAAAAAACTACCTGGATAACCTCAAACGGAAAGTCCTACCCCACCCGCCGTATTCAACAGACATTTCATTCATGGTATTCATCAGAAGATTGTAGCTGACAAAGGACAGTATTTTGAATGATCTGAGTCTGATAGTCTTCTTAAAATAAACTGTTGATTTTTATTAAAAAATATCAACAAAAGAACTGTATAATAATAATTTTAAATTAAATCTAATTAAAAAAATAATAAATTAAAAATATTTAGTTTTGATTCACATTTATTTTAACTGATTACATGTTTCGGCCTCCCTGAAGACCATCTTCAATAATTTGTATAATAGTTGAAAGTTGTATCATAATTAACATTTAAAAAATATGCACACCACAATGATATTTGAAAATTTAGTGTAGCTTCTGATCAACGTTCGGGAACAGTTCTTGTGGCATATTATTTAGTCAAAAATATTTATTCATTTATGCCTTCTTCTGCAGTAGAAAAAGTTACTAGTTACAAACCCTAGCTGCCCCTGTGGAAGGGAGTTCCAGACGTCAAGGACTTTATCTGTCACTGTTAGTTATCCTATTGATAGAAAAGGGGGTTCTAATCGACTTTGTGACTAATAAAAATATTTTTCGCACTTTTACTTATTTTATTGTATTTTCAGTGAGATAATATATCTTTATTCTTTCAACTTTTTATACCAGTGACCGCGATCCTGATTTATTTTTATGAGTCTACTTTCTATTTACAACTTCTGTGCAGGAGACACAATTGTTCAGACGGAACCCTCCGCTGGACTTCTGGATCGTACTGAGAGCATCATCAAAGAGTAATCATTGTCCATAGGTATCATCACGCTATATATTGAAAACATTAATTTTAAATGTAATTTATTAATAGTGTTAATATAAGAAATTTATAGAGCTCTTCTACCGGCATAAAATGAACAAAAACCGAATGACGATGATACACTTTTAGGCAGGTGTTTGGCGATATATGTTTAATGCAATCATTAATGTACATATGATTTATTATGGCAGCATAGTTGATACACAAGAAGGAAGGCAGTACTTGTTTTGGTTGCGACGTGCCATCGCAAAACTTTCAGACTTTAGCCGTTGCTGGTGTAGCGTATTAATGACGTGAGTGGTTTCCAAAGATGGCTCGTTTCTGTTTTATCCATGATTTAATTAATACAATTATTATTATCCGCGCATGCAGTCCTGCAGAATTGATAAACGACATCTTAAAGCAGCTTTTATAATAATACTTACGTAGTATTACAAATATTATTTTTCAGTATTATTTTCAGTGTTTAGAGATAACCCCAAAATAAATATTCTCAGAACGAATAGCTTCTTCACATACTTTTCTTTTACGTCAGAGACAAGGGTTTGGAATATCTAGATCTCTTCAAGAAACAGATAAAATAAATATCCTTGAACCCAACACGCACACAACTATTAACCCTTTCATTACGGCTCGGTTTAATACAAATTATAGTTTCAATTATAAAACTTGTATTTGAAGCATAAATGTACTTATCTGGTATGTTTTCATATATCACATTGGTTCTTGTATCGTTTGGCTATCAGATGATGCATAAAAAACTATTCTAAGAAAGTAGCAAAACGATATATCACATCTATCGATGTCAACGGTAGGGGAATCTTACACGGCATATATCGGGTACCGATGCGAACAGGTTAAACATCCTTCACGCATGTAGAATCCAATCGATCCGGTTAAGATTAGGAGTTGATCCGAAAAGATTATTGGATGCTTTGTAAAACCGTCAAAAATAGAGAGCGAAACGCGTCCTGGACATACATGGAAAATGTAAAGTAACACAATACGAGTATTTCACTTTAATACTTGCATATAAAGAAATATATGTAACTGGATATAATAAAGAATACGTTTTCTTATTTATTATATATTTAAAATAACTTGAATATGTATCACTATAAAAATAATTGATATCTGTTAAACTGATCTACGCTTAAAATTTATTCCGTTTGTACATCGTGTAATGTTACCGGCCCATAGAGCCGCGTGCTTGAAATTATTTCGTAACGATTGTGCCCAGAAAGCGTGCAATTATCAATGAAGATATCATTTTCTAAATCCTCTTCAGATGAGCATGCCGGATACACACGAGGGAAAAGTGTCCGAATGGCTCAGATCCTATCGCCCGCATTAATAGCGGTTAAGTGTATCGGGCGCATTATCAAAAATAAAATAAAAAAGTATCGTTAGCATTACACATTTGAATGTTTGCCGGTGTTTTGTAATGTCAGCGAGCCGTGAAGGAAGCAACTGACGCAACCGCCACAAGAGCCTTCAGCCCAAGGAGGATCGCCAAGAATTCGATTCAGATATTTTTTTAAATACCAAAGGCGTAGACTTTCTAGCACGAGATAAATAGATATAAACATGCATGCCGTATACCACTTAGATTTCAAAAATACTTTTACATTAATTCATTGGAAAGGAGTAATTCGCCACTAAACCACCGTTTCAGCTAAGCCCAAAACCTACAATATCAAATCTGGCCGCGAAAACCTAAGAAGTTAATTAATTCATTTATTTGACGGATTTTTTACATTTGAAAAATTGTTTAAGTCCAATCACACAAACTGCATAAAGTGTTGGAGGAAATAAGGAATAAATGCATGCATAAATATTGCTTAATGCGATCAGTTTATTTAAAAAAAGTGACTTTAAAAAAAAAACTCATTAGATTCTACAAACAGTCGATTTTATACGTTTTTTTTGCTCTTGTCGGCAATTTTAGTGTTCCAGAATTAAGAAAATGAAAGAAATTATGTTTTTTTGATAGTTCATTTGTGATACAACGGAAATTATAATAAATATTTAAGACGTTTTAGCTAATGCGCGATGTAATACGCACGCGTCTACTGGTTCCATTTACACAGTACACGTTACGCATGCACGAAAGACTGTTATGACGTATGCAACATAGAGTTTTACTTTTTGTTTGACCCAGGTCAATTTAACCAAACACGCCTAAAGAAGCTTCACTTCAAACGATGCAAAAAAGGACGAATGGTCCGGTATGTCCTTCCAAACAGACTCAAAAAGCCTGTGAGTTACTGAAGTATGAGATGATCATTGTAGTAGTCATATCACTCAAAAAATACCAACAAGATACCAAGAATCTTCACAAATGGCCTGTAGGTTCTTACATAAAGAATAACTAAAAAACGCAAGTATTCAGTGAGAGAGTTGATGGTAAACAATGTCAATAATTATATGATGCAGTGCACTGATAAAGAAATATATCACTGTCGTCACCTGGTGGGAAAAGTACAATACGCAAAATTGCAGAAGCATTTCCGTCAAAGATTAAAGATAATTTATTTGTGACACAATTGTAACAATTGTACACAGCATTGAACGAGTATATTCTAGAGGTCCACCAAACTTTATAAACTGTGAAATGATTTGCGATGGGACATCACCGAAGAAGTCTCACTGCCCTGTGTGAAATGCAACAACGAGTTTAATTGGAAAATATTATTAAAAAATAATGTTTTGTTCGTATGGTCTTCAGATTTAGGCACTATTGCACAAAAATTACGTTATCGGTACGCCACTGTCTTGAGTACATAGCAAGGCACCTGTTGGTTATTCGCGAATTAATAAACCTGCGTTGCAAAATTAACCAATTGAACGAATTAACGTAATAAATAGAACGACTGGGCAGTTAAAATATAGAAAGATTGCCAATTACTATTATACAATGATGCAAAAAAACAAAATATTTACTCAACAACATATGATTTTTATGATTTCCGCGGAACTGAAATTGATACATATTTTATGCAATTATTACGTGACATTAGTATAATTTAAAAAAACCTTCATTTGTACCAAATATTCTACGCCTTATGATATATAATTCCATTAAATATATGATAAAACTAAAGGTCTACAGTAATATAATCTACAGTACCAGTGATCCATGGACCAACGGTTAAGAGCCACTGGTCACTTCAATGTCCATAGTTTTTTCCAAGACATATCTTCACCCGAAAGTTCACCCGGGAATGTAAATGGTTCCGGACAACCTCCAACGTAGGAAGGAGCTCCGGGACTTAAATGCACATCTTGTTTACACAAATCAAATATTATATTAAAGCCATTATTGGCTAATGTTTAAAGATTGCATTTATTTTATTATTGTCACTATTTTTTGAAAGTTTTACGTTTCAATCACCACAGAGAATAGATGTTTTTTTATAAATTTCTAAATGCAACATTATGCTGCAGATGTTTGTCTATTTTTTACAATTGACCATCAGATGAATAGTATCCAAAGCACATTTTATGTGATTTGTTATAATCGGATGTATTTTTAAGGAGATCGGGTTTTTAGCACGAAGGTCCCGAGACCTGGACCTGGTTTAGGCTTGTAGATAATATCACTAGAAGTACAGAAAAATCTTGAAACATCTTTTCAAACATTATACTTATATTGTCGATCTACTTTAGTCAAACTATAATTTAACATTCACGTACACTTAAAAGTAATATTCACGATATATGTGGATGTGCAAAAGACAACGTTATTTTTCTACATTTTTACGATTCAATTACTTTCGTACTAACCGGAAGCAACGGAAACAAATTAAAACACAGTTTTTTTTTAAAGAAAGTGAAATGAAGATTTCACCGAAACCTTTAATCTTAAGCCGGATAAGCATCGGTAGATGGCGATGAATCATATGTAGATAGATACCTAACAACATAATATGAATAATGACTAAAGTACGTCATTCACTAGCGTATTTTTTTGTAATGCCCGCCTCAAGATAGGTATGGTATGTGAATTAATTATATCCGTCATAAAGTATATTAGTTTAATAACAATTGTTTGTTACTTCTTCGAAGTGCAGTAGGAGTAACAAACCAAAAACATAAAAAATACGATAAATATTATATTTCACTTTTAGAAGAAAATATACCTTTGGCTATTAACCCCTGTATAATTTCCGATACTAAATTAATTCATATAATTTATTATGAAATAGTCGTTTTATTTTCATAGTAATTTTTGGTCACAAAAAAGGACCTTAGGACCAAAATGGTACAGTTTTCGAGGTCGTCAGACCAATTATCGGATCTGCTTATCTACTGCCTCAAATCTTGGGAATCCTGCCTCGTAGGTCGTCGGGAACCAATAATGTTTCCATGTGGACTATTGGGTGCAGATACATTTTTTGGAACAAGGCATGGCAATGGCAATGGCAAATGATCGAACCGATTGGCGGCAATTTGTGGTGACTATATGTTACAGATATAGAACGGATATGGAAATAATAAAAAAAATTAAGAACAACTTAAGTACAACAAGTTAAAAAGTGACCCCTTATGCGGTGGCAGATTTATTTAAAAAAATGTACAAAGATTACGTGACACCGACATGCAAACTTTCAGCTTGATGGATAAAGGACGAATAACGAAAATGACCCATGCAATGCTGGTCGAAATATTGGTCAGAAGAAATTCATCACACACGGCTAAAACCATCGAAAAATGGGTTTATTTTTACTTCTGATACATGTCTACAAGGAAACGAAACACCGTTAGCGTAATTAATATAATTTATTTAATAATAAAAAATCTAGATATAGTTTTGGCGTCAGTTTAACAGATGATTTGTGTGCAATAGTATTGAAAAGGTTGGTAAATGCTGCGAATGAGCAGTAGGAGCTGTTGGCTCACCAAACAGAGGCGCGGTAGTGTGAAGAAGACTAGCGGAATACAATTGTGAAAGTTCACATCAATTAGACGCTTTTCCTACATGAGCCGAAACGAAAGAAAAGGCATTTCCATGCTCCGAGCCTCTCCGATGACTCACAGATTACATCAAGCATAATAATTATTATTTATAACATTATATAAGGCCTCTAATGAACATTAATGCGACCGAAAAAAATATACGCGTAATTCATTGAATGAAAGGTACTCGAGTCAAGTTGTATTTCTTTTCATTTATTTTTTATTAACGTGAAAAAGTTAATAACGTTAAGGTTTACTGTCAATTAACGGTGAAACAATATAATTAAAAGTTAATATAATTTATTAATAATAAAAATATCATTGTTGATAATGCCGCTGTCAGGAAACGAAACGCGTAATTTTTAATAAAAAGTTAAATAAATCATATTTTTTATTTATTTTAAGTAAATAATAATTATATTAAAATAAATTTTATTGAATAATGATTGTAAGTAAAAATCATAGTTTATATTCAATGAAATAAATAATTATTAAAAATGATTTTAAAGTTTTATTTCACACAAAATATTCGGTGACTCATTTTCAACTCATTTAAGAGTCGTAATAAATAATCAATCTGTTATTTTATTAATTTTTATAATTTATTTTTTATTTCTAAATATTATAAGTAATGAACCCATTTTTTAAATTTTGTCACGTAAAAATGCTCTGCACAGGATGGGGCAGTCAAGCTGCACATTTTATAGGTACATATATATATGTTTTATACTGTACGGGAGTATTTGCAGCAAGTATTCGAGGACATGAACTGTAGCGCTTATGCTGAGCTGAAAAGGGTTGCGGAGGACCGAGAGGAATGGAGATCGAGATGCAAGATTCTGTTGCTGCAAACCAATCCACCAGATTGATACTACGAAGAAGACTGTACATGTATTTATTTAAATTTATTTTTAATTGCTACATATTATTATTGTTCAACACAAAAATTTACAGAATTCAAGGTTTGTAAAGTAAAAATGCATTGCACTGGGTAGGGCAGACAAATCGCACTTTTTAAAGGTACATACTAAAAAAAAAATTATACTGGACATGTAGGGAGACAATGATGCAAGTACTAGTAAGAGTCCGCACCCCAAGACCGAGGAGCATTGACAGGAGTCGTGCAGTCTGCGTAATAAGTAAGTTAGAGTATTATACACAATAGCGCGAGTGCTTTACAATACGATTCACATTGTCACACATTTAGTTTCAAAATAAAAAAAAACACAAATTTTATACTCGTCTTACAATCGAATCACGAAGGTGTTGGCGATGTTTAATTCGGTATTAGCTAATATGCGGTATTACACAAAACGCGGATTCACTATCGTGTTGAAAAATTCTGAAAATTTTCACAACTTTACGTAAGGCAAAATTTTTCACGAGACAGCGCGGTAGCAGACGAAACAGAAATTAGCGCGGGAGCCGACCGCCGGGAAACTGCTAATACACAGAAAGATAAAGCGCTCGATTGTTATGCAAGAGGTACCAGGTTCGATCTCGGAATAAGCTTAAAAAATACATAACTATGGAAAATCTGAAATTGCATATTTGGTGAAATTGATGACTATATGTGACACTTAGGTGGTATTTTTTGTAACTACGTTGATATCAGCTTGACATAGGTCTTTTAGGCTGATGCCGAAGAGTCTCGAAAAACGATATTTTATCTCTTATTTTTGTTTGCTCGCCTGACATGCACATCTTATTATGTTAGTTATTATATTATATAAAAAATCACGGCATCTGCATTCGCCATTTTATTTGTTTTGACAGTTGCTCCATTTCATGTTGGTTCAACTGTCAACTTTAGTTTGCGATTTAGCCGAAATGAAACATAAAGTATTCACAGTGGGGCCTCTTTAAAATGGACGATGCGTAAATGCCGGGTTGTAGTCTAGGCGATGGCAGAACAACGCTTGACATAGAAAAAACTTAGTGATCCTAAAACTGTTTGTCATGGAATTTACAATCAAGATCTCTCTACCTACTAGATGGTATTTTTCTGTGTGTATTTACAAAAATAAATTGAAAATGCGCACAAAACTCCCAACATAAAAAAAAAACAACACAGTGTGGTAGCAAAAACTTTGACCAAATATTTATTTTGTTTACACAGGCAGTTATTTCTGGACAATTCAACTATTTGAAAATACAACATTGTTCCCTTTACATTCAACAGTATTTAAAAAAAGTGTGTCCAAATCATCATAGATACTATTTTTAAGATATCAAATATTTATAAACAACAAAATTTAAATTAAATGTCTGAATGACCTTGCATATAATTTATATTTCACCGTTTTTATTGATTCGAAGAATAAGATTTTTTGTGAGGCGAGAGTAAAAAAATGTATAAAATTGATTGGGTTTAATGAAAAAAGATATTTGAGATACATGGTTTAACCCAAAAGCCATGAACCGTGGACGAAGACGTTGATCGGAAACGTTATTAGACTACATCCCATTGATAAGATCATATTACTCAATGGACAGTTAAGTGTCATAGTAAACGGCTAAGAGCCAAGCAATTAATTGATGACTTACCTGATGTTGGTGCCGGTACAAGGTGAACTTGGGACCCTGAAGGACGGCCCAGGCTTGCTTCCATGACCTGTCACTAGCACGCTGAAGACATCAAAACAAATTAGACTTCAACAGAAAAAAAATATTAAAAATATATGTAAATTTCACATACTCCAACAAATGCATGTGTTCTTGGACTTGAACAAAATGGAACAAAAAGGATTGCGAATTTGTCTTAAATCTAATTTTATAAAGTAGAGAAGAAGCGTTAGACAGAAATTATTTTTTTAGCCCATAGCATTGAATTTTGTCTTCTGATTGTACTTCAATAGTTAAGCATCTGTGCTCCAGTGAAAAGTTTTAGGACTAAAATTCAATGATGAAATCTAGGAGGAAAATGATGTCGTCACAATAGAAACAATTTCCTAGATTTTGTAATGGATGATGTAGACTAGTGATTTTTTTTCTGACTAGCAATGGGTATATACAGACTTATTTTATAACTGAAGATAAAAGAGAAAAATATTTGAATGCAAACACATGCAGGAGAGCTGTAAAAGATAGTTGTAACAATCTAGTCAGGAAGGTTGGATGTGTGATGAGGCGTTAGCCAGAGGAGAATGGAGATTTAGTGATATTGATGATAACAGAAGCAGTTATAGTTACCTTTCCATTAGTGAGCACCATCTTGACCTGAACACTTCCTTGCATGGTGATGTCGGAGGTCTCCAGTTCCTCGTGGATGACTGGTCCAGCATCAAGAATAAACTGTTCGCGTTCCTTTTTATGACTGTTGAAATAAAATTCATTTAAAATTTGAAAAATTAATTTGAGGAATTTTTTGGAAAGAAAGTGTCATGTCCCAAAGTTCACTCAATTAACAGTTTTTCAGAATGACTGAAATCAATTTAAAAAAGTGTTGCTTTGGTTTATGTTCTCCTGTGGCAACTGCTCTCCAGTTTGAACAATGGTCACGACGATAAAGAGAACATATCAAAATATGTTGCGTGGGTAATAAAATACTGGTTCTCTGGTGAGGGTAACCTAACCTAATATTTTTTAAAAACATTGAATGCCAAATTATTTATTTGTACATTGAGTTTGGGGTCGATTTTAAAATATTAAATAGATAATATTATTTTGTATTGTTTTATTATGGATAACATTGAGTATTAATTAATCAACCTGCATCCTTCATGTGTTCTTAGATTGATTGCATAATCATCCCTTAACAGTGATCACTTACATCCCAAAGACTGAAGAAGAGTACACTGCAAACGAAATCACTATCTACTTTCTGTGATCAAAAGTTACTCAACGTTATTCATATAAAGACAATGTAAAATATCATTCTATACTTAATATTGTATATATATATTTTCTCTTTCTGTCATTCTTTGCCATATTTTAAGCATTTGTAATCTGCTATAGACACCAAACTGTCTAAACATGGATATAAAATTATCATAATGATGTCTCTTTATAATATATAATTAAAACTAAAATCTTTGGTGGAAAGACTCGTATCAACTTAACATTCGACTAAATATCCTGGCTATGAGTCCTGCCACCATAGAAGTTGACTAAGAAGAAGCATTTCATGCAGTTTCTGTACAAGTGAATGTCAAGACAGCGCAAGACACAACTCAGTCCAAGCAGCGGCTGCTCTAAGCTACGATGTTCACCAAGAAGCACACAAATGTAGCACAGAAGTAGGGAGAACTTCTGACATTTATGGTTAAAAAAAATTAAAAAGTAATAATCAATAATCTTCACCAGAAAAGAACAGTGTTTTCTATTATGACAATCATGGATTGATGCTATTTTCATTTTTGATATTCACTTTCAGATAATTTTTAAATATAAATAAGATAAAAATATTTTCAATTTATATGGATCACATCGAGTAACTGTTGAAGTGTATAGTGTACACAAAACTTGTCATTAATAGGTACTCAATGTGATCCATGTTAAAACACTGTAAAACTGTTTTTTTTTTTTTGTTGGCGGATCAACGCTTAGCCATATGTATCATTGCAAGCGTTATTGAATCCAGAGATGAGATTTCTGCATCACTATCATCATCTGTTGGTATTCTTCTGTATGTGTTTACGTAAAAAATATGGATTAATGCTTTTAAAATTCTGAAAAATATTTTCAAAAGTGTAAAATATAATAAGTAGAAATTAAGAAAAAGTGTAGTGACAGTATATCTCCCATACATGCCAAAAAATGAATCAAAAGTATTTCATTTGGCACTAAATCATTATTTTCGGATAGATTTTCGAATAGAAAGGATATCAAACAATTTTTTTTTTATATAATTCAGTCATCTTTAGCATATTCCAAGATTTCTATACTAAAAAATAATTATAAAGCCCTACTCTAACAAAAAAAAAACATTAATTGAGTTATTTCTTTCTATGTATTTTTTATAAGCATAAAAAATGAGAAGTAGAAAGAAAGCTTAGTTAAAATATCAAAAGCGAAAACAAATATCTAAAAATTTACATAAAACCATGATTAAAGCCGTGATGAACAACAAATAACAGTTATATATTACGGAAAACACTTTTTATGATGATAAAAACAAAATCAAAGAAAATTACTCAACGTTCATAAATTATATAATTCCACTGCAAACTGCTGTTTTGTTAGAGAAAAAAATATATGCAATCCAAAGAAGATCAAAAGAACCTATTTTTTTTTATATCGCATCATGTTCACCAAAACATTGTAATTGACAAATAACAAATTATACGAGACGTAATTTTTTACCTTCAAGTAAAATATGTGAACTTTCCATTAATAATATGAGGCACTGTGGATTATTAAGTTAATCTCATTATTCACAACTAAATGTTTTCCTATGTAGCACAAGAATCGGTTGATCTTATCTTACAAAAGCTTACAAGAGCTTTTTTTATAAGGTGACTTTTTTGATCTATTTTTCCTCGGACTTCACCATTGTCAAATATGTTTTTTTCGTAGTTGTGATGGGAGACTATTTCTTGGAGAGGATGGAGGATAATAGGCAGCAATTGGAATGGTACTTCGAATAGATAATTTATAAGGATGAAAATAAAATGTCATTGCCGGACGGCATAGTCCAGTTTTAAAGCGTTTATTTGTCATTCAGATACCATCGGGAGCGTCGGGTTCATTATCCGATCTCCTTCAAATATGCTGATTGAACACCCTAATATTTCTCTGGAAATACAGCCACAGTCTACGCAAGTTTGCGGGCTCTGACCCTGGAGTCTCCCGGGTACCCTCTATGATCCCATGTAAACCTCCAGGTATATAGGTGTTCTGGGACAAGATATAGACAATCTGAGCTAATAGAACTGTGAAATTGCAGTTTGCCATGCCCATTAGCTACAAATATAGACTAGATATGTTAAAAATAATATGCATTAAAGATTTATCTTGTCCGGTCACCATACTATTTAGTCATTTGATGGACACGAATGAGGTGGTAGAAGGAGTTTGTGTGGGAAATAGACTGGGATGGAAGAACACTGCCTGAAGCGGATTTAGGATAATAGGCAGCAATCGGAGGTACATAAATATACCTTTTAGCAAAATATTTTATGAAGATGAAAAAATACGTCTGTGTAAACTTTGCTTCTTGTCAATGTTTTGAATTCAATGATAAAACAATGGTTGTTTAGTCGAGAAATAGAATACAAAAATGTGAATGTCTATGTAACCTATTTAAAATTAAACATGGGGGCAATGGCCGGACAGCTTCATGACAAAACATTATAATGGCAACAAGTCAGCGCGGTGTTCTGTCAGTTTACCGTGCTTGTGTGGTCAGGTCCTCGAACAGGCGCCGCAGCGGCTGAATGTCGTCGGGGAAGCGCGGCGGGCGCCATCGCCTGTGGGCGCTGGACACATCAACCATCATCCATCATTCATCACCCATCGTCCCCAATATTTATGTTTTTAGCGCATCGACACGCGAGGGGGAAAAACAAAACAAAAGGAGAGGAACAATTTAAATGAAATGCTCGAAAGCAACTACACCATCAACCCTAATTAATAATTTGTTTCAACTTTTGTGTGATCGATAATTTTTAGCAAAATTGTAATAAATATTGTAAATAAAAGAGAATTTTAAGTATATTGATACCGATCGATGCCGTCTTACATCTATCAGCATCGTACATCATCATCCAACCAAAAGCTAACATGTAGCGCCACAGACAATTAGTCAATGAGATAACTATATTTTTTAGTAGCACCACTCTAGTATATGGTGGTTGAGAAAGGTACCATTTTCCATATGGCCCGAGCAGTCTGAAGCCTACAGCGCTTGAGGACTGGTCGAGGTTTGAGTCGGTCCTGCTTTAGTATCGCTCTTCCTGGCCGTGGCTCAATCTCATGGCATTGCATTAACACTTGCATGTTTTTATTTCAATATTTTAGTTTTATTTAAAATGAAGTAAACTCTAAAGTCGTGGCTTCAGTCAATTTACCCCTTGATATGAATATAATATACATTTTTTTTTACTTCATACTTAAAATCTTCTAACATTTACATCATTGAAACTACTTATTCGTCTAATTCGTATAGTATAAACTTTTTCTATAATGAATATGTTTCTTATTATCATCATCGAGAAACTACTTGCAAATACGATAAAATCTAGTATCAAAATAACAATAAAAGTGATTTATTATAATTTTAAGTATCCAATTTATATATACATTTATTTATTAATTCATATGTAATACACTATTTCAGATATCTAAGAAAATAATATGTCAAATAATCTATTACATATTTAACATAAAATGTAAGTATTCAAAATGGTTCATCTACTGAAGTTAAAACAAAAGATAAAAATGACTAAATATTATTAGGAGTTCTTACATATAATATATGGAATGTGTAATGAAATAGGAAGTATATTTATAAAGAAGATGGTAAGACAAACCATTGTAGGACTTGGTGTTCGCCATCGCTGAGCTCATGGTCGCTGTCCAGAGGAAGACGATCTCCCCAGGTGGCTTTAAGGTAGGAAACCCTTCTCATTGCTCTTTCCTCTTCAGCTACAAGATGTTAAAATAAAATTAATTCAAACCCACATACATAAATTAATGAATCATTTGAGTAAAATTTCAGGCAGGACTATTTAGAAATACACTTCTTCATCAAGTATACTGTGGTATATATATATTGTTAATTAAAATAAATTAGCTTACTAAGTTGATTGTCTGATAATTTTACACTAATGATCCATATGAATAAAATGTATTTTTTAAATGCAAAAATGTCAAACGTAATTATTACAAAACTGTAATATCATTTTGTTTTTGATCTCAGCCAAAATAAAGAAATAATATGTTTCATATATTTTTTAAAGTTACCGCCAAATTTTGTCCTGGTAATATTATTGTTTTTTTTTTTTTAATTGTCTATCGTAGAGATTTTTTTTGCTGGTTTCTCTTATTTTGTGAATTAATATGTTTCTTCATATTTCAAGATGTAACTATCATTTAGCTAAACTCTAAGTAGAGTTAAGACTATAATGTGATGGCTAAGATTGAAGTGTGTTTAGCAGTAGTGAAGAATTATTAAATACAGATTAAAGAAGCTGCATTAGAAAAATATTTTAATTATTTTTTCAAAAGCATTCTTTTCCTCAAAGAAATATGATCTAATTTGAAGGAGTTGAAGATGTTAGATAATAAAACAGTATAAGAAGATCCTTGCCTCCGAGCTGCAAAGCATTTTTCTGTCTCCTTATAACCACACCATCATCCACAGATAAACCTGAAAAGTTATTATTGTTAATAGACAAGACCATCACATCTATGTTATCATCAATAAGTGCACATCAATTATGATTATTTCATTTTCCAAATGATAAAACAACTGAATTTTGAAATTCAATAGTAGTTTAATTATAGTTAAAAATCGAATATTCTTTCTTCTCATTTATTTTTTATCTCAATTGTAGGATTCAGAAAATAATGTTTTTGAAAACCATTGCAGTATAATTTTTAAAGAGTAAAAATGAGTTTAATTTTTTACAATACGAAAATGAATTACTTTATTCGAAAATATAATAATCACTTTTTTATTTTATTATTATAATTAAACACAACATCAGGTTATGAAATAAAAAATAAAAGTAATTGACAAAAGTACATCCAGCAAATAAAGAAACAGTTGCGGAACAACTTGACTTGTAGTTAGTATTTTTAATGAATACTAATTTTAATGTTGTAACTCGATTAAGGATTAATTACACATATTATTACACCAGTTTTAATTAGTCGTAAACAGATAACTACTTAATGTATATTTTATGTATATAGTATGCACTGTCATTGTTAAATAATAATCTGCGATGCGCCATTACTCGACTGCAGGTGACCGAGTAGAACAAAATGATGCATTTATAAGGATATAATAAAAATATACATTTCATATTAAAAAGCGGCAACGAAAGCTTATAAAATAACATCGATTAGAACTGTTAAGACAACATAGTTACGGTAAAATAATATTAATCGGAACGATCATTTAGCAAAGAAGAGGTTTCCACAGATTAGCATTACGTTCAGAAGTAACACACTGATGAGTTTTAATTGTGACAACTAAATACGAGCTCGGGAACTGGAGCCTCATTGAGACATTGAAGGAGAGAGTCGGGATCAGAGATGGATGTTAGTCATATGCCATGCTTTCCCATGCGAGGACACTTGCAGTGGGACATCACAACCGTCTATGCGGCGAGAGAGGAAGAGAGCTGACCTGAAGGCGACTGGGGCTGCGAGGGTGGGGAGGAGGGCGTGGTGGGGGGCGAGGCGAGACGCGGCCCCGGCCCCGAGCCCGGGAACACAAAGTTGCCCCCGGGAGCAAGGCTGAGCTGCGTGGGCCGGTCGGGCTTGGCTTGCTCTCGCCCTCGCTCTGCGCCGGCTCTCACGCTACTATCATAGCTGAACCTTATCACTGGCGGCGCTTCTCGCTTGCGGTCTCCACTCTCGTGGTCTCGGGCGGGCTCCAGCCTCGACGCGGCGCTCGCTTCATATTTATTACTACTGTCGTTTATAAAATAATCACGTTTGACGTTGTTAAAGCCGTTAGGAACTTGTTTGTTATCACGTTTAGTTTCCGAGTGTTTCCTCCCGTTACAGTTCTCACCGAAGCCTCCGTTCTCCTTGTCGGGCTGACCCAAGGCCTCCATTTGCTCCTTACTGAGGGCAAACCTTCGCTTCATGTAGCTGCCATCTTGATATATGTACAATAAAACATCTTATATAGTATTACAGCTCGAAAAGCATTACAGGTACAGTTGAAGGTTTTGATTATTCACTGATGCGATATGTACAATGGGAATGATCAGTTAAATGAAATTATCTACATAGAATCAAAATATATTTACTGGTTCAATTAAAAAAATATTCAGAGAAGAATGAGACCCTAATCCTATAACCTCAAAAGATTACATCAATAATACTATTTATATTTAAAAAAAACAACAGAATAATGACTGTTTTACATAAGGAGAAAAGATTTTACACTGAAAGTATTACAATACTTTCTATTTTATTTTTTGTAATGGTTCTTTGTACAATTACATTTCAATATCGTAAATGAAAGAGGATTTTTAGTATTAATGCCACAATTTTATTTTTGCACTTTTCTGCATAACAGGGATGTCATCAAAAATAAAATTGTGAAATTTATGCTAAAGATTTGTTTTATGTACAACACAGAAGTTAAAACTTAATTAATTTAAATGCGAGGGGATGTATTAAAAAAATTAGACGTGAATATTCATTTTTTGTAAATAATTTTGTGTTAAAAGACAAAATGAACAGATAAACAATAAGGGCATTAGTAAAACGAAACTGTGAATTAATCACAATGCACAATGAGCTTCGATATTGAATACAAGTGTTTTCAAGAAACTTGAAGTGTAGAGAGTGATATTGAAGAAGACCGTTCTGAGCTCGGCGGCCGACTGAACGGTTGCGGTGTCGGACATAAGATGACTTTGCAATTTCAGAAAGCACAATGAATTTGCAAAAAGGTTGAAAAAAATACAATTAACCAAAGCCATTGCTGTGCACTGTTGAGTAGGAATATAAATATTGCGATAAGAGCAAAAAAGCAGCTTCATAATTACCTGAGGCGTGAGTTCTCCTGGTGGGCAAACCTTCACTTCCCGTGGAGTTGGACCTCATTCTGACAAGGACCCTCTCAGATTCTGTAAACAATATTTTATAAATGTAAGTAAAAATCATCCCATGTTGTTAATAAGATTATCCCATTCTTATAGTATACCAAGGAAGGCAATTACATTAAATTTTTAAATAAATATCTTTTTTAATGTATTTAATTGTGAAGTTTTATTTTATCAAGTATAATAAATCAGAAAACATTTAAATAATTTGCATATTAATATTACATCCTGTTTTGTCAACAATAAATATATTATGTGAGTTTTTTAGTACATAATACCTAACCATTTTACTTAGTACAGTAGTAACACTGCAGTTCTTGTTCAATATAATGCAACCAACGACAAAGCAATTTTAGCTATAATTCTACAAAAATGATATATTTACATTGTGACTCTGATTTTACCAACATACAAAATATATTTATTCTCTATTTATATATAGAATAGCTTCTACAGTCACATGTCATTTAAGTGCATTTAAATTATTGATTATATTTAAATTATTCAGTTTTATTTCACAACTATTTCATCTAACTGACTGCTTTTTATCTTATGAGACAGCTTTAGGAAATAAAATAATTGTGAAATAGAAAGAAACATTTTAAATTTAAATTTTAATATAATTATAGTCGATCAAATAATATTTGTACTAAAAATATAAATGAAATTACCAGGGTTGTAGCCTTCTGGTGGAGGACAGGTGAGATGCTTGCTGCCTGTTATCATTAGCCTGTTTCCTGACAGATTTCCTTCAGCCATTTCAGCTTCTGTAAAATACATTAGTTAACAAATGATACAATAATTAATTTTTAAATTTACAGCATTCTCGCATGAAGTCCAGATAGAGATTAAATAAAACACAAATCCATTACCTTCTAATGATTGTTGCGATTCCAGGCTCTTTGCATCTCGTTTTCCTCCCCGAGACTCGAACTCCTTCCTTCTCAAGGCCACGGTGGGTTCGGGTTTCTTCGTGCTCAGCCTAGCGAGTTCACTCTTATAAAGAGCCGTCCCGTCCTCACAGGGCGGTGATTCAAACTGCTTCGTTCTATTAGTAACTATTTGCAATTCCGATGGTATTTGATACCTGAAAACAATAAATAATAATGTATTAATAAATAAATAGTAAGACATACATTTTGGAAGAAATGTAAAGCAAATAAATGAAGATGGATTTACCTTTTCTCTTGCAGCATGACTTCTAAAGAACTCGGAGACGCAGGAGACCCGTTACTTAAACAATCACCATTGTCGACGGGCGTCGGCGCGTTTTCATTAATTTTACTTAAAGTACTTATAAAAGCAGCCTTGTCGTGCTTTTGCTTAGAAGAACCAGATTTACTATCTAATTTAGAAGCACCACTAGAATCACCGTGATTAGCACTCGCATGGTTTAGCACTTCACAATTATCGTAATGCGTGTCCACTTCCGTTTGCACATTCTCTTGAATGTTTTCCTTGTTCCTGATCGGCGACTGATCTCCCGGAACCGAAGGCGGCCAAACCGACTTGTGCAGCTTCTGCGGTCGGGCGTAGAACTCTTTCTGCTGAATGACCATCTGATCCTCGGGAGTGACCCAGCCGGTGGGCTGACTCGGTCTTCGCAGAAACTCTTTTTTCTGCTCGAGGCTCTTGCGTATTCTCGACAGGAATATCGAATCGTCAGTTTCGTGTCCAGTGAGAGTGGAGATGGACTCGAAAGAGCTCAAGCTGTCTTTGCTCTCGGCGGCGGATGAAGTCAACGAAGTGTTCGACTCTCGTCGGTCCTCGTAATTATATCTAGGATTATATTGCACTGGGATGTTTTCTAGGTTGCCTCCGTACTGCAGTAATTTGCTATTATTCATCGGTTGAGATTGATTTAACTGGGAGAGATGAGTGGGGAAAGCGCATTTCGTAAAGGGCAGTTGATTTTTGTAGGAGTTTTGTATCGATTCCCCGCTCGTGTAGACTGACGTGGAATCTTTAGAAGAATTCAATGGGCTGGCAGGTGGAGATGCGTAATATTGGTAAGGATCGATCGGGAATCTCGCTCCTTCGCTGGCTCTTCGAGAGGCTTGACTGAGCTGACCGGCCTGGAGAGGAACTTGCGGTCGGGCAGCGGATGTCCGCAGAACGGCTCCCGTGTCCAAGCTGATAGGTTCGCTTCCCGGGTTCATTCTGTCTGCCATGTCCAACCGGATGCTGTTGTCTATAATGTTCTGTCTCTGCTCGGCTTTTCTGTGGTCGACGGTCATTCTGGGTTGCATTTCGGCAGGAAGCGCGTAGTCGTGCATGATGGCCTTGGTGATGTTGTTGGGGTTGATGGGTCGGTAGTGCAGGTGGGAGGAGGGGGCGTAGAGGTGTGCCGGAGGCGCCGGTCCCCCAGCCCCGAGTCCCAGCATCTCCAGTGGCAGGAGGGGCACCTCGCGTACAACCGGAGCCTCCCGACTCCTGGGCATCTCCCTGGCTAGAGGCATCTCCCCGGTGCTAGTTCGCCGCTCTTGTGATCGACTCTGTTGTCGTTGGTTCGTTTCGGGATTGTAAGCAGCTTCACTGAAGTACTGAAAAAAAAAAACAAATTTAATGATATCAATTGCACAATTATAGGAGATTCACCTGACTAGGAAATGTTCTCCAAATTCAGAGAAAGGTGTAAACTTCAGCTTTCATTTGGTTAAACCTACGGGCACAATATATAGATTGTAATCAGCAGTGATTCAGTCCACAGAACTGACTATATTCGTAGAGTTTATGAGAAGTTTATAGAACTTTCTTTGTAAAATTTGTAGTGATAGACAAGGAGTAGGTGGATGAAGAAAGAGCCATAATTACCCTCTGAAGGACGTCTGCCTCCTTGGGCACGACGTGCAGACGCAGCGCGGCGGGCGCGCGCTGGATGAGCTGCACGACGCGCGCGTAGGGCCAGCCCGCCACCGGCTGGCCGTCCACGGCGAGCACGCGGTCCCCGGGCCGCACGCCGGCGCGCGCCGCGGCGCCGCCCTCGCGCACGCTCCTCACGAAGATCGTGTCCATGGGCTCCGACACGGCGCCCACTGCCGCGTGCCGCCCATCGTAGTACAGCTCCTGGAACACGACTGCATCATCACCGGCGGCCAAGCAAATAACAACGAGGTAGTCCATTTCGAAAATTTCGTGTTCAGTATTTAAGGTTACGTTCGACCAAATAAGCATTCGTAAATTCTATCTTCGCTACTTTAAATTTATTTGGTGTAAAACAGTAAATACGTATCCTTGCATTGGCATATTTTAAGTAAAAACAAAACCGATTACACTAAAATAAATGTTCTTGTTCATGTTCTAGTTCTATGAAGGTTTGGTCTAAACTAAATGCACCCTTAGATATAGCTACTAGTGTATTAACGGTGATGTAGCAACATAATTGAATATTTGATTGTCGACTTACTATTTTCAGCGAATGATTCACGCAAATAAGTACGAAAAAACCTTAACGAGGTTAATAGTAATACTCTTTATTTACCATTACATAATTGTCTCTCTAAAATGGATTCGAAAGCTCTTTGTATTACACTGCGGAAATCGAAGAAAACTTCTCCAGATAATTTTTACACAAGAAGTGTACATTTCTCTGATATATAGAATCTGGTTAGTGTTGTATGAACATCAGTTAGATGGTGTTGGGTGGTGATTGAGTGTTGAATGCAAGTGAATGGGGTTGAGTGGTGTGGGCAAGTACTGAATAGTGATAGATGAGTATTTTGGCGATATTGTACGATGTTGGACGATACGGAAGAGTGATAGATGATGCTTGGAAGCCATGAGTGATGTAAGACGGTGTTGGAACATGTTGGATACTACTTGGACGTTTTGAATAATATTTGATGGTGTTGGATGGTTGACTTACCGCGTACGATTCTGGAGGGTAGACGACAAGGTGCCGGAGAGTGAAACCAAAGTCATGTCCTTCGGAGCGGCGCAGTAGCAGCGCACGTGGAGCGCCCGGCACCACGGGCAGCACACGAGGGCACGGCGCGCTCACGCCGGCACCCGCACCGCTAGCCGTCTGAAAACAAAAAAAAACTAAGTTACCCATCATGAAAATTTTCAACATAAAAGTAAATAACAGAAACATTGAACCGTGGTAGAGAAATGACTGATATGAACCTACAAATCGCGTAACGCGACGAGTTAAATATACACATACAAATAAATTATATTGTAGAGAAACCTGGATAATTTGAATTTGAAGGGGCTAGGCAAAATAAATAAAAATAATTAAATAAGTTTCGGTACTCATTGGTGACATGCCATTAACAGTAATACAGAATACAGAGAGCATACATGATATAAATAATTAATTTATTATAATTTTATTTTAACCAAAAATTAATCTAACTATTTTTGGACATCCAATTGTTCTTTGTTCGTATATTTTTAAGTTGTCATTGACGTTGGTAAACCAAATACGATAATGAATCACATGTTTAAAAAATGTGAACAGACGACAATGTGTTAACGATATAAGTTCAAATAATACTATGCATCATATGACGATAGAAAACGTTAAAAAGTTACACAAATAAAAACTTATCCGAGGCCGCTGTAAGTTGATATTACTCCCATACCATTAATATTAATCGACCGTAGAACGATAGTGAATAATAAAATAAACATATTACGGAAAGTTACTTGCAAATCAACAAAAATCGTATTATATATTATTACTTAAATATACATATACTAAACATAAAATTCTTTTTTCAACGCGTCAATCCAAGCACAAAAATAACGGCAGAAGCGGGATGCGAACCGCGGACTTTGGAAACCAACAATGCCCAGGTATTCATACCGCTCGGCGAATCGCGCCATTGCTATGCCTAGACCGACCCGCGATGAAACTAGTATTTATATCATTGTTATTATCGTACGACAGATGTCGCCATAGTATATATTCAAAGTATGTATATTTTTATTATTATTCTATCAGTATTCATTTATTCACAAGCTTAATATTATTACTTTCCGGCAGTCTATTTATTTTAGTAAGTACCACTCGGGTCTCGAACCAAACTATAGACTGAATGGATGTGAAACGACTACTTATAGTTCCGACTCGGACTTTATAACCAATCATTTACCTGTGTTACTGATGGATAATTTTTACCTTCTTGATATTGTCTCAAGGAGACATTATTAATATTTTAATTTTATTAGAATATTATTTTATTATTTCAATATTCTAATCTACTTTTATAGATCATTGACTATATTACAATATTATTATTACTTAAATACATATACTAAACATAAAATTCTTTTTCAACGCGTCAATCCAAGCACAAAAATAACGGCAGAAGCGGGATGCGAACCGCGGACTTTGGAAACCAACAACAGGTATTCATACCGCTCGGCGAATCGCGCCATTATATGCCTAGACCGACCCGCGATGAAACTAGTATTTATATCATTGTTATTATCGTACGACAGATGTCGCCATAGTATATATTCAAAGTATGTATATTTTTATTATTATTCTATCAGTATTCATTTATTCACAAGCTTAATATTATTACTTTCCGGCAGTCTATTTATTTTAGTAAGTACCACTCGGGTCTCGAACCAAACTATAGACTGAATGGATGTGAAACGACTACTTATAGTTCCGACTCGGACTTTATAACCAATCATTTACCTGTGTTACTGATGGATAATTTTTACCTTCGTGGTACTTACTAAAATAAATAGACTGCCGGAAAGTAATAATATTAAGCTTGTGAATAAATGAATACTGATAGAATAATAATAAAAATATACATACTTTGAATATATACTATGGCGACATCTGTCGTACGATAATAACAATGATATAAATACTAGTTTCATCGCGGGTCGGTCTAGGCATAGCAATGGCGCAATTCGCCGAGCGGTATGAATACCTGGGCATTGTTGGTTTCCAAAGTCCGCGGTTCGCATCCCGCTTCTGCCGTTATTTTTGTGCTTGGATTGACGCGTTGAAAAAAGAATTTTATGTTTAGTATATGTATATTTAAGTAATAATAATATTGTAATATAGTCAATGATCTATAAAAGTAGATTAGAATATTGAAATAATAAAATAATATTCTAATAAAAATTAAAAAATTAATTATTATATATTTTTCACATTGTTTTTTTTTGTTTCAATTATTTCGCAGCGAGTGTCGAAACAATCAAGATTACACAACACATGTAATAAAATATTACAATTAATAGCATTGCCAGAAATAAAGTGATTTATTTTTGTCATAACTTCGTTTTGTTTGATGTGTCGCAATGCACCGGCCGCAGCTTTGGATGCACAGCGAAGAGGAGACCACTAATCAATGAGTTCCCAAGCAAGGGTCCCCAAATTCAAGAAATAAGATATCGTTACCCGCAGTGGAACGTTGGAGTCTCTTTCAACTCAACGATCATTATCTGGGACTCGTAACTATACTTGATTCAAAACAAGACTGTATCAACCCCCTGCTAAGAAATCTACGTCACTTCTTACATCCAGCTCTGAGAGTAATTCATTAGCAAAAAAAAGAATCTTTAAGAAAACTTTATTGCGAACATGAAATTCATTGACCAGGCTTGAGGAATGGAGTCAGGAAGAACACGAGACAATCTGAACTGGTGCGGAGTCCTGCAATGAGGAGAGTCTCACTGCTATGCGATGCAGAGACCTCCATAAATCACATCTGTATCCTGTATCTTTCAACGGTTGTTCTCTTCCGAAAGCAAGCTCCACCAACATGCTTGGATTATCATAATCGAATAATGTCAAATATTACGAGTCAATTAAGTGTAAAGCCGGTCTCGCTCCCAAAAAACTAGGTGTATTTAAAATAATACACCTAGTTTTTTCTATAGATCTATAGATCACGTCGGTATTTCAACGATAAACAACTTCTTCTTCTATATAAAGGACAAATACGACCTGTCCTTGAATACGGCAGTCACCTTTGGATTGGAGCCCCAAAATACCTTCTAAACTTAATTGACTCAGTTCAAAGAAGAGCAATTCGTTTGATAAACAATGACACCCTTACGTCTAATCTACAATCAATGGAACACAGACGTAAGATTGGTTCTCTTAGTCTTTTCTACCGTTATTACCTCGGTCGCTGCTCTTCGGAACTTAAAGAACTAATTCCTCCTGCACCTACTCACAGCCGACAAACTCGTCTTACACTTGCCGAACATCCATACACGGTTAATATATGTCGACCAAGAACTGGCAGTTTCCAAAGTTCCTTCCTTAATTCCACCGGTAAGCTATGGAATGCTCTTCCAGCGTCTGTGTTTCCTCCTTCCTACAATCTGGATCTCTTCAAGAAACAGATAAATATACACTTGCAATCTCCCCAACCCACACACAAATACGAACACAACACACGTTTCCCGCATGCAGCGTCCAGCCTCCCTGGCTGAGCGTCATAGAGTGCACTGGTCTTGACCGGGTGTGCTCTCCTGCATGCGTTTACATAAAAAAAAATCTAATAAGATCCTGCTACATATGCCCGATTTGCTGCTACTCCTAGGACATTATGTTGATCAACAAAAAGCCATCGATGTTGCCAGATATTAGGCTGAATCAATGTGACGCCACTGACACAAAAATAAAGATTACACTCATACTTTCATACAGCTGCGAAAATGGCAAGAAAAATGTGATTTTATGTATCTTTTTTTAATATAATAATTGTGTAAAATTTATTTAAGTGATAAACGATGCCCATTTCAAGAAAATACTTATGGTTTAAATTTAGCGACCCTTGTGTTGGTAGCACGTGTTCTAATCTCCCAGTCGAGCGTCACACGGTCCAAGTCACAATGGACCAAAGGCAGATGCTGCAATTCTTCGCAACACAATGGACGTCTAGCGATTGTGCCTCAGGCTAGATCTAATGAAACACTCCGGCTCTGTAATAAATCAAAGTCTTTGGGTGCCCGAGATTCTCAGCACGGTGGGTGAAGAGTATGTCTCCAACATTTTCTTCCATATTGCACAGTGAAAGATGTAAGTAGATTTATAATTTATAGATAGTTCGAGCGAGTTTTATATTCAGGAGGAGTATTCCGGAATCGTGATTGCAGACAAGTTTGGTAAGTAGCTATTTTGTCCCGAATTTCAAATACAAATAAAGTATAAATAAAGACTCGTAGAGGAAATAAAATTCAAACATACGAGCATTACGAATCCAAATAAAAATGATTAATATGGCAATAACGTGGTAAGCACACGGTTGCCACTAATTGCCGCAGAACAATTATATCAACTGTCAAAATCATTGATTCTGCCCAAGTCATCTTTACACCCGAAGCTCTGCCAAGTACATACTATGGCATACTCCCGGTTGAAAAAAAGCTTCTGGAAGTATTTAATATAATATTTTTTTAAAGCAGTTCGTGGTGGCCATATGCTTCATAATTCACTCCTGTCAGTCCCCGATTGAACATAAAATTCTGCTGGAAATAAATAATTTATTTACCATAAATATTCGCCGGTTACTTTTTCCGCACCCTGTGCACAATAAGTCTCGTGTCAGATATAAATGTGCGGATAATGAGATTAAACATCAATTCAATAATATTGTTATTGGCGAACGGCAATCAGATTTATTATGAAAGCGATTCAAAAGGTAACGATTTAGGTACGCGCGATACTTCTACGAGATATTGTAATACGTGTTGACTTTAGTACGGCGACTGATTTGACATGGCACAGGGATTCCCAAACTATCTTCTAATACACGGATATAATTGAGATTGAATATGCATTCCGCGAAATTGTCAGTTAAGATATTGATTTAAAACTATGAAAAAATGAAGTCCATGGCGCATTTTTTCATTACGATATATGAATGATATAAATATGGCGTAAAAAGTCAAATCAGAGTGATCAAAACCGACAAGAATCCAACTACAATTTGATTTATTTTAAAAAAATTGATAAATATACCCAAAGCTGGTTTAACACGAAAAAAATTTACAAGTCACTAAATCAATTACTTAAAAATAATTTAAAAAAATGTAACTTCTTCCTAAGGCAACGTTACGGTCGATTTTATGACTTGTGAATTGATCTGTAAAGGGTTTAGGAAAAGGACCAATAATATCAATTTATATAAAAATATATACAAAGACATTTCATAATACAGTCGCTTGACTGTTGTTTCAAGATTTATCGAGCTTTATTTATTTTATTATATTAACGCATAATAAAATAATACAGAGATCACTTATACGACCTGACGTTAACTGACAGGAATTGACTTATATAATAATTTTTAATTCATAGAATTAACATAAAGGAATAAATACAAATAAGTGATTATATTTTCCATTAATAAGAAAAAAAACTATTTATTATTAAATGACTGTCTAGCTGTATGTAGTCGTATATCACCATTTATCTCTTAAAAAATATCATGAAACTATCTTCTTTGATGCTTTTTGATAGTAAAGGGTCCGCCAAATAACTTTTTTTTTTTTTTGAAAAAGGGCGCAAAACATCGAGTGTAGCTTCGGCTGTGTGGCACGTAGCGCCGTCCTGTTGAAACCAAATGTTGCCAATATCCTCCTCTTCAATTTTTGTGAACAAAAATTCGTTCAATATTCTCGGGTGTACGCACTGTTTTTGGCTTTTCACGCTTTGGTTTATCGATGAGGATGCCAGTTTCTTTCACTTTTTTCACAAGATAACGAACATACGGAGCTGACGGTGATTCTCTTCTTCCAAAATCCGTACGCAATTTTCGCACATATTCTGCAACATTACCATGATTTTCAAAGTAATGTCGCAATATTTCCCAGCGTTGTTCAAGCGTATACACCACCATATTCGTTCAGCGGAAGGATAAAACTAATTATCTGTCAAATCAGACATGAGCTAAGTGTAACCATTCACGAAATAAGCACTAGTTGAAAAAAAAACGTTAGATGGCGGACCCTATATTTCAAATCCTTCCACACCGCAGAAGTCCGTAGAAATGTTAAAATGCCTTGCTTGTTTTCTGTATCCATGTCAGATTCAGATGGTATCATATAAAAGTTCATAGCAAAATATATTTACCACCACGCAATTACATTGATTTTCACTATTTTTTTTGAATAAGCATAGTAAAATAGAATTAATTATTTAATATATAAAATATATATGCCATAATGTATGTCAGTATTAGGTACCTATCATGGTTTTTTTGACACCTATCGTGCGATACAAAAAATATGGTTCAAGGCATGTATCTTATGTAACAGTCTAATAAATAAATGTTTATTTTGACTGATCGCTGACTTCACGCAATTTATTATTTTACATGATACATGACGTGTCTGTTATCTAATAAACGAAATATAAATAAATGATCGAATATTTAAAAAATGATTTTTTATTATATTAACATCCTCCTCTCTCTCAAAAAGGTGTTATTCCGTCGCGTGATGGCAGTATTAGGAGCAGATTGATAACACAGATTTTTTCAGAAGCGCATTGACATATATTTATGATAAACGTTACAAGCTTCCGGCCTAGGCGGAATGACAAGCCGGCCGGCCGTACTGCGACCTTCTCGGCCGTCAGCACACTCGTGCGGCCCGTGGTCGGTCACCAGCGCCGTAAGACGCAATCTATATTACTAACATAAATATGGCGACACACAGTCATGTCTGACAAGCGAACAGAAATAAGAGACGAAAGATTTTAAATTGAGGTTTTCGGTTCTAGTCAGCAAGGGCTATATCATGCTGATGTCAATATATTTTTACGAATTTATTTTAGTTGAATAGAAAATTGAACTTTTTTTGTTAATGTAAATATAAGCAGTCGATTAGTAGCAGTAAAAGTGCTGTAAATTTGAGTTCATTAAAAATACAATTTTTGTGTAATAAAGTAGTGTAAAGTACAATTAACACGGTGAGAGTTTTTTCTTATAATGAGATAAAAACCGGCCGTCATCGGTGGAAACTGGAAAGTGAGATTTTTTTACATAATAATTAAAAATGTAATTTTCGGTGTTGATGGCGGAAGCTATTTTCGCAATTATTTCTATCGAGATTATTTTATTTGTCTTAGTGTTTTTTTCACACACACCGCAATGGGGCATTGTCCGCCACGGCAGCCGGCTCGGATGAAACGGAAAGTTTTCTTGTGGACCGTAAAGTGTCGCAACGAATGATACCGACCGAAAAATAGTTGATGTCTCAAAAAATAAATACAGTGTCCACACCGAGCAATAAATTCCTGAGAATTAAGACGCCCGATTGTCACGCGAGGGGTCGCGAGTTCAAAATTCATAAAATCTAACATTTCTAATGGTTTTTTTTTGGCTTGCAAGTTTTAAATGTGTGTTTAAAATATCCATTTATTACATCACATACTGATGGCTATCTGTAAAATGTTTTCACGGCTTATTAATAAAAACTATTGTATTAATAATCCCCTTATATGCAGCGTTTAGATATCCCCAAAAACGGCAAACATCATAGAATCTACAGATAAGATATCTCCATAGCTGTAAGGCGGTATTGTACGATAATATGATTATTGATTATTATTAATCACATAAAGAAAACTCTACAGTCGTCTAGGAACCCTAAAAAGCTGGCTTGTAAAAAGAGTAGTATCGAGAAATTAAGTCATTAAACGTTTTTATAATATTTACGAGTATATTTTTGATTAATATTTTTTTCATACAAAAAATATACAATGCCGGTGGTCATAGGTTAGTGGCAAATCGTTTGCTTACCATACTGAAGGTCGTGGGTTCGATCCCGACAGAGATTAAAAGAAAAAATGATTTTTATCGATTTTTAAGCTCTATAAATGGGTCGGACCTATAAGTAGTCGTTTCTCATCCATTCAGTCTATAGTTTGGTTCGAGACCCGAGTGGTACTTACTAAAATAAATAGACTGTCGGAAAGTAATAATATTAAGCTTGTGAATAAATGATGACTCATTGAATAATAAAAAAAATATATACACATACTTTGAATATATACTATATCATACGATGATAACAATGACATAAATACTAGTTTCAACGTGAGTCGGTCCAGGCATAGCAATAGCCAAGTTGGCTGAGCGGTATGAATACCTAGGCATAGTTGGTTTCCAAGGTTCGCGGTTCGCATCCCGCTTCTGCCGTTATTTTTTCTGCTTGAATTGACGCGTTGAAAAGAATTTTATGTAAAGTATATGTATCTTTAATTAATCTATAAATATCCCTGGATGATGTGAATTTGATACATCGCCCGAAAATCACCAGCCAGTTATTAATCAAAATTAGTAGTAGAACATAGCCCATTTGTAGTGAATTCCTGTTAAAAATGGATGGTGAATAAATGTCAATGACATTGGCGGATTTACCAATGCAGCGTTTAGCCTGTAAAATGGCAAAGCAACATAAATTCTACGGATGAGATTTATGCAGTACTATGTATCGGTATTATCCTGTATGTTTTAACTTTAAAATATACATGTTTATAATATAATAAACTGGGAGCATATAAGAACCTCAGCGGGCCGAATCCGGGCCGCTGAGCGAAGTTTGTTGATCGCTGATCTGCACTATGTAACTATCCGAAGTAAGTACTAAGTACGATTATTTTTTGTTGGTTTATATTTCGCAATAGATCTCTAGGTGTTGAAGTGAGTGACAAAGCCTTGTGGTTTATTACAAGTGAGTTTTGTTTGTACAAAGTCATTCCGAGCGACAGTAAAAATATGATCGAAATGTTTATCCGCTTTGCTTATAACGAATGAATGACGATCAATCTTTAAATGTTAGTTGTTATGAACGTATCATTTGCAAAACAATTCGCCGGGTCAATAAATAAACCGCAATATTTAATAGTTAAATTACGAAATATTATTTCATTATGATTTCTAGGTTATAATTTATCACTGAGCCTAACAAGATATTGTTTTATAAGCAAAAAAAGTATTCAATATAAAGGGTCCGCCATCTAACGTTTTTTTTTCAACTAGTGCTTATTTCGTGAAACACTTAGCTCATGTCTGATTTGACAGATAATTAGTTTTATCCTTCCGCTGAACGAATATGGTTGTGTATACGCTTGAACAACGCTGGGAAGTATTGCGACATTACTTTGAAAATCAGGCCATTTTTCTTCGAAAATGAGCAAGGAGTGGCCGTAACAGTCAATGGCGATCGTTATCGGGCCATTTTTTTTCACGAAAATTGAAGAAGAGGATATAGGCAACATTTGGTTTCAACAGGACGGCGTTAAGTGCCACACAGCCGAAGCTACACTCGATGTTTTGCGCCCCATTTTCAAAAAAAAAAGTTATTTGGCGGACCCTTTATAATGTTCTCTGTGTACCATTTCGGCTCCAAATAAGGAGCTTGTCATCGTCACAAACTGCGTCGAATGAACCTGTCAGCTGACACACTATTAACCATTTCGCAACGTTTGGGGAATTTTTAAAGTTATCAAGCTTGTATTTCAAATCCCAAAAAAACATTAAGTCTTGCTTGATGCTCGTATATCAATGGTTCCCAGAACAATCGAAAACGTTTCATGACGAGGAATACAAAAGAATAGTGACTTTTCGTCAAGATCGCGGTTTCGCTTTCCACGAGAGTTTATTCAGTTCTAAGATACCAGTACATTGGCTATTTACATTATTTAGAAATACAAAATAGTATGCTTAAAAGGTTTTGCGTGATTAAAACAGTTACATATTACGCCACCTTACAATTCACTACATATATTGATGTGTAACAGATCTGGTGTCGAAATAAGAACTGTGTATCCAGTTTAAATCCATCATAATCAATGGCAGTGATAATCCAATCTAAATGAAAACAAACCAAAATTGAATTGAAGCCCGGAGGAAGTGATCAGTCTGCTGCAGATGTGAGGTTTATGCAAGCCGACAGTTGGGCAATGTAAACACGTCAATAGCCGAAGACGTAAACGCGCATATCTAAATTCAAACCAAGATGTATGGTCGGTTGTTAACGGTATCGACTGTCACGCGAGCAGTCTTGTGTTCAAATCTTATGGAATGAATATGATATTTAAAATTATCAAAACCAATTTATTTATTTCATTAAATAGTTTCACATCCCCGATTCTTGTTGAGAAGCTGACAATTCGTAAAAAGTGCATTCCACAGTTCATCATTCTCCGGGACTTTTTAAATGATCCTATTATTATTGTGTTATTTATAAATTGTTATTTATCCTGTATCCTGTTTAAGAAATGAATTAAATATTGTTATTTGTAATGTTTCTAAAAGAAAATGAATTGAAATTGAAAAAAATCAATTAATCTATAAGTTAGTCTCTTAGTGAATAAACTGCCGACATTTGTTTTTTTTTTAATTTGATTTAATTTGTGGACGATATCTGAAATTTTTTTTATTTCAAATAACTTATAAATGTTTTTTTAATACCTATTTAAATTTAATGAAAAAATTCGCAAATGCGAAAAATTACAAAACACCAAAATAAGAATATTTTTTAAACCATAAGAAAATCGACATCCCAAGTTAATCTGAAATCGTCAGTCTATCTACCAGCTTCAGACTCAAATTGAACTCTGACTAGTTTGCAAAGTAAAGCCTCCTTTTTGCTCTCAGTCTTGTCAGACGACCCAAAACCTATTGGCAGAAATGATAAATGATATGCGAATTACGATACGCTCCATGGGGCACTATGCTAGCTGGTATGACATCAATAACACTGACAGGGAGCCTTAATTATTACACGCTATAACTTACTAACAAGTAACTAGTTCCCCGGGCCGATACAGAGTCGCCTCCATTAGCATGGAGAATGAAAACTGTTGCGGCGAGCGCGCGGGGTTATCGCAGCGACTTCGTTATTTCATTACCTTGTAGGGGACGCTCCTGCTATTTTGATGAATGTTTTAATTTGAATGTTTGCATTTATTAAGGCAAATATTCACCAGCGTTCGCAGCATGACAGCTCATTAAATATTAACATGCAACATATGCGCTTTATTAACTTCTACTTTACTGTCCACACCGGCGCTGTGTAGTGACTACTCGGCATTACAGTAAATATATAAATATTTACAGATAGTCGCAAAAATTTATTATAATAGAAGTACACATTGTTAATAATTTAGATAAAAGTGCAAAGAACATAAAAAACAAAACCGTGACATGAGACTGCTTTCAATTTATTGTATTAGTCAATTTGTTCCCGATATTTCAATATACTAGGGTTATCCTCGTATATTGAAATATCTATCTAAAGAACAGTCTAAACAATGGAAGGACCCAGAGTCGCCGACAGGAAACGGATCACCGAGCGCAGCTCACACCTGGCGGGCGAAGCGAGGGGGAGATCCATCACGTACGGGTACCAAGCCAAGACTGAGCTCCGCCGGTAGCTCGCTAGGGAAGGGATTTGGAGTGGGGGAACCAAGGTAGAACATCCCGCGATTCTGTAGTGTTCTACACTATCCACCATAACAGCGCTTTTCAGAACTGTAGCGCCATGGGAAACTTATTTTACGGATAACCCTCGTATGTGCTTTTATAAATATTGTATTATCAATGTTATAATAATATCCTACATAGGAATTTCCTATTATTCTGTAAAGTTGTGAATCTTCGATTCTCACCAAAAGCCAATGCAGCCGTACAACATGTTTCGAAAACAGATTTCTGCGTAGAATACTGGAAGTACTACGGTTTGAATTGGTTAGAAATGACGAGGTGAGAGAGCAGAGAGAGCCAACTTCTAAACTACTTAGAGAAGAATGATCTTCTGTGCGATCGGCAATATGGCTTCCGCCGTAGTCGATCGTGCGGCGATCTCTTGGCATATGTCACACATGTTTGGGGGAAATCCGTCGAATGCTTTGGAGAAACGCAAGCTGTTGCCCTGGATATCTCCAAGGCGTTCGATAGAGTCTGGCATCGCGGTCTGGTGAATAAATTACCGTCTTATGGACTAACTCCCTCCCTGTGCTCCTAGATTAAAAACTTCTTGAGTGATCGAAGCATCATCACTGTCGTAGATGGCTTTTCTTCTTCCTGCCATAAAATCAACTCAGGAGTTCCACAGGGCTCTGTGCTGTCACCCACTCTTTTCCTTCTGCATGTGAATGATTTGCTTCAATGCGCAAACATTCACTGGTATGCCGACGACAGCACTGTCCATGAGAGTATAATCTTCCATAAACCTCCGAAACATTCGGAACTATCTGCTGCTAGGAATAATGACACCCTTACGTCTAATCTACAATCAATGAAACACAGACGTAAGATTGGTTCTCTTAGTCTTTTCTACGGTTATTACCACGGTCGCTGCTCTTCGGAACTTAAAGAACTAATTCCTCCTGCACCCACTCACAGCCGACAAACTCGTCTTACACTTGCCGAACATCCATACACGGTTAATATATGTCGACCAAGAACTGGCCGCTTCCAAAGTTCCTTCTAACTTAATGCCACCGGTAAACTATGGAATGCTCTTCCAGCGTCTGTGTTTCCTCCTTCCTACAATCTGGATCTCTTCAAGAAACAGATAAATATACACTTGCAATCTCCTCAACCCACACACAAATACGAACACAACACACGTTTCCCGCATGCAGCGTCCAGCCTCCCTGGCTGAGCGCCATAGAGTGCACTGGTCTTGACCGGTTGTGCTCTCCTGCATGCGTTTACATAAAAAAAGACAAGGCAGCCTTCCTTACTTTATTCGTCATTATTTCAAGAGGCGAAGATGGACCTGACTGGTACATATACATTCTTCGCAGGAGAACATTAACTAAAGCAGCCTTTTTTTAAATGCATAATTTTTGCTTGCGTTAATTATTTATTTTGCAACATTTGCCTTTTTTCGCACGTTCCAGAGTAATCGCAAACGTAGATTACAACGGCCAGCTTAAGCTTCAGCATGCAGCCCTGCATTCCTCCGAGTGTCGCTGGTGATCCTTCAGCGTCAAGCGGATTATTGCACACCACTTGCAGAATGTTAAACGGAGTTAAAAACGCGAGAAATGTTTGAAAATGGCGAGAATTTTCAACAGACATATTAAAACGACCAAACGAATAACTGACCGATTCGTAAAAATGTAATAAAATCAAACATGAATTACAATCACATCCCAGGATTTAACAATTTACGACAAAAAAGCTATTCATGTGATAAATAATGAAGTAAGAAAATTAAAGTATTTTATAACAATTCCATTCTTGGTGAAACTGCATTTATTTTATTGATATATTTTTAGCGTCAACTTTGAGATTCATCATTTTACATACCCAAATAGAGAATTATTTTTAGGTTTTTTTTTTAACATAGACCACGTTGAGCAACTGTTAATTGCAGATATAAAGACTGCTGTTTTGCACACACTAAAAAAACCACGTCAGTCCTTCATTTGCAAGCGATAACGACGATAAACAGAGAAATATTTCGTACCTTACTTTTTAAGAAGTGCCTAACAATAAAATATAATGATAGGCTGAGAACAGTTTAAAATGCATGCAGTGTACTATATATAATAATTAAAATACGTTATTAATGAATTATATTTCAGTTATTATCATAGTAATAGTTTATTAATGCATTTAGTTAGTTTATGAAATTATTTTCGATATCAGCGAGATCAAAAGTGATTTAAATTACTATTTATCGCATTATGAATTTAAATATATGTATTAATATGTGTATTTCTCAATATCGCGCTAATTAAACGATTTGCGAATTCAGAAGAAGTATCACTTTTTTCTATCTATGATAAATATAATTATATATTACTATATAAAAAATATTTCAATTTAAATATTAAAAAAATAAACGACAACGTATTATTGTTCCGAATGTATGAATCTCTCGTATATTGGCATTTATTTGAACATCAGTTTGTAGTATATATGTAATAAATATAAAAACGAACGGTGTATAAAAGTTATCGACATATTCGTTCAGTCGGTTCTCGCTGTCGGTGCTGCACAACTATAATTGTATTTTCAATACAAAATCGTCGTTCTCGCGACCTCGAAGGATCCATGTCCTAATATGGACACTATAAATAATATCTAGGATGCAGCTTTCCAAAGCTCGGTCGTCGCGATTTGATTGAATGCGTGGCCGCCTGTAGATGGAGATTGAAAAGTACGGAGAAACAGCTTCTGTATGGTGATTACCCTATATGGATGGAATTCAGAGTGGATTTAAAAAAATGTAAACACACAGAGGAATAAACCATCAGACTGCGATGGAAAGATCTCATCTTTGGATTACATGTCGCTTGTCATTTTTGAGAATTGCTAAAAGGCTGTATGTGAAGTGTTTTACCAATATAATTAGAAGAAAATCATGCATTTTATAATGAGCGGTGATCGTAGAAATGTCATCTGAGGATAATGAGACTGGTCGATTTGTGTTTTTTTTGGTATTTCAATTTCAGCATAAGGTAAAAGCAGATGATCGAGATGCAAGATTTTGTTGCTGCAAACCAATCCACCGGATTGATACTACGAAGAAGAAAAGCAATTGTTTCTTGATCACGCGAGTAAGTAACACTGGACGAGGACCAAAACATTGGTTGGTCACCGCCTGCTGTTTAAGTCGTGGCATGGGTTTGCTTTTTTAATGATTTATTTTTTTCAACATAAAAAATGTAGAAAAAAATTATTGCGCGTAGTAATCTGGACTAGGTGTCGGTTTGGTTGAGCAGTCAATTATGACCAAATATAAAAAGCTTCCGAAGCGTCTGCCTATACAAACTCCTTAAAAATATGATTAACAAACACACAAATCTGCTTCGATTTTCAAATCAAATCCCTCCATGGAAGTCGTTAGCAGCATAAATGTTTCTAAGTTGCCTTTGGGCGCAAATATGGATTCAATTAGATTACAATTTTATTGATTACATTTAAAAACATTTTTTTTAAATGACCAACAAATAAAAACAATGAGTAAAATACGTACTCATAATTGAGTACTTCAATTAAAGAAAAACAATAAATAACTGTTAAAAAAATGACTTTAAAAATCGAAAAACAAAAAGGATAAACAATTTTAAAAAGTACTTTAATCACAAGGAATAAAGCTCGCTATTGTCCAATCTTGAGCCAACACATCGACAATGACAGCTTCTTCTTCTTCTTCGTGTCAGCGACGTCAAATTATTTTTGCCTAGTGTCTGGCAACATCGATAGCCCGTGTGTTACCTAGCATTAGGTCTTGAGGTGTGCAGCTTGTTGGGCACATGGAGCAGGATCTTAGGTGTGAAGGCGGTCTGCAGGTCTCTACAGTCGCACAATAGTGGCGGCAATGTGTGGCGGCAATTTGTGTTGAGCATAAGCGCCATGTATGTAACGTCCAAGAAAAGTATAATAATAAAAAAAAGGTCTGCGGGCCGCACTTTACGAGCCCAGCGCGTTGATACGTGTGGGAATAGACTCGGAGGCGTGACATTTTTTATTTGAAATAATTAGTTAACTTCAGTTTTCAGTGAGAAGAACAACATAATTAAGAGATTTTCCCCACTACTACTGTCCGCGGCCGCGAAGTGCCCGCCATTGATTGATATTTTCTTCAAATAGAGAAGCCGTCGCCATAAATTATTATATTTAGACGAGAAAAAATAGCGAAGACAGATTTATTTCAGTATTACCTTCGCGCCGGGTAGCTTTGAGTGATTTCGATTTTAGACGAGTTTCAAATGTGGGCTGGAATAAAAAATATATAACTCACAAAAGTATACGAAAAAAAATGTATAAATATTTTTATAGGACTCATAAATTATTACAATAGGCCGCGCCTATATATACGTCAACATGGAATGTTTGACTGTTTTAAATTATTTTTCAGCAATACTGATGTGTGATTTTAGGCACCTTAAATGTTCTTTAATTCTAATATTAAAATTTCTTGACGTTCTACCATTTGAGAAAAGATTGAGAAAGACTACGAGTTAGTCGAAACTGCAGTCTCCTAATAGAGAACTTTTGTTACGTGATCCATGTGAAAACAAGGTAAATAAATAAATAAATATTTATAATTAAATTTCATATATATTTTTTTGATATACAGGAAGTGGCAAAAAACCTGACGGTTTTAAATCGAAACGACGAAAATCGACAGCTTTTTTTGCCGCTCCCTGAACAAATTAGTTTGTTCGGAAAGTATTATCGTATTTTCAAAAAGAGATTGATTGTAAATTGACTTGTCCTCAATATACCCACGCTGAGAAGAAGACCTGGAAGACCACAGGCAACCTGGACTGCAACTGTATACAAGGAGCTGGACAGACAGACATGGCGAATGTTCACAAGGAGAGCCGACCCCAGATGATGAGAAATAGGGAGGCTAAAGAGAAAGAGAGAGAGGACTTGATTGTACGAGTATTTTATTACAGCCAAATTCACACTGGAGCGGAATAATAATTATATATTTTGACAGTAAGGTTTTCCCAATGAAAATACGATTGATTCTACGCAGTAGTTTTTAGTTGGTACCCCTTCGAATGTGAAAAGTGAAAACAGGTATTTTCGAAATATTTTAATCTCAAAAAGGTAAAAAAGCTGTTCAAAGAAGAACAAAAATATCAGATACATTAAAAGAACGTCAGTGCAAAACTAATTTGTAAAATTTCGATTCGGAAATATTGACATTAAAGACTAGGTTAACAGTAATTATTTGACTTTGTCAAACCAAATCTGCTTTACAAACAACCCAATAATTATCAGTTATTTTTATTTTATTGAACGCATTTCACTCTTAGGAAAAGCATTTTCGATCAGTATTTTAAAAAACTATACGACATTTATAGCAATATTATTTTTTTGTTGCTTGTTACAAGTTGTAAGGTATCATTATATCTACCGTGTATGGGTGTCCAGCAAGAGTTCCATGAGCTTGTCGAATGTTTATAGGTGCATAAGGATGTGGCTGAATTAATGTTTATTATAATAACTAAAGATACTTTAATACATGATCGAAACGACTATAGAGAAACACAAAAAATTGGACACCCAATACATTTTTAAAGGCGCTCAAACAATAAAATTAAACAGATAAATACTTCCCACCTTGTTTTACCATGGATCACAATGAAAACGCTTTATTCAATCGGTACACAGGTAATCTTTCCTTAATAATTTTAATTAACAAAAATAAAAAAGTTTTATTTCACATTTATTTTTAAGTGATTGTACATATTTTGCACTACATTGAGTCCATCGTAAGCATTGGCTAAACTATAAACTAACAGTCGACTATAGATAAGGTATGTACAAAGATTAGTAATTACTTTATTCTTTCAACCTTCACCCACCCTTCTTCCTTACCGTCATACAAACCTTCCTATTGTTACTATACTTTGAACATTATTCTCGTAGCTTCATCTATCAGTATGCTTATACACGAGGAGAACTGAAAAAGCTTTTATTGAAGGCGAAACTGCGGTATTATAGCACATGAATAAACAGTGATATTATAAGACCCATATTTGAATAAGGAATAACTATTAAATAAATGTACTCGCATAAAAAGAATCTCAAAGTGAAACTATTTTGCAAAATTATGCTTCTCCCCTTCTCTCTATGATAAAGGCATGTTTTTATTACTCATAAAAGGCACATATAGTATCACATTTCATAGTTGGATCTGCCTGTAGCGCCAGGGATACTGAGGGTCCAGTTGAGAGTTGTCGGCAGACAACAGAGACTGCAATTGTGGACGTGTGTGACTTCAAAGAAATTTCAAGTGGACTTCTTAGAAAGTTGCCAGGACCACTTGATCTCGCTACGAGTGTAACAATCATAAGAACATCATTCATGTGCTTGCATTACTAGGAAGTAGTGGATAAACTGGGTCATTAACCCAACCTTCTTAAAAATCAACATTTAAATATCTTCTTTTCCCCGTATTCGCTCTAAATCTTGTACATATGGTTACTATAAGTTGCTGTCACTCAGTTACGAGTATGTCAGCTAGATTTTTACATTCTTTGTTTCAAGAAATATCTGCACCCCAAGCTCCATCTAGCATACAGGGTGGCGCGCCGCAGACGTATGGATGTATTATTACGTATAAATCGATGTGTCTGCCGCTCGTCAACATAAGTATATGGTTTCCGGCGAGATTTGCGGCAGGAGAACCCAGGAATTTAAAGAGGCAGCTGTTATAGTATTCAAAACATATTTACGGTGATATTTTAATCAGATTTTCGAAGAAGAGCGATGATTGTTTGGTCCTAAGGGTTTTTACCTAACCAATGGCACGCGATAAACAAAAGGCGGTAGCACAACCATGTTTTTGTGTGCTTAAAATGTATTATTGTCATAGATTACAAATTACTTTTAAAAAATAACTTACTTTCATTTTAGACTCAAAGATGTAAAATATATTTTATTATTTTCAAATACCCCAGGATTTTGCCCGGGGGGTCGTCGGAAATCATATATGTTCCCAGGGAGACCTTCGGGAAAATAGATGTGTTGGGACAATGCATGGTCAGTAACAATCGAGTGCCGGCAATTTGTTAAGACAATACGCTACAGATATCGAACGGATATGAGAAGAATAAAGAAAACACGTTTCATCTCCAAAACTAATATTCTAAAATATCATGACTCTCCTAAAGGGTCATAACCCTCTATTGACACTCTTTTTTTATGGGTTGCTTAAAAAATACGTAAGTACGCAGTTATTATATAATTAAAATTAAATGAAAAGCATTCACTAGTTCGCTGTATTGTGAAATAAATATGTTTACAGAGGCGCCTATGATACATAAGAAATAGCTACTGTAATGTCGAAAAAAATCAATACTCTAATCAATATCGCTGTTAAATAATAATGATCCGATCAACTGTCACTCATGACGCAAGTGATGATGTCTCCACTCGACCGGCGATGATTGAATCAACTCAAGAGTGGGACGACGCTCGTTGAACTACGCGAAACTCAACACTCTTAACCCTTTCGGGTTCAACATTAACACAATCGAGATTATATTAATGTTTTGTTAATATAACTGCAAATTAAAACATATTACTTACCACTACAACAGCATTAGTGTCCATGATTGTGTTTGGAATATGATCAGAATGATTGTGTTTTGGAATATGTCATCAACCAGTTTCGAATTTGAGAAAATCCCAATGGGTTTTTTTCCCAATTATAATGTCAATTTCCTACATAAGTTTTCACGGCCAGATTTTGAATTGTTGTTTTTATGTTGAAATCCGTGTAGTGAATTTCTTCTTCTCCCCGATATTATGACAGCTATTGCAGGAGACGTTCTGAATCCTGAGGACGACTCCTGAAATGGCGGTCAATATATCGGAGAAAAAGAAGAATTTGGCACACACGGCTCAATCCAAAAGTTAAATTTCTACATTGAATACGAATAAAATGTATATGATACAGAAATTATTACTCTTTGAGTAATATTAATTGTAGAATCACTAAGTGTTATTGGTGTCAAAAGTCGAAACCATAATAAAATTAATTATATATTGTGCAGGACGATTTCATACAACAGTTTTGCTATAAAACATATTTTTAACAGCTGTTCAGAAACCGGAAGAAATCTTAGAATTCCATTGGATATAGAGACTTATTAAAAAGCAAAAAAACAAATGTGTAAGTTAGTACCGTGAGATGTTTTTTTGTTATTGAAAATATGTCTTTTTTGGATGTTTCAGCGATCACGAGGAAACGTAAACGTAGAGAGACGTAACTGGGTGGTATATAGTGGGTTAGAAGGGCCTCTCGACGCGGGGTCAAGTCTGCTGGTGTTCGATTCATTAGCGGCGTGTAGAGAAGCAGCAGCAGTCGAGAAAGACGATGAGCAATGGAAGCAATTATGCCGACAACAAAACAGCCGGGGCTAAGACGGCGCCCACGACACGAGAAGCAGAGCGTGAGAGTGGCAAGAGGGTAGCGAAAACTATGACCAAGAATAAAAAGTACCGCTTCAAAAAAAGGTTCGTCTCGGCAAGCTTTGCTAGACCTTCTAGCTTTTTAAAGTCATCAATTAACTACTGATACATATACAAATTAACACAATTTTATAATATATTTCTATCGCCAATTAATCGAAGAAAAATAAATGTCGGAGATCCGAACCACTGACCTCGTACAGCAATGCTCAGATATTTGGCAAAATGCGATGATCATCAACCCTGAAGATGACCCTTGCTATGGCGGTCACAATATTTCAAATCTGGCCGTAAGAACCTAGGAAATGATTAAACTGTATATTTATTGTTTTTTTGTAAGATTTAAGAATATATTCCAACAGTTTCATTAAGAATCGTCAGTTAATAACCTTAACGTTTATAAATATATATGATATATACGTTTTTAATTTTAGTTTTCATAATAGCCGTATTTAATAAATTTTAAGCATTCAAGATATCGCATTATCAAGGAGACCTGATAAGATGCGGTGTGCGATAAAAAAACTAATTATCTACTAGCACTTAACTTCAAATGAGGTGTTTCGCAACAATTATCGCATCATCGTTCTATTGATGTCAAGTGAGATATAAATCATCGTAAAATTTTAGGTATTTGTTTTTGTTCTCATTTATTTTCCATAGGTGTTACAGGGGTCAATGCTTTTTTTGCAATAATTACAACATTACGAGAATTCGCCGACCGTGATTGAATCATGGACACTATCATCACGTTTAACTTAGAAAGCATAATTGCATAACATGTATAGATATAAATAATTTTTTTTGTGCGAATGTTAAATCTTAATCATGTATACGTTGGCTGTTTAAGGTTGAAGGTTCGTGAGAAAACTCCGTCAACGCAGAATCGATAATCTTACACAGGGCTCACACAGGGTCTGAATTGTTTTGCCCTTGACCTAACCTTAAAGAAAAGAGTCACCAGGTTGTAACAAATCGAAGCAGTGAGTTGTCCGGGTATGTAATTTTCCGGCCACCGTTCTTATCGCAGGGACTGTCACGCTACAAGGGTGTGGTCAGCAACAGAGCTCATAACCTAGAGCAGAGCTCCGCAACCTTTTCTCATCTACGGCACACCAAAGTACTTCTTTGGATTCTACAGCACACCAAAGTTCTCACCTTGAATACCGCGGCACACCAAAAGCCAAAAATAGATATTAATTTGATCAATTTCACTTTTTTTTAATTTCATTTAGAACTTAATAAAGCAAGTACCTCGTTGTATGTCAACATAAATAGGCGATAGGCGCTGGGAGCTTGAGGACCGTTGTAAAATTATTTATTTTTAATATTGCCTTATTTTATCGCGGCACACCTGTATCGGCTTACGGCACACCAGTTGCGGAGCACTGACCTAGAGCACAGTGATTCTAACTAAAGATCTGATAAGTGAAAAAGATCTTATTTATATTCTTAGCATTCAATTTCAGATATATTTGGAATAACTGCTGAATATTTAATCTTTGAAAGATGGAGGAAATCCGCAATATGCTTCTCGTACGATTACCATGTTAAGCCACGTTACGCGTGGAGTGTACTAGGATTGATCACCGCCTAAGTAAACCACGAAACAGTATATAATATGTAATCGGCCAAGATATGAGTGCAAAGAGGATTTGGGATAGTGTCTAAACAGTAGAAAGAAATGTGTTACAGAAAAAAACCTATGGACAACTTTATATATGCCTTTTCTAAAGTAAGTGGAATATCCTGTGATAATACACATAATGTATTAAGAAAGAACTTTGATATGCGGGAAACCCATTAATTTTTTTGGATAGATATTAATTTTGTCTAAAAAAATAACAAATTTAAAATATTTACTTATATTTCACATTTATTTTTAAGTGATTGTAAAATGGACATGTTTCGGACTCCATCGAGCCCATCCTAAGAAATGGCTCAACTCTAAATATATGGATTTCGCAAAAAAAACATGTACAATACTTATAGTATTCATACTATAGAGGAATTTAAAATAAATAAATATATTTCATTAACAACATTGTAAGTATACTCGTAGTATACATTGCGAATGTCACGGAAGTGTACCGAGTATTTATTCGATATTAAAAAAAGCTTTCCCGGCGATAGTGCGGACACATGTTTCCAGTTGATTTGTCATGAGACTACTACTCGTACACCGACGTGTGAGGTGATCACTTACCATATAAGTACATAATGAGGATCATCCAATGCGAGGCATGACGCTGGCGTGGATGCGGTTTGTGGTCGGATGTGCGACCAAAGAGTTACTAACTGATCATTTTGTGTACACTAACATAACGATAATGACAGATTTTACGTTTTTGCTTAATAATGTTTTTACAAATTAATTTATTCAGGACGTTACCTAACCAGTGCCTGCATTTAAGTGCTTTGCATTTAGTAGACGTCTAAATAAAATTACATTTTGTCTACAAATCATAAGACAATATGGATTTTGGAATGTAACTAAGCAATATAATTTTTCAATATTTTATTTAAAGATTTAGTATTTATGTTTATCAGTTGGCTCACACTGAAGTTCGTTGCAATAATTACTAAGAAGAGTTCGTTTTTATTCAATATCGCTCTAAGGCGAGGAATTGTGCAAACCGAATTCCCCGAAATTGCGCAGCGTGTGACCATTAATTGTAACATCCCCAACTTTAAAAATGCGACAAAAAGTCGCGGGTTCGTCATTTGGCCGCGTAGAGGAAGTATGCAAGAGCAGGTCGCAAAGCAAAAAACTTTTTCGGAAGCATAGTTCGCATTTATTTTCAATATAAGACTTCGGATTTCCCGCCCGACCGTAACATGATGTATCGTCGGCGTCGGTCGGTCGAGGACTGCGGACACGCGACCGTAACATGTAGCGCCCCGAAGATAATCGCGGATAAGTCAGAAACTAAAGTTGACAGTTAAACCAACATGAAATGGAGCGATTGTCAATACAAATAATATGGCGTATGTAAACGCCGTGTTTTTATATAAAATTAAAAATAACATTATCAGATGTGCATGTCAGACGAGCAAACAAAAATAAGATACAAAATATCGTTTTTCGAGGCTTTTCCGCATCACTCTAAAGGAGCTTCTTCTTCGTAGTATCAATCCGGTAGATTGGTTTGCAGCAACAGAATCTTACATCTCGATCGCCATTCCTCTCGGTCCTCCGCAACTCTTTTCAGCTCAGCATAAGCGCTACAATTCATGTCCTCGAATACTTGCTGTAAATACTCCAGTCTAGGGCGCCCTCTACAGTTTCTACCTTCAACCATCCCCTCCACAATATCGTAAAGGAGCTATATCAAGCTAATATCAATTGGAATAATTAAAACTCTAATAAATTAATTTACAATTATCTCTTGAATTATGTTGCTCGTCAAATATCAACACTCCACACAGATTTTAGGTATTCTTAAAATTGCAATCGACATATATTTAAAAAATGATATTTCACTACTAAACCGTTTTATTTTTAATTGAGGTAAGGAATGACATATAAGACTGCATTTATTGTAAATGTTTACGTGTATCAATTATTGAAACTGAAAGAGGTTTTGAATTTAAGGTTAGCGGATATAGCTGGCGGCGGTTTGTGGTGGATATACGATGCAAAACTGGAGCGGATATATTCATACCATACTCGCCTCTGCAGTGCGGCGATCTCGGTAATGTGTCAATGCTCGCAAGCGGACAAAAAGAAAAAGAAGGAGCAGCGCATTCTTCGTATGTGATACCAAGGTCCTTCATTTCAATTAACCGGAACCAGTCCCTGTAGTCGCGCGAGTCCTGGGCCCTTTTTAGGGAAAGCAAACACATCCACGTCACGACAACGTGTCGCAGTTATTAAATCGAACCATTAATGGCAATCGATAAGATTTAAATGATTTTTTTAAAGGATTGGGTCGCTGCTTTTGAAAATATTATTTTTATACTCGACAAAATGTCGTGAATCAAATGAGCAGTAATACTCTCGTATTCACATACGTTATAGTCGATTTATAAGCTACTGTGGTGATTCGTAGCATTGATAACCAACATATACATATGTATTGTACAATTCCTAATTTGAAGATGTTTTAATATTATTATTAGTTAATGATTTATATTATATGACAAGTACATTATCATTATTTGATGTAATGTATGAGTTAATGCAAGTAGTTCTCTCTTTAGCCTCGCCATTTCCCATCATCTGGGGGTCGGCTCTCCTTGTGAACATTCGCCATGTCTGCCTGCCCTGCGCTGCATTCACGGTCACATCATCGATCAAATCACTACAAAAATAACAACAAAAAAGAAAATCATCTTGAATAGACGTCATTAATAAAAAAAATACAATAGAAATACACGTACCTACAACTAAAACATGTTTTTTTATACTTTTTCTGTTGTTAACTTGCTTGTCGATCCTTCTACGACAGCGAATCGCGAATGTCCAACAAACCGACATGAGTGGACGTGGTAAACGATGTGACAGCATGATAGGATGCCGATTTGAAAAAAAGTACTTTTAATAGCGACTACAGTAAGTACAAAAATAATTATTTTTAATGTAATATTTAAAAATAGACAACATAATTTAAAGGCAGAGATTGCTTTTTTTTGGGACCTTAGACCCCGGGCCGGTCGCCTAGTACCTGCGCTCCTTGAGCACTTATCAAGGCATTGTTTTCAGAGTACTTTCTCGTTATTCAAGTAACGGGCTTTGGTGAGCAACACCAAACGTGGGTGTAAAATTTAGGCACAAATTGCTATCCACACAGGTACAAATGCAATAAAATCATGCTAATGATTATCTTGTAATTGGTGTACTCGAATGTGTAACTAAAAATTATTAAACCGATTTTTTAACTACACATGTTTAAATAACTTTGTATGTTGTAAACATATTTAAGAAAATAAAAAAGGAATACATTGCTAGAAAGCCTTTGTTCTCAATTAAAAAGCAATTAAATTTATCACTAATTTTTGACGACCAAAAAAAGATACTAATCAATTTAATACTCAAATAATTAAATCATTACCATGGTTATTTAATTACAAAGTATATTTATTGAATACCCATTAAAATAACAATATATTATTGCAAATCGATGCCAAATCAGCGTTCGACAGTGTATAGGAATTGTCCGTAATTAATTCATTGAAATATATTTTAATTCCATTATTCACAAGATGCCAACATTGAATGGGCAGAGAAAAAAACATTCCGACAGAAAAGTTGTTCGACGACATTCCTCAGAAAAAAAATATCTGCCATGGACTTTTGTCCAATCGTTGCAAATATTTGACTTGAAAAAAAATCATAAAAGCCAATGTAAATGCGGCTATAGAATTATTATTGATACAATCAGAAGGAATTGTCAGGCCGTTTATGTATTAAAATGCAAATTTAAATATGCTCACAAAAGAAGTGTCCGCTTATTTTGAAAGGCGTTTTTTGGGGCGGAGGTCAAGCGGAATAAAAAAAATTTAAGCATGTAAAACATTTCAAGTTTAAGTTTTATTTCTGTAAGGATGTTTACGAGGAGAAAAGCTTCCTGTTGCTATTAAATGCTGATTGCGATCTCGATCGTGATACGAGAAATAACAAAATATGACCTTTCAATGTTATTTGATTAAATACAGATAAAAATACGTATTTAATATATATATTTTTAAATGTCATATTGATCAAATGAATGATTGTCAGGCATTGATCGAAATTTACAGCCGACAATTTATGTATTTTAAAATATCTTCCAATTATAATTATACTTCGTATTTGTGTTATAAATATTCACTTTTAGATTAAAGTACTCTAAGGTATTAAATATATAATAGTATTTTACCGTGTTTTAACAAGGATCACGTTGAGTAACTGTTCACCCCATCTACATTATTTATTTACCCATTAACAGTGTACGATTATCTTAAAATTAAATCATATAATTTAAAGATAAGAACTCTTCGCTATGTAAGTGTCATCAAAAATCTTTAATATTTGTTCATACATATTACACAAATTGTAGCTGACATAGGAACATAAAATCGAATCAAAAGGAAAAAGAATGACAAGACAAGGACGTCTTGAAACTATCGAGTAAGTTCCAGATATGTATACAAAATAGGAAAATCATGTTTGAGGGAGAGTACGTGCATGAAATGTAGATGAGTTTTGAATACGTTCCATTTCACGGTGCCGTTCCGTCTTGCTGGATTCTTCACAACTGCACAAGAGATGTTCAATGAGAAAGTGCAGAGAAAGTATAATAAATGAGAGGGTGGCGATAAAGCAGAGCGAAGAAGAAAGATATAAATAATTGGGAAGCTTGAAAGACTCGAGAAGAATACTAAAGAGGAAACGTTAGAAATATGAGAATACTGCCAGACGGCGATGAATAGATCTCATCTGTGGACTCCACGCCAAATGGTATTTCGTGGATGGTACGAGTATGTGGAGCTACATAACAGCAAACAAGCAACATTTTCTTCAAGAACAAACAATGTAATTGAGAAAATTATAAGGATCGAATTTCGTCTATTGCTAATTTCGATTATCATGCGATAGACATTTTTACGGTGAGGGAACAAGTTTTATAGAAATCAACAATTAAAATATTTATTTGTACAAAAACTGAGTTTGAGAATGTTTTGAAAAAAAAATTAAACTGAGTACATATACTTAAAAAAATCCTATGTTTGTCCTGATGAAAAAGAGTTGCCTCCGAAGCCAGTAGACTAATAAAAATTAAGAGTCAGTGGTTTTATGAAGTAAATTATTTCATTATTTATTTAAATATTATTTTCCCATAAACGCTATACACCTGTAGTAAGCAATCGCCACAGATTGTTACCACATAGTTTTGACAGCTTTCAAAATCAAAATCGACGCATTCGAGGCTTAGAACATATGCTTACTAAGAGGCGGAGACGTATCCAAGTTTTGGTCCGTATTCAATGTTGTTTAACTTTAGTGATAAAACGAGAACCGCGCTGAGAAATTTTAGTTTTGTTATGGATTGAATCGCAATATCTCGCATAACACTCGATCGCTTTAACCTTTCGGCAATATTCCTCTGTGTCCTGATGCGGTATTGCGATCACGTTCCAGATCTAAGCATCGAATCGATTAGTTGTGACGCGGGCGTGATGAGCTCCCGGGACGTGACCCTCCACGTCACACGAGAGAACGCCTTCCGCATGAATATTAATCCGCCATTACATCCGACGACAGAACATTCAGACGACATATCGATGAGGCAGGAATTCCCGCGAGGGTATCCGATGTTGCGAACACGACAATTGCACAATGTTTATTGCAAACGAGACGTTTCGTACGTGGAGACGGTTCGGGAGAAACAGCAATGAGCGTATGCAGAATTGTTTTGACCGGTTTAGTGCGATTTGTGGACAGATCACGTAAACCTATCAACATCCAATTTAGCGCTTAAAGCACTGTCGTCACGTCTCAATGAAAATTAATTTGCCTTGTATGCATGAAAGAGCATTTCGAACAAACTTAGGATACGAGCAAGAACGTTCATTTAGTATAAACGGTTATGTTTTAACCTGTCAAACCTGTGGTGTGCGGCTAAACGTCTCAGAGTACACTGGTTTTGACCGGTTGTGCTCTTCTGCATGCGATTGCATATACAAAAGAATATGGATTCAACGTCTACATACACTAAGAACATTTGTAGGTCTAAATGCACTTTTAGGAAATGTTATCGTCTCTGTTTCGCGATGCACTGATAGAGACGATGCTCTAGGAAGCCATAAAAAGCCTTTCTCTTATTGTATCTTTCTTGAATACGATGCAAGTGCAGTACCGTTGTAAGCTTCGTAGTAACGAGACAACGCTGGGATGTTTATATTCATTTTATTTATAAATGTAATTTTTTATTGTACAAACATACACTAGAAGAATATCTAAAAGTCTCTATATTGAAAAATAATTCCGATTTTATATTTTACGATCGTGCGAGTTCGCTGCTCTCTTGAAGTAGGTCATCTAATTCGATCTGCACTCCTCAGAGTCGATGTGCACTCCAGGTGAGATGTAATGCAGTTGAGTTGATATCGCGCAGTGCATTGGAATGAGTGCACTAACATGTTTGCTTAATGCTGGCTAATCTTGAAATGCGCTGGATGCATTACCGATTATATAATAAGTATTCGCTTTGAGATCTCCTTACATATATATAAAAGCAAGCATATATAAAATATTATTTTATAAATAGCCCCGAAACAATCGAGAGAGACTTATATGTAAGGGCATAGAAGAAAGAATGAATATTAACAAAAATTCATATCAGTAGGTATTTTAAATAAATCTTCTTCCGTACACATGCGAGATCTCTGAAAAATTACCATTAATAATGCCCAAAATAAGCTTCAACCGGTGAATTTCGTCTAAAACAATAATCTAAATCTAGTCTCAAGTTTGCTCTACATCTCAAAGATGCTCCAAATGGTTTTTGTATTTTGCAACATTTTTTTCTGTTGGATGGAGAACGATTAATTATTACTCTTCCAAGACTTTTGTCATTGCTAAACACATTATTATTATTCATATTACTTTAGCATGCATGGTTTGTTTAAATAATGAACGTTCGGATCATTTAATTCAATTAGATGAGTATACATAACAAGACAAAAACTGAACAAAAAAAAAAACTTTAATGTGTTTACTTCGAATCTTAGAGGTCAAAATCCAGCAAAATAAACGTTCTAATATAAAAATTACACCAATTATCCAATAAATACTTTATTACGTGTAATTGAAAAGGCAAATTAATATAAAAACCTACAATAAAGATATGATTTGTAATTGTGATATTATTTTAATAACGTACATCCTAGAGTTATAATGCTAACAGTCAAAACACTACTGTCACGCGAGCGATGGCGGGTTCAAATCGCACCGAAGTTATTATAGACAAGACAAATGACGGATAAAAAAACGGCTCCCGAATTGTAGCGTTTTTTTTAAATAAAAATCCACGGTTTATTTTGAGAAGACTATCAGACTCAGATCATTCAAAATACTGTCCATCGGCAGCTACGACCTTCTCCCATCTTTCAGGTAGCTTGCGGATTCCACGCTGGAAAAAGTCTTGGTCTTATGAGGCAATCCAGTCATCGACCCATTTTTTGGTATCGTCATAAGAAGAAAATCGCTGCTCAGCATTATTCTCAGCTCAAAATTATTGTAATTTGTGGAAGACGTTTGAATGTTTGACTTTAAATAGCGTAAGCCGATCAACACTCGCCAAAAGTAAGAATGTTACTTATCGTACACAATGTACGTGATTTCGTAAAAAGGTATATTCATTAGGATATCGTGTTTACACACGGCTCGCAGCAATACGTAGGAATCAACTCAATTAGCAAGACAATAACGCTCTTAGCATTATACCAATTACTGGAGATAAGATAATCCGTTATTGTGCGGAGAAGTGTGCGCATTGTGCATCGTACGAACGCGTATAAAACTATAAGTGTTATTATTATCGTTAATAATTTTATGAAGAAAATTCACGGCGAGCTTGATTGCACCGGAGTTGAAAGCTTTCATGTTGAATCATTATGTTTATTGAACCCCAATAATGGCGCGCCCGTGGGAGGCGAGCCGACAAGAAAACGCGTGGGCAGAAGGCTGCGTTGTGGAAATTCAATAAAACTTCTCGACAAGGAGAAGAAAGTATAATAATGCTAGAGAATAGAGATGCATGTTGGCTGATTGTGGAGGGCATTTGCGTTGCGGCGTCTATTTAAAGAAAGGAATATTTTATGCGGAACGGATTAGAAGTTAGATTATATCGGTAAATAGACAAAAAGAGATGTCCGGAAGATCTCATCCATAATAGACAGTACTATTCTTAGTGTAATATTATTAATTTAAAATTATGTATGTTTAAAGTGGACGATGCGTTATTACCGTCTGAGTTTAATAATATAGCGGATTTACTATGTATTATGGTGTATTTCCATCGTCGTCAGGCAGTATTCTTCTGTATTATTTACAAAAAAGGCTTCAGAAGCAAGATACTGTAAAATGTATATTTTTAAATGAGCATGTCCACCAAAAACGTCCATCTTAATGCTAGTTTACTCGTACTAGCGTGTTGAAAGATTACATTTAAAAAGTAATATTCTATAGTTGAAAATTGTTACATGAATCCGAAGGTCGTAATACTCGTAATTATTATTATTTAAAATATATAATATGTAATGTATTTTTGTCATATTTGTTTCCATTTTTGTGTACACGTTTGTCAACTGTCACTAGGAAAATCTGCCCTTATCATTATTCCCGCTTATTGCTAAATTAAATCTTGGTAAAGTTCTGACTAAAATATGCTAGTTATCTGAGTATTATGCGGTGGTAATATTCTCCATTTTTGGAGCTGATATTGTAACGAGAGAGAGGTTTGCTGCTTTTTGCACGAAATCATATTGTAATTCATCTGTAGTCGCTGATCGGCTTCAGCCTCAAGGTTACTTACTAGGAAACTGAGATATTCTCCGCAGCAATATTGTTTGCCTGTTATTGAGTTTTTCACGTTTTACAAGTTTTTAAGAGCAAACAATTAACAGATACAAATGAACGAGGCTGTGGTTACAAGTTTTTTCTGTTAGGTTTATGATTTAGTAAACAAGACATATACTATTCAACAAATCTGAGTAGCAGCTTGCTAAGAACAGAGATAGAGTGATATGTCAAAACGTTTTAAGCAATCACAAGTTTAATTATGAAAATACGAGTATTGTTTTGGATGTAAGTTATTTTCCTTCTAGGATAATTTATTTGATAACTACATACAATTTTGCTGAGTCTGACTATGGGCAGACTCAATGATGTTGTAGGGGCATACACCTCCGTCTATACATCTCTCTGCTATTATGTAGAATATATTTAATGTAATCGAATTTTAAAGTGGTAATCAATCATTTACGCTCAACGTTTATCGCCATAACAAAGTACTTCCTCGAATATTAAAACGACATGCAAAATATTCACCCATCAGGTGAATAAAACAAATTTCGATGTAAAGCTAATAACGTTTAACAAAATAAAAAAATGAAGAATAGTGAAATCGAGATTCACACCAATGTGTGTTATTGAAAATATTTTTTTATAGTATATCGCTTCTAGGCTAATTTTCCGACTCCTACCGTGCACGCCAATTGTACACCCCAATTTCGTTACACCATGTATATCAGCTTATAACTAAAACAATATTTGTGAAAAACTACTTAACATATTTGATTGTGTAGTTCATAACATAGATAAAAAGTGTTCTAAGACCCAATCACTTTTCACCATTCCTTCCCCTCAAAAAAAAAATCAAAAAACAAATTTTTAAAAACTGCCTCCCAAAAGAGTATTTCTCAAAGTAAAAGCTTATTTAGTACGACCATTTCGTAAGATCACTGTCAGACATCAGAACTATGGAAATTTTGATTGTCTAGTGTGCGCGTACCGTAGTTTTTCGAGGTTAAGAATCATTCGTGCGTGGAAGCCTTTAGCACGTTTCTCAATCGTCTGATGGTGCTTCTCGTCACTGGTAGCGAGGATAAGTATTCACACTCCAGGCTTGTTGCTGGACGCGTTCCATGTCGGGAGATCGCGCGTTACATAAACTCCCGCTCTTATTTATAGAACCGTCGCCAGCGCGAGGTCGGCGCATTGCAAAACCCGTTTCAAGGTCGTCCATAGTCGCCGTTCCGCGGTGCGAGACGTGTCCTTAAGGTCCCAGCCTCCCGGGGACCAGCGGACCGGACCTGCCGATAGCATCGCTGCCGAGAGAGGTCGGCCAATCTTGCCGATATCTGCCGATAAAGCGACGATATTTATGCGGCGCTCTAAATATCGACGGCCCTTTTTAAAATAATACGCGGCCACTCGAAAATAATTAACTCTGACATTTTACTTTTGCAGTGTCATAAAAACATGCTATATTTAGAACGCATGAGAAAAAACAAAGACTCTGAGAAAGCATTCAAAAGGTATATCATACCAGTTGTGTTGAAGATAGAGATGAGAAACTGCTTGTTCTTAACTCAAATACGTCAACCATGTATGGATGCATGTAGGTTTATGATATAAATATAATTCGTTTAATATCAATGTTAAGTATCGTGAAGTATTGATGACAGCTCAATATTCGCATTTTCTATTACTAAGAGTATGTCATATAATGAAAGTCCTTTGACACTTTTAACTTTAAAGTCAGCTTACCTTCAATCTTGCCTATTTTCACAGGTGTCTCCATATTTTCATATTCTCTCAACAGGCTTAGTAAACCGAATGAATGACCGTGTTTAATACATTGATGAGCAAATAAAATGTCTTCAAAATATTGAAAAGTACGACATAATCAATTAACATTGTAAAGTTGTGTTAAAAAACGTCTCATGGTGGTACTTATACAAGCGATACAAACTGGAAATTGTTCATACGATTATAATCATCTCTATATCTACGTCTCGGACAGTGTCGATTTGACAACCAACGACGCTTCATTTGCTATAGTTTATTTATATGATTGTTTAATTACTCCTCTCATTAAAAATTGGGAGATTATGAAATTCATATCGCTTGTGTAATTAGACATCAAAGACGTAATTTCATTAATTAAAATGAACCAATGTATGTATTACATTTTCTGCGGTTTCGGAAAAAGTCTAGTAAATTTATGAATGGTCTACAAATTCAGGTAGAGGTTAAGAAGCGTTTTTTTTCAAGTTCGTTTATTATATTTGTGATGTGAAGTCCTTCGTTATCAGATAAAATTATCTATAGTAAAACCAAAAGCAAACACGTCTCAACATAGATAGAGTAAAAAATGAATGAAGTAGCCTGGCGTTCAAGCGTGCGTCTGGCAAACATTTGATGTTATGTGCGATAAAAACATTGGCCTAGTAACCAGTGTTGGTCACCTAATTCAATAACAAGTATATTAATGGTTTCTTTTATTGTTTTTTTTTATTACTATATGTTTTATATTGTTGCCATATTGTAGCATAGTATATATTGATAATATGATATCGACAACTCCCAGGAGCAAATCTTGAATCGGTTTAAAGGGAATTTAATCTAAGAAAACCATTATTAACAGGCTTTTATTTATAAATAAGTATGACTAATCTCATGTCAATCGAACATCGGAGATTAGGTCAATATTAGGTAAAATGTAAAAAATATACGGAGAAGTTAAATTCGTTTTTTTTAATCAATACTTTAAGAAGACAATTTTGTAGTAAGAGTACATAAATGTTTAGTACAGTGCAAATTAAAGTATGATCGTCGTGTTAAAACATAATCGACGTAATACATATTAAAACAATTTGTATAATGTAAACATTAGAATTTAAAAAAAAAAAATGTAATCCACCTCAATCCAATTGAGTGTTAATAACATTAAAATATTTTCGATTACCATGTATTTTTTGACAGGATCTATAAAAGCAATGCAGATTTTCCTACTTGGAGATGGCAGGATTGAATGTTTACCTGAAACAAAGATAAATATATGATTAAAAAATGGAAAGTCGTGTAAAACGACATTTTAAGTAAAGATACACAACCTTAAAACGTTAAATATATAATTTTAGCATTATTAAAATAAATGAAGTAAATTATTATGTAAACACAATTAGAAGAATATCGTCGGATGGTGATGGAGTGGCATCATCTTCAGGATATAGAAATCTTGCCATTTTTTATAATGACTAAACAGTACATATTGATTAACAAACGCCGTTATGTGCCCGGTATACACGCAATGTCAGTTCGAAATCACACTTTTACTATCAAATTTATTTAGCGATATTTGTTATTACGTATAATAAGTAATTACATAAAACACAAATATTCATGTAGAGGCTTTCTCAAACAAACAATGATACAAATACGTGAACACAAAATATATACTTTAATACAAACACGAATTGGCGATGCATATAAATATATATGGAGTGTCGTTTGGATTTAGTAAACTTACAGGAGGTATAGATTGCCTCAGCGTTGGAAAACTTATTCCCTCCGTATTTTCCGTGCGCAGCACAAGATCAATATGGACAGAGAAATACGAGTATTACAACCCGTGGCCCTGGATAGGCTAGGCACATAAGCATATGATATACTTTTTTCTGTACTGGAGACATGCTTACTTATAGATAAATTTTTGGACCAAAATCCATTACGATTTCTTAAGATACTTTTATATTAATTTTTATTTGCAATGAACATAACACTTTTTTTGTAATTTCGCAGATTTGTGTCGATAAGATTCGCCACGTGAGGCGATTTCTCATTTTTTTCGATACTCTAAATTCAAGACATCTATTCAACAATTTAAACAACTAATGAATAAGCAACAACCTTGAGCGAAAAAATATGCTTGTATATATATAAAAGGTCTACAAATAACACGACAAGATTGGAAGCGCTTTTATAATGTTCATATAGAAGATAATTAAATAATATGACAAAATAAAACACAAACAGATATAAATGTCATGAAAGATATAACGTGTACAGTTGTTCTTCACAAAGTCAAACCATCCTCAAGTATATATTACAATCAGAGCTTGAACATTGTTATCGAATGTGTATAGCAAACACATTTGATGTTCAAGTTCAGCACAATCAAACATCGGAAAGTTGGACAAAACCAGTTTGAAACATCCTATAATGCACAGCGAATGTTTTCATAAGATGACTATCACTATGCTCCCGAGGTCTTGAACTGACGGAAGAACGGACATTTATATTAAAAATAGCCACAAACACTATAGGCAAAATCTCTGTTACAAATAAGAAAAATAGCGTTTATTATAAGAGGGTAACATAAAAAAACACGTATTGGTGTTGTATTTTTTATTTATTTAGAAGATATCGCCGGTTTTTAATGTTATTTTTGCAGCTTTAAAATGCGACTCTCAGCCAGTTCGAGAAGCAAAATATCTGCAGCGATTGAGATTTCGGTATCACTCCCCGTGGTAAGTGGTCCGCGGGACTGGTTTGTATCCGACGGACGTCAGAGGTCCGAACACTGCGGCTATACTATAATTAGGTACCGCACATCTCAATACGAAATATATGCAAAACGGCAACGGATGCAGTTTCAAGCTAGCGTTTGGCGTGTCACTGAAACGAAATCAAGTTTTGTTGCTCCGTAAACTAACTGTATGTTCTACGTTAGATTACTATCGGGGAACTTTTTAGTCACTGTGACATAGCGGTCTGAATCTACAATAATATAAAGAACTTTTAATAAAAATATGGTTATTGAAAAAAGTACACAACAATGACACGTTCAGTTTCGTCCAGAAGCCATTATCAAGTATGATTTATAAGCTTTAACTTAATTCTATCGTACACATAATACAAAATGATGTACAAATATAATAATAATTTCATTCAAAATTATAATAAGATATTTTGTTTAATAATTAAACTAGTATTAAGGATCTCAAAACTATGGGCTTGACCGAGAATGCAGCGCAGGACAGGCGGACAAGGCGAATGTCCACAAGAAGAGCCGATCCCAGATGATGGGAAATGGCGAGGCTAAAGAAGAATTAAAAAAAAATAGTATTTATCTAACAGTGTTTTCAAGCAATAATTATATAACATGCATTAAAGTGTTAATTATATTTAATTTGTTAATTGAAACTAACAAATTGAGTTAATTATGTTGCATATTATATTACAATCTATTTTAGTTGCTTTCAGAATAAGATTTAAAAAATCATTACGTATACAATATACATGTATTTGAATTGAAATTGGATAATAAAAGTACAAGATTATTAAGCTTGTGAATAAATGAAGACTGATTGAATAATAAAAAATAAAAATATACATACTTTGAATATATACTATAGCGACATCTATCATACGATGATAACAATGACATGAATACTAGTTTCAACGTGAGTCGGTCCAGGCACGATAATAGCCCAGTCGGCTGAGCGGTATGAATACCTGGGCATAGTTGGTTTCCAAGGTCCGCGGTCCGCGGTTCGCATCCCGCTTCTGCCGTTATTTTTGTGTTTGGATTGACGCGTTGAAAAAAGAATTTTATGTATAGTATATGTATATTTAATTATTAACAAGATTATTAGTTAGTAGTTATTAGTTACATAGTAATGTTATTTATTAATAAAATGAAGGACAATGAATATAAGTATATACACGATAAATTATAAATAGTGGCCTATATACTTTATTTTAATTATTATTCAGGTCAAAATTGAAATTTAAAGCCGTTTTTCAATCAACGAACGTGCGAAACTCAATAAACACATTCGTGGCATTGACTATTGTGTAAGCAAAATGTAATTAATGATTGATATCACCATGTTGTGATCAAAGTCAAATTATGCTATTGTACTTATTGCACAAGCGAATTAAATCAAAAACCCCCTGTGGACCGATATTCACGTAGACGTATTATGTAGACAAGTTATTTTCCTGACTTTATTAAAGAAACTCTAGCACGATACCTGACTATTTTACTAAATACATTATATATACTAGAATCCGGGCTTATGTAAATGTTATAATACTTAAAATCACTGACATAAGGTACAGGCTATTAGTTTTTTGGGGAAAGCATGTGACACATTAAATCCAATAATTGTAAATTATTATAGGTAAATTCATGGATTTTTTTCAATGTTTTCAGCATTCACTTTAAGATCCATTATAAATAATAAATATTTATTTATTTACCTTGTTTTTACATGTATCACATAAGATAAGATCTTACGTGAACCACAAGGTAAATAAATAAATATTTATTATTAAATATTGAGAAATCATGCAATATTTTCTTGAATATAAAATGCTTTTTTTTTTTTTTCAAAAACAAAAATATCATATTTTAAGACACGTAAGAATGGTTCTGAAATGGTTAAGATCTGACAACAGCCTCGATTTTAACCCGCGGATAATTTGAATAATCGTGGTCGATTTTAAATCGATTGACTTTCGATTGACTTGTGCCAATCTCGAACCGAATCGAAACAACGCGATGAATAATTAATAATGCAGCAAATTATCCACATAGCTGAAGTATCGCATAATGAAAACATCTACTAGCAAAATACAACTCAAGCCGAGCATGAATATGGGCCTCAAGCAGCGCTGAGTTAGACGAAGAACACCAGATTTGAATGTAAATATGTATGCTGATGCGGAAGGCGGAGGATCGAAGAGGATGGAGACTCATGCGGGAGGCCTACGTTCAACAGTGGACGGACACAGGCTGATGATGATGATGTATGCTGAATGTGAAGTATAGACTATTGTTTTTAAATGCTTCTTTTAGGTTAGTTATGTCTGTTTAATGTCTGAAATATATAAATACAATAAAACTGTTTTACTAAACCTATTTTCAGTATCCATATCAATATAATTACAACTAATAAGAACCATCTCAGAGAGGCGAGCCCGATGGATTGGTCACATCATGCGCCACGATGGTCTTCTTCACGATATTGTGGAGGGGATGGTTGAGGGTAGAAACTGTAGAGGGCGGCCTAGACGGGAGTATTTGCAACAAGTATTCGAGGACATGAATTGTAGTGCTTATGCTGAGCTGAAAAGGGTTGCGGAGGACCGAGAGGAATGGAGATCGAGATGCAAGATTCTGTTGCTGCAAACCAATCCACCGGATTGATACTACATAGAAGATAATTACAACCGTAAAACATATAACTTAATGTAAAATGTCCCTGTAATTAGTCGCGATTAAAAAATATTAAGAGAGAGAGCAAGATCATTAAATGAGCGAAGTAAATCAAAGTACCTAATAGTACGAATCAAGACACGCAGTAAACCTGCAATCAGCAGTCTGTGACAGTTGTTTATGGCTTTATTAATAGCAAAAAAATGTGATATAGTAGACAGCTGCAATAATAAATGCAGGTAATTTAGCGATCATATTAATTAATGCCCGGAGAGTGCAGTGGGGAGACGCTGTATGACGGTTGTCGCGTAATTGCAGCATTCGTTATGCAGCCACCTTATGCACAAACAAATCAATAATAACAACTCTATGCAATTCATGACGCATAAAAAATAAAAGTGTCATTTTTAATGTTATTTATATTTTTAACTTCCATTTTAAATACCAATTAAATTAAATATTTCTTGGCTTATTTTCAACATGGATGTTGCATTATCATGGATCGACACAATAAAATCTCTTGATTGAGAGCTTCATCAGTATTTAACTCCGTTCCTTTACTTACTTAAGCTCCACCCATCCCCTTCCTGACTTACATACTTACCTTCCAATTATTACTACACTCTGTAGATTATTTACTTCTTCAAACTTCATCCATCAGTAGGATTATATCCGTTGGGAACTGATGAATCTTTCATTGAAAGCAACACCGCGATATTCCAGCAAGTGAATTAACAGTGCTGAGTGTGATCCATGTTGAAACAATTTAGAAAATATTTATCTATGCGCGTCTTTCTGTCTGCTTGATGAAACAAAACCAAAAAGAATATTGATTATAAACAAACAAATATGGTAAGAATGGTATCTTACTCACACACTTGATCTTAAGTTATATTTTAAGCGAAACTGTCTCGTTTATAGGTTGCTTTTCCGTTTTCCCAAATAAAAGCATTGTGACCCCGTTATGTCTTTTTCTTCATGAAAATAATCATAAAACTAAGGTTAATATACTTACTAGTATATTTATTTTGAGAACTAAATTCGTTTGAAATTGGTATTCTTAAAGTATGACAAGAATGCAAAAAACGAGTAAAAAATAGGTAAAAGACTTCTTTAGACAGTGTACAATTGGTCTATTTCAGGACGTGTTATATTTTCAGGCGTACATCACTGGCTGAAAATGAATGCGTTATTTAAAGCCGCATAAATTGACAAAAAGAGAATGCGCTTGTAAAATGAATACATTTCTTGAATGGGCACCGCCGACAAGACATATTCTTTGCTAAAAATATCACAGTAAAAGCAAAAAATTTCAATGACGGTAGCAACTGGAATTGTATTAAAAAAAATATCTCTAACTTAAAAGTATTTACTATACATTTATTACTCGTAGGTACAAGATGTTTGGCTTAATTTAATATGAGTTAATCGGTTATTAAAATAATATAATTAAATCTCTTTCATTTAAAACATTGAAATAACAGAAAAACAAAGATTGGCAGAAGCAAATCATTTTTAAATGCCACAGCAGAGTTTTGAAAGCAAACTTAGAAGATATTTTTAACCCCCTTACAATCTACTTGTAGATTTTTTAAATAAACAGTGCAATTGTAATCACCCTAACCCTTATAAAGATATTCATCAACTTGAATGAAAACAATAAATGACTACGAGTACAAGTATACCTGTATCTAAAACGTAAACCTTACAAGCATTAAAATATTTTCTAACGCGGTTCTAGAAAATGGGATGAAAACATCCCTAGACAGAATTTATGATACAATAATGATGCAAATCATGATGATGAATGATGCAAATGAAATAATGTTATTTAGTATGTTTGTGCACGTGGAGAACTGATGTTGCTCTCATTGACAGCTAGACCGCGGTCTTCCAGCATGTGAATAAACTAGTAAAAATAATTAATCTATTTAACGTTAATTAATATTTAGAATTATTCTACAATTTTGTTTTGATGCGACATATTTTTGCTTCAGAATGAGAAAATGTAACAAGTTTATTGAATTAAATATATGTGGTATTTTCTGGCATGCCATGATTCAGGAATGCAAGTGAAGGAGGGCGACCATCCATCTCTCTTTGCATAAATATTCGCTTATTAGACCCGAATTGGAGGCGGTCCAAAGGGGGATTATTTTTGGAAAAATTCCTAAGTGTCTATTTCGCCGTCGAGTTGTCATTAACGGGCGGGTTTTTCTTAGACAGCGATTTGGACGGGTGGCCAGGTGGGCGGATTGTAGTGCAGGCGGAGGTGCAGTCCACTGCCCGCCCCCTCTGGTGATTCACCGTCTTTGGACCACAGGGTACGCGAGTATGATGAATGGTGTTGCGAGAGCTAAAGCCCGTCCAAACGTGAAATATCTCTACTACCGTGTAATGCGGCAAGGGGACATTTTTTGGCAAAGCCGCACGGTGCATGAATGAAACGACGAATCAACCAAAGGAAAAAAGAAATGCTATTTATATTAATTTATAACATTGACCTTTATTTATCATTTAATAAGGAAGAGTTATCTGTTTTGAATAAGGTGTTTTGGATATGAATCTTTGTTTCAGCAGAGAGAGAGCCTTGGAATCTAGATGTTCAACCAGGCCAGCTGGATGCTACGTACTAATTTTTTGGTATATTTATAGTATAAATAAATTTAAAAAAAAATCCAAACTATGTTTGAATGCTTTCTGCAGTTTGCGTAGTATTTCTCTGCTTTGAACATGTTCACATTTATCATATGATCGCTGTTAATAAATAAGCAAGGCCGGTCAGAATTATAGGGCGGCCGATACATAAAAACTATTAAGAAAAGGTCCCCTAAATTTTGCACGGACGAATGGACAAAAATAGGAGCGGGCGATTAAAGAAATATATAAATTTTCGACGGACGAATGGAAGAAATATATTATTTGGAATTGGGGGAAGCAGCAAAATTTTCGCACACAAGCGACCGATAACCCTTGGGGTGGCTCTGGCTATTATAACAATATTTTACTATATAACTAATTTACAAATATTTTATATGAGAGGTATTTTTTGAAATTCATTTATCGTAAATAAATGTTATCAGTCACCATGCTGGTTTATTTTAATACGACCCAACCCAAACATTTAAATTTTATTCAGTTACAAAACAAATCAATTGAAAAAATTAACACATGTAATCAAGTGTAAAAACGTGTTAATCAAATGCGTAGTTAGAAAAAACTTCATTAAATAGGTATTAATTTATATTTTTTAATTAATTTATTTCGACCAGTTTTGCTTACATTTTAAAATTTGTTTAAGCCTAATCACATAATTTAAAAAGAGTCTGCGGTGGAAGCATATACGGAATACGAGAAAATCTAATGTTACCTGAATGAGGACATGCTAACCATAAAATAAAATCGGAAAAAATACATTCAAAAACACGTGTGTGCTGTATTTTGATTTAGGACGGGCTCGCAGGTAACCTGAGCAAATGGCACGTATACAGGGAAAGGTGGGCGCCGGACGTGTGCCAAAAAATTTGCAAAATGAGGGCGGCCAGGGAGGGGGCGGGGGCGGGATGTGCACTTGGGCGGAATGTCGCCAGTCGTATGGGCGGGGTCTGCCATCGTCGTCGTCACCATCATCACGCCGCTGCATGCCGGGAGAGAGGACACGAAGATCTTGCCCGAAGAGTAAATTTAGAAGGTGTCAATGAAATGCGCGCAAATTAGCTTTTTCATACGCAAAGTTACAAAGTTTTCAGTAATTATCAAGTTGTTTTTCAGCTTTCAATAAAAAGAAACGCGAAAAAAGTAACGTCAAAGTCGTTTTTTAAGAGTTATAAATGAAGACAAAGAAATAGAACTGGTACACAGCGAGTATTGAGATCACTTCAAATAAAACGCTTTTATGTTATTTTTATTTTCACCAGTTTAATATAAATATATTTGACTAGACCTTGAGGCATTGGAAGCATTGGGCTGATCATCAGATTTTACTATAAATTTCAATTATCAATTCATCCAAAATATGGCGTAGATATCTGCCCCCTCTTAAAGTCGCCGGGCTCTTGCCCTGCAGGTCGTCGGTAAATGTAAAAATGTTCACAGGTAGACCTTTGGGTGCAGATATCTTGGAACGAATACACAATTGCTACTGAAAGATCTAAGTGGCGTAAATTTGTGGTAACAATATGTTCCAGATATGAAACGGAAATTGGATGACACATGAAGAAATTATATTGGTTACTTAGTATTGAAACAAATACAAAACGAAGCTCCAACAGAGGATATTTGTTTAATAATATTAATAGATGACTAAATGAAATTCAACTTTGTCAGTTAGACGCTGCGTGAAGAAATTTTGTATAGTGGGTTGATTATCAGATTTAAGAGGATTGCATGTGCTCATTCATACATTTCTTAAACATTTTAAGATAGCACGATAAATTCAGCATATGCTATAAGACGGTAAAATATTGGTGTCTTATAATGAGAAAACATGATACTATGTGGAGCAGACTCTGTCACACCTTTTGGAGTGTGCGCTGCGCCCGAATAACTGCACCCAGGAAGACCTGATGATGGCCAGAAGTAGCTCCATCGACGTCGCCCACTTCTGGGCAGACAGGATCTGACCCTGTTGTTTCCGACACGATATATATATATATATATATATATATATATATATATATATATATATATATATATATATATATTTATATATATATATATGTAAAAACAATTCAATTCCAACTTGTAATAAATTTACACCCAAAACAACATTATCATTTATCAATCATATGCGTTTTACAATGGTGTGAATTGTAAAGTGTTAACCTAAATAATACGTGCGTTATTCGCGACTTATACGACGGATTGTAAAATCAAAACAATTCCGTGAAATAGAACATAAAAGAGAAAGCTCCGGGGAATAAGAAAAGAACGTTAACATTAACGGTCGACGATTTTTTTCGTGTTAATAAAATTTACAGTTTGCAATAAAAAAGTTACACGATATCGGTCAATGATAAATGCGAAAATTTCGAACAATACGGCGCGAGCAACAACGCATTGTAACATAAACAGGAGACTTTAACAACCATGTCAGATTTAATGTCATCAATGTACAAAAAATAATAAGAAAGACAGGCACCTAAAGGCTTTTTATGTATAATATATATACTACAGAATCTATAGTAGAGATAGCCTATAGATTTATAGACCTTTATATTTAATATTTACAGGTCAGTTAAAGAAAAGTGGCTCGTACACAACACACACATGTGTATAGTTTTTTTAAGTAAGCGCACGCATGAGGGCATAATCGGTTGTAACCAGTGAATTCTAAGATGCTGAGTAAAGGCGGGTGGACACTAAATGCAGAAAATATGTGTTGTGTTTGCGTTAGGTTGGTGAATAAAAGAATATATAAATACTCGTATGTTAATTTACCGATTAAACTTTAAGTAAGAACAACGCCTTTTTTTACTTTTTTCATGACCACTCGTGAGAAAGAATGAGCAAGATAGTATCTTTTATGTTTTTTTTCTTTAATATTAAATTTAAATATGTCAAATAATCATTGATCATAATGGTGACAGCAAAGACTCAACCACAACAAAGAATGACAAATCATTTATGACTTATAATTCATTTTTGGCAACAACAGCATTGAAATTTCTCAGAAGAGAATACATATGTACACATATATTGAGAATGTATTCCTCTTATATAATGTTGCTCATATTATTATGTTAAAATGTTATAGAAGTAACTAGATGTTAATGCATCTAATCAATGTACCTATTCGTTTTATTGATGATATATTATATAAAGATTTTTTTATATTTTAGTTTAGCAAATGTAACTCAAGATACATATTGACCCATTCACCGCGGATGAAATATTACAAATCATGAGGTTTGCACGAATTTTTGAGCCTCATCTTATAGGTATATAAATATAATCTCGGGGTACGATGGTTTGGGTTTGTAAGGAAAGACAATGAAAACTTTTACACAGCAGTCGGCCAAGAGACAAAGGTAATCGTGTTTGGGATTTCTTCAGTACATAAACTACAAATAATATTATCTTCAGACCCCAGACTCTCGCAGTCCTAGAAGGCCTATATATACTTTGTACTATACATACTAAACGTCACTCCGGGAAGCAGAGCTAAAATAGGATGAGGTGAGGACCACGGCTTCTGACAGAGCTTTGTTGCGGCAGTGACGAACATACGTTTCAGTTAGGGGATCTAATATAGAAATATGATGTTAAAATTTAATGTATTTCATGTTAGTCAAAAATTACAGGTTACAAGTTGTGACTTAATTAAAATTATATTACAATAAAACTATACCACAATCTATATTTGAAGTCTTAAAAACTATTAATACACGCAACACAAAATGACCGCGTAAAAAAGGTTTTAAAAAAGGTTAAAATCATGACATATTTAATGCATCAATTGAGTGCTAAAAATAAAAATGATATTGGAACGTTCGTTTCAGTCAAAAGTGCAGTCTAATGAACGGCCGCAAACATAGTTACGTAATTGCTTCTAATTGTGAGGAGTTTGTATGCGGATGATCGTCTCTAAGGCCCGGGAGTCATCACCGGTGCTAGACGAGTCTGGGCCCGACAACAACACTCCGCCCCCGACCAGACGGAACCGCGGTGAATCACATGCACTCGAATATAACATATGGAAAACGAATATTAATCTAATAGGAACATATCTATTAGAAGAAAAATAATAAATATGAAAGGTTATATTTGTTGTACTTATATAATTGCAGCATACGAACACCACAAAACACAGGTAAGCATTATATGTACTAATATACATGGTCATTTTCGTCATTTATTGTCGCAACCACAGTCCCAAAATTCTAATCACATTTGATATGATTTGAATCACAAATCACATTTGCAGCGTGTTAGACGTGCGTAGTTGTATTATTTCTAGAGTATTCGAGGTAGTTTCATATTAAGATCTATTTTTTTCGACTTTTTCGATCGATAATTCCCGATGGAATTCTACAATATCATATATGAATAAAAGTTTTTTAAAGAAACTGTAATATACGTTAGGGGACGATATGTTTTAGTTACTTCGGGTAGCCTTCAGCATGAAAGATATCGTCTTTCATTAAATACTGCGGAATAATTTCTAAAAAATCTTTGATTTGGGATTAGGTTAGGTTGGATATAAAAGGTTACGTTTTCATACTTTTTCTGCAATAAACTAGCATATATAATTAAATTAACGTTATACAAGTAGAATGCATTATTTTGTCAACAATTTAATTTATTATAATGTGTTTTAAGTATGAAGTAGCTACCCGTTTTTATTTATATAGTAACACCGAGCTGTGATTCAGTTGTTTACGGTCCTACAGTGATTGCTGGGTTCCTAGCGGGGCGACTGAGCCGGTCGGGAATTTCGCATAGATTTTCACACAATGCTCGCCCCGGACAAGTGGACAGAGCTCCGCATTCTCCTAGCAGACAGATTCGCAAATTTCCCATGTGTCAAGTATGCGAGGTTGGCTCGGCCACTCGCTGCGAAATTCGTCGCATACCAAAAGTATACATTACATTTAACAACACTTAGATACGCGAATATGCAGTGAAATCAGGTGAACTCTTTTGAAATATAGAAAACAATAAGTTATTTTTTATATCCATTCTAATTTTCATATATCAATGTCACATGTGTGGTAGATATCTGAATCAAATATAATAAACATACCAATTATACCAAAACTGTTAATTATTAAAGTGATAAGTTCTTATCATTTCGATGGACCATCGACGACAGAAGGTTTTCGGGTGAAGTTTAGGATGACGAGAGCCCGGGTCCTTGATGAAATGGATGTTGGAGCATATTACCATAACAATAATATATTTCACTCTATTATATAAGACGCTACTACGGTGTGGATAAAAAAAATATGTTGTATATACTAAAACTGGATAGATCTTTAGCCAGTTTTGAAAAAAAAAAGCCTAATTCAATTTAGTCGTTCTATAATGATTTCTGGATCAAAGCTTTTGTCGTTCTCGTCACTAATAGTCATTTCTGGATCCTGAATCTTCACCGACTTTATTGTAAAAAATGTTTTTCACGGCATTTCAGGACGACGAAATCGCGAGTCTTAAAAGAAAATGTAGCTGTTGAATATGCTCTTCTGCGATTACTGCAGCCAACATTATTTCCTATCCTAAGTTGATCGATTGAAGATTTCTGCTTTTTTTTCCTAAGTTTGACATTCCTCAAGTCAAACCTTCGTACGCTTAATATTAGGTACAGGCTTCTGTTTACAAATCCCATTAAACACGTTTTTTACCATTATCTGCTCTATATCAAAAACATAATGTGGCTACTAATTACTGCCACACAGTACTCTATACTCGGCTATGTCTGCACTCTGAGGTCCACCTGAGAATATACATATAATATATGGATCCCGAGGACCTCCGGGTCAAGAGTCCGGAGACATGATGACACGGCAGGTGTAGTTCCGAGGTATAATTAGATGTTTGTTAATCAGCATTTTTATTTAGTTATCGGTATGTAATAGCGGTGGATATTTCGCCTAGACGCACTGATATAGACACTGTGGACTGAGTATTGCCTGTGACCATGGCAATCGTATGAAGATCACGGCTAAAGCGTGGGCCGGTAATATAACATTGATACCGTTGTATTTGAATGTGACACACTTACGTGCAGCCGTCGTAAATTACATTTTACTGCACGTTATTTGTATATTTTATTAGTTTCAGTCACAACATAAGACAAGTGGTTTTATCAACGGAATAAACGAGTACAATATTAATGAGCATCGGTTTAATCACTAAGCCTTCATATAAAAAATATATACTCGTACATATTATATTAAAATTGCAGCACCCAAAAAATGTAAGGAAAAGTTTGATATGTTCTTTAAATACATCACATTTCTGAACCATTTTGAATACATATATTATATACATATCTCTGGTTGGTATGAGAATGATCTCTAACACATAAAAATGGCCGTCAAAGTCAATAAATCAAAATTGTTAGAAGACATGAATACCAACAATTGTGAAAGTAGAGTTATGAGTAATTGAATTGGTCCAACATTTCACGTACAAACCTTCGTTATACTAAAAAACGGCATGCGTTATATAATAAGATCTTACCATCAATATCTGACGGCATTTCTTGTACTTGTTATGTATGTAATATAAAAAGGATCAGTTTGATATGCTGACACTAGTAACTAGAATAAGCTTTGAAATATCACCCGATGTAAGTGTGAAGCGGTTCCCTCATCCGTTTGAAATGTCTGTAATAGATTTTCTAGTAGTACTTCACCGGATTACACTCCAGCGACGTTTTCTAAATCTCTGTGCATTCCTTATAATAAAAAAGTATTAAGTGTTTAAATCTGTAGTTTATGTTAAATCCTTGACATAGGTTAATATGATTACGATATTATAAGCTGGACTGACTGCTTGTGAGCCGGATGGCTGTCTACCGATCCCTATTATATTAGATGATTGTATTTAAGTGGTTAATCTTAATTCATTTAGTTAGGTACTCAAAGTATGATACGGTAAGATTTGGATTTAAACAGCATATTGACACCAGGATTTTTAGCACAGTAATAGAAAAGTAAAACGTAAATACAAACTGAATTTTATTTAACTCTTCAATGAAAGCTCATTTTATCCTTTTTAAAAAAACATGGAATACACGATTTGACATGGTTATAAGATGCAGAGCTGTGTTAGGTTTTAGAATCAGATTTTTGTTAATTGATTTTTTGTACAACGTTAAGGTTATTAACTGACAATACTTGGTGAAACTGCATAATTATAATTTTAAATTGATTTTAATTAAAAATTTTTTTTTTAAGATATTTAGTTATGATTCACATTTATTTTAACTGATTACATGTTTCGGCCTCCCTGGAGACCATCTTCAATAAGTGAAATTAATGTGAATAAAAACTAAATATTTTAAATTTATTATTTTTTTAATTAAAATTAATTTAAAATTATGATTTTTAATATTTCTCAAATATTTCTTCTTTCATTATAACAAATAAAAATCACATACAAATCTATGGCAAATACCATCTGATATGATAAAAAGTAATATACTCGTATGATAACATATTCGTATATTATGAGCGTATACGAGTAAAATGTATTATTTTCTTGATTCGAGATAGTGAAATAAATCAGTGGTCAGCATCGAATGTAATAAACTACACATGTATTCATTCTTCACTTATCTGTTCCATATTGTCATCAGAAATTGACGTCACTCAGTTCTGTCAATTGTCATTGTCCATTTCTCGTTTTAGGACATATCTGCACCTGAAGATCCACTTGGGAACATATATGTCTTCCGACAAGCTCCAGAGTACAGTCCGAGTGCTTGAAGAGGGGTTACTGTAGTATCTGAGGCATATTTTATAATGATTCGTTGATGGGATTTTTGAAGGCATGGACAATTTTGTCCTAAGGGGCGATTCAACCCGAACATGTATGTATACTGTATGAAAATCTGAAGACTTAATTAATGAAATAAAGGCCATTTAAGATGTTATATAATCGTGTCCGAAACAACAGGGTCAGATCCTGTCTGCTCAGAAGTGGGCGACGTCAATGGCGTTACTCCCGGCCATCATCAGGTCTTCCTGGGTGCAGCTACTCGGACACAGCGCACACTCCAGATGGTGAGGCGGTCTGAAAAACTGCCAGGCTTTCATTTGTGTCCTTGTCTTGCATACTCCGGTCCGAAGTCTGTTAAGGGACCTCCATATATTCCACCCCTGGTCGTGTCCAGGGGCTAGGTCCTCTATCGGGGCGATCCAAGTTCGGAGAGCAAAGAAGGAGCTTCCGCGTGGTGCCCCATGGAAACGGTTATTTACAATGCCGGCCAATCCTTCTAGTACGGAAACAACAATACACGCAAAAAATTAAGATGTTATTTGGTATAGATTTGTATATGTATCAATTGTTGCATTGATTTATTTTTTGTATTTTTTGATGCATTAATTCGTTAATGTACCAATCAGGTTGTTTTAACTTAAGACAATGTAATACTTTTTAGCTGATATCCCCACCTGGTGTGCCATGTTAAGTGACGGTAGGTTTCCTTGACTGCATCAGCCGCCGCAGTCAACGTCACGAGATGTCACGGATGACGGCCCGTGTTTGTTCTGTTATCTGTGCAGCCATTGCAATCATAATACATAGCAAACAATGCAGCGATAACTGCATAGAAACCAGAATATGCATGTCTACACAAATATACAAATGATTTTTAATTCATGTAAGCACGTACAGGAAAATACAGCTATCCGGTGATGTATTTATCGCAGGAAGACGATCTTTGATCACACCGCTAAGAAAATTGATCAATTTATGAAAGATGTTAAAATAAGAAGTCAGTAAAAGGATTTTCCTTCATAAAGTGATTTGATCAAACCTATGCTAAGCTATATTTACAGAGCATATGACACCACATGTTACTGCAACATAGTTATATCAATTGTCATTTTTCATGTTTCGAGACATCTCTGTTTCCGGAGATCCATCCACTTGGGAACAAAATTGGATCTTGGATTATAAATCTCGAATAATGTCAAATATTACGAGTCAATTAAGTATAAAGCCGGTCTCGCTTCCAAAAAACTAGTTGTATTATCTATATAATATACCTAGTTTTTTGGTATTTATATAGATATTTATCACGTCGGTATTTCAACGATAAACAACTTCTTCTTCTATATAAAGGAGAAATCCGACCTATCCTTGAATACGGCAGTCACCTTTGGATTGGAGCCCCAAAATACCTTCTAAACTTAATTGACTCAGTTCAAAGAAGAGCAATTCGTTTGATAAGCAATACCACTTTTACGTCTAACCTGCAATCAATGGAACACAGGCGTAAGATTGGTTCTCTTAGCCTTTTCTACCGTTATTATCACGGCCGCTGCTATTCGGAACTTAAAGAACTAATTTCTCCTGCACCCACCCACAACCGACAAACTCGTCTTACACTTGCCGAATATCCATACACGGTTAATGTGTGTCGACCAAGAACTGGCAGTTTCCAAAGTTCTTTCCTTAATGCCAATACCACCAGAATACTCTTCTAGCGTCTGTGTCTCCTTTCTATAATCTGGATCTCTTCAAGAAACAGATAAATATACACTTGCAATCTCCCCAACCTAAACGAATGAATACAACACACGTTTCCCGCATGCAGCGTCCAGCCTCCCTGGTCTTGACCGGCTGTACTCTCCTGCATGCGATTACATATAAAAAACGGCCTCCAGGGCTTGAATATACATTTGAAGCATGCTTAGAGATTTGTCAATGTTTTTTTTTAAGGAGATCGAATAAATAGCCCGATGTTCCTGAGACTTAGACAGTTTGGTCGGCTCAAGTCAACGAAATACGGTGATCCATACATACATGGTAAGTTTTATTTTATATACCATGTTGCTTAATGCCTGTCATCGAAAGAAAACCGAATTTACAATGTGGTAAAAAACATCATTTGGGTTGAGCCGCCCCTTAGAACAAAATCTTCCTCAGAAGCGTCAGACTAATCATACGAAATTCTTAAATTTGCTGATTAACAAATCACCCAAAATATACTTCGAATTATATAGCTACCGTCGCTGCAAGTCTATAGTCTGGTACTCTGAAGTTCGTGGGGAATAATAAAGGGTCCGCCAAATAACTTTTTTTTTTTAAAACATCGAGTGTAGCTTCGGCTGTGTGGCACGTAGCGCCGTCCCTGTTGAAACCAAATGTTGCCAATATCCTCCTCTTCAATTTTTGTGAACAAAAATTCGTTCAACATGGCCGCGCCGCATGGAAGCGCCATTCATGGCGCTACACGCACACTTTCTGCCACAGCAGCAATATTCTAGGGTGTACGCACTGTTTTTGGCTTTTCACGCTTTGGTTTATCGATGAGGATGCCAGTTTCTTTCACTTTTTTCACAAGATAACGAACATACGGAGCTGACGGTGATTCTCTTCTTCCAAAATCCGTACGCAATTTTCGCACACATTCTGCAACATTACCATGATTTTCAAAGTAATGTCGCAATATTTCCGAGCGTTGTTCAAGCGTATACACAACCATATTCGTTCAGCGGAAAGATAAAACTAATTATCTGTCAAATCAGACATGAGCTAAGTGTTACCATTCACGAAATAAGCACTAGTTGAAAAAAAAAACGTTAGATGGCGGACCCTATATATGTTTCAAGGTGGACCTCCGGTTGCAGAGATGTCTTGAGACAATGTATGGACAATGGCAACTGTGAGAATTAAAAAAAAAACAATTTTTGGTACTAAACGCGTATAATTCAGATGTGTTAACGTCAAAGAGAGAGTCAAGACCCTCAGTCGGCGTTGTCCGGCGTGCGTTCGCTTGAGAAATGTCGTCACCGGGCACCGGCCCATTTGTTTTCACGGTTAATTAATTATCTGTATCCTCCGCAAAGAAATACCTCGGAGATATAAAAAGACACCCGGCCGAGCATCATGAAGTCATCAGATGTAGACGGTCACAACAAGCGGACCGTTGTTTTGTTCCGAGAAAAACACACTTATCTAAAACACAACAGCACACAAAGTATGATTCATATTGGCATCAAACTTAAGTGTTTTTTTTTTTAATTCGTATGTTTTACTGTTGAAGAGTTTTTTTGTGCTAAATACGCAGTAAAGTGCCAACATTTTCTGGCCAATGGAGAAATCCAGAGAGCAGCAACGAAAGCGGAATGTACTTGGACGTTGACTGTTTAAGTACACCGTGTGTCGTTGGTTGATTTGAGCCGCAGCATAAGATTTGACTAATCAAGCGCACAGGTGCATCTAGGGTGCAGAGATGGCTTGGATAAATAAAAAGCATGGTAGTTAGTAGTGATGAGGCGACGTATCCAACCGTCCAAGGCTAATATGTATAATACATAAAATATATCGCGCTTGAGAATACAACGAAAGTCTTCAAGTAATAAATTTAGTATTGTTTGATTATATTTTAATTTGGTTAAATAGTCAGAGATCATGAAATATTTTTTTGAGAGGTTCGTGTGAATTTGATCCCCCACCATTAGCATTTTAGCATTCAAAATTGGCGATAAACGAAAGTTGTCCCGTGAACACCGCCCATTCATAGTGATTCCTCGTAAAAATGCACGAATTCCGGGCCCGTTGTCTAATGACGTCGACGGATCAACACTCCATGCGCTTACCCGTACTTAACATTATAAAATTTAAATACGAGAATTCTACTACAACGTATGACGGTATTTTAACATGAACTTGCTAGTAATTAAATACAGACATACAATTAATTATACACCAAATTTTATACGCATCAGTTCATTCAGAAAATATATCGGCAGACGCGGGATTCGAACCTCGAGCCTTGCACCTTTGCTCTATTCTACACACCACGCAGTCCACACGACCATTCCTGCCTGAGCAGATACGCGAAACTCGATGTATTTATACCATTGTTAACATCGTATAACGATAGATGTCAGTGTAGTATATATTCAGAGTATGTATATTATTATTTTTATTATTCAATCAGACAACATTTATTCACAAGCTTTTTAAATTATTAGTTACCGACAGTCTATTTATTTAGTAAGTACCACTCGGGTCTCGAACCAATGACTTTACATTTAAAAAAGGATTGAAGAAGCCTTCATCAGAGCCGTACATCAGTAGATAAACAACTTTACATGTTGATGATGATGACATAGGAAGATATATAAGGTGTGTCTTATTTATATGTAGTTTGTACATTATGTGTAAGATAGCGTGTCCATTACCCAAAGGAAGATTAAGCTGCGGTGTCCGAGTGAGCGGAAATGCTTCATTTACTTCAGCGAGCCATTCTCGTTGGTAAACAGTCCCGTCGGTATTATTTTTAATAGCTGCGAGCCGCATTGGAAAGTTACTAATGGGATACATTAAAAGTATCCAACAGCATCATCAGATATCAATGGAAAAATAATTATAGGAATGAAAACAAAAGTATGGGTGTTTGCGTGCGGGGCGAATGCGATACAACACCAGTATGTAATGATGTCTCATTTGTAAATAAGTATGTACTTAAATCGGACGCAGGGATATATGTTTATTGTCAGCGTTGGTCTGATTTCTAAAGTGCACTCACATTGAAAAAAATATATAATTAATTTAATATCATTTTTTATGAACGCATAATTGTTATTGTCGATAGTGTTTTTAAAATTACATATTGTGGTTATACGGTCATTGCACTTTCATGATTCATGTATGTATAATTACAGCGTAACCTTTATTATCCAGGTTTACTGATTGGCATATGTTTAATGACGATTCTTATATGGAATAAAATCAAATGATTAAGTTTTTTTTTGTATATTATTATCGTACATATTTAAAGATTTAAGAGTGGATAAAATACTTTTTTCACCTACTCGTATCAGTCAGTCTTTATTTCTTGCTACTAGCTGGCATAGTGACAGTGATTTTTCTTTTCCTAGAAAGGGCAAAGTTCTCGACTGAAAATAAAGCCTGAAGTTTTACGACTGCCTTCAGTATGCCGAAGAGTATGTCAGAATTTTTTATCAAATCGTTTGAGTGTCATCCGAACGATACAGGGTTCAAATTCGGGCGAACCTTTAAATAAATAATCTACAAATACATACTTGGTTAGTGTGAAATTTACCGCCTGTCATAAAATATTGATCAATATATTTATGTACCAGGCAATATATATTTTCCGCATGCAGCGACAATATTTGTTGGTAATAAAACACTTTGAGTACTATGAAAGCTAGCGAAAGTTTGCAGAATCTATATTTTATGAAAAATTATGCAAAAACAACACCAACGTGTGATGGAGTAATCTCATCTGTGGATTCTATGACACGTTGAACGATTTGAAAACGTCATAGAATACTGCCCGGCATTCACGCATCACCCATTTTTACAGGGACTCTTTCGTCTACCACCAATTTTGATTAGATGATGCCTATGACTGCCATTTCATGGGTGAGAGATAAAATTCTCACTAACCGGGAATATTTATTATTTATTGAGCTTAGTAGTTGATTAAAAAAAAACGTCAATTTAATCTTCATCGGGGGTTGAACCTACGACCTTGGTATCGTAAGCAAACGAATTACGTCTAAGCCATGCCCGCAGGCAAACTCTGCGAGGGTTTCGACAACTTTATCGATCCGTTTCATCATGCCACACACACGTGAGATGTAGACATACGAGACTGATACGTACATAGCTTCCTGAAAGTATGACCATGTTATCAAAGCCGCAAGAACACGCTGCGTACATAACGTCATTACTCTGGTGAGAAATGGTAAGAGGAGGAAGCTTGTTACAGTAATTGTTTCCACATTGAAATTGTTCAACGATATCAAACGCGGTTTGTACGGAACTTCTTACAAACAAGATAACTAGACTATAATCAAAACTGTTGCACAAGTATAGACATAATATACTTTTATAGATCATTGACTATATTACAATGTTATTATTACTTAAATATACATATACTATACATAAAATTCTATTGAATAATAATAAAAATATACATACTTTGAATATATACTATAGCGACATCTATCGTATGATGATAACAATGATATAAATACTAGTTTCAACGCGAGTCGGTCTAGGCATAGCAATGGCGCAGTTCGCCGAGCGGTATGAATACCTGGGCATAGTTGGTTTCCAAGGTCCGCGGTTCGCATCCCGCTTCTGCCGTTATTTTTGTGCTTGGATTGACGCGTTGAAAAAAGAATTTTATGTATAGTATATTTAAGTAATAATAACATAATATACTATTAATTAAATTGAATAAGATAAATTGCGTAATTGAAAAAGATAAATGATTAATAAAATTAATGTGTTTATGATTATAAATAGTAAAACATTTAGGGTAGCCTTTGGTCTCCAAGAAAAATTAAATCAATTTATCTGAAATGTTTCAGTTATGTTATGCGTAGAAAGTATGGTTAAACAAGCAGTTTAGAATGAAAACATCCCTTTGAACGAAGGTCTGCAAGACCGCAAGCATGTCAAAATCACGTATAAAACAATATTTTTCTACTTCTTCGTATCAGCAACGTCAAATTATTTTTGCCAGTATCTGGCAACATTGATAGCCCGTGTGTTGCCAAGCATTAGGTCTTGGGATGTGCAGCTTGTTGGGCACATGGAGCGGAATCTTAGGTGTGAGGCGGTCTCCACAGTCGCACAATATTGACTCTGCGTGCCGAAGCATTCCCCACCGCTCGAGGTTGTCCTTTGTTATACCAGCTCCGGATCTTAATCTGTTCAGGGATTTCCAGGTCAGCCAGTCAAGGTTCTCCCCAGTTGGGAGGCCTTCCTTTGGAGTAAGGAAATCCTCTGATGCGACTTGTTGCCAGACCTGGAGTCTATCGTTTTCAGGGCCGGATGTGAGAGGTTGTGTGGATCTCAGAAAGCTGCTTCGCTACTTCAGTCTGGGTGTTGGGGGTATCTGATTATACAAATAGTGGGACGGTTGGTTGATTGCCTTATAAACGTATAAAACAATAATAACTTTGTTTTGAATCAATCGGCGCACGTTGTTGTTTAAACATAATAATAATGATTATATTTACGTTTAATTAATTTATTTGAAATAACAAAAAGTGCAAGTTTATAAAAATATACAAACTAAGTTAACATAATCAATAATTTGTTCGATTGTTTCAATGGATAATTCTTGGTAGAATACAATAAGTTGTAAGTTAAAGATTTTTTAAACTTTAAATTAAACGATTTTATTCCTGACGATATGTTGTAGCTTCTTCAATCAATTATGTTTTATTGATAAATCAAGAAAAAAAAAATTAAGCAAAAAAAACATTAATTTACACGATTGAAAATATAATAATATTAATTTAAAATTTTGGCAATAGATGCAACAAAGATATTCATTAAAATTTATTTCTTGAATTCATAAGAACAGTTTCAGCCAATTATATTCATTAAGTGAACCAACATTGTATCTATATTTGAAGTAAGATTATTTTTAAATTTGACATTGTTTATTAGACAAAATGCCTTTCTTCGAAAGTAGACTATATTATTGTTTCATTGGTATGCTATAAACATCCTTTACTAGATTAGCATACATCCTTTCTAGTAAAAGCGGTGAATGTTGTGGTTGCCATGTGATCGTAGGTGATCCTTTTCGTGGGCTTCCTGCCGTCCGCCGTTCGTTGAGCCGGAAGTTTCACTTGGTCGGGATATCGCATTGTTGTTCCGCCGCCGAAGTTAAAAAAAACTCAAACTCTAGAACCGTGCTTTGACGAATAATAGTCAGTGCGTGATGTTTTGAAATTAGATTTCTCAAAGTTAACCGATTGAACGACCAACCGTTCAAATTGAAAGTATCACGGTAATACACTAAGTGAGAAACTTAAGCAGCATTACACTGTTCTTCTGAATTCATAAATGATTGAATCCTGCTGGAATAAAAACTTTATTATTATTATTATAGAGAACAACATTAATGATTAGTATTAACAAGAAGAGCTTTGCATATCGCACCATTGACAAGAAAAACTAATACATACATCCAAAGCACATACCCGTATCTGCTTTTGAACTCATATTTTCATAGAAAAATCAGAACGTCCGGCTTTACGGTCTTTAAATATTTGAATTATTTCACTTGATTTTTTATTGACTTTGTCAATCAAATAAGTTTTGTGAACTCTCCGTCAATACAGGGTTAATCTTATTTAATATTACTTTTCAGAAGCTAGAAAACATGCGTTAACCGTAGTTTAAGTTTATATTTAAGTGTTCCGTGCAGACATAAGATATGTTTAATCAAGTATAAATTTTATTAATTCGGGGAAATTATTTTATATTTTATGTTTTATTTCTTAGACCAGTAATTAACAGCAAATTGAAGACCACTGATGGAGAACAGACAGACAAGGTACAAGTAATTAAGGTTCCATTGAATGTCATCAATAACTCAATATTTTTCCGAGTTTTTTTTAAGTTGCTATTGCAAAATAAAAGTATTTCTGTACTACAGCAGTGCAATGGAACAAACCTCAGTCCACATGCTAGAGAATTAGAGTATGCACTGTGTCCTAGTAGATGCACCCAGGATGACTTGATGACAGCCAGGAATAATGCATTCGACGTAGTTTATTTCTGAATAATTTAAATATGACGATGTTTCCGACACGCCGACAAACTGCAGCGGGTATATTGTCTGGGCGAGCGGTATGGGCGGCCGGACAATGGTCTCCGGGCATTCCTTCACGTGCATGGTGGCTGCCAGGACTAATTTAATTCGTCCAGATGTGGCGGCGAACACCGGGCGGGAGCGGCAAAAGAGAGCGACGAATCCTCATCATCATTCCATATACGTTACCAATATGTAACATATGGTCGTCACAAACTGCCACCAAAACTTTCTATCATAGATCGCGCCTCATACCACGTCAGCTTTGCTTGAGCAGAGTACATTATACAATAGTTTTCGACGGCTTTTTAAAACGGCAAAGGCTCGGAAAAAATGCTCATGGAGCTCATTGAGCCAATAAATCACAGATTTGGTAATGAACCAATCGCTGCCTAGGATCCTATACTATATAACATTTCTTCTATTGCTGTAGTTTATGCTCTCCAGCACCATCGGAAGAACATGTTCCAATCGGGTCCACTTTTGTCCTTTGATCGACTGTTGGATGGAAGTCTGTCATGTCCGCTACTTTAAATCCTAAATCGACGTTCAGTTATTTTAAAGTTAAAAAATTAACCTTTTATTTACTGACGGTACAAATAAGTCCCATACTGATCCAATATTGATCGTGCATTTTGCTGCAGTTGTGCCCTAATGGGAGTCGGGTTTATAAAACTATGAAATAAATGCTCATTTTAGAAAAAATATGTTTTCTTAATTTTTCTCTATATCCTATCACCATTTTTTCGTATAAAAAGAATCAGTAAAGTAAATACATTATAACATAATTCGGTAAATAAAGGGTTAAACAGCGCAATCGAGAACGTTGACTGGAATGTCGTGAGTACGAATCTCAACATTTTTTTCTGTTTAATTGAAAAAAAATTAATAATATGAAAGTATTTGTTGTACATCGTGTGCATATGCAATAATTTAATAAAAAAATAAATCAATTTAATAAAAAAGCATTACATTATTCGATACGTGTGTACATCTAGAATTTTAATTTAGAGAACGCCCCAATATCACATCTTCTCGAATTGTATGTAACAACATTAGTCTCGCACGTTACAGCGATGTACGTTATTGACTGTTACGAAAGAGCACTTGCATAATGATTATCACGACCCGGTTGTTTCTCTCCACGATGAGAGTTACCTGGTTTGATTGTTTACAAATGCTCACTTCTTAACCGGCTCGAGCAGTTCATTACATGTCAGTTTCTCAGAACAAATAAAACACTTTTCTTTGCCTCACTGGGTCAAACACATGTTAAATATTCAAACACCTCGATCATACACGTAAGTTAATGTGACAGTGCTTGCAAACGCTGAAATTTAAAAAGTGCGAAAAAATGGTAGCCAAGAATAAGTTTTTTTTTTAATCATCCGTACATTTATAAACTGTTTTTTATGTAAACGCATACAGGAAAAATACCGACAGATGGTAATACTGAAGTTTTTATCTGTGGATTCTATGACGCTTACCATTCTTACTAAGTTCAATTAGCATACTATGTTAATAACAAAGCACTGCAGTAATTGCATCAAAGTTCACTTATTGCAAGACTATTTCTGGGATTCAGACTAAATCACAATTTTAAATTTAGTTAACCCTTTCATAACCGTTTCAGAAGATTAGATAATATGCTTCCGAGGCTTGGAACATTTAGTCCTAAAAGGCACTGTTACAGACGTCCGATTATGTAGAAATAAGTAGAATTAAGATTAACAATATTTAGCTTCTAGGCGCCCGGTAATGTAAGGTAGTCTGTCGAGCCTGAATAAAGAAACATTCATGGTTAAGGCTCGACGACCGCCGTACCGCGCAGGCACCGAAATAGGATATAAATAAACTTGATAAATGGGGTACATGCGCTCGCAAAGGTGCAAGACGTGCGTCTTAGAGCTCCCGAGCATTGATGCATCGATCCACGCAGGATCCTTCCGGCGCGCGCTGAATCGAAGTGCGAACCGACCGCGCTGATTGGTCGGCGTTCCTCCCCAGGGCGCGCCTCCAGGAGAGATTATCAACCAGCTGTAGAGGAACCGTGGACATCGAAAGCGAGGACCGAGCAGCTGCTAGTAGAGCGGATTATCAGTCGAGGTCGATTGGTCGTCTACAGGCACTATAGGAAAAAATCTCTGTTGCGAATAAAAAAGCGTGCTTTATGGAAGGATTGACTGTATTAGTTCGGTGTAGTTAATTCCAATTTTCGCATCAATATAATTTTTTTTTAGCCTGTAATATGTTAGTAGTACACATTACTCATATTTTCATTAAAATATCATTAAATATAAAAGAGTTCAAATTGAACGTGCGTATTAACAATAAGGCACTGGAGTTATTGCGTTTATTTTAACACAGGAAACGCTTAAGAATTCGTACGAAAATTGCAAAGTGCTTAACTGTAATATTTTAAATTTCGCTTGAACGCAAAAAAGAGTTATAAATCATAGAGTTAGGCTACAAAAGTTACCGTTATAACGATCGTTCGGTCACGGCGACGCTCTTGTATAGGTTATTATGTGAGCTCATTAGCATACAACGTATTTGAAAACGTTATAAAAAAATAACATAAAAATTCGTCATGCCTTCACTAAATATTTTTTGATGCAGAAAACAACTGTCTATAAGTGCTGCAGAAGACAAAAGCAAATTATCAATGAAACAGTTTCGGCAGCGAATTTTTCTTTAATCAATGTACTTTACTTATAAATATTTGGAAAGGATATAATTTTATGTCAACAATTTTTGGCCATCGTTAGTAGAATACACACTTCAACTAAATAGTATAAATGAAATATAATATTTTATTTGAAATTTTTAGCATTCTTTTGCATACTTTAACAACCAATAATTCTTCCATATCTTTTCATAAGGTGGCTATAATTTGTCACTATATTGTTATGTCAGCTGCCTTGACTCATGCCTTGTTCCGAGTGATCTCTGCTCCCAAAACTCCCCCCATAGTCGTATGCATATATCTGTGTATAGATATCGACAACTTTAAGGACGAAAGCCTCTGTGCTTGAAGATAAGGTATTTATCACAGGCTATGTGGGCGTTTGCTAATAATTTTTGAAGTAAAATTTATTTTTGTTGTCAATTTGGTCTAAATATGAATTTGAGTACAAAATTGAAATAGACTGCTTTCATAAATATACAGAACATGAGCAAATAGTTTGGATAACACCTGTGACAGTTAGCAAGATAGAACAATGTCAGTCGCAGCGTTTGTTAGCCCCTGTCGTGGTGTTGGTCGCTGCTCGGCTGGCAGACGCGGCGGACCAGAGATCCGCATTTATTTCCTCTGCACGCAAATATCCGCACGGGACAGTGTGAACGAAAGGGGAGACCGTCACTCCGTTATACGCGTTTTCTGTTGTATGCGTAAAGGGCACGCAAAAAAACACTGCTCAAAAAAGTTTTCCCCAAAAAGCATCAAGTAAGAGGAAAGGAATATAAATATGATTAATGAAGTTCGAGCTAAGAATGCTATGATGTTTAAATACAATGAATTACGTTGGAATTTGCTCTTAAAATTGTGGCGGTGTGCTTACCTCAGGAGAGCATAAACTTAGACGTTCTTTTAAGCCTCAATGCTCTTGTTATCTTAGAGAAACACCCGCTGTAGACAATGCATTTCACAGAACTAAACTAACTTTGGATGAGTAGAATATATCATATGTGATGGTCATATGTTCTATCGGGAGAATATTTTGCAAAAGTTTAATATTTAAACAATTTACAACTTTAGTAGAGAACTTAGTCGCATTCTTTTTTTAAATTTTATAAACACATAGAGAAATACATTCTTTTTACGAGATCAAATAGGAAAAATGAAATGCAAATGTTACAGAAAAACATAAACAAGAAGTTGTTTCTTCACAGTGTTATATAATTATATTCAAAATCAACGTAGAAGTGAAATGACTCCCAATGAACCGCAATAAAGGTCTATCTATCTATGTACATGATTTCTTGTATTTATCAAAACACGTTTAAATAGCATCGATAAATACGAAATGTATAGATATTTACGCATAAATATTTTCAACCTCAGCGTGATATCCATTGAAACAGATTGGATTCATGTACAGTGACATTAAAATGAATGTATAATATTGATGTGTAAAAAGAAAATTATAATTGAATTCGTATCGTAAAGATAATCACGCGATCTCTTCGTTTTTCACGCATAAGCCGCTATTTACGTGATCCAGGTACTCATTATTTTTAAACATACACAGCTCCTCCATCAGTGAAGATCGTAAAATGTTAATGGCGCGTATTTGGAACGCACAGCATTCTACTATTACCATTAACCCTTCAAAAGACACGCGATAATTTCAATTATTTTTCTCAATTATTTAGATAATATGCTTGCTACAAATATCGATTAAAAAATATTAAACTTGTCGAAGTTCTTTGAATATTTAACTAAAAACAAATATAAATTTGTTGATGTCAATTGTCTAACGGAGTAGCAATATTTACATTAATTCTGGTATAAACTTCATACGATTTCAGGATATAATATAATTATAAATATGGCGATATTCGAAAATCCATATAAGTACCTAAAATTTCAATAAAATAAAATTACATTTTGATAAAAAAATACTTATATAGCACCATTTTTCAAAAGTGAGAACATTCTTCACTTCACTTCGATTCCGTATTAAGGTAGTACTCTAAATAAAGGTTAATTTAACTATGACTGGTAGACTTTTATGATAAGAGTAGAAACCGTATCACAAACAAATTCGTTTAAGATATAAATCTTAAGTAATGTTGTACATTTGATAGCATTGTTTTAGAATCTAGAGTAAGGGGTTGAATATCAACACATCAAGAAAATACAAAAAAAAAACGAATCTGAGGCAAAACATAGACTTAATATGATACCAAAGAAAACGTAGGCAAAGTGGGTTACGCGTGTCATTTGTGTTTTCATAATAGATCGGAGGATAGAGGTCACACCGTAGATTTGTTTACCTGGCAATTACCAACATAAACATTAGATAATTAATCAAAAAAACATAAAGGTTAACTGGTAATCCGGCATGCATCTATGTACACATGTATTACCCAGCAGAACAAAGGTAGAAATAAACGATTTTTTGTACATACCATATGTGACACTAATGATTATGATTATAAGGTGTTAAAATCGATGTCCTACTATTTTAATTTATATTCAAGTTAAATAACAAATCATGATTTTTGTGTTCAGCCGTGTGTGACAATTTGTTACATAATAATTCAAGTATCGTTATAGTGGTCAACAAAGCGTATACTATTCTACCATCGACGCAAGTCTAGAAAGAAACAAATAATAATCCACCAAATACGACGTTTGACGAAGTACGATTAGTTGATCGCTTATCCTGTCAAGCCTTTTCTTTCCTAACATAAGAGGAGAATGAATTCGCCTTGATGATGCGCTCGTTTAGATTATATTTGTGGTAAAGAGAAAGAACCCTTGAAAGAGATTGAGTTCGCAGGCTACCAAAACACACGATATAAATATAATATGAATAAACAGATCCTACGACGATGTTGACTGCTGTAACGGTAGCTAATGACTTACACTAAAAGCTATTAATCTCTGAATTGACCACTTAAATGTCTCGACGAAATAATACGATCGATAAAAGGAATTTATATGAAAAGAGAAAAATAAATATGTACTTGAAACATTACCAATATTAATGAAATTTAAATATTACCTGCCGTTTTTTCGCGGAACTTCAGAGGATATGTAGCAGTGTTTGAAACTTGGAAGATTGAATGTTTACCTGAAACAAACATAAAAGTATAATTAACGAGTGAGTACTAAACGTAAAATATATTTTATTACCTGCAACAACACATAAAAAATATTACATAATTTATACGAGTAATTCGTATTGCTCCATCAAAATAATTTGATTATTGAAATAAAAATAATTGTTTTTAAAATGGTAAATTTGCATAATGAAAAAAATATATAATGTAATACAAGAAGTAACCTTTTTTATATGACAAATTGCGCTTTTAATGTTATCCCTGTTTCGTGACGAGCATAATAACCACGTAAATACCACAAACATGCGATCGCAAATGCTCACAGAAAACATGTTTTTCTTTTAAATGAATTTCGACGAATACTGAGACTTGTAAGTTCGTATCCTTGAAAACTTCCAAGCGATACAAACAAATTTCTAATCAGATGTTTATCAAGCAGCCCAATTGGTGTAATGGTTATGGAAACGATTAACCTTTAACCTAATGTATAATCCGGCTATTTATAAATCAATTTTACGCACTCGTTCGGATTCCATTAAAAACAATTCCTTCACAAGAATTCGACTCAGGTGTTCTCAGGTGAATTAATTCTGTATTTATATTTTAACCAGTAATAATATTATTCATTATTTACAGTCTATGTTTCCTTTATTGTTCATCTTAGTAGTATCAATTCGGTGGATAGGTTTGCAGCAACAAAATCTTGTATCTCGTTCTCCACTTTTCTCGATACTCTGCAATCCTCTTTAGCTCAGCATAAGAGCTACAACTCATGACCTCGAACACTTGCTGCAAATATTTCCGTCTAGGGCGTCCTCTGCAGTTTCTACCCTCAACCATACCTTCCACAATGTCGTGAAGAAGACCATCGTTGCGCATGATGTGACCGATCCATCGGGCTCGCCTCTCTGAGATGGTTCTTACTAGGTGCCTATCTTCCTTGATTAAGCTGAGAACCTCATTGCTCGTAACGTGGTCTCTCCAGCTTATTGAAGATGGTGAATTAGTCTATGAACGAACTGACTTTCATTTAAAATTTTTAAGATATCAAAGAATACATATTTCTAATATTTTTTAAGCCATGATATTTTTATTTTGAACATCAGAACATGTGTGAAAATGTGTAATATAGGAAATAATGAAGTAAACAAAATCATTTTTATATTATAAATTAATAATCATTGCACATTGAAAGCGTTAGAAGTGATATTTATAATAAAATCGATTTAAAAAATACTAAATTGTCGTAATAAAAATAAAACAGCTGAAAAAAAAAGATTCAAATTTTTTTCTCGTATAATAATGATATACTGATATACTACCCAGAAGATGATACAATAAAAACAAAATATTTATGTAAAAAAAGTACTTGAGCTTAACTTTAAAGCATTATGAAAACATAATTTTTTGATTGTAATATTTTCGATGAGTGAAATATCGAGTTTGTTGGAAAAACATATTTATAAAGAATTTAGTGAAACCTATATAAACATCAAATTTGTGAGCTCAAAAGAGATTTTCTCTCTAAGAAACCTTGTGTAGTGCATACCAACCCAAAGGAAATTACATGGGTTTAGAGATAAACAATAGGAAATCAGAAATTCTGGATAATAGAGGGCGCTTTTGCATTTTTAGAATAACCGCTATCTCATATGAGAAACGTATGGCATATTTGGTACATCTCTATGAATGTACACGATCAAATAAATTATAATACTCGTAATTTACGTCAGTAAAATTTCGGTAGTAAGTAAGTCTAATGGCCTAATGTTCGCAAAGGAACGGATATTATGATGGGTATTATTCAAGATAGTACTTTTGTACAGATGACGAGCGTATCGTGTTGTTTTCCTCGCTACAGAGTGTGACCTTAATTGCCTGATTGTGGGAGCAGCAAAATCCAAAAGCTAAAAGCCCTTCCAGCTAACAGACAACACAACTAGAACGTTACCAGCGTTTTGTAGTTTGACGAGAGCTCGTACATAATTACTGGCAACCGAAATGCGAGGTCTGTCATCAATCAGTGTCTCGTAGTAAATGCGGGGCGCGATGATTGAAAACGCAAAAAAATGGGTTACATTTTGAATTGTATTCGCGAGTGGCCGCGAAGTTACGCGCGCTGCACGCACTGCAGACCTCAACCAAGCTAGGAGGAGCTCAACATACAATAAATAGAAGAAAAACTTTTTATTTTCCGCTTTTAATTTCGAATTATATACTTACATTCCTCATCGGAATCATATGGTTCTCCTTTGAGACTGAGAACATGTCGATATGTAATAATCTTGAGTTTGTGATAGACAATATGCGGAAGGAATTGTTTCGAGAGTACATAAATAAAAGCTGCTATATTTTAGAGGCAATGTGCTTTCGTCATCCTGAGAAATCTCAACATCGATATGCATTAAATGTACTTTGAGGGTTTCACGGCTGACTGAGGTCTAAAACGCGTTTGTTTTCAAGATTCTGCAAATCGGGAAGCGGTACAAAGAGAGATTTATTGATTCGTTATCAGTAGATATCAATTCAGACGATTGTTTTGCAGCCACAAAACCATTCACTTCGTTCTCCACTCTTCAATTCTTCTGAAGCCCTTTTCAGTTTTATAAATTGTTAAATTTAATTACATTGTAGAGCTTACTCAAAAAATTAATATTTTTCATTGATATGTTTTAATAATCATTTTATTAACTTTGTTTATTATTTAAAGTGACAGCGAGATAAGGCGTATCATCTTATTCCCAAATACAAATAATGGGACAATAGTTCAAGATACAGTCGTCAATCGCCTTAGACTTTAAAATACCGTTACATTTATTTACATTGCTCATAAATAAATTTATTCAAAAACATTAAGCAATAATTGCATATAAACATCACAATTTATTTTTTCAGTATTGATTAGCCATAAAAGTAATAATTTCGTATTTTCTTTTACCAGACTTTAGGATGATGGTTGGGAAGTTCTCGCACTCCTACACGTGGTTATCTCTGTGACAGCTAGGAAGACAATAGGGCATCGGTCCGCGGAGCGAGATAATATCATGGCCGAACCAAAAAAAACATGACGTGCACGTGGTACATCAATTACACTGGATCATTACGAAAGCTATGGAAACATACAAACACCTTCTGACGGGGTATTTCCAAATCAAGTGAACTATTAAAATGAATACATTTTACTAAAATGATCTCGTACACACATGACAACACGAACCGAGGGTTTTTATTTCTTCAGTTGAATCTGCATTTGAGAAGAATGCTGATTGCAAGAGAATAATATGACGTTTATACGCAAACTTTTATTACAACGCTAAAAAGAGTTAAGAGCGATTGTTTGATATTTTATTGGTTTAGAAAATCGCTTCATAAATTACTTCAAATAATAAATTTAAGAAAAACGATAGATTCGTCTCACATTTGTTAAGCATATACAGCTAATAGGAATGGGAAAGCATCAACAATCAAACATCGAAGCTTTGAGGAGAGAAGCAAGAATAAAAAAAAGTTTGCGTATGCATATTAACACTATTTGATACTCGTCAATTGGATGAGATCATCTTTATGATAATTTCATCAACGATCATCCTCAACATAAAAAAGCGCGATTTCTAAATTCAAACAATGCTGAACATCAAAGAAGATGATTTATTAAAGAAATATTGAAATTTATTGCTAACTGGTTGAATTAATCATTTGCGTTTGGCAAACATAGGAATAAACAAAATGAGAATTCCGATACTTATAAAAATAACATTGATGTGCCGTGACATAAATCAATACAAAAAATCATCATCGTAAAAACTGTTAATTCGTGAATATTTAGGGTTATGTAGTGAATTATAACAAATAAGGTATTTTTTAAATAAATAGTTATAAATAAGAAAATATTACATGATCTTTATTAGTTTTTTACTAAATATTTCACTTATTAGCACCAAATAGCTAATAACTTGAAATCACGAATTTCATTGATTATAAGTTTTGTAACTTTTACATCAGCTTAGATTGTAGTATATATAATTTATTACTAAAAGTAGATCATGCTAAACTGTCTTGGGAATAATACTTAATATTGACTTGCTGCATTAAAGAAATTAGAAAAATATATTCTAAATATTACCTCTCATACAATTTTTATAATTTAGTCATAGATTACAGTTATTGCATTAAAATACTGTAATTTCATAATAATACAGATTGAAATAATACATGCAAATGATTACTATTAACACGCACAAAATGTCAAGTCGGCTCCACTTATTTTTTTTTAACTCAGGTTTTTCACGAACCAATCGACCGATAAATGTGACGCGATAAACGAAATAATATGAAAATATAAAAAAAACAGTTTGTAACATGGCCGCGCCATTGATCGCATTAGACGTGACGTAACCCCACGTCGGGTAATGACCAATTTCGAACAACGACGCCCGAGGAGCACCTCGATAGCAATCCGTGCGTGCTGGGCGTGTTCAGGTCTCTCACATCACCTTTGCCACTTTTTTTTAATACGAGGACTATTTAAAAAGTTTCTGGCCTGAACGACATAAGCTAACCGTAAAAAAAACCTGTTAAACGCCTTGAAATATGTAAACAGTAAATTTTTAACCAATTCTAATCACAATTTAGTCTCAAGGCTTTTCCAAGCCATTGTATGCACTAGCTTTGGGTCGATCTTTAACAAGCGCGCCACTCAGCCCGTGGATAAGATTATGTTTAGATGGTATTCCAGGTAAGTCTCAGGAATATTCTTAACCACAATATTTCATTAAGTTTTATGCATTAAATCGATCGTTTGCCAATAGTGGTTTTCAGGAGCCTGAAACTTTTCCGGTCATAAATAATCGTATGACTACGTTTGTTGTTCCACGGTTAAACAATGTTTGACCGTTGCAAATAAAATATAGGCTTCACCGTAAATGACATCAGTTCTTTTTATTATTATTATTATTTATTTAAATTTTCTTTATTACTGACAAAAACTGTCTCATGTGATTATCTGAAAACTTTCGAAACATGTTATATACAGGGAGCGGCAAAAAAACTGACGTTTTAAATCAAAACAACGACGAAAACCGTCAGCTTTTGCCGATTCTGTATAAAGGAGTGATGAGAATAACTTGAAATTTATAGTGTTAATTTGTGTCTTAGCTATATATTATTGGAGAGTGAGATTTTTTTCTACAGTTACTTTTTGGAGCCTTTCGGCCTTAAGGCCCTTCGGACCTGTCGCCTTGTACCTGCATTTCTTGGGAGCATTAAAGTCATTGTTTTCAGAGTATTTTTTCGTAACAGTAACGGACTTTGGTGAAAAACACCAAACGTGGGTATAAATTATATAGATACAGTTACTCTGTGTTGTTATGACCGGAAACTTTTTAAATAGTCCTCGTATTATATATAATCACAGACCGAAATATCAAATTACAAACATCTATCGCAACAGCGGCGGTATTGAGAAGTGTTACGATTTAGAATACAAGATTAAAAATAAGACTATTATTTATTAAGCGCAAAAGAAGATTAGTATTCGTGAATCACTAACCGCACGACTTTCATTCATGTTCGGTAAGCTACCTGTCTTGTATATAAGGAGCTACTACTCAACGTGAAACATACAATGTAAAAAAATAATTTAAATTTGTTTTTAAAATAAATACAACTTATCATAGTAAAATTTATGTTAGGCCTGGGAAAATATGCGGGTGGATTACGTAACAATCACTAAATTTAAGTTTTCCGCAATTGAAGTAATTATTTAAGTTAATTGATTTTTTTAAGTAACTACACATTGAAATTTGAAACGAATTTCATTGCAGATGGCTGGAAGTCTCTATATTTTATCCTTTTATATATGTCATCGTCAATGTCTCTTGATTGTAGTACACATCTAGATTATGTTGTACATGTAGACGACTCACAATTACTGGAAATATAAAAGTAACCCATTAAGTGATATTGTTTTATCATTAATATTGCAATTACGAACGTACAATTATTATAGATAGAGCGATAATGTATCAACATCATAAAGATTACAGTCAAACAAATAAAACCACTAGTGAGGACATGTCAAAGATAATAAATGAAGGAATGGTATTTATTTGAAAAATGTATATAATTTTTTCCAGTGCATTTTTTTCCTTTTTAGGGTGTGATTTTTTTGGCTTATAATATTATTTCTTAAAATTTAAGTGTACATTAAAAATAGCGAATTGAGTAATAACTACAAACGCCACATATGACAAAACACCGCCCACATTCCACGGAATTCAAGGATTCCGCTTTATCTACACATTCTGCGGTAATGACGCGTCGAACGTGACGGTTTTTTTTATGTTCAAATAAATAAAGAATAATACACGGCACCCGTGGAAAATATTTTACGTCATTTCTCGAGAGTCTATTTGCGGAAAAGGTTAACAATTTTGACATTAAACTTACTATCTTTCGCATACAATAAACGTACATATTGCGTTGAATTTCAGTTTCAATGTCTGAAGGAAGTTCCCTCTCAAGTGCGAGTCAATGGGCTGCGGAAATATCTTATATGAATTAATGGAATTCTATTACTGAAAGTTGAATCTATGGATCATTTTACTCCAATTTTTAAGGAGCTTTAAAGTAAGACCAAACGTACTTTTCATTTTTACGTTGCTTAAAAGGAGCTACCCTTAACATATGAAAGATAATACTGCATGATATAGATATCTCACCTGTGTATTATATGACACATACTATTTTATTAATAGCTAAACGCTCTATGAATAATACCGATCAGACAGTTTCATAAGACTACAGCCCGGTATTAAGAGAAATGAGTGATTTGTTCAGACACTGGATAAATGTTGACGAGACAACTTCAACTACAATTAAGTTTTGAATAATAGTCTATGACAAGAATTTTTGCGAGTCAAAAAAAAAACCACTAAATATTTAATAATAAAACTTTTTTTTTTAAGCTTGACCGATGATCAAACTTGCGACCTCGTGCTTTACAGTCGAGCGCTTTAACTCCTCGGGTATACAAACCTCCCAAAAAAGTATTGAATGTTTGAACCCACGATTAATTTATTTTAATAACTTATATCAGCTTGATAAAGCTCTTTTAGGCTGATGCCGAGAAGCCTCGAAAAACGATATTTTATCTCTTATTTCTGTTCGCTCGCCTGACATGCACATCTAATAATGTTAGTATTATGTTAAATTACACGGCGTTTGCATACGCCATTTTATTTGTTACGACAGTTGCTCCATTTCATTTTGGTGTAATTGTCATCTTTAATTTGCTTTTTTGCCGTGATTGTCTTGGCGGCGCTGCATGTCACAGTGTTCATATAGTCGTCAGTTAGTCCTCGTCCGGCCCGGCGTCATGTAAGGTCGGACGAGGAAATCAAGCTTATATTAAAAATAAATGCTAATTGTGCTTCAAAAACAAGTTCTTTGTGTTGTTAATCTGCTCCTGCATCCTTCCTCCACGCGGCCACGTGACGAACCCACGACTTGTCGTCTTTTTAAAGACGGGGGATGACATAAAGTTGGAGTAGTCATCTATCATCCGTGGTAAAAATGACATAGATTTTACTCTAAATATCATCAAACAGCGTGTTTTCTGAATTGTGGTAGATAAATGTTCAAACTAGGAAATAGGCACCGTAAGAGTTACTTAAATATACCTGTAAGTAAATATGTTCATTACACATAAATATACAAGGCGTACAAATAATTGTGAACAAGGAAGAAGGGCCCAAAGAGAAATTCAAGGTCCCAACTCAACCAATCCACGTGTGTTGGTATCAAAAGGTGAGAACAATCAAAACAAAAAGACTACATCACTCCGTAGCACAATATAAAAATATTATATGCGGACATTGACAAATTATGTTCACGCCATGCCAGCCAACGAGCGCTATGCTGTATGGAATTAGTTTAATTCCATCTGTCAAGGTGTAAAAACAAGTACGTAAAGGTACGAGTACTTAAAAAAAACAAAATGATTACACGTCGGACGTGTCTAACAATAGATGACGAATTATTGTTTATCACACGTGGACGAGCTGCCTACACGCATTAGGCATCGTTAATTCCACACAACGTAAAATTACAAAAAGGAGTGTCAATGAAAAATACACAATAGGACTCACTTTTCGCCGAATCCGTTTAATAGACATACCTATGATCAACATCAATCGCAATTTTGTCCTTTTTTATGTAAACACATACAGGAGAATACCGACAGACGGTGATAATAATTCTGAAGTCTCATCTGTGGAATTCTATGACGCTTACCATGGTGCATATGGAGTGTTTATCCGCCAACGTCATAGACTAGAGCCCGAGATTCACGCATCATCCTTTATTATTACAGAAATTTACTATGAATGGGTGGCTTTCACGGGACGACTTTCGCCTGCCAACAATCTTAATTAATAGGCTATGACTGTCATTTTACGGGTGGGGGATCAAATTCACACCAATTATTTTACAGCTCAGAAATCGTTTTTTTTTTAATCTCCGTCAGGCATCGAACTCACGACCTTTGACTTGCAACGCAAACGCTTTGACCGTTGAGCTAAACCTGCCGGCAAATAGATATTTTTTGGTGAAATTCCATGATAACAATACTGTAAATTAGATAGGTTTTTAATGATTAAATATCATAAATTTTACATAGCCGGAATGTATGGCTTTATCGAGAAGTATTCGTCGAGCAGAATTCTCCATTCTGTGACATGCCAGCCAGGATTTGCATCCACACAGAAGAATAGTGCATTAATACCCTATTTGGAGCATATGGCCACCTCATTTTTGGCTACAAACTCGTACATATGAGGTTGCCGTGCAGTTGCAATAAACATATGAATATTCATACATGAATTAGGTATCATTAATTCTCACTTTGTGAAGAACAAAAGGGAGTGTCAATGGGAACCTCACAATGGGACATTACATTGAATTATTGTGCGCCTTATTGGTGGCTGTATGACGTGCAGGTATTCAAACCGAGTGAAAAGATAACGTCATAAAATTATCAGTACCCATCTCTAATCTATATTCAATAGTTACTTAATAACTAATCAAGCCAATTACCGAACGCAAATGGGCACACAGAATACTATGATATGCTATTATGTATCATACAAAAAATATATAACACTATGAGTACCGCACCAATAAATCAATGTGGTGTAAAATATATAAATGATGTTGTTACGAAAGTGATTTCGTTCTTTAATCGAATTCGATAAATTTAATACCCCAGCTGTCTCACTAGTTTTTAATTAATATAGACAAGCATAAATTAATTGATGTATTCATCTGCTTCAACAGGCTTTCAAGCATTGTAAAGAAAATTAAATTTAAAAAAAAATGTAAGGAAAATAGTAATTTTGGTACAGGCATTTATAAGTATGTAACAATGACATTAAAAAAAGATGACATTCAAATATTTAAAATTATAAATCGTTCCAATATATTTTCATATTGATCTAGATACCTATCAAACGACGATTATCTACGAGATTTATTAAAGATAAATATTTTCGTCTCAAAATTCATATAAATATCTACAAAAATTGATATAAAATGAAATATAAAACTGGCGGGTATAGCTCAATGGTCAGATAGGTAACATATTTAAGAATAAATTGAATATTCCGCCGGTTACCATGGTAACGTTAACATTAAAAGAAAAACAATCAAATCGCAAGGAGCAGTGCCGTAAGTGAACAACGACGTAAATGCAACTTGTTATACGAAGACTTCCAAAACGGTGTCTATATATAGGCGGAAAAACTAAATACATTGTAATCGACATCACGAATTTGTGCAAAATTTCAAGACAAAAAGATGTAGACAAGTAGGTAGTAGACAAGTACTTTTTTAATCATTCAAGATTTGGGAAGATGTCAATATAAAGCATTTAAAGCATTTTTGCACCAAATAACTAATATCTTCTATAAGTTTCAGTGATTTCAACAATTTAGATTTTTCGGTAAATACAATTTAGAGCTTTTACAGGTACATGATATAAAAAAACTGATCTTACAGTGTTAAGACTATATCACCGTTATTTTATCGGGTGTACAAATCGGTTAACATGATATATACTCATACATATATGAAACACTGTTGATGTAAGCAAAGCGTTTGCGTAATATAGGTGCAGGCCCTTTTGTACTGGAAACCAGAGGCATCATTAACGGAGCAGAAATGATGTGGACTTAAAAGGTCGCCCCGGGGAGAAGTATGATCGACTATCAGACTGTCATTAAACATCAACTGCGAAAGGGTATGATCGAGTTGGTCAAGCGCTACACTGTCATGTAAGAGGTTGCAAGTTCGATGCCCGTCACAAAATAAATCTTTTATCAATTTATAAGCAGCTTTCCTACATGTGCTTTTTTTAATGATGCTGTAAATTTATCATAATCTATTCACTATAATTCGCTTATGAAAGGATTGCAGGTATATAACAAAAATATATAATATTGTTATATAAGTAGTAAATAAGTTTGAAAAAACAATATATTATTTTAATACGAGTACAACATGTTAAGGTATTACACATTTAATTTACTTTTTTAGATTTTACTTTTAAAGGTACGTAAAATTATTTTTTGACCGCCTTATAACCAAGAATCAAACAACGAAAAGGCATCACCAATAGTCAATATGACTAGAATGATTTATTTAGAATAATTACATGTTTTTATTAAAAGAAGTATCTAGAAATAAAACTCCAGATTGGTGCTGAAACGCGTTGGTGCGACTGATACTTCATCTATAACGTAATTAAGACTACTATAGTATATAATACTATAGTATCAACGAAGGTAGGCACCTAGTAAGAACCATCTCAGAGAGGCGAGTCCGATAGATCGGTCACATCATGCGCCACGATGGTCTTCTTCACGACATTGTGGAAGGGATGGTTGAGGGTAGAAACCGCAGAGGGCGCCCTAGACGGCAATATTTGCAGCAAGTGTTCGAGGACATAAGTTGTAGCTCTTATGCTGAGTTAAAGAGGATTGCAGAGGATCCAGAAGAGTGGAGATCGAGATGCAAGATTTTGTTGCTGCAAACCAATCCACCGTATTGATACTACTACGAAGAAGTATATTATTCACAATCGCAGATGTACGAAAACTGTCATGCGAATATTATCCAGTTATATTAATTCAAGAATGTACGATTTTGGCAGATTCACGTCAAATACAGCGATTAGTCACTCTCTAAAGTCTAAATGACTAGCGTCACAGAATCCAAATTAAGATCTCTCCATCACCGTCTGGTGGTATTGCCCTGTATCTGATTTCATAAAAACACGATTGCCGATCAACGGTCAGCTATCGCACCTATCGCACTGTCATTAAACATCAATCGCGAAGACTTTAAACGTTGATGTGAGGCGACTGCTCCGTGTCCTACGAGACTCTTCCAGGCGACTTGGCAGACCACGTGAGTAGCCGGGGAACCATTATGACAGATAATTCCGTGTAACGGATACCGCGTGTGTGCGGTTTATTATTTCGTAAATAAAATTCCTCTAAGCCGGAATCAATAATGTACCTCACTTCATGTAATAAATTGTTTATGTGCCTTCAACAATTTGTTCATATATTATTTCAAAAATAAATATAATGTACTTGTTCTGGAAGGCAAAGCTGACAAAATGAGACGAGGACCATAGCGGTTGACTTATAGTGGCAAGTTGTGACGACCAAATGCTCTAGGAGAGCCGACATGGAAATGATAATGAATTTTTCAGCAATGCATGTAGAAGGCAGGAACTTTTTTTTTCTTGCTAGGAACTTCCTGATCATTTATTATTATTATTATATTAGTATTTGTATAGCGCTCTTTTATGACCGAATGATCATTCCAAAAGCGCTTCTTTGCCTCTCTGAGCAAAAAGGTGGGTCTTGAGTCTGCTTCTGAAGGATGCCTCCGCTTTAAGCTCTCTCATGCTTTCCGGTAGTGAGTTCCAGGCCATTGGTGCAGCGTAGCTGAAAGCCCGATTGCCAAAGACATGTTCACTCAGTAATCACATCTATTGCTGCCGGCCTGCAGTAGTTTGCACATCACAAGTCCAACAATGACAGTTCACACGTAAACAACACAATAAAAGTAATTTAAACGTCAGATTCGAAGACAGATATCAATTACAAAAATGACAGTTAAGTAGTTTCAAAGTGATCACACAGATGGTGTTTTGTCTATGCACTTTGGTCACGTGACGCGTCAGAAAATGGCGGACACTGCTAAACAACACTGTCAGACTTTGTTGAAAGACAATATACAGAGGTTAAGAACAACTGGAAAAAGAAATAGAGCAAGATAGCGGACAGGATTCACGAGTCCATCTGTTATCAAAGTTCAAAACACGGGTGCTGTCTGCGGCCTTCCCTCCCAAATGTCACATTCAAGCGATTCCACTACTCAGCGGACACTTCGACAGAAAACGCAACTGTCACAAAACACAACCACAAAACGCAGCACACATTTGATTGGTACTGTGGGTCCCTTGCTGTTAAACGATATCAAAGATATCTTCAGGACAACACACGCGATTAACGAGGCTGACATGGAAATAAGCTTATATATTTTCTATTTTTGTCTTTTCGTATGGCGTAATTTGCAGAATTGAACATGCAACCATTTTTTACGTAAAAAAAACGTTTAAAAATGGATTTTATGAAATTATGCAAATTTTGTATAATTGCATCGACGGACATTGACCATAGGTACTTGTATATAATATACATATATAATTTTATCGAAGCGAATACTGTCTGAGCTGGGATTAGAATCGCATATCACTTACCCTTCCTGCAGTTATATAAAGATCGAGTGTCAGGTATGCGTAGTTCTTGTCGAGCCAAATCAAGGCTTCAATAGCCTCGTAAGGTTTCACTGATTAAGCATATTGTACTCGCAAACTGCAGTTTTTTTGCGTATAAATAATATTCCGGACACTGACCGTAAGACTCGAAAAGCCGTCAAGAATAAATACAAAATACACTGAGGGGAGATTTGGTTTACGGTAATAACCTCTCAGGTCACAAGACGAAAATCCAGAAGCCAAAAAAACGTATGGCTGAGAATCGTGGTCTTAAAAAGGAAGCAAGGATGAAAAACGCAAGAAAAAAGATGTCAAGAGTGTCTATACTTTAAAATAAACGATTTCTTTGAACGATAGTACTAATTAAGATGGGAGTATTTCCAGCAAGTGTTCGAGGACATGAATTGTAGCTCTTATGCTGAGCTGAAGAGGGTTGCGGAGGACCGAGAGGAATGGAGATCGAGATTCAAGATTCTGTTGCTGCAAACCAATCCACCGGAATGATACTACGAAGAAGAAGTAAATACGTTACCTTAAATTAAAATAAAAAACAAAAAATATGTTTACTGCAAATACGCATATTGCAGCATGGTCAAATGAAAATAAATTAATAAGTAAGAAATTAAATCAACAAAAAAAAGAGTTGCTTTTATAATTATGCAGTTTCGCCGCGAAATGTCAATTAAAAATCGCAATTTCACAACCAGCAAGTAACCCGCTATATAATATGAGGTGATTAAAATTCGCAATTATCCGGTATAAGGTTGGTGCACATCCCAACGGGTGTACGATCAAGGCCAATAAAATTCTTCCGAGGACTTTCCACTCTCCGTCGTACAGGAAAATCGTAAACTAAAACAAACTACCCGCCCGGACATTTATTTACACTGAATTAATTAGCTAGCAAAACTTTACCGCTATCGGCTTCCGTATAAACTTTATCCGATTTGACTGGCACTTGGCATTATAATAATCAATGAAATACACGAGTACTATATTTTGTATCGACTGTGAAAATCTTACTAAACATTGACAAAAAATGTTGTAAATATATCATTCAATAATTTTCTTACGCCTATATCAGTTGCATATCTGAATCGTATAGTCATTACAAAACAACGCCGCACAGTTGTGTCAGCTGCCAGAATTCATGTTTTCACGTGGATATACAGGTACAGAGAATTCCACCTGAAAACATCGTGGTTCCCAACTTTTCTCTATGACGGTAGTAGTGGAATCCGGGAATATATGTTTTTTTTAAATCAGCGTTTGAAAGGAAATCGGATGATTAATTGATCACTTCCGAAGCCTGGAAAATTTAATACTAAGGGGTGGCTCAAACTTAACTCGCATTGATGCATAGAGTTTAACTATTTGAACTACTCTTGTTTGATGGATATTTATTAATATTTTTTAAGACTAGTTTATTTTGTAGTAATAAAATATGTTACCTAAATATTCAGTGATATACGAGTATATTTGATTACAGAGACGTCTTGCGACAGTGAATGAACAGTGGTAACTGACAGATTTTGTAGTTACCATATTTTCCAGGTATAAAACGGATATGGGAAAAAAAATATTTGTGAGTGTCATTTTTTTTTTGACAAATAATGTAAACATTAATATTGGTTGAAAAAAGTTCACCACACACGGCTCAACCCAAAAGCCACAACATCAAATCTGGCCGTGAAAACCTAAGAAGTTATTTATTTGAATGTTAACATATTTACCGGATTTTTAAAATGTTTTTAAAACATTTAGTATCTAGTTCGCGTAAATCTGGTTATGAATGTACCAAAGATCTCTGATATGATATTGGCATGATACGTGTAACTTATTACTGTAATCCTCGAGTGGTAACATTGACGTATGATAAGTTCCCTAGCTGTAAAGCCGCATCACTGTTGCTCTGATTAAACGGAGACTTATATCCGTCACGGGATGCGACACTTTTAATTAAAGCCAGTGCATTACGCGGCTTCACCGTCATTTTCTCGCTGCGATGATTGCCCGAGTCGATCAAATTAAATTTCTAACGGAGCGTAATCCTTCTAGGTGCACATTATGGCCGTCAAGTTCAGGCATCGAGTGGCCAGTACTCGAGTAACGCTACCTTACATAATAGGTGTAATACCTAACCATGGGAACGGACACTTCACACACGAGGGCAACACTTGACCTCTTTATTATGTACATATTTATACAATTATAAAGTGATTCACCCGCGATTCCATTGCAACAGTAAAAACAATTAGAATTATAACCTAAATCAACATAGATTTTTTCTTTACTGGCACCGAGGGATTTGCTAAAC